>CM026422.1:17177198-17777198 GCA_014871385.1 Ceratodon purpureus | reverse complement strand
ACATCACTTCAATAATCAAGTCATACGAGCTCAAACATTACACATTCTTCTCATTCAAAGGTACAAACCATCGATCATAAACAAGTTGCCGGCGTAAAAAAGGGGTTCCTCCGTAACTTCTAGCCTCATGTGAAATTGACCTAGATTGACAAGGCTCCGCTGTACACATACCTTCTGATACATTGTTATTGCAGGAACATTTGATGCACGCACAAATAAGTCCACAAAGTAGCCGTTGTACCTGATGGCATAAACCAGTTTCCAAAAGCAATAAGGTTCATGCACCAGCACCGACGGCATTAATTACAACTGAAAACCAGGAACCCTAAACCGCAGCGTACTGGTTTTGATATCAATCGTCATCATGACACACAGGAACCAAACCTCACGTTTTCTCAGTGATGTCTTCTAAGATTATCATCAGCTTCTTAGCGAGCTGCTGTCGTCGATACTCTGGAGCCACAGTAACCGCTGTGACATGGCCGTGCCAATTTTCGCCGTGCCCTTCCACCTTCCCCAAGACTGCCAAAAACCATTCGTTAGGTCCAAAAACACCTCGTTCTGAATACCAATCCCAGTTCGCATCATTCTAAATTTCTTCGACAAGCACTTCGATAGACGTAAGGAAACTCTTCAACGAAACCGACTACGTTTGCTGGAATCACTCAGCTCAATTTTCAGCGGCAATCGCAGCCAACTACTCGATAACCTACGTAGAGTTTAAGGTTTAGGGCAAACTGACAAGACCTCAAAAGAGAAGCTGCAATTGGCATCATATTCAGCACTCACTATAGCCCATGATGGAACCGTTCGGTGCCTCTGCAACATGGCAATAATCCGGCCACCTCGCCATATACGTCTGGTAGAACGCCATGCTAAACTACACATAACCAAACGCAAACACAAACTCAGCATTCTACTAACAAAACACCCCCATATCCAATCATCTCCAATCTCAAATCACTCATCCCGTCCTAGCAAACAAATCAAGCTTCCACTCCAAACACCATCACCCAAAAAAACCCTCGCCCACTAGACGCAAGCGAAACAGAGAGCGCTCTTACGGTTTCTGTGAGATGGTCGACGTTGACATTTGCGAACTTAAGAAGATCATCGCAGCAGAAACGTCGGATGGTCGTCATCGTGCTCACCAGTCGGCAACTGCACTAACTTCCTCCCGGACCCAAACAACTCAGAATCACCCAGAATCGATAACTTTCTCGCCAATATCCTAAAACCCTAAATCCCAAACTGGGTTCAGAAAACAATTCCAACAAATCACCCACAACGAAGCAAAAAACTTGAAGATGTGAGAAAGTAACTGCGACTGTCACTACATCCGTTCTCGGGATGAACCAAGAGCGATGAAGACCCAACTTGCCCTCAAGTTCGGACGAGGTCGGAACGCGGGAATCCAATTTGTAGTCACAACAGACCACTGTACAGTAGCCAACCGCAATCACCTCTTTGTAAGTTAGCTTCAATCTCACTCTCTTTGTGATTGAGGCTGAATTGCACCCATCTCAACCTCCTGGAGCTTCGTGCATTCCATGTCTTGAGGTTCAATTGGTTCTCTGATGTGTTGGTCAGCTCATATGTGCATGGAAGGCCATGGTTCTGAGCTGAGAGTTTGAATCTGTGATGTGGTTTTTGCTCGTTAGGTTTTTGAGTTTCTAGGGCAGTGTCGGATGCAATTAGGTGAAGCGAGTGCGAAGTGAGTGTGTTTGGGTGGTGTATAGAGTGTGGAGGTTCTTCTCTGGAGGAGGGCAGTGTCTGTGAGATGATTGGTGTGTGTTGTTTCCTTGAGGGTGTATGGGTTGGGATCTTGGCGGTGGGATATGGCGTGTTGAATTGAGATGAATGAATGTGTTGTGAGTGTGTTGGGATATGTTGATATGATGCGGATGGGGTTGTAGATGCGATGTCGTGTTTCGTTGGCTCAGATCATTGCTGTGCTTGAGTCCTTTGGGGGGTGGAAGTGAGCTGGAGTGGGTGAGAGCGAGTGGGCGGGAATGAAGGGTTCGCGCAGTGCCTCCAGGCCGCAGAGGCAGGCCAGAAGCGGGGTGACCTACAAGGAGAGCGACGATGACGACGACGAATTCGTCCCGAATGCAAGATTGTCTTCGGATGTGGTTGGGAGGAGGTCTAGTCTTAGAAACAGCGCGGTTGAGCAGCCTCAGGAGGAATTGGGGATCGCCAAGGGGAAGAGGACCCTAACCCTAAAGAGGGCAAGAACAACTGTGGTAAGAGTTTCTCGGCGACCCTCCTGCTGTACCAACAATGCTTGCGTCCCATTTATGTCAACCATGTTGCACTGACGTTCTTGCTTAGGCTGAGCAAAGATCTGGTTTTCCCGCCCATTTCATCCTTGGTCATGTTTACAAATATTCGAACTGTCTTTACCAGTTCTGTAAGTGGAGAATTATACAGAGTAGAAGGTAGGATAATTGTATTCGCATGGGCTTAGTGATATTAACATGTTTGCAATTGGGTGACATCAATGTGCTGTGAGATGATCGCTCTGTGCTTTAACAGGCTTCTGTTTTTGTTGGTTCCATCAGGAGCCTCCTGTGAGCTTGGCGAAGGAGGATGTGGATGTTTATGCAATACCAGAAGCTTCACCCAGGGAGAAATTAATCCCAGCTCCTGGTCACGGTCTCCAGTTCCCGCAGGTTTACGAATCAGCTGAGCGTGTGCTAAATTCGCACAGACGTCAGAACAGTGCATTTGAGTGTCTACTGGAAGTTGTCAGTGACGCAAGTGGCGATGGTGAAGAAGAGGGTGGTTCTAGCGGCCAATTCCCTGGTGCGCCGAAATCGACTGGTCGATCCGGAAGTAAAGGAGAGCAGGAGGTATGCATGTTTTTTACTGTATGAGAATGTGGTTAGGATGAAGTTTTCGGAAAATGCTCCCAGAAGGTCAGGAGATGAGGGCAAACAACTAGCTGGTGGAGAACTTTAGTGAGGATGCTGTTGTTTGTTATTAGAATCGCATCTGACGCTAGTCAATATATATGACAATTCAAGCAATGTGGTTTATTGGGGTGCAGTGTCCGTAATTTGCATTACCTGGACTATCACTGAATCCACCGTGGTTGACTGTATTTTGACATCTTGAGCATGGTCAATTGCAGGAAGAAACGACTTCAGCTGCTTATGGTCCTGAACTTCTTGCTGCTTATTCTGCTTTTGAACGTAAACTTCAAGCGGTGAAAGGAGCGAAGGAGGGCCTAGAGGGAAGCAACGCTGTTAGGAGATTGGCACATTCTACTGATGAGGTGAGAATCCTCTGACCATTTGCAGCAATTTTGCGCTTGGAGAAGTTGGTTGAATCATGCTGATGAGTCAGATGAGTGTGTTTGATCCTAATGGCTAGTCGCTTTGCACTATTTATCATTCATGCACCTTTGTTAGTTCGACTACGGCTCTGGACTTAGATTTTCAAAGCATGTTGAATTTCACGTGGTTATAATGATCTACCTCTATGAAGCAGTGCGTTCCTGCAAAGCTAGTCCTAATCAAACGATGCACATGATTTCATTATGTTTTGTACAGGAAAATAGACTAGTTCAAGGGGTGAAGGATACGGTGGTAATTGAGAGGGACAAGGAAGGTCAGCAAGATGACAAGCCTTCTGCAGATGAGAAGAAATACGTTAGGAGGAGCGAGAAAGTCAAATCAGATAATATGCCTTCTGCGGATTCAAAGAAAGAAAGTAAAAACGGTGAGGAAGATAAGCAGGATGTCGTGCCTCCCGTTGACGAGAAGAAAGACAGTGAGATAGGCGAAGAAAACAAATCTTACAATATGACCTCCGTAGATGAGGATGGCGAGGATAATGCGGATGCTGAAGATTTTTGGAATGAAACTTCAGATACTGAGAATAACAGCTCTGTAAAAGAAAAGAGTGGTCCTCCCGCTCCAGGCGAGAAGCCAAGCCAAGATTTAAAGACCTTTGTGAGTAAATCTTCTGTACAAGTTGAAATTTACTAGACTTCCACAGCTTTGGTTTAGTTTTTCAAGCTCAAGAAAATATTCTGTCTTTGTCTTTTCAATCTCAAGATGTTGTGTGGTTTGATTTGATGTATTTCATGGCACAAAGCGGTTATCTACTTGAAATATGTACTTTCGTCAATTATAATCTTATCTGTTGTGAGTTTTTTGAATGGCCTTCCTAGAGACATCAACACCTGGAGAACATTATCTTGCTCTGGTTTCTTAGATATTCGTCTTGGTTCATTTTCATTGCAGGAAAAGAATACCAACCTTGCCAAGAGTCATCCTAGTACTGCAGGGCGTGTTCTCGTGCCTGCTAAGTCGACAAGTGAGGCCACTCTACACTGCCTTCACTGTCTTGAAGTGCAATTCCTGGTCTTGTAGCCATCCTTAGGGTAGTTTTTGTTGTTGTTGTTTCTCTCTGACCATTTTATATGGAGTTCTCAAATTTTTACTCTTGCAAATGCAGGTGTTCCACCATTGCTTCCAAAGAAGCGGCCAGCTGTTTGGGTTGGCACAAAGCCTTTTGTTCCTCCAGGTACCACATCCTTTCAGCCCACTCCATTGTGATGTCTTTGCCCTTGTTGAGAACAACCTGCTAAATCAATCCCATGCAATTTGTAGATGTTAGATGTAGTTCTCCCTGTTTTATTCTAGTGGTATCGTTCGAACAATGTCGAACGCCTTCCTAAATGCTGGAGGTGCTGATCAATAGCCTGGTTCTGGTCAATTTGTTTTTCAGGGCCTCAGACCCTGCAGACACCAACAGCTCATAGACGAGTAGTGGGACTCTCTCGGCGTCACAGACCCCCACCATTGCACCCTTATCTATTGGGATCGTAGAACTTAAAGCTACCACAATCACAAAGATTGAAGCAGGTTCTGCCTGCACTTTCCGTGAGGTATCGATGATCATTTATGGATAACCTGTAAGCATACTAATATCTTGCTTACATTTTGCTTCCAAAGTAGACATCGAGAGTGGCTATGAAGGCATTTTCTTATTGTGAGCCAAATTTTTCTAAGATGGGAGACTTTCTCCTCGAGAATAAATCCTGTAACATAACTCATTGAGCAATTTATCTCAATTTTGTATTGATTGTCTGGTGTCTCCCTCTTGTAACTTCACATGATGTGCAGTTCACTAATTGACACACGCATGGCTGCATAACATCAATAAGCAGTAGAAGTATGCACTGTGTACCAAGATCAACAGTGATCTAATTTATGTTGAACCCAGGGTCCCGGTGTAACAGACAGCTATAGAGGTAGAGGGGTCGTGTTCCCGAGACCTCACGAAGCTCGCTTCCGTCTCCTCGACTCTTGTCCGACTCTTCTCGCAGTCAGCAGAGCAAGAGTTGGCAAACCGTGGCTTGTTGGTGATAAGTGCATAGATGTGTAAGGAGTTCGTTCCAAGAAGATACAATTGTGGGGAGGAGTTGGTTCTGGTAGCGGTTGGTTTGTGAAAGGAATTAGCTGTAGAAGAAACTTGTAACCTTTTCCTTTGATGAGTAGTATTGTGTTTTTTCTTTGATTTACATGTGACTTTACCTTTGCTCCGAATTAGACGGGGCTTGGAAATTATCAAGCTCATAAGGGGTTTCAACTTCATCACACTACAATTGAAAGGTGACATTAAATCCAAGAAGAATCTGAGAAGGTCATGTGGTCCATAAACAATATTCTTATGGTTTGATGGGCCTTTTATTCATGCTGGTATTATTTATATACCAAAGTTAATTATATATATTCCAACTTCACCTTCTAAAGTCCAAAACCCTTCTTTTAGTGTTGTGCCCTTCCTGATTTCAACTATGACATTTTTATATGTGAATTTATATGTGACATTTACAAGATTGTAGATATGTAGGCTTGATGGTACAACATTCTTTCTTTTGATGTTGTAAATTCATTTTTTTTTATTAAATTTTTGTGTCCATTTCCTTTTAAATGCTTTTAAGTACTTATCAATGATCTCTAGACAAAACTTGTGATTTAATGAATATCTCGACTAATTTTTCATGTAATAGTATCATACAAAAAAACCATCATCACTCTTATAGCAATCATGGGTTTCTGGTCAATTCATTGTAAAGCTATTTTAGAATTTACATGAAAGAATCCTGCAATACAAATCAACAATCTTATGTTTGGTAAAGTGCCACATAAATAATGGATGAATTCTATTTACAGACTATAGTGGAGGGCAAAAGATATTTGATAAATAGGTGCAATTCTATGGCAAGTTATAGATTAGAAAAACTAAAGGTAATTAAGCTATGAAGAGCGGTGGAACTATAAAGATTAGGCAACTCTTTTTGATAAAGAAGAACCTGACATGGTAAGTGGATGTCTGTAGAGAAGAGAACATCGTTGGAAGGAAAATTATTTTTAGGTGGATGTCGACAAAAATGAGACAGCGGTGGAAAGAAGATCATGTTTAGATGGATGTCTAGAGAAAAGGGGACAGCGGTGGAAAGAAGATCATTTTTAGATGGATGTTGGAGAAAATGAGACAGCGGTGGAAAGAAGATCATGTTTAGATGGATGTCGGGAGAAAATGAGACAGCGGTGGAAGATCATTTATGGTGAGTGACATAATATCAGTGCAAGCTAAAGCTAAATAAAACTAAAATTGATTGAACTGTGAAAAGCAATTGGGCTGCAAAGAATAGACAACTCTTCTTGACATGGAAGAACCTCACATAAAAGTAGATGTTTGTGGATAAGAAGAGTCATTGTTACCACCAACTTTCAAAGGCTTATATTCTAAAACCCTTGGTATATAAAGAATGTCAAGAAAATTAATATCAAAAGTCAATTGGATTCATTATAAAGAGATGGTGTCTAAATTTATGAAGAACATGCATTTCAATAGAGTGACTTATATATGATTAGATTCATTAAAATTTGAAAATGAATAGCCATCGTTAAATATTATTTCAAAGCCATAATTGATATAAACTGTTTATAATATAGTTTACATAAATTTAAATTGATGTAGTGCAATGTGGTTGGTCTATACTTGGCGGGTTATTAATCGTCATTAGTCAATGTAGTTCAATGAAGTTACTAAGGTAATGAATGAAGTTCTATACTCTCAATTCGATGATAAAATTATAAAGTCTCCAATCAAGCCTTTATAATTCCTTTGAATTTCAAAATTCAAAATGGATTTAATGACATTACTTTGTGAAAGGATCCTTCTAAACATCAATAATTATCAAAAAATAAAAATATAGAATATGCTAAAATCCCACTATTAAAGAAAAAACACAAATAACACATTTTGAGTTTACACAAGCCAACAAAACGTTTACTATCTACAAAACTAGCCGACTTTATTATAGAACAATTCTTCAATTTGTATATAAAATTTACAAAAACTATTTAAATTTTAAATTTTGTCCAAAAAATCTCTCGGCCATAACAAACATATGATGCCATCCACTGAACATGGAGAAGTAACAGCTCACTCAATGAAAATTAAAAACTACCAATAAAATTTAAGCAATTGAGAAAAAACCCAATAGAACACCAACTAGTCCAAAACCAATAACTTAAACCGAGAGTCCGGGTATATAAAGCGGGGACTTACTCTGCACCATTTGGAACTCTAATCATGTAAGCTCTCAACGAATCACAACAATACTTCAAGATCTTTTCACTCCGAATTTGGAAACATGGAGGTAACATCGGCATTGATGCAAGGACTACCAATTTAAGACATCACCAACCAACCATGATCCATGACCAAATGATTTCAAAAGAGCCATAAAAAAAATTTAAAAAAAACTAAAACGTCCTTGAAACTTCCTTCCCCACCACCGCTCCTCAGGTACCAGAAGATCCTGGTCCTGGAAGATGTCAATGTTGTGAGGATGTTCTTCTCTAACTTATCCTTGGGGAGGAATGATATCAAGTTGTCCCAACACACCTCCCGTCCCAACACTTCTCTTTGGCCGCATTTCCACCAACACTTCTCAGTTGAGAATCGAGATCCCTCCAAATCAACCAAATCAACCAAATCAACCAAATCAACCAAATCAACCAAATCAACCAAATCTGCTGGCCTGCAAAGGATAAATTCCAATTGTGGGATTGGGCATCCCCAAATTCCCACACTGGTTCCGACTTCCGATGCAGGCATTGCAGGCATGGGCATCATTGGAGGCAGCCTAATTGAAGGATGGATGGATCATGGCATCCGACGGTGAGGAAGTGGGGTCCTTTTATACAGTTGCAGGCACTCTGCGCCATGCTGCACTTGAGTTTGCAGCCAATGGGAACCCAGTTTTTAATGCCGGATCACCGGGGGGGGGGTTGCGTGGCACACCATGCTGCTGCCGTGTGGCATAACTGGCTTTAACTTATGCCTACAGGAGTAAGGGACCAGGGACCAGGGACCAGGGTTATGGCTCATCGGAATATTGCTGCTTTGACTGGTGCTAAGTCCACACTGGTTCTGACTCCTCCCCAATTCAATTCAATGGTGGCCAACTTCAAGGGCGGCTAACACTTTTTTACGTTTACTCTACTCTTGTCACTGTTAATAATCAGTGGTATTTCTACACAGAGCTTTTTCAATCAGTTGTAAAATAGGGGAATTTCTGGATTTCAGTTGATCTTCTAAGTTAATGTAATGGATGTTATCAAATCTCATTGTGGATTGACAGTTAAGAGTGGTAAATTAAGAAAATGGAAGTAATCAGTTGGCAATCAGTCCCTAAAGAACAAAAATATTGGAAATAGGTTTTTCTAGGTTTTTGAGCAACTTCCTAATATGCTATTAATTCTGATTGTAATTTTCTTTAAATCAATGGATTTAGATATGTAATTATGTTTTATACTAGACATAGAAGACATATTGATCATATTCTGTAGAGGAGTTTAATTTATTTTATAAATTTTGAAAATTTTCTTTCAATAATGAAAATATTTCACTCTAAAAATTTTTATCCAAAATTTTTAGTTCTTTTTATATTCATGTTTAGTGATTTAAATTAACTACCATAATATGGCATTTATCTTAGATAATACATTTGTACATTGTAAAAGTGTAAGAGGATCTTTTTAGTGGAGGACATGAGGTTGTATACATGCCATCAACATAATGTGCTTGATAGTAAAAATGGTCCCAAAACTTGAGTAATTTTAGATAATGAAGGGAAATTGTCAAAATGACAAGAGCTGAAAAAAATTGATATAAGTGAAAAAAAGGCAAGTTCTTTAATGATGAATTTTTATTTGAATGAAAAATATGAGTCATAAATCTACCCTAAAATCTTGCTTTGTTTGAGTGCATAGTTTAAAAGCAAACATATTACCTAATCCTTTTTTTTTTTTTTAAAAACCCATGTGGTCAAATTATAACTATATACAATAATAAATGATTTTTAAGTGGTATGCAATAAGGCTGATACAACATGTGGACAAATTCTATCAATCTTTGAGCACATGAGATTAGTAACAAACATTCTTGTTGAATTATGTGATGGTCATCATCAATTTTAAGATGACGATGGATTCACAACGTTATCTTTTGTCTACTTTCAACTATGATAAGATGACAAGCCTTTGTTATGTGCGGCCATAGAAGGCATGAAAAATTCTATAACAACTACAAAATAAGAGTATAAAATGAGTTTGAGATTGTAGGTCATTATTTAATATGAATGAATGAATGAAAATTCTATTGTATCAACACTCTTTTCTTTTACAATTGTAGATCTTTACATGAATAATTAAGATTTACATTTAACTAGTATTAATATTGCTATGTAAATTTGTATTTAAAATAATGTGAATCTTTCGATTGAAGAGGCCTACCTTAATCTCTAAAATTCTTTGATCATGTCTTGTGAATAAAAGCTCTATAACCTTCATGTACATTGCAAGAAAAAAAAAAAGATACCAAAATGATTATTTATTATTGATTGTGGGATCCTAAGTTAGTCTAATAAAACATTTAATTCTATTGGTTTTAATTGCTGACTTTGTTTTTTGAAAACTATAGCAATGAAGTCGATAGAATTCTTCAAAAGACCTTGCTTTCAATGATCAATCTATTTTTATTCCCTATCTATGTAAAACTATTAAACTTTTAGAGTCAATTTTCCTCGAGGTTCTTATAAATTACTATAATTACATTTATATACTAGAATTTTGATGTAGTAGAAGGATGTAAATTTTTTTAGAAAAACTTGTAATTGAAGGATGTCCTAATATATGGACATACACAATGACTTTGTATTCAATAGTCATGGCCTAAAATCTCCACAAATTTGACTCTTTTGCTATTTGAAATAAACCGTAGATGATGATGTGCATGGAAGATATCTGAATTTTTTAATTGCTAGATTTTTGTGAAAATTAAAAGAATTGTTGGAATGACGATAATTTGTTATTATATCTTTTATGTATGATAAAGAAGAGCTCAGTCTCCAAAAGATATTGTTCCAAAAAACAATTCTTAGAGAATTTGGACATACTTCTATGATGTCAACTTAGAGGTTTTAGGATTTGAGATTTTTCATAAAAATGATTTTCAAGATTTTTTTTAGGGGAATCATTTCTACAATTATGCTGCATAGCTGAAGCCTTAAAGCATCAACTCAACAAAAATGGTATGATTTAGAGTCCGGTTAGGCTCTCTATAAGTCAAATTTTGTAGGATGAAAATTTAATATCGACACAATATAAACAATTATCATATCTTTCTAACAAGACCGTTCATGCTTTAAAATTCCTCATACTTTAGGAGATATCCGTTATCAAAGTTTGAAAACACTATTAGGGCATGCTGAAATCTACCCAAAACTCCTGTAAATGCTCAAAATTTGCCCAAAATTAATTAAATCATAGAAACTTAAAAATTTCACCAGACATTGAGATCTTACTTTTTTTCAAGTTTTGATTTTTGAGCATGAAAATACTTTTTGAAGGCATGATCTCACCGCTCGGATTTTAAATTCAATAATTTTCTATATGCCTTTTTTACTATCATAGACTAGCCTTTGTATTTGAATTTCAGCATACCTCAATGTAAAAAATCAAGCATTTCTTTAGGTTTTGTAGATCGTTTGAGGGAAAAAAGTGCACGGATATATTCCTAACCCACCTAGTAACAAAAATTTGAAAAGCCTCACATCAAATTTGCTTTTGAGATTGGGTTTTTTGGCTCACAAAACACTTGAAACCCATTTTGCAACAAGGGAAAAAAACTTTTTTTCCAACTTTAAACATTATGATCTCACAAACAGTTAGGAGTTTGAATCTATGATTTGAGGTACATATAAATATACCAGTAAGGTACTAGATCTACGGTTATTTCCCCCCAAAATACATCAAAACTTAAAAACTGACACCCTGAATTGAAAGAGTCTGGTTTTGAAGGTTTTTGGCAGTTTTGAGGCCTTTCAACTTTAGGGGTTAACCCCTAAAGCATCAACTCAACAGTTTTGGTATGATTTAGGGTCCGGTCAGGCTCCCTATGAGTCAAATTTTACCGGATGTGGCTGTAACTTTGGCACAGCATGGGAAATTGTCATATCTTTCTAACAAGACCAAATTTCACTTTCATCGGGCCCGTAGTTAAGAAATAAATTGTGTTTAAAGATCAAAATTCAATTCAGGGCAGCTCGGGCAGGTTTGTGGCCGATGCAAGTGGTGTACCAAATCTATGACAATCTACAGTGACTTCCAAATGATCCTTTCTGAAATCGTTTTTCAATTTTTTTAAAACTTGATTTTGAAAAATCCAACCGTAGGATCTTGTTTAGAGCCATAAAATTAGTCTACTTACCAAATTTTGTTAATTTTTACCGTACGGATCTTGAGATATATTCAGTCAAAGTTCCAAGTTTTATAAAAATTGTCAAACAGATCTACAGTGATTGGGTCACCTTCATCACCCATTTTTCCTTCACCATTATCTCCTCCTAAACCACTATAAAATTCATATCTATTTCGGATTTGTTTATTTTTTGGATTTTTTTCCTCCACAATTTCTTTTCCATACAAATGCACGTATACACCGTTCGGATTTCAAAAAATAGATGATCTTCTTAGGCATTTGTAGTGTGGAAACAGAGCCAGTGTATATGCATTTCATTTGACTCCCGTCACTAGAAATGTGGTTTTCCAATGCTTTTCTGCGTTCTATTCTCTCCAATTTTTTTGAGCATACTCCCAACTCACTTTAGAATCATAAACTGAAGAGCCTCCAACCACAAGATCTCAAAAAATTGGCTGTTTTACTCTCCGAAGTGTGGCTGTCCCTGCCGGGCAGCACCAAAAAAAACTTTTCACTCAAGTTCAAATCTTACGATCTTCCAAACGGTGAGGAGTTACAGTCTAAAATTTTGTGTACACATACATGTACAAGTTAGGTACTAGATCCTACGGTTAGATTCTTCTAATTACGCTTAAATTTTCATAATTCTAACTTGAACTAAAACAGGGCAGATTTGAGGCAGAATTTGGGATTTTATGGCCAAATGCTTTAGGGGTTAAATTAACAAGAACAACAACCTTTACTTTAGTAATGAAGTAGCTGAAGAACTTTCCAATTTCCAATATGCAAGACTTTGTTTTTCACAGTTTAATCCTAAAATGTCATTTTGGGTCTCGGGAGGACAAACCAAAATTGGATCACGGCATCTTTTTTACTTGGGCATCATGAAGAGTGCATTTTTTGAACTTCGGCATCATGAATGAACCAATCAATGATGAGCTTGCAATCTCCTATAAGGTTATGTGCAACCCCAACCTACCTACCATAATCCTTTCAAAGCACAAATCACTCATACAAATTGTGAATTAAATTGTAAAATTTCACTTTGTGAGTGCATCATAAGAAGGTGATTAGAATGATATAAAAAAAATAAGTGAAAAGTTGAGTACAAGAGGAGCTACAGAGAAGATTCTGTGAAATGCAACCCCTGGGGCTGGGGATGACCCTAAGGGTTAAGGGTATTTCTACCTCAAGTAATGTGGCCCATTATATAGTAGAATTAAAATTGTAGCAGGCTGAAAGTATCATAAGACCGCGAACCAACTTCACTCCCACAATATCTATCAAATATCTACAAAAAATCAGGGAGCCCCGCATAATTGTTGCCGAAAAGGTCCTAGTGGAACCAAAGCCCCACATTCAACTCAAAGCCCTTTTAGCACTTTCCCACCACCCCTTTGCATCGGTACCCTTCCTACAACCAAACCCACACCCAATCAAAAAATATTAAAAACATGAAATAAAAAAATAAAAAAACAAATAAAAATCAAATAAAAATCAAATGCAGAAAAAGTTATCACTACTTGTCCTAGACCATGCAAGTGCCCCAACGTTGAAAAGCACCTAAGTTTAGACAAACCACATCACTGGAAAACTGCGGTGGCAGGGCTACAATAGACCCCCCCACTCTCAACCGCCACCACCCCAAAACCCACACATTACACGCCGACGGTAGATCCCAGAAATGCACATCTAGAGATGCACTAGATACAATGAAACGAAGCCCATTGCAGAGGCCTGCCGTGATGTGATGCATGGCACGGGGCCTGATCTCCCAGGCCTGTAGGAACTCGCCCAGCTGTATACATGCAACTCCGTAGCCTCGCCATCTGCGCAGTCTCCATTGGGCTCAATCCTTGAAACCGCCGGACCAAGCTCTGAGCTTTTTCCTCCCTTCCCTCCGGATGGATGGGCGGTAACCCCATCGCCAACTCCTCAGACTCCCAATCTCCAAACCCAAGCCAAACTGGGATTGGGATTGTACATACAGGAGAGTAGTGGAGTATGATTATATGATAGTACCAAGTAGTACTAGCACTGTTGAGTTGATGAGACTCGAGTAGCAACTTGAGTTGTCCCTTGCCGTCTCTTTCCTAAGTTACACCATGTCCAGATCCTCTTGTTGTTCAGCTTCTTCCACTGATGTAACCATCTAGTAGCCTTGGCAAGGCGCCCGCTTTCTAGCACGTTTTCTAGCACGGGTCTGTGTCAGTGTTTGTGTCCTTGTCGCGACCATCATCTGATCTGGCCTGTTTCATGATCGTCTGGGATCTCTCGGAGCTCCTCGCGTTGCAGGCCAGGGGATCGCACCCTCTGGGTCCCCTCGGGTCGTGAATGAAGGACGTGTACTGTGTGTTTTGGTGAACTCCACTTTGGGTTGAGGTTGTTGAGGTTCATCACCTGGTGAGTGTGTATATGGAGGTGATAACCAGGTGTCTACGACTCTAGGAGGGTTTCTCTGATCATTTCGGAGAGAACAGAAAGGGAAAAAGGGAAGGAGCTTTAGTGGCTTTTTGAGCCGGGGGTGGTCTGGTTGAAGTGGGTCTGTTAGTCCCGGTTTTTGTGTGTAAGGAAGAGTGAGGAGTTCAGGAGTGCAGGAGTGGTTTGGTTCGGAGGGAGGTGGATAGTGTCTGTGTTAGGGGAGGGTGCTGGTGGGAAGGGAGGCTTGGATTTTGTGGTGAAGGTAGAGGATCAGTTTCTTGTGCATCTGGGTTCACTTTTGGGTCCACGTTTTTGGTGCCCTTTTGATGCTCTTTTGGTGCCGAGGAGTAGCGAGGAGATTAATAGTATACTGGGGCAGGGTACGTAGGCGGTGTTGTCGGGAATTGAATAATTGATGGCCAGAGGTGCGAGAGGAGCAGGACTCAGGAGGGATACCAAGTCTGCAGAGAAGAGTGAAGTGGAAGGGGGTGGGGGAGTGGAGTGATTGATTGATGCTATCAAGTTGTTTCGGCAGAGAAGGGGTGACGTCCCAGCCGCAGTTTGCTTGGGAGAACAATACTATGAATATTACCGTGGCCGATGGCGGAGTGCAGGCGTATGACGACTTAGTGGACTTCTCGCCAGTGGACTCCTCGTCAGGTAATTGTTTGCTGTGTACATGGCTAGCTTTCTGGTGGAAGAGAGCGAGAAACGAAAAAGTCATGGTATTGGTGTAGATACCCCAGATAGTAACACCAGAACTGGCTTGAACCAACGTACCGTGATGTAAGACGTGTCCATGATCTTCGTATTTAATAAGAGCCTGGACAAGGTGGCCGGCTGATAGTAGTTCACCAAAAGCATGAACTTTTTGGGGACATTAGGGATTGACATATGAATATCCTGTTTCCGTGAAGAGATGATTTAGTCTTACCTGGCCAAATGTGCCGGGCTTTGTTTGAAGGCGGGGTTAAAATGGGGCTAAGTTGCATAATATCCGTAAGTAGACCATAGACTTCAGTGACCCTTCTCTCTGCACAGGCGAACATCTACTCATATGAGATCTTCATCTCCACTAACTAGTTCACCATTCCACTGTAGCAGATGCTGTTGGATGCGTTCCCCAAAGGGTCGCATGAACATGCAATGGGTACAGTACTTGAGAAATAATCGTAAACTCACACTGCTGGTTCAGCTTCAGAATCAGTTGGTAGTAATGGTAGTTGGGGCAGAGTAGTTAGTCGACGATCAATCATTTAGCTGCGGGAGTGATGCAGCCATCTCATGCCATTGTTGTGACATGTGAGGAATATGCTTGAATGTTTGCAGTGTGGGAAGTGTGCACGGGGACGGAGGACTTTGGCGCAGTGGACTTCAGCACGATTATCAAGAACGAGTTCAACGATTCGTGTGCCAACGGCCCGTCGTTCGCAGAGGACAGTCATGGGGTTTCTTCCCTGCTGCCATGGGGCTTTTCAATGCAGCCCTTGCCCACGTTGAAGTCCAGCAACAAGCGCAGCATTCGTGACATTCTCCGTGAGGTCACGGTGAGTGAGGAGGCCCTGCAGAGCGCAGTAGCCAGGCTGGGCGGAGGAGCGCAGGGGCTGAAAGTGCTGATGGATCATGTTTACGTCTGGACCTTGGAGTCTCACGATGCCGACGCCGCTGCCATCATCCGGAAAGGAATCCTCGACCTTGGCAATACGCCTGCCAATTATGGTGGTGTCAATGCCAATGTGCAGTGGAAGAATCATGGAAACCGTGGTAAGAATGGGGGTAATGCCAACCCCTTAAATAGCAGCTGCTAGCTACGATTCCATTGCCATGATGTCGAGATGCCCCTAACATAACATGCCACGATCATTTTCACAAGGTCTAGTCCAGACTTCATTACCAATCCATTATGCCATCGACACCTAGATGACACAAGGGTGATGCCTTTTTGAAGTCCAAGTGATGGTCGGGCAGTTATTCAGCTAACTACGATTCCATTGTCATGCTTGGATCACTTTCACAACGTTAAGTCCAGACTTCATTACCGATCTACATCGAAAATTATGGAGCAGAGTACTACTTGTGAGTCTGTCGAGACTCCTTGTGATTAGCAGTTGGTAATTAGGTTTTACTCAAGGGGTATTGGATGCACTTGTGGTAGGCTCGACTATATGCGAGCCCACCAACCGTGGGGCGGCGTACACGAGGGCGCTGCGGAAGTCACACATGGTGCGGCAATGGAGGCATTCGCCGAGGGCACAACTTGGTTCGAACAAGTATGGGCATCAGTCTCGAGCGCATTGGCGAACTGGATCGCACCAGTCTTGGCTGCAGGACTTGGAACCCGAGTTGGGCAATGCCAACGGCAAAGTAAGCACCAACTCATCATTTGATTTTCCTGCATACATATCCAGCTTCCTTCAAGTGTATTTGAAGCACAGTTGGGTCACAGTTCCAGATCCATTCTTGGATAAATTCATCGACTTGTTTTAGCTTAAGCCTCAAGTGCAGAGCCGCTTCATCTGTTACGTAGATCTCCATTTGCCATGGATAAAAGTAATATGAGCACCTCATCATCAGCAGTACCTGATTGCAGCAGTACAGCCGCCATGTCAAACATAATTGATCACATAACTGAAATGTATCAATAGTTCTGTGCTGTAACCCCTGTAGGTCTCATGGGTATAGTAGGTATGTGACAGTGTATTTGGCTCTAAATTGGAATACTAATGGCTTAGTAAAACCATATCGATCTGAATTTTAACTATATTTTCGACCTCAGACCCATTAAAATTGTGAATCATTCCACATACAACCAAAATGCAACACCAGAATACACCATATTCTAGAACCTAAAACATGTTATATTAGGGTCTAAGAGTTGCTTCTTGTTTGGCTCGTCCAGGGGTACGAGTTTCTCTTTCAGAAGGAGTTGCGAGCAAGTGACGTGAGCACCTTGGGACGAATAATTTTGCCCAAGGTAACTAAGTTACAATTGTTGCTTCTAGTTTTAGCTAGTGTACTGATTTTATTTTTGACAAAAATATTGTATGGTTCGTTCCATTGCAGTGAGTAGTATCTTCAGTGTATTATTTCCTAGCATCAAGATATTAAAAACATGGCTTCACTGATAATTCAGTAACTTATGGATCTTTGGATCTTTCAGAAAGATGCCGAAAAACATCTTCCGTTTCTGTATGAGAGGGAAGGCATGATGATTACTTTGGAGGATTACCATTCCGGGGCCTTTTGGACGGTCCGTTACAGATTTTGGCCTAACAATAAAAGCCGAATGTATTTATTGGAGACTATTGGTGAGCTCTCGACTCATTGTAGTGTTTAAAGTTGTTCGAATTGGTTAAACTCGATTATATTATTAGTTTTTAACACAGGTAAAATCTTTATTCCATTGCAAAGTAATCCCAAGAACTCGTCAGGTTTACACCAACCCACGCAAAACATGTCAGATACAGATCTGAGGAATGGGATTTGAGGCACTTTACTGAGACTTGTGCGTTGTCACAAACAGGTGGATTTGTGAATTATCATCATCTTCAAGAAGGAGACTTTCTGATTTGCTACCGAAATAGACAAGGAGGTTATGTAAGTTCTAATCATCATACTTAATTAGCTGTAGGATGACAAAATTAGACTACTTTAGTGTCTACGAAGTAAGAGTTTCTGATACTGTTTTTGTCCTAACAAGTTATCATGGTCCTTTTTTTATGCAGGTCATTCGAGGCCAAAAAGTGCCACCTAATGTGAAAGCCTCTGCCAAAGGACTGAGTCCCAAAGGCAGCCAAGGGAGAGAAACTACGGAGAAAACTGAAACGAAGACTGTCAATAGCACGTCGATGCCACCAAAACATCAGGTAGTTCAACATCATTCCCTGCACTTCACTTGGGTGGATTTTTGTAAAGTCTTCAATGTACTCCTAAGATTATTCATAAGACAGCCTCATGTTCGTGATTCTTGACATTTGATCTACTCTTGTGGTTGTACGTGCACAGTTCTTGGACGGAGATCAAAGCACCACTGATAGCAACTCGGATCCGGCCAGCTCATCTTTCGAGTCTACATTCAGAGGACTTAGTGATGGACCCCAAGGTTTTGAAGATGCATATGGTCGCCAAGAAAGCTGCATTTCGCAGCAAATCGATTACCGTTACAATATTTATGAGGATGAGGGACCAAAAACTGATGGCTTTGTGACAGCATCACCCAAGCTGCTCGCTTCACATGATTCGGGCTTTGACCCAGTTGTGGAGATGCTCGCTGTGTCAAACGTGAAGCAGCGATATTTGGATGGAGGGATCCTTGGAGTCTGAGTAAGGAGGTTCCACTACTAGACTCTCCACGACGTTTGAGAAGCAACGTCTCCGTCGAAAGCAACGCGTGGGTTATTTTGCTGGTCCCAAGCCCCTGGGGATCAATTTAGCAACGTCTACTGGTTCGCTATGTCTCCAAAGGATGCCAACTTCACCACGGTGGTGCAAGAAGACAAGAATGGATGGGATGTCTATGTAACTTCTCGTAATGTATGCTGGACAGAATGCAAACATCATGATATTACTGAAAGGGTAATACGTGCGTGTACTTATGACACCTACTTTTTCCTGTTCCTTACCGTCCCCCGATGTTCATATGACCTAGGCAGATCATATTCCTCAATCGTACTGTCCTACAACAGAAACCCGAGAAGTTGACAACCCTACAATCCATATTCTTTAGAAGCAATAGATAATCGCTTCTTGTTACTCTGAAAGTTGGTAGTACTATAGTAGAGGCGAGTAAACAGCAGGTTTTCTAGTGATTAGTGGGTGGTTTGGGCGACATGTCTTTCTACTTGCTCTATTCTCTGCAGGCACGTGTACAAATTTTTTCTTCTCAACATGAGAACTTCGGTTTCAGCACCCAATCCTAGTAGTGTTCATCTTCGCTGATCAACCGCGTACAAATCCTCTAGATTTTTTGGATGAGTTGATTGTCCATAGGAGTATCTATGTCGATCAGCCAGGCACAGATCCTTCAGATTTTGAAGAAGTGATGAGTATCTTCGTCTACCGAGGGTTGCCCAGTTCCTTCTGTTGGTCCTTATCCATATGAGTTCCTTCTATATTTCAGTTTGCAGGACCACGAACATTATGTCCCACTTTCGGTCACAGCCCCGGGCATACAGAAGGTGGAACTGGGTTCACCATGTTGCACTACGACGTTGGTAACAGTTGTAAGGTGTTCTATAATCAGTGGAGGAAGATGGAGCTTGAGTACGGTTCTTGCCAAGAGGAGTTTGGGTACGAGACTGGCGATTTGGCTTCTATTTTCAAGACTTTTTCCTGCGGCAGATAAGAATAATTTCTTGTTGTACATTATGTAATTGGCAACAAGTTCGGGGAGAGACACAGTGGATAGATGTTTTCCTTCATGGAATTCCATGGCATTGTTTCAAGTCTAAGAGTACATTAGCAGTGTATAGTTGGGGGAGAGTTTGACAGTGTATAAGTACAGTTTATCAAGTTTTAATTCATTTACCTTAAGGCAGACTGCAGTGTGTTGCATTATCGCTGAAACTTGAGTAGACCAAGTCAGTGAATTGAGGCCATGTTCTGTTTTTAATAGATGATGATGTGGTGTTTTTACAAAGGCCAGTACCAGAGCTTTTCAACTGCAGCGCCCAGATCTGAAAAGTATGAGTGTGTTTTGCTTGCACACTGTACAGTACCCACCAATAAGTTTACGTTCACAACACAAATAAAAGAACATCTCTCAATCTTCAAACTTATCACCATGTTCTCAAAAATGATCCAAATGGCCAACTACGAAGTGTATTGGAAAGATATTGGAGTCCTTTATACAAAAAAATGAAAAATATGTGCTATTGTATCATTTTCCTTACGTAGTATCTACTATTCACCCTTAGCTCTTATTAGGGGCTTCCTATGTTGAGGTATGCTAGAAAGGAGAACTTTAACCATCTTCGTAGAAAGCTCTTCCAATTTCCTTTGTATAAATGCAACTTCTTTTTATAAAAAAATATGAATTATACTTACCAAGAAGTTTAATTTTAGACCTTCATATTCTAACTGAAGTATCACCATAAACAAGTGTAACTTCAAATGATCATATCTTCGACCTCAAATGACCAAATTTCATGAAACTAACACCAAATTGTCTAAAATGTAGTAAATTTCATCAAAACTATCTCTTATGTACTAATCCAAGCCACATGTGTAAGGAAATTTCATTAGCAATCATTGCACTTGAAAATGTGTATGTTACTTTTTCACAAGGGACCACTTCAACGCTTATCACGCCAACTCCATTCAATATTTGTCAATGTGAGTCACTTCTATACAAAGGGCATCAAAAGAGGTCCCTGAAGAGATAATAAGATTCTTTTTCTCAACATGTCTCACCATATGAAGGCCTTCATAACAACAAAAGGTAGATACTAAAAAGTATGTTAAAATATGCTAAAGTTATTATATCATTCTCTACTCTTCTTAGAAATTTTTCATATATTGGTAAAGAAGACTCTAGCTACTATCTTTCTTATGTAATTTGTACTTTACAATTTAGATTAGTTTTGAGGGCATGGTGGCCAATTGAAAATTGGAAGTATGTTATCTCTTACTGCTATGAACGTAAACTTATTGGTGGGTACTGTACATAGTCGTTTGCAGCAACTTGGTCCACTTGGTTTAGGTCTTTCTAAGGTAAACGACTTGTTTCCGATCAAGGCCCAATAATGCAGTATAGGCCGACCTATTTCCAATCATTTTTGAATTCATTTGTAAATGGTGAAATTGTATAAAGTTCACAAGTGTTCAGTTCCAATTGGAAGAAAGTTTGATTTTTGGATATCATGTGTTCTTGATATTAGTATTGGAATGTAGTTGTTCAATTCTTGGAAATAGATCAGCCTATGTAGCGAGAATGGGTTGGAGAGAATCTTCACTTAGAAAATTCATAGTAAATTCAATATTACTCCAAAATTTGTTCAAAAATATATGATCTTCCTCAAATCTATTTCCCTATGCTCCAAAATTATTTGTGTTAGTTACTTCACCGGAAGTATGCTGAATTGCTTAAGGTGATCGGCAACAGGCCGTCGACCTTAAACCCCTCAACGAGCGTTGCACGGCAGCCAGGCCCGTTGAGAGGTTTTAGAGAGTTTCTGGTTAAGTGTAGACCATGACATCTGTAATGATTCTCAAAAAAGTAAGTACACTATTACTGCAAAATCGTTACATCAAAACTTTCAAAAGAGTTGCATATTAAAAGATATTACTACAGTGATTTATGAATTTGCTTCAGTCCAGAATTCAACTTGGATACCGGCTACCGTCGGTAAAGTGCAAAAAGTGTAAAACTAATATATAACTTTTCAGTTATAAAATGTACGATAATCAATCCAAATTCTGATCCGTACAGTACTGAACGGATGTCTCTATGTCACCGATATACCGACTACCCTTCTAAAGGTTTGTGTAAGTCTATGTCTATTTATCATTGAATTCTCTACTTATTGTAAGACCTTAACCTCGAAGGTCAAGAAATAGGTGTACAACATAAAGCTGATCAACTTCTGTGCTTTCAATGTGGAAATTGAGGTGCCGCACACAACCAGATGGAGATGTGAATGGCGCAAAATAATAATACAGTAAAAACAGTATACTATTAATTCTACAAACGCGACGTAGCAGGCTTCCATGGACAGCCTCCCTCAAAAGCCTCATGCAACACGTCCTCCATCCGCTTAGCCAATATTATCTGCATCACAACAGGAACACAGTGACTACATTTAAAACATGAAAAACCAGCAAAATATGCACAACCTGGCATGTTCAACACTTTTAAACCCCAAAAAACCTTCAAATCTGACCTGGCAGTGTGGCCATAAATCAAGCGTACACATTGTTCTACAAGCGTCATCTCAATATTCTTCCACTTCAAATATGAGCTCTCATAGATTCTTCCTCTTTAGTTTAAGACAAACTCAAATGCTGTCCAAAAACATACTAAAAACTTTTCAAGGGGAACAGACGTACATATTAAGACGAGTATATAAAAATGCTTGCAAAACTGGTGATTTGGTGTTAGCCACTCACCTCCATGTTCATGAGAATGGGTGCAGGAACCTCTTGAAGGTCTTTACGGTTGCGCTCGGGTAGAATGACTCTCCTAATTCCACAACGATGAGCAGCCAAAATCTTATCTTTGATTCCTCCAACTGGCAGAATCAGCCCCCTCAGAGTCATTTCGCCCGTCATCGCCGTGTCCGCTCTCACGCTGCGCTTCGCGAACAGGGAAACTAGGGCCGTCACGAGCGTCACCCCGGCTGATGGCCCATCTTTCGGGACTGCGCCCGCGGGAAAGTGGATGTGAATGTCCCGCTCCTTCATAAGACTCCCCGCCTCCGCAACTGGTAACTTCAGCTCGGCGGACCTTGCTCGCACCTACAGCGACAGAATAAAACACGACAGTCAGATATTAAAAATGGAGTTGTTGATCGTTGCAGGCAACTTGAGGAATTGGTTTGCTGGACTTACCCAAGTAAGAGCAATTTGAGCTGATTCTTTGATGACGTCCCCGAGCTGGCCCGTCAGATGCAGGTCCCCCTTCCCTAACATCGCAGTAGATTCCACGAAGAGAACCTCGCCACCCACTTCTGTCCATACCAGACCCACTGCAACGCCAGGTGTGGCCACTCTCTCGGCTGCCTCTCTTCCATCGAATTTTGGTGGCTGCACATGCAAATGAAACTCAGACAATATTAATAAATATGGGATTGTAGGTCACGCGATCTGGAGATATAACCGTGATTAAGGACAACAACGAGGGCAAGAACGAGGGCAAGGAAAGGAGAAGCGTACCCCGAGGACAATCTCAAGCACTGCCTCGTCCACAACCAGTGGTTCTGGTTTGATAGCCAAAGGGAGAGACCCTTGTCTCTGGACACCAATGGCCTCCACCTCCATATCCACTTCAGCTCCCTCCACAATCAAGCCCCCTCCTCCATGGTCTATCATCTGAGTGACTTCTGTTTGCATTTCTCGCGTGTGACGGTCTGATTGATCCTTCTCAGCCACTTTTACAGCTGCCGCTCGAGCCAAGGCTGCTAAATGACGACTCAGATTGCGAACCCCTGCCTCTCTAGTGTACCTTTGAATAATGAGCTCCACCGTTGGCTGTCAACCACCATAGTATGCTCCATATTAGGTACTGATCAGACCACCAGCACAATATAACTCACCAACAGATATTAAAACTACAATTGTAATCACAGGACTGAATAAGGTTACACACCTCTGGTATATCGATGTGCTCACTTGTGATGCCATGTTGCTCAAGAACTCGAGGAATAAGATGCAGCATCGCAATTCTTAGCTTTTCTTCCGAAGTGTACCCAGGTAGCTCAATGACCTCCATTCGGTCCAGAAGCGGAGCTGGCATTAACTGCATTCTGTTCGCCGTTGCTACAAATACCACTTTCGACACATCGAAGGGTACATTCAAGTAGCTAGCGGTAAAAAGCCAAAGTCAAAGAAATATCAACAATGTACGAACCTCAAAACGATCAGCACTCTAAATGTCAGAAGTCTTCATGCGAGAAACAGGCAGTTGCAAAAAACATTAGAAGGAATTTGTAATGTTGGGATACTGGTCGTTAAAGGTCTTGTTCTGCTCGGGGTCCAAGACCTCCAGCAACGCAGAGGCGGGATCGCCTCGGACATCCGCACCCGTCTTGTCTATCTCGTCCAGCAACATTACTGGGTTATTAACACCAACTCTCTGACATTGTCAACTCAAAATGTTAAAACACAACCTGTAAAAACTCTACAATAAGCTAAGAGTCGAGAAACTAAATCCTCGAAACCTTGCGAATTGAGTCTTAGAACATACTTTGATTCCATCGATTAGCCGGCCCGGCATGCTTCCGATGTAAGTTCTCCGATGCCCTCGAATATCAGCTTCATCTTTCACACCACCCAAGGAGATCCGAATGAAGCGCCGGTTCAATGCTCCGGCGATGGAGGACGCCAAAGAAGTTTTGCCGACCCCTGGAGGACCGACGAAGCACAACACTGGCCCTCTGGCATCTGGCTTCAACTGCATCCCAATACAGGATCAAAAAAACCGCTGCAAGCTAGATGTACAGGAGTTTGTGACAACAAATTGCTTTCACACGACCAAGGAGTATGCAACTGAAGGGGCTCGAAGAAGAGATGGATACCTTGCGAACCGCAAGGTACTCAATGATACGTTTCTTGACTTTGCTCAAACCATAGTGTTCACTATCCAAGCGCTCTTTCGCGGCCACTAAGTCGATTTCATGCTCCTCGCTCGCGATTTGCCACGGCAAATCGGCAAGTAACTCTAAATATGTGCGAGAGGTTCCATAGCCGGGCTGCTGGGGCTGCATCTTCCGCAACCGCCTGCACAGGAGCGCCACACCGTCATGATTCGCTCCACTTACAATCTGCGAAGGTGAACAAAACCCTGAATTGTGTGCACGCATGCCATTTCCACGACCCATCTTAGCAAGGGAAACCAGAACCAGTGCGCTCACACAGAGGGTTTAAGCTGGAGATCGACTAAGTCCAAGCCTGATCACGCCAACAGAGTGTAAACCTAACACACGACATCTTACAGAATCATCAAAATTGAATCATCTCGATTGCCGAGCAGGGATCTCTAGCAATCAGTCAGACATCACCTGTAAACAACGATGTCAGGGATCGATCACAGACCTGAGCTCCCGTTGCGCATGTTTCCAAACATTAGGAGGCATGCCAGCCTCCTGCATCTTCTTCTCTAACGACGCCACATCGTCTTCGTCCTCGTCGTTCTCCCCCAGCTCGTCTTTGATGGCCCTAATCTGCCACCAACCACCCCACGATTCTCCTCAACATCTCCACTAACAACCTTCCAACAAGCTCAACTCACAAACATCATCACAGACGCAAGCCATCCACAGAGTCACCTCTCATACCTGCTGATGCAAAATATCCCTCCGCGTCTTCGACATCGGAGGACCATCACTCTTGGCACTCAACCCCGCCATCTCCTCCTCTCCTGCAATTCAACCAACGCTCAGAAAACACACACACAATCACGGCTATGGCCTCAACCTGAAGAACTAAACCCACACTCCAAAACCAAGAGCCAAGGACCCAGCAACCACCTGCATCATCAAACTCGCCCGGATCACGTCGACTCCGACTACGAGAATGCAGCAAAGTCGACATCGATGATCACAACGCTCCGCCTTCGACGTACGTTTCCCAGGGCAACTGTAGGGCTGCTTCAAACCGCAAGCTGCCAAGAGCGGTACTTGGGAATAACAAATGGAGAATATCAGACCTTATTAGCCCATCCTCCAGGGAATGTTCTCCAGATATGTCGATGTCGCAGCGATCAGATCAGAGCGTGCACACCGACGTCCTAGAGTACGAACGGAGATATCACTCACATGCAGAAGTTAGAACCCAGTTTCAACTCTTGCGAAGAATCCCACATGTCACTGAATCTAGAATTTCGTCGCAATCGTCGTCTGAGACTTTCTCCTGTTCACGCAACGATGATGATGTTGCAAGGAAGGCATCTCTTATCCACCTTAAATTTATGTCGTTTTACCCATCTCTTTTGTCATCTTACAGATACTACCCACTTTTGGAACCGACCTCGAACTCCGAAGCTTGGTCATTTCCAATTTCCAGTCATCGGAGAGTCCGATAAAAACAATCATGGATAGTAGAATCTTATCTGAACGTGAGGGTGATGTCGCTACCGAAGCGCTAGAAACTCGTTCAACGAAGTGCTTGCGGCCAATTGCGGGTGAGATCCGAGCCCTAGAAACACGTCGTTCCAACCAACTAGGATGTGGATGTGTCTCTGGTTATCGCCAAATCGTGGTTGGTTTCCGAGGGATGGTGTGTTTTTCTCTTCCTGCAAATTCTGCGGGGAGGGGATGCTGGAGTGAACATGGTGTGGTTTGCAGGCGTGATCCAGAAATTTTCTCCTGAAGGTTTTTCGGGCGTTGCAAGGTGGGACAGTGCATTTGCAGATGGGTCGTGCTTGTGTTGCGTCATGTATTTTGTCATGTTGTTGACGTCGTGTACACACTTGCATCTATGTCGGTCGGATAAGCGCCCGGTTCTTTTGCCTTCTCTGATGTAATTCTTCTGGGTGGGAGTGAACTTCGGGAGCTTGTGAGTTTTTCTCCACTTGATTGTTGGTAACATACTAGATTGGAGAGGAAAGAAGAGGCTGGAATTTCATCGAGGTAGTTGGTGATGTTGCGGAGTTTGTTGTTGTTGAATGTGATGATCATGCTTAGAATAGAGCTAGCCAATTTGAAGGACAGGCTCTGCATGATTAACTGTGCTCCCTGCTATGCATGTAAAATTTTTGCGATGGTTACTCATGGCTAACCCACTCTAATTGATGATCCGGACTAAAACAACATAGCACATGTGACATTTGTTAAAACTCAAGTTGCTTTGATGGTCCGATTTCTAAGTTTGTGAAATCGTCCCAGGTGGAGGGAACTTCAGTGCGGATGTGGTTTCTTTCGAGGACCATCTTTGAGTCCAGTGTCTTCTAGATTATGAGCATGATTTCAGTGTGTTCTAACTCTGTTGATCTGCGGAGATCGTGGTTGCATAACCAGAGAAACAATGAGTTGTTTCTAATATGCAAGAAACTAAGATCGACATTATAGATGATGACCAGGGCTTTCAGGAGACAACTGCAGTGAAATTTATCGTTGAAGATTATACTCGTTTGCTATTGCTTGGGCTCTTACTAAAATTCTGTGTTGTCCTTTGTTTAGCATTTGCGATGAAAAAGAAGATTACACTCTTCTGTTACTGTGGTCTATTCTTGAGGGAGTCGGATATAGTGTTGAGAACAGCATATGTGCACGCCAACAATTCTTATTGTCCAACACTGAGGTGACGCGAAGTTCAAAGCAGAAAAAACCAACTCTTGAGTCTGAACCTTTCACGCAATTGATAAACTGTGATTACAAAGTTCACTGATACACAGTGCACACCTCGGTCGAGCCTGCACGATGTGATCTCCTGGCCACAGTAATAACTACCCTTACTTGTGAATATCATAGCAACTGGATAAGTGCCAGATACTCTTATGGGATTCCAAAACTAAGTACACAGACGACTTTCTTTTCGTTTTCGATGCCCAACCAGAAGAAGCAAATTTCAAGTCGACATAATACACTTCCATCGGCCTTTCTCCACCCACTCATGCGTTCTCTTTCCACTCTCCTCTTCCGTCATGCCCTCCCCATCCACACATACAGGCTTCCTATTGAACCCCTCTACAACGAGGCTATAGTCTGTAGCACTGCATCAACAATACAGAAACGTAAGATCTAACACGTCGACGTAATGGCATTTCTGTATTTAAACGGTAGTCCAGAATCCCTGGCTACCAGTGAGAATACAATGTACTGCTAGCATAATAAGCAAAGCCAAATCTATGCAGCACTCAATTCTACCAAATATACAACACTAAGTTGCTTGTTCTACTCATATTATAAAGCCAGAAGTTCCTAAGCTACCCAATCGGAAGAGACGGCTTTCAGAGAAACGAATACTGAAAGGTAAAAAATGACATGCACAAGAGCAAGCTCCATATCACTATTCATGCAAAGTTGAAGCTTACACAAATAGTCGCCAGACTGAACGCTGAGCATAAATATGCGAATCTATTCTACAACAAATTTTATGACTTTGCTCATCGGTGGCTTGCCTGATTAATGAGTTGTTGACAAGACCCTAACTCTGGTGGAGAACAGGCAAAGTGCTAGGCACAAACTTGCTTGGACCGTGTAAGAAGGAAGAACTAATAAGTAGACAGCTCCAACAGCGAACTTGCGACTCCGGTGCCTGAACGACACAAATCATAAGCTCTTCCAGAAAATTGTCTCTTATTGCCAACATTAATACATTGCTAAACTACCTCATATTTCCCTAAGGGATTCCACCTCACCAGGACATCCAATCTGAAAGTAAAAAAAATCTTCGAAAGTAACTCATGTCAGCAGCATTACCTGAACAAATTAGCTGCTCCTCAACACAAGGCCAATTACTGTGAGTAATCGTGTATTGCCAGACAACGCACACAGCCTTCAACCAAATTACTTTTCATTGACCTAGAATAATCAGTGATCTCCACGCTGTAATAAATTTCCAAAATACAAACCTCCAAGACAGTAGCTTCAAAGCTGTCACAATAACGCAACTCTGTCTCCACTGCCATTTTCACTGTCAAACGCAAGTCGGCCACTTTTCGAGATTAGGATTTTCTCCAGCTCAATGAAATCTGGAGGATACCAAGGCTTCCTAGTACTCCGCATCAGTATCAACTTTTTGTAGTATGCCATCCTCATACAGATCTCCCCAAATGTGGGCCTGTCTTCAGGGACTGAAGCCCAACATTGTTGGATACATTCTGCTAGATAGTCAGGGCAATACGATGGCAGCTCTGGCCTCTCGCCGGCCTTGACTCTCTCTGACAATGTTCCAAGCGATGTACCCTCAAATGGCAATTTAGCGGTGAGAATCTCGTAACAGATTAACCCAAAACTGTACACATCGACAGGCCTTGTAAACCCTTCTCCTTCATCAGCCTCGTTACCAGTGACCTCTGGTGCTCTCCAACGAATGCTATCTCTAAATCTTCTGCCCACAAACTGGTGTTTCATTTGACCATAATTCGTAACTTTCACTAGGAACTTCTCACGTCCCGGAAAGTTACTGGGCTTTATCAACAGGTTTGCACTTCTCAAGTCCCCATGCACTATCTGGCAATCATGCAGATACTCCATAGCCTTCGCAACCTGGAGCATAATGTCAATGGCAACCACCAAGTTGAAAGGAGCCTCCACTGAGGAGCGCGAACACAGAAGGGATTGGAGATCCTGATCCATGAGCTCGAGGACCAACATGCCTGTTTGATCGTCCTCTCTGTATGCACACCCTATCAACTGGACAATATGCGGATGTTTCACCACTGCCAAAACAGCCGCCTTCTTCGCGATAAAGTCTTTCTGCACACCTGAGATGCTCTTGACAGCTACACTAAATCCGAACCACTCGTACTCATCTGTCACGCTGTGATCTCCATGCCCCAGGTGCCGAACGCACACCAAATCCTTGTGGTCTAGCCAATAGCTGTCCGGAAGAGAGTCGATGTGGGGAGAAGCTCCGTTCAGTTTCTTCAAAAGGAAGTCAGCTATAGCCTGGTGTTGCGTGAACTCAAAATCATGGCGGAATGAGTCATCCACAATGTCATCTAGTTTCTTCATCATGGACTTCCGATCACTTAATTCTCGGAAGTGGAGGGCATTGCTGACCAGTGTGTTGATTATGTTCAGATCCATGGCTTTGTTTCCCATTAGAAGATCCGTCAAACCTTCAAGAGTAAGACCATTACTGTTGTTGCTGCCATTGTCTACGAAGTAGAGATTTAGACGTTCGCGATACCTGAAGTTGGGGTTTCTGGTCAATACCATGAAGGCATTCTCAACTACATCCAAGCTCCACAAAAACCTTCGGAGGCAAATGCCAAATGGAGACCTTAAGAACTGCCTTGGTCCAGAATCCAGAGAGTCGGTAGAGGTCGACATTATGATGGCTGACCTGCACCAATGCTCGGAAGTACAAGCCGTGATAAGTTCTTGCCCGTCATGTATGGCATGATTTAATTCTAGAAAAGAGTCTCTACAAAGTGAGAGACAGTGATCGAAGTCTGCGCATTGCCGGACGGACTTCCGTTGCAACTCAATCGCTTTCTGATGGATGTTTGAAAACTCCTTTTGTATGGACCAGGACAACTCGTCAAGCACGACTGAGAAGCTATCACACAGATAGGAGCATTGCCCTTGGTTAAACTGCACCGTTTTCTTCAGCTCCCGAAATCTTTCCGACAACTGCTTGCATGCCTTTGGGATCTGGTTAAGAACCTTCACTCGCTCCCGTATGAGACGGATCTCTTCATTGAGGGACCATTCCGTAGCCATGATCAACCGGTCAATAGGACATGCACACTACCGACGTCTGCTGGATGCCACTGTTATAAATTACAGCTTCTTAGGTATTCCGTAGACATTTCCTTCCATTCGCCCTCCACTTCTCCAATACCAGCCTACAACTCCTCATGCTTGGCAATCTCAAGCAGCTGCAACAGAATAGAGCACACTAACAATCAATTATCATGTGCACAAAGTAGAACAGAAAGGTAAACCAAATCGACAGTACGAACATCAACATAGTTGAAAAGATCCTCAATTTACCTGCACAATACTACGCATCAATGCAGCTACACAAAACTCTGCGTCACATCCTGCACGTAGATGACACAGATGTTATTATTAATAACTTTCGGATAATTTTCTTGGGACCCTGTACCTCTCTAAAATTAAAAGCACTGCAACTCGACTCTATGTTTAAAGAAACCGACTGCAAAAGGATCTTGTAAGAAAAAACCTCGAATTAAGAACTCGGTTAGCTTCGACTCTAGTGAACTTCGAATTCAACCTCTTATTTTATCATTCGACCACGCGTCGAGCGAAATCATGAACTGCGCTGAACAGGGTCAGACTCTGCTGTTTGTCCCATGTCTACCTTAGACTTCTCCAACAAAACCAATTAACCTCTAAGACTGATATGACTTTCAGAATAGAGTCTATTAGGTCAAGCCCACGCGTCACAGAGTTCACAGCATGAGTGAATAGCATCAATGCTCAGGAATGGAAAAAACTACTACCCTACAATGACGGAAACAGTAGCTCTCACACTGTTACCTAAACAACATTAGCAACTACTCCTCTACTATTTCCAGTGATTGGTCTAGACATCTTCAACATAAGAAGCGGTTTACAGAACTTCATGCGTTTTCCATGATCTAAGTGAACATCACATGGGATCATCATCTGATCATCTGAAGGTCAAAACAAGCGCTGGATAGATCACACTCCTACAATAATGAGTTACTACTACTCCCAACCCATATCTCTAGGGTCGATGTTTCAATCTCTCGTCCACAAGAGCCAACAAATCCCACGGGAGCAAGGCATCCAATAAAGACTAAAACTCAAGAGGATCACTCTGAACCTGATTCAAAGAACAACTCATTCTATACCAACTTCTGATGGTGTACTCTCTTGCAGGTACACTGCTCCCTACTTAAAAGAACATACCACATTTCATCAAGTCCGGAAAACAGAGCAAAATAATCACTACACACACTGCCTGACTCTGCAACTGGGCATTATCTATCCATCCACACTTCACCAGTTCCAAAAGCTCCCGAATCGCACATAAGCTCACATCCAATACTGCAACTCCCACACTCTACCTGTACCGACACAGCCATCATCTCCAAGCCTAACCCAAAAAACCTCACTTCTACGTCGCTCCATTAAAAGATAACCCAAACAATCACCCACCCAGCACTTCCCACCCCCAACACACCACCCCTCAAGATTCACTAAAAAAAACCAAAAACACACGCTTCCAAAACTGCAACCTTTGCTCTCCAAAACTGCAACCTTTGATAACCCCAAAAAGACAAACCAGACGAAACCCACCTGGGTAGAACCCAACCAAAGATGGAAGAACAACACTTGAAGCGCTTGAAAAAAACAAAGCAGAGGAACCCTATCTACTGCATCTAAGTTACTGTACCGACTGCAAGCACAAGCACAAGCAAAAGCAAGAGCAAGAGCAAGAGCAAGAGCACGAACATGAGCATGAGCATGAGCAAAAGCACGGCGAACCTGGAGAAAGAAGACAAGTGAGGCGTCAACACTGGCGATATGCTCTCCCTAGCTTATCACATCAGCATGGCATTGAATCTTCTAGAGTTGCAGTCCTTCTAGAGCCGGAGTTCGACACCAGATGACGATCCTGAGGAGTGCAAGCTGCACACATGGCGATTTCTGCAATGGTGCTCACTGTTTTTCATGGCGATGATGCTTTCCGGTGTCTGCACAAGTGTAAGGGTGCCCCGGATCCAAACCCATCACTACTTCAAAACCAACAATGTCTCCTTGAATCGAACATTTCGTTCCTGAAATCTAGATTTTTATAGATTGTGTTGCGTTTGGGTCCCGGTGGCGGTCCTGCAACTACGGACAAGCTTTTCGCTTCCGGTCGTGACTCGTGTAAGGGGATGCCATCGACACAGGAGCTTCGACGAGATACTTATCTACTAACAGTGTACTTTCGGAACTCCGAAATCAATGAAAATGTAGATATTGTCGGCCTTGGACGCAGGTAGCAATCCTTCCTGCAACTTGCGGAAATGGTTTTCTTTTGGTGACGACTGTACTGTGCGTTTCTGGCGAGCGCCCAAGTGGAGGGAAGGGACAGAAACTCAAAGGCATCACTAAACGAAACATCTAGTTATTAGTTATGTTTTGGTGTCTGGAATCTATGAAAACGGTTGATGGTGGTGGGTTTGGGGTGGGTGGCGGTGTTGGGGTGGGGTTCTGGTGATGACTGGGTCGGGGGGTGGACATGTACGTTAGCGTGCGTTCGCAGGGTTTTGAGGGCAAGCGGTGAGGCGCTGCCAGGTGCAGAGGGAGTGCGGGTATGGCCTCTGGATTAGTGACTCTGCTTAGTGACTCGGTCGTAACTTAGTTAGTGAGTGGGTTTGCAAAGTGGACTGCGTCAGCCGAGGTCGGCATGACTGCGTCAGCCCCACGGTACGACTCGATATAAGCGGAGCTTCAACGGAGTTGAAAACACTAAGACTTCTATAAATGAAGGATGGCTTCTTTTCAATACATAAAAAGAAGGATGAAACTATGTTAAAGAAAGCTTAGAGCATCCCCGGTCGACCCCTAAGCCCTTAGAGCATCTCCAATAGTCTTATAAGCTTGTAATCAACAGAACGTCGTTCTCCCAAACTTGAGTGTTTTTCCGAAGCAAAACATTCCAAAACCGTTTACAAACCCCCTAAAAAACCTTCCAAAACCAGGTTTCAACTTGTAAATTACAGGCTTACAAGCTTGAATACAGGCTTTTCCCCTGCTGGCCTGAACCGCAATTCACGTCTTTCCAGTTCTCTCCACTTTCAGGTTTACAGTACAAGCCTTATTGGAGATGCTCTTAAACCTCCATCCGAATTCATCTAGGTTAGAGGTTTAAGGTTCCTCTGAGCTCCTAGTGGTGATCTCTAAACATTTTTCTCGAGTTTCATAACAATAAAGTAAACAAATGGATTATATGTCACCTTTACACGAGGACCAAAATTCCACTCAACATGTAATTGTGATATAATTGTCCGACGAAGGACCTTTAGGGGCTTACAGTTAGGGGACTATTGGGGATGCTCTTAGGATGGAAAGAATAATGAAGCTAAATAAAGATGAAAGTATGTGAAAATAAAGTATAAAATACTTTATGAACTTTATTCAATTTTATCCAAGCAATGTAATTTCATAATTCCACTTTCATCTAAATTGATAATTATCAAGGTCGATTTATTGAAGGAGGGAGCATTATATATATAAATGTTCTTCATGGTCAACAATTAATACTTGTTGGTGTATTTTTTGGAATTGTTTTTGAAGTTGTCAATTTTTATAAATATATGTAATTTATACGTTTGATAGGATATTAAAATTATCAAGAGCAGATTGTACAATAATCATCTTGATGTATTAAGGATCATATTATTATCAAAAACCGATACACCTAGTATTTTGGAAGAACATTTGAATGTTCACATGACATATAACTTATAGAATCAATCATAACACTATATGTTGAACATTTAGGTACCAATTATATTTTTTATTAAAGTATTTGTGTATTCAATTGATGTTATTACGATTACGTTGCAACTAAATCTTTTTGATAATGCATTGTATAGTAAAAATCAAATAGTTTTTGTACTGATCCACAACTATTGTCATCTTTCAAAAGCATACAGTTTTAATTGATACTAAAAAACAAGTAAATAGTAAATTTAAAATTATATATATATATATATATATATATATATATATATAATATTTTTATATTAAAATAGTGTTTGTTGAGTTATGAGCTAATATTTTGTTAGGTGGAGTGTTTAGTTTATATAACTAATTTATATGTAAAAACAATGTATGTAAGGTGAAGTAGCTTGGAAATGCAAGTTGTTAATTCTACTTTCTAAAAACTTCAATAAATAATTATTTGAATTCATTTTTTTCTCTCTCCATAAATATAATTCATAAATGAAATTGAATGATAATTTAATGGAAATTTATTGTTATTCAACATATTTTTTCTTTATTTTTTAAAATTTGAATGCTAAAAACATATTTATTTGAGTTTTTAGTTTTCAAACTCTTCATTTCAAAACAGACCAATTTTTATTTTTGAAGATAAACCACATGATAAACATCTATTTTGGTACAACATCTTTTTGTCTCAAAGTTGTCAAATTATGTTTTAGCATTGTATTTTGTATGACTTCTATAGATGTAATGGAAATTACATTAAATAAAAAATAACAATATTTTTTTTATAAACAATCCCTTACAAACATGCAATTCTCATACAAAAAATAGTGCATGTTTTTAATATGCTTTTAGTAAATTGTTTCTCAAATACACTTACTGTTATTCTTTAGTTAATGTAACTTCTAAAAGATATTGCAAATGAATAAAGAACTCTAATCCCGATGGTGCCGGTGTGAATATAGTGTTTGTTGATTTTATTCAGTGATCCGATGTCCATGGAATAAAAGAATAGTGAATCTAGAGCTACTTCTCCCTCCTAAAGGCAATACTTTTTACACCAAATGCCTTAAAAGACAACCGACATGTCATTATCACCAAGAGCTTTTTGGGTACCCATACAACGAGGTCTCAGAGACCCTTTACTGTAGTTGGGTGAACTATGGTGGTAGGCCCCACAACGGCATGGATATTTGAACTCACACTACATCACTAATTTCTATGCAATCCTGGAAGGTTAAAGATTTTTGGAAGCTCCCTAAAATCTCGGAAATCCCTACATAATAGACATTGCAAAATTGTTGCTTACCAAATTCACAAAATAAACCTCACTCTCCACTATTGTAAAATTATTATTTTGAAAATGATAGAAATGTTATTTTGAACTTTGATTAAGTTCTTTACCTCTTAATTAAAGCATGCATCTATATATTTTACTATAACTCTCTTATAAAAAAACATCCAAAACCTCCTGAAATTGACACCTCAACCTGTCATCAATTTCAAATAGCAAGATACACGATCACCAACAACAATATTAAAAGATTTCGAAGCTAACCAACTCTCAATATCTACACGGGCCGGAAATTTGTATACGAGAGAAGAATATATGAAAGATAAGAAACACCATATACAATAGCTATAGCAGCATGGGCTCAAGCTTTATTACTTACTAGTGCCAAAGGTAAATTGACCAAGCTATTAAAAGTAGACAAAGATACATTTTTTAGTTGCAATAGGGGCTTAGAAAGAAGTCAAAACATCTTTGACAAGAGGAAGTCTAAGAGAATTGGAGCCATGCTCACTATATTCATTAAGTTGGAAACATTTGTAGTTTTGGAATATATATTTTGTCAAATAAGCGAAGTGTATATTAATTATTTTATTTTTGAATGGTATTTTATGTATACTTTGAATGTTTTTGTAGAACATTAACAATAAAAAAAGTTTAATTTCTTTTATCCTACAAATATATATATATATTTTTTTTCAAGAATACTAAAATTAAATTACTAAAATAATGAGTACATTATGTTATCCAAGGCATCTCCATTAGCTATGTTCTTTCTTCCACTTGTATGCAACGAAGTTTTATGAATAGCTTCCATTATACAAGATTTGATAAAATTAAAAACAATATAGTCAACTTGGCATCGGCTTTCGCTCAACAATACTCACCATTGCATCTGCCAAGATCTGATTTTGCACAATGAAAGATGGTTGTAATTTGCATTCAAGCTGTCACTTAATCCCTAACTTTCCTTGTTTTCTTGGAAGCTTGAAACCTCAAAATTGCGAATTTTTTACCTCTCTTTTTAAAGAATTTTCACCGTAAGATCTTGAATCTAAGCCTATTCCTAGTTCTAGTTCCAAAAACTGACCGTTGGATGATTATCGTTTTCAAGATCGTAACATTCAAAGTTTGTGCTTAAGTGTTTTTGGGCATTACTCGAGAGGCATTGCTTCCACGGTGCGAAGGGAGACTTGAAGATTGTTACCTCAAACATTTTGGTCATACTTTTTCCATGTAGGTAACTAGCTAGGTTAGATATGCTCATGCAAAATTTTTAGAGACTCAAAACGCTTTTTAGACCTTCATGCAAATTATTTTTTATAATAAGGTTTATTTTCTATAAGAAGGTATAAAACTGACAAAATAATAAAACATGCATTACAAAAACAATTTGTACGTTAAGAAAAAAGTAAACGGTGAGTAGATACCTTTATAGATATTTTATTTTCAAAAAATTCAAAAATTCAAAAATTCAAAAATCTCAAATTTTGACAAATTTTTAAAGGAAAAACTCAAAAATTACTAAAAACTTTGAAGCTTGTCTTTGTGAGTTTTGGAGGCTGCCCTTGTAAAACCCTAAACCCTAAAATCTTTGTAAAGACCTAATTTTAGATTGGCCGTTTTGGACTTGAAATCTAAAATTTCTAGATGAAGGTTCTAAAATTGGAATTTGGCTTCAAAAATTTTACAACATAGACCTTACCGTAAAGTGAGCATCCAGCAAAAATCTTTAAAAAAATGGTACTTTTGACCTCCCCATCTAGTCAATCTAAAATTGCAAAAATCCATTTTGGATTTTAAGGATAGTTAGGGCTTTAACAATTGATTTTTGATATAAAGCTAAAGTGGTTTATCATCTCAAATATTTTGTTTCAAAAAGATTCCACTCATCTTGTCTTTTGGAATAAAGAAATGAGTACATGGATAATCTATCTAATTTAAAAGAATCAATGAAGTTTGAAGCGAAACCCATCTTTTATAAAATGTAAAATCTAGTAAAGAACTTTAAAAATATGCAAGAAAGTTATGAACTTTGGTGCATTAAGAATATCTTTTAGTCAACAAAATTATAGACAAAGATTATTATTAAAAAAAAAATAATAATAAAATAAAATAAAAAAAACACTCCAGATAAAGTTTAACATTTGATTGTATATTAATTTTTCCATGACATTTTATCTACATACTAAAAATTAAACATATGTTTAATACATATCCAACAATTTGTTTTTTCAATAATACTCACTTCAAAAATAAAAATATGGATACAAATACAAAATAAAAATAAAATAAAATTAAAATTAAAAATAAAATAAAATAAAAATAAAAATAAAAATAAAAATAAAAATAAAAATAAAATAAAATAAATATATTCTTCTTTAAAGTCTAATTGAAATGTCAATTTCAAACCTTAAAATTCATGCCTTGGTATGTAATTTTAAGTCATAAGAAAATTACCAATTACTCCAATTATTTCATTTTTAATTGCAAGAAACAACATTTTTGTTGTATAACCATAAAATTCTAATTCATTAATTATCCAAAGCCTAAATCATCTTTGAACATGATTTTTTCATTTTGATTTTACATCTTTTTACGTGCACTTTTACATAATGAATCATACAACATATTAAACTTTGAATTTTATCTTTGTTTTCAATTCTTATTTTATTTTATATGTTTTTGTCGAGAGTTAGGCATCCAACAAAGTATTTTAGCTAAGTCTATGCTAGTATGAGATAAATTTTGTACCAACCTTCAATATTATTTTTTCAGTGTATTTTTATTGATATTCTAAATTCCAAATAAAAACTCAAAAGGATAAGAATAGATTTTTTCTAGAAATCAGAACTAAATATCCACAAATAATTTTTATTATTTATATTAGGTTATGCAGGGACCTAACGGCCCCCGCAAACCACCGGCGCCTTTGGCGCCGGCAATTATGCAATAAACATATGAATATAGCAAACATATGAATATAACAAACATATGAATATAGTAACAAATTAGATGGATATCATTATTGTTTCTTTTCAATGAAATATTTATTATTTAAAAAAGAATTGAAATAAAGAATCCAAAGGAAAAGTTTTTTTTAATTTATTTCAAATAAAAATAACAAAAATTAAAGTAATTTCACCAAAAATAATTTTTTTCCTAATATGTTTTGGAAATTTTCATTACAAAAATTTATTTATTTATTTATATACATATATGTTTATTTATTTGTTTGATTGTTTATTTATTTATTATTTTATTTTATTTTTAAAATTTTGTTTGTTTCTTCTTCTAATAGACACTTCCATTTGATAGTTTTTTTTTAAAATATTTTTTTTCGCTTAATTTTCTCTTCCAATGGACACACCCGTTCAATAGTTTTTTATTTTTTATTTTTTATTCTTTTTTCCAATGGACATGTTCATTCAATTTTTTATTATGAATATTTTTTAAATTCCAACCGGAATTTTTATATTCCTCCATAATTTCCATAGTAAGTCATGAAAGCCATGGTGTCTGGATTGTCGCTAAGGGCGGCATTGGCTTCACTTCTCACGTCCTTCTCGTTTGGGCTTTTCTTATTCTCAGGACACTGCATGTCTCTCTCACAATGACCTTTATGTTCGTACTTGTTGCATCGGGTGGTTTTCTTTAGTTCAATGATTCGGTTTTTCTTCTCTTCAGCTCGCTTCTTTCTCTCGTCTGCAGTCATAGGTCTCTGGTCGCTTCCGGCACCTTAGCCTTTGCTCGTACAGAAAGCTTTATCACCTTCAGCATCTACTTCTCCCTGTGCACGATTACGATTCTCTTCTCTGAGAAGTCAAAGAGTGAGGTATTCAATCGTCTACATGCGACGAGGAACACTGTCCCATGCGGAAACCATGTGTCTGTATTCCAATAGCAGGGAACACATTATCTTGCTTATGACAGCATGTTTGGATATGCTTTCCCCAAGGTCATTTAACTGATTTGCAAGTTCTTTAATAAAACAGATGTGATCAATTATCTCAATACCATGCTTCATACGCAATTCATAAAACTTATGTTGCAACAACTCCACATTTTCACCTGCGTTCAACTCAAAAACAGTGCATAATCGACGCCACATCTAGTGTGATGTCTTCCATGTTCGTAATCGAGGCATCAACTTGGAATCCATTGTTGATAAAGTCATGGATTGGCAAGCGGCATCCTTGTCCTCCCATTCGCTAGAATCGCTGGCTTTCTGCTGCATCAGTGACCCGTCTACAATGCCAAGCAATTTCCTGGCTCGAAACATAACGCCCATTTGAAACTTCCAAATGCCAAAATTATCACTTGAAAGCTTCTCTATGTGAGTTGAAAAGTTTGACAACTCTGGCTTTGGAATGTTTTGAGTACCACATGACGTAGGATGAATGTTGTTTCTAGTTGTGTCGCTAGCAGTGCCGTGTGTGTCTACTATGACTTCATCCATGATGTCTAGTTTCTTTTTATCAGCTAAGTTCTAAGTTTACGTCTAGACTCTTCTTTTGACAACAATCTCTGATTTACACAGCACATACAACTTGGACTATAATAGAGAAGAAAGCTTGAGAGAAGAACCGATTTGCTATTGATATGTTTCAGAAATGAAAAGGAACCATTTTCCTGAAAATCTGCTAAATTGAAGTGATCTCCGTTTTGATATGGTTACAATTAGATGATGAAGTCACAGCCATATGCTGGATTGTTGATGAGGATTATAATGGCAGTGTTTGTATTTGAAATAAATTGATAGATTCTTTTGATAAAGTATAATTCTAAATCTTGTAGGATAAATCTATCAAACATAATAGAATGTTATGATCAAGGTGGTATTTACTCAATACCCATGCATAGAATATTTTTAATTAAACTAGGTTATACAGGGACCTAACGGCCTTTGCAAACCACCGGCGCCTTTGGCGCCGACAATTTTGCAATAAACATATGAATATAACAAACATATAAATATAAAAAATTATATGGATATTGTTATTGTTCCTTTTCGATAAAATGTTTATTATTTAAAAAAATTGGAATAAAGAAACCAAAGGAAAAGTTTTTTAAAATTTATTTCAAATACAAATAACAAAAATCAAAATAATTTCATCAAAAAACAATTTTTATCCTAATATGTTTTGGAAATTTTCATTACAAAAATTTATTTATACATATATTTATATATATTTATATATATATGTTTTATATACTTATATTATATATTATATATATATTTTTATTTGTTTGATAGTTTTTTTTTTTTTTTTGTTTATTAATTTGTTTCATTTTATTCGTTTCTTCTTCCAATGGACACACCCGTTGGACACACCCGTTCAATAGTTTTTTATTTTTTATTTTTTTTCCAATGGACATGTTCATTCAATTTTTTATTATGAATATTTTTTAAATTCCAGCCGGATCAATCCTGTGACGGACGGACAGTTGGACACCATTATTTTTGTAATATAGATTTAATATGAATAAAGTTGATGTGATTGAATCATATTGTGAACAACATCTCAAATGCATAAAATCATAGAAAGTAATTTTTTTCAATAATTTAATTGGTAACATGTCAAAAATAATTTTTTGAATGGTTTTCTAAATTTTAGTTGAAATTCCTTTTGAAAATGCTCAATGCTCCAGATTTTCTTATGCTCTTATCATCTTAGTTCGCAAAAGAAGCATAGTAAAAATACTAATGTGTTATTTTATTTGATATATGAGCATCTATAAATACTTTTTTTCATTACGTGGCTTTTTTAATTAAGGTTGAAGTAGTAGTTTATATATATAGATCATCATGATAAATCACAATATGTCTATTCTACAATCTCTTCTTCATGATCCATTTCCTAGTTGATTCATCATTAAAATTTAATTAAAAAGTTTTCAAAAGCATGTAACATTTTTCACCATTCAAAACATTGTATGTGGATATATTTTTAACATATCTAAATAACTTCTATGTGTTTTTTTAATGCAACATACATTTACTTGCTCATATATTCCTTTTTGATACAATGAACACTTTAATATGCATTTATGTTAATTCATCTCATTATTAAAAAACCAAAATGAAAAACATTTCAACAGTGTATAATTTCGAATTGAAAATTAATTGGAACTAAAAAGTACCATTCAACAAAAAAAATAAAATTTATACACCAAATTCAACATTTTATTTTTCATTTGAACTTTAATGTTCGTCTTATGAATTAGATTAAATGATAGTACAAATCCATCTCTTTAAGATATACACTTTAAAACTAAGGGTATATAACATTTTGTGTCATCCACATCAAAATAAATTTTTAAAAATAAATTATAACATCCAAAATTTCAAAATTTAAATTACTAAATTTTGTGGTATTGTGTTACAAAAAAACATGATTGAATGGCTTAAACATATACTAAAATCACTAGAAGATATTGTATCCAATTTTTCTTTTTACTATCATGAATGTTTTTGAAAATTTGGAATTTGAAATTTTAAGATTTATTGAATAAACTAGATATCTACAAAAGTATATTTGAACAAAATACTCCACAATATAATGAAAAAAAATTCAGTTAAATACATATACTAATATGAAGAAGATGTATAATGGGATACATTAAATATAGATCTTGCCAATGTCTTGGCAATACCATGCAAAGAGACACCATGCAACCTTTACTATTTCGTTCCTTGCCTTAAGGTACATTCCCACTTGGCCTTAGAGGTGTTCTTACAAGGGGGTCATACATTCTTAAAAAAATGTATGTTCCCACCTATGTTCTTTAGTAATTACCAATCCTACATGGATATATACATGGCACTCTTTTAAGAATGGGTATTAGTTAACATTTCGGATGACAAAAAATATTTGAGCAATTGTAAAAAAGAACACCAAAATAAAAAATATTTCCTAGTTTTGAACACTAAAGAACGGTCTTAGGTAATGTGGCACTTGAGGGGCCATTAGGTAATCTCCCTACAATTGCTAACACCTTTTCAAACCTCATTGATGACACCTTTTCTACAAAAAAGGTATTTCTCCCAAAATTGTGGGGATGTTAAATTTTTATCCATGCTCTTTTCAAAGACGAAGTGGGAACGGATAACTGTTGGTGTTAAGGTGGAGGCACCTATAACTGACCAGTTAAGAGATTTGCCACTAAGATTGGAGGTGTATAAGTTGAGGGAGATTTTTCTTTGAAGGGGAAATAGGTTTAAGGAGGAATGCAACTTTAAATGTCGTGTTTACTTCAATATTTAATTTACTATGAATTTGAAAGACATTTTTATTGTAATACATACAACCGATATGTAGGCCCACCTAAAACCGACCACCATGACTCCAAAACTTGATCACTGTGCTACTACCAAAATATTCCCACATGATTCCCTTTGATTCCCTTTCTACCAATCATGCTTGATACTTTCTTCTAGATCTTCCAAGATTTTGAACAGTAAGTGGTTGGAAATGGAGGTCGGAAATGGAGAAGTCTACTGATTAATTATGGGTACCTGGTCGGTTATGGGTGCCTCCACCTTAGGTCCAGTGACGGTTATGGGAGCTTGGGAAGTGGCCTCCGTTAGGGCAGAAGAACATACTCCCCCAAACCGCAACGGCTCTCCCCCAAACCCTAATTCCTTCGCTATGGCGGCTGCCATGCCCATTATAATGCTCACGCTTCGCACCCATTTCTCACACGCCCTCTTCTCTTCCCTGTATTTGTCTTCCTGTCTCCCAATCGTCTAATTTTTGTAATCCTGTCGTAGGTTGTGTAGATTTCTTGATAAGGTTGGCAGCATTGCTGAGTGCACCACACCGGGCCACTTCGGTGGTTCGGATATGGTGTCCTCCTCCTTCCCTGTTGCCCACATGGAGCTTCTGTCTCTACCCTCAAACCGCTCATGCGGCATACATGGGCCCTGGGACTCGACACCCCAGAGGAGACTGACATCTTTTCTACATGTGTGATATGTGTTTTGTTAGGTTCTAGGGTTGCACGATGAGGATACCTTTTTTGTTTTGGTGAGAGCTCGCTCTGTGAAGCATCTAAACCTCCTACTCATTCTGAGTGCGTATAATATGTCATGTGGAGGCAGCTGATGAAACAACTTGAAATGGGTAATTTGCGCCTGACTTCTGTGATGCAAACACCTTGGAGAACTGATGCCTATGTTTAGGGTTTTTGTCTTGATGGGTTCTGGCCAGTGAAGGTATTATTTTGGAATTACCGGCTGAGTGGCTTAGAGCCGTATGCTGCGAACTGGCTGACTGAGGCCTTGAAGAGATTTTGTCCGCCAACCTGCCACGAAGGGGGTAGCATTTGCGTTAACCCCACATTCGACCAGGGTTAGGTGGAGATCATTTTTTCACTTCTCGATAGGAAGCCATGTGCAGTTCAGTTGCATGATGGTGCCATTTAGGGTGATAACATTTTGTATTGCTTCGGCTCCCGAGGACGATAATCTCCCAAGATAGGAAGTGCCGTATGACATCCAAAGTCAGCACTGGATTAACTCTTTCTTACCTCTGTATCAAGGCGTTTGTCTTGAAGGCTTGGTATTGGATAGGTGGTTCCGGTGTTGGCGAATGATTTGACACGGGTTTCTGAGGGTTCCACAATTTCTATTGAATAATTCGTGTTTCTTACCATGCCTGCGCACCTTTACCAATACCAAGAGTTAATGCAATACTTTATGGTTTAATGGCGGTTGCGCGAAATTATAACCGTGGTTATACTGGATCATTGGGTGCTTGTTGGTCTCTTTGAAGCCGGGAAACCCACGGGAAATTTCATAATTTTCTATTGAAGATGAAGCTCCGTGATGTTCGGGAGTAACTACCCAATATACGCTATTCTGAAAGCCATATGGCTATGTGGACAAACTCAAGCTGAGAGCTTTTGCTGAGTGTTCAAACTTTCTGAAGTCGTCATCTGAACCGTAATCTATCTGAATATAAATATCTTGAATCCAGTTATTTAAGTGGGGATCAATCGCTGTCAAGAAATTTGACACCCATATCACCAAATCACTCAAGCCAATCACGATTTTCTCCGAAGCCAATCTCTTATTGTTCCGAGGATTCTTAATGTTTCCTATTGTTTAGTGTATCAATTTTCATACAGTCAACAACAGGAAAGATTTGGAATCCTCAGAAAAATAGATCTAGAAAAACCTAAATACTTCTCACGATCATTGTCAGTCTTTCCACACGTCCGTTGGTAGCCGCAATTCCAACTGCAGATGAGGAAGTATGCTATCCAGATACGCGATCTTCAAAAGCATGTAGTACACATGTTTGCAATACGAGAATTGGGTCCTACTGCAAAGGTCCGAGTTCTCCTACTGCAAGCATGCGTGCTTCATCCTTTTTAGCGCGGATCCGTTTCACATCGATTCCCCAAGCCTAGTACCCAAGGACGGGATGTTGATTGCGTCGCTCTACCATCTCACAGAAACTGATCATCTCTAATCGTAAAGAATGTTGCCGGATGAGATCAGCTGCGCCCCGGGGGTTTGTCCTTTCAAGTGCTTCCCGGACAGTGAATCCTAATTTTTGTCAGCTACGAACTTACCGAATCTCCCCGACCATTGCTACGAAGTGGAAAGTGCCGGGAGTCGCTCCACGCACTGGCTAGCTCGCCAAAAAGAATTTCCGCCTACAAGCTTATGCCATAGCAGACTTATATGTTCCGGGTAAGAGATTGTTACCCTCCATGCTGAGACATTATCACTGCAGACCAGCTAATTCTCCGCCTCATCTACAACCTAGTTTCCAAGATTTCTGAGTTTCGTTAAATTTGTAGTTGCAAACACCATTGGAAAAAGTATGAGACAGATTGTCAACATCAAATTCCCAAAGACTGAAGCAGCTATCAGTCATGTGATCTACACATAAAAGACCGGCGTATGCATCTTATGATCATTTGTTGTCTGTGACAGCACTGAAGCACCAGGAATCTGCTGTCTCATGAATGTTTTCAAGACTTGTTCGAAAGCATGACTCACGGACGAGGGATGATGATGCGTCTGCTACGCAAGAGAAGTATGAGTTGACATACAAGATGCACACCGAAGAGAGATGGTGAACTCTGTGCATGCAAGTATGATTGTAAGAAGAAGCACTTGTTTGGGTGACTCTGGAGCTGATCTGCATTCTTGCATAATTCTCGGTGCGATTGGACGAAGAGAATGTCGAAGGCAGGTTTTCATTCCATTTATGTACCATACTATTGCATTGGCTAATGCTCATTAACAAGCACCGCTATGTCTTTCCTCTTATCCTGTTTATTTCTTTTTGCACAGAAACCCATTGTAAAGATGGTGTTGACATAATGAGAAGATGGGACCTCGAGTAGTTGACAATGATTCAATGAGAATTCATTCACAAACTCGTTGAAATGTGGAACAAATCAACCTTGGTTTGAACTCCTCTGTGTGGTAATTCCCTCCAAGCAAAAGTAAACTAAAGATTCTGATAAGTACGCATCATGTGGTGCAAACTTCGACTCATGGTAAGACCTGTGCTACAGACACGTGATGATGCCATGCTTCTTAGGACCTATTAGCCCCCACCAGCCCTTTTATTTTGCCTTTTCGTATTTCGCCCTTATGGCTATATTATTTCCGGATTTGCAGCTGTCATGGCGATTCTGGTACTTTTTTAAAGCAGAAAACTGGCGAAGTATGGAAACTGTTATATGAACAAATTGGCGATTACTTTTTAATTTGAATTGCATTCAAGGCGAACTATTATGTACAATTGGGGTGCAAGTGGCGAAACATTTTCATGTAGAAGTTCTGATATGGCGATCTAAACAAAGTTTTTTCCACTTGATTAAAAATGAGTTGTCGAAATATTTTAAGTTTCCATCGAAATAACAGACCTGCACAAGCAACACACACCCTCCGATGCCTAAATGAGTTTTTGCCTTAATCATATGAAAATGAGAAGCAAAATGAAGTTTAATGATCAAACTAGAATACCATCGCCTCCGGCCCTGCACAAAAGACACAAGCTAAATCCCGACTGAGTTAGTTACAGTGCAAGTTCAGACAGAAATTACACAAACATAATTTGAAAATCAAACAACACCACAAAGCCCAGTGGCCCACAACCTTGAACCAGGCATGCAGAAGAAAGCCACGGCCCACAAACAAGCATGCACAAGAAATCCGCAACCAAACATGCACAAAAAATCGAGAACAAACTGAACTTATGAAGTTTAGAACACTGTACAACAAATTGTAGCAGCGCCTTTGACAAAAAAAAAACACCGCAAATGAGGAACGGTGGTGGTGATCTCTCACCAGGACGGTGCTCAGATCACAGCTACAACTCACATCCCGACCAACTAAGCTCGGCAGGCTTCTAAGAGCTCCACGATTCCGGAAACCATGCAAGGAAATTGGAATCACAGAGCAAACTGATGTCTATGCGTGAGCTAAGTACCGACCCCTTTCCCCTGCCACAAACCAGTCGTCGAAAACTTTCTGGTAAGGAAAGTTGTCCAGGGTGAAAATTCTCTGAGAGTACATGCCTACAACCACCTGCAGGTGTTCATTCAAACTTGCCCGAAGCTTCGATTTCAAGAAAGCAACCGAGGAGAACAGCCGCTCGTCCTCAATGGATCCCATGACGTGAATGACCGCAATTTGGGCTACTTTAATAAATTCCGAGAAGTTCTGCGTGAGATGGTTGTTCCCATCTAACACTCGCCACACTTTTGTCAAGGGGTTGACATCCAGAGGCGGAAGCATGGCTGCACGGGCATTGCTTTGCATACAGGTTTTAAAAAGTCCACGTTGAGACATCAGCTTGTACCGATCGATGACTGCAGGAACAAGCAACTTGTTATCGCCCTTGCCGACAATCTTCCCATGCCCATAAGTGTCCATGAGCACAGTCAGATGTTTGTCAAACTGTTCCTCGGCACTCATTTGTAACCAGTACTGAGGATAGAGAATCCCCATGGAATTCATGACCTGCTGGGCGGGGAAGCGAGAGTCTAGCTCAGTGATCAGCATGCTGGCAGCATCTGCAAGTCAAGAGAGAGGTTAATTAGTTCCACAAACTAAGAACAGAAATTAATGTAGGGAAACAAGATTCAGTAGACATTTCAAAGGGGTTTGAGCAAGGACTCACTTGAGCACTCCATCTTAACCTTTGAAACCAAAGTACTCCACACTTCACGATCAACTGGAGCAAGCTTGTGCTCGGCATGAATGTGCTCCCCATGACAGACAAATGACAGTACCGCTGATCCATCATTTAGGTCGGTGATCCATTTGATGTGAATTTGTTCGTGAGAACAGTCAAGCAAGTTCTTGAACGACCAGAACTCGTCAGTGCAGTAGGATGTTGCATGAGCCTCGTACATGCTATGGAGCTGGGCTTGGCAAACCTTGACGGCAGTCACAAAGTCCACAATGTAGACATCACGTTTTTGAGCAAAAGTAATCAGGGCGTCGATTGCTTCCAGTAGGGGCAACAGGGCGCACATACCAAGCATGGTATAAGGGTCCAGGAGCAGCACGAGGCAAGCCTGTTACAAGGCACATCATACACAAATCAGCCCAATGTAGATTCAGCAGACAATGGACATAGAGCATGCAGTAGGATTCAGCAGAAACTCTGTCGACATTGACAGACCATGTACCGTTCAAAGAGGGAAACTCTGGCTTTAAAAAAAAAAAAAAAAAAAAAAACATAATACAAACATACAAACCTCGGCCTTATCATTGTCGACCATATCTTCCGTCATTTTGTAGATGAGAGTTCTGTACTCTGAAAGCAAGCGGCGCAGCGGCTCAATTAGACTCACCCACCGAGTCTCAACTTTCCGCAGCATCTTCAAGCCCTTTGTCTGCGTTAATTCTGCTAATTGTCGGAACTCAGAAAACCTCTTAGGACTCTTGCAAAAGTAGGAGTAAACCTGACTGAGCACTTGCTCAACAGTTGCGAAAATAGGCTATGCCGAGAGTGCCCTGAAGGCCAGATTACATCTGTGGGCAACGCAATGTACCCCGATGCAGAATGGGGCATGCTCTTCGGTAATTTGCTTCGTGGCACCAGATCTCCAACCCTGCAGAGTCGAGGCTCCATCTGCCCCAAAACTGAGGAGTTTGTTTGCAATCAGCTCACGATCAAGTCCACCTCCGTGCTTAACAGCGTCCATGATCAGTTTTGTTAGATTACTTGCATTGGGTGCACAATCTACCCTCCCCAATGAAATGAGATGAGGGACTCTTTGCCAATCATTTACAGTGTAACAGTGGACAGACAAAAAACTCCCGTTGTCTACACTAGTAACCTCATCGACAGTAACAGCTATAACACTTGCGGCTCTAATCAGTTTTTTAATTTCTTCCATCACAACCTTATACATATATGAAGCCATGACCCAACCAGAGTTGTCACACCAATGGGCATGGGGGAGATCAGGGACATTCAACAGCTTGTAAAATGCAAACCGACTCTCATATTCCAACATTGGACGACCTTCAGCAAGAACATGGAAGAGGGTTGAGAATTGGACCCGCTTCTTACGAGCCTCCATTGAAGTACACTCATTCACCTGCTGGAGCACAGTTGCAGGCGGGCGGGCGGCATACAAACGCAGATTTTTCTTGTGTCGACACTGAGTGGCAATGTATTGTTCACCTATCTTCACCTTATAGACAGGCATATCCTTCTTCGCAGTCCTCTTCCCATCATGCTTGAAGAGTGTGTCGGATTTGGGCGCCATGATGCATGGTTTCCTCTCGAATGCGGAACAGGGCTTGCATTTTACCATGTGTAAAATCCCGTCACTCGCCAAAATCGGCTCAGCCCAAGGCAATGCGCAGCCCACAGTGATTGAAACTTGCGATGCCTGTCGTATCTCTTTTGGGCTTTGCTTTTCGCACTCTCCAATTTCTTCCTCTTCCTAGGTGGTGAGTCCACTTCTTCGTCTTCGCTCTGCGACCCATAAGGGATTTCGGCCAGCCCACTGTTCCGTAGATCCTCCGATCCTGATGACACCGTGATGCAGGGAGACTTCGAACTGATGACAACAGTATCTGATGCGGATTCGGATCCCGGTGTGAGAGTTGTGTCGAAAGACACAGCCCTATCCCCTGCCGAGGGCGAGTTCAGCCCACATTCCTCCATACCATGCTCCGAAGGCGTCGTCCCCTCCAGGTCGAGGGCGAGGGGTTCGCCAGATCCGGGGTGGCGGCTGCTGTTGAAGTAGCTAGGCATCGTCGTCTTCTGCAAGGCCAAGCGCCGCTGCTTCTCGAGAAATGGCTGACTTCGCTTCAGCTCTCCCCGCTTCACGGCCATGGCTCTCTTGGCCAATTTCTCGGCTCGATCCTTAGCTTTACGTGCCTGAATGGCTGCCCGCGCTGCCATGGCAACAACGTCCCCATCGGACCCCTCCTCTCCCAAATGCCCGGAATCCATGGCCACAACCGCAAGCTTATTAGATCAAAACCACAGCATGAAAGGAACCGAGCAGGTGCAAACACAATTGACGCAAAAATTGTCCCCCACACACAAAGTGCCGAACACACACAATTGACACAAATTGCCGAACACACACAATTGATAGAAATCGAATGCAAGGAACAAAGGTAGTGAGAGTTCCTTTTTGATGCCACAAGTCTCGCAGAATCCACCGTAGCAGCGCCAGCCGCCATTGTGGAGATCGGAATAAAAACAACAGCCTAAGTTCAAACTTCAAACTAAAATCAATTCGACTGACGGGCACTGGGAAGAATCGAGATTGGGGCACAGCCACAGACGTAGCATACAGCCCCCATTTCCCATGAATCTCATCGCCAAACACAAGTTTCCCAACGAGAAATTAAACCCCCATCAACCCATGCCGCCATACAAGTTACAATTACAACAAGAACCACCAATTACACACTGCACAGCAGCCCTGTACGCAGCCTTCAACCCTCTGGCGAAAAGGCTACATTCAAGTGCAAATCTGGCGACACATTTCTCGAGGAGATCTGCAGTACTAGCGATACTCAAACAATGTATACAAAAATCATGGCAACCTAGGTTTAGGGGTGGCCGCCACTAAACCCTAAACCTAGGCGATACCCGCCCGCCACCCGCCGCTCGCTGGCGATACCCGCCCGCCCTAAACCGCGCACCAGCCCAATCACTGGCGATACCCGCCCCCTAAGCCCGTGACTTCAGAGCCCATGTGGCTGCACCCTCGCATGCAACGATGCCGAATTGGCGAAACTTGGTGTTTAATTTCCTGATTCTTTACACTGTGGGTTCGCCAGGGTGTAATTCCTGGTGCAAAATGGCACTACAAAGCCAAAATTAAAAGGGCTGGCCCCCACCATCGCTGTGTCATGTTGTCGGATCTGTTTGGACAAGTTCTATGAGGCAGCAGATGCCACTGCCGGAGAGTCTGTTAGTAGGTCCTATGATATATGCTAGGACGATTTAGAACGAGATTCTTCCACCCCATTGTTTGGCTTAAACTTCAATATAATTGATTATAAATATTGTCTGAATGGCACTACTGAAGTACTGAAGTAGTTCTACTTGCCCTAGAAGTAAATCCGGATTGAGTTACTGCTTCCATTAAACCGGGTGTCCGGGTATACAAGGCGGGGACAAACTGTGCACCATTTGGAACCCTAATCCTGTGAGGTCTCTCCACCTCTCTCGGAGCTTTGAACAAATCATAGCAGTAGTTCAAGATCTTTTGACTCTAAATTGGAAACATGGAGGCAACCTCGGCATTGAAGCGGAGACTACCGGTTTAAGCTAGTGCTTCCTTTTATATGGTATGTTGATTAAAAACACTTCTCTGTTGAGCTCTATTTATGAATCGTGTTATTTTAAGTTACAAGTAGGCTCTAAGGTGGCGTTTACATGTGAGGCCGAACCAACTTGGTAATGAACCCAATTGACAAGTACTTCCGTCTACAATTTGGTCTCCATTCATTAATTGTGATTTGATTTCCTATGTGAAGCCGTGGAATCCAATTGAGGACCTAATTTCTAGAATTATACTTATATTAGCATCTGTAGAAAGAGACTTGAATATTGACTAAAATTATTGAAAGAAGTTTTTACATCATGATTTTGGATTACAAATTTTGATGTGAACTTTCTAGATGTAATACTGTTTATCAATTTGGACATAAGTCAAAACTATTCTACCCTCTATGCCAGGGACAAATTCAATATGTACATGCATAGTGAACTACAATGCAAAACATAGATTTACCCTATCACCAACACTAGTAGAAAAGAGTGCTGAGAACACCATGGAGTACACCGGAATGGGTACTAAATCGGGTTGCAACAAAATGGTGTACACAACAAAATGGTGTACACAGTGAACAATTCGGTGTAATTGGACACGCCTCCATTCTATTCCCATAGTATCTGGAATGGACTCGGATTTGAACCCGGGCCTACCAGACTCAAAGAGCGTGGCGGCCGACGTTTCGCATGCCGGTGGTTTACCTTGTGAGTGCTTTGTACTCTGTAATTTTTGAACTAGGGTCCACGTCGCGTGGACGAGATCCGAGTTCATCGAAGTTCATCCTCGGTGAACTGCCGTCGAGTGAATGTAACTTTTGGGATTACAAATCAATACCTGGATCACTTACAACTTCGATAATCGTCATGACTCATGAGTGAAAGGGGGTGGACGTCCACGGATATTGATAATGGTAACCTGGCACAGAAGACCAGTGTCGTGTCATGTTGATAACTACGGTAGTATACCGGGTTTAGGGTAATACCCGGGGTGATAACTGGTTAGTTTCTGTTTTTAGACTACGGATCCGGTACGTGTCTCCGGGACCGTGGATATCTTGTTTAGGGTATGCGCTTCTTGATACCCGGCCCTTTTAGGGTTGCATATCAGGACATTTGTGTTTCTTGCTTGCAGCCGGGTAAGCATACATGCACAATGGCTTCCGGTAGGGTTCAGGGGCCTGATGGCGGTTTAAGATAACACGCAGATTCACCAAACAATATGGGATTTGGGACATATGTGCCGAGAATATAGAAAGTCTGTTTTCATACATAAACTGATGACATGGTAGAAAGTGGGTGCGCACTGCTGCGACATTGCAAGAGAAGCAATAGTCTTCTGAAAGGCAAATCACCGCATGTTCTATTCCAGCTATCGTTTCTATCGCATGTCGAAGGCACTCTTCAAATTCCTCTGTGACTTGGTCTTCTTCCATAAAAGCCTTGTTTCCCATTTCACGTAGATACTTGAGCCAGATTTTTTAACAACTGCATCATCGAGGATTCTATACGGCTGACGATCCTCGATGTAGATTAGCGGCAGATTTGGCACGTTGATGCGGTGAACTTGAACCATTTGCTGTCTTCTGAAGCCGCAGAGGCATTGTACGGCAAGAAATGTGAGGGTATTGACTCGGAAATGGACAATTTCCATGCGGTAGAGGTTTTCATCATGCACCTTACAGCGTAGTGGCATTTTAGTATGCACTTTGGCTGATTGCTCTAAGATGTTTTGTACATATTGTGGTTGTGGAAACTTACATTGAACTAGCCACAATAATTTTGAGAGAAATTCCACCACAGACCTCTGATCTTTGCTTACTCTGATTACATTTTCAACATTTCTAGTGCTCTAACAGTTAGAACATTAAATTTCGACAAGAAACACTCCCCCTATATAATACCGGTTTGTAAATGTCAAGATCAATTGTAAAACCTGTATGTATGTCGGGGATATCAAAATCTCAAACGTCTCAAACAAGGAATGTGCGATGTACGAGGAAGCCGATGACAAACCGGCTTTCAGTTACCCTTAGTATGATACTTCGTGGAATGTGCGATGTACAAGGAAGCCGATGACGGGAGACTGTGCGAAATCAGGGTATAGGCAGAGGAAGAGGTAAATGCGGGCAATTCCCGTTTACCATTCTACCTAGGGCATGGGATGGATGATCATCGCACATCTAAAGTGAACAGTGAAAGTCGAAATGGTCTTTCAGTTACCCTAGGTACGTTAATAATTTCTAGGTCCAGCATTCAGTGAGGCTAATAGCTTTTGGATTTTGTCATTCCAAATACAGCGCCCCTTTCTATTGGCTCCGGAGTCGACGACGGGCTGACATGGTGGTCCCTACGCCCTAAACCAGAGCTCGAGCCAAACTCTACACCAAAATTTCTCAACAGCCAATCAGATTCATCGGCTCGAAATACCAGTGCACCGTTTGGCATTTTCAGTGTTCTCCTTTGGTGTTCTGAGCACCCTTTTCTACTAGTGCAATCACTTACAGTGTGAAAAGATATCTATACACTTGAAGTGCACAAAATACACATAAAGACATTCTTTTTGAAATATGCTCCATTGGATTAACCCTAAAGGAGAAGGAACCCAAAATCATGGCCCTTATTCGCGAGATTATGGCGGATTAAAAATATTTTGTTGTATTTTTTTAATTTCACAATCTCATAATTATTATTTTTTGACTTTGAATGCAAAAGTTATGGCCTAAAAAATCCACAAAATGGACACATTAGGACACATTGGGTCTCAAAGGGGTACTATAAGACAATTACCCATTTTCATATAAACCCATTGGTGCATGTTGATGCCCGCTAACAACGTCAAAAGCTGCAGTGCTTGCTATGTCGTTAATATTGACAATGTTTGATGCGCTAACAGTGTTGATTGGCTGGACCCTACGGAGTTGTACTGCTGTTTGTCAGCCAGATTGCACTATTGGTGCACTATAGAAAGTGCACAAGTTTCTTTGAAATTTTCAGCACATGGAAAAAGCAAAGGCCCCTTTGAGACTCCAGAGTTCTCCTAATGCTATTGGTGCTCGCAATAGCCAATAGCCCATGAGGTCCAAGTATAACATCTGAATTTTTTTGAAGGTGTTGCCTAGATAAGTCTGTTTAATCTAAGGTTGCTATCCAAGGCTTGAAAATGGAAGATCCTTTAATTTTCCAAGAAACATACTCCAAATTTAAGATTTTTATTTAGAATCTATAATTTTTGGATGAAATTATATTTACAAATTTTACTACTTCAACATTTCAAATCTATTTCATTACAAAAATTAGGCCATTATTTTTTAGCATCTTTTTATTATTTAATTTTTCATTGGCCTTAAAAAGTTTTCCTTGTGATTGTGTAAAAACAAAACCCACATGTTGCAAACTCATTAATTCATGGATATTAATACATTTTTTATCTATTATTTTTAAAGGTTGTTTATAATACAAAAAAATACATCTCAAAGTTGAAGCATAATTTTTTTAATGTGAAATAACTTTTTAAGAAATTTATGATGATAGCTTCATAATTGGATCATTGAGTAAAATATTTTTGAAAATGTTTCTAAATTACGATCTTGGAAATCTTATTCATCAAGGTCTAAATGTTTTTGAGCAAGACCATGTGACCATGATCTTTAAGATCATTTGGTTAAATTTTTTAGATTTCTATAATTCTGTAAAAGTTAGAAGAATTAATGAATAACAACAATTTGCCATTATGTCTTCTGAGATGCATGTGGTCCTTTAGGGGTTAAACATTATAAAACAATAAAGGTCTATAAGTGGCATTTTGGCCCAAGAAAAAAAGTCAGGTTTAAATTTGGAAGTGTAATCTATATGACCAATGTGTATGTGGTTATTTGTTTGTAAATTGATTGTTTCAAATATGGTTTGTTTCAACATTTTTCCTTGACTTGAAAAGCTTGTAAACCTAATTTACTTGTAATATGTTCATTGCCAGCCCAGCATGGAACAACTTCAAAGGAAGAATCTTGGTGTTGAAATTTGCAATAATGGACCATCGAGTAACTCGGATGGATCACCAGGTCTTGAATGAAATTGAGTTACAATCTTTGCTCTTGATTATTGGTGGTGTATAACAAAGTGTTTCTTCAATCACAAATCAACGCAATTTAAGAGTGTGCCAATTTTATCGTGTTCTTACGTGGATGATTATTGGAGGTATATCTAGACTTTGTAGATGCAGCTTTAGCTTGCCATCAAGAAAACATTGTTAATTTAAATTGTAGAAATTCAAAGTAATCATTTTTCAAAGTCAAAAAATTAGGATTTAGGATTTGAAGTTGGGATTTGTTGTTATTTGAAAATTGGACCCGAGTTGCAAGTTGAATTCTATTGTCTTCTCAATCCAAGCTCATAATTTGTTTTGATTTTTCCTACTTATATTTTCTATTCAACAAAGTGACGATGAACATGTATATACATTTCAAAAACTCTGCTGCCAGCGATTAAAGTTCAGCAATTAGGTGTGAAAATACCCAAAATAAGATACAAGATCCTATCCTATACAAGAACAAGGAAAGCAAAAGCAAAACTGTGATTTGTATACTATCCAGCTGAAATACTGCATCGATACTAAGTGTGATAGCGTCCCAATCTGTGCCCCCAGGCCTTTATCTATCACGTATTGACAATACTAAAAAGGCATCACCTTCTACCTCAGCTCCTTTCCTAGTCAATGTCACTCAATCGAAATGACTACTGAGAGTCAATCCTGATCAACTTCAAAACAGGCGGATTAAGCTACTGAAAAACATGGAGTAGTCTGGCAGTTCTTGCGCGTCAGGCCGCGGTCCGATCAGGAGGATATTCAAACTGCAGTATATCACTTTCTTGCTGTCATTTTCAGTATGTTACAATTTGACCCGATGTCGGGAACCATCTGTCAGCAGCCTTACACAGTAGCGATTCTGGATACCCATTTTGCGGGATAAGCTTCATCATCCACTATCACCTGGCACCATACAGTCACCAAGTTCGAAATAAGATAAGCGAGTGAGTAAATTCGATCAAGATCTAGGAAGGCCCAAATACATCAAGACCGACTAAGTAGGATTCAATTAACCCCGTATTTGAGTAGCATTTTGAAGCAAAGAATCACGCACATCATAAAATGTTCAAAGCACATGGCATGACTAGTCAAGATAATGGTTTTCATTTTTTTCCACCAACAAACTTTGAGCACACCTGAAGCGCTTGGGTTAGCAGGAAAGAGTAGTTTCTGATATCTCTGCGCCCTCAAAGCATTCGCCTCCTCCACGCTCTTACGCAAATCACGAACAGCAGTCCCCAAATCTATCACAAATCGCAATGTACACCACTTCAACGTAGCACGCTACCAGCAGACACATTCAATTTCCCAACATGAAACAATACTCCTCAGGGCTGTGGATATCATGGTATTGGGTCGGGAAGAGTTGTGGATATCTATTATTGGGATGAGAAACAGCGCACCATCTTCAATCCGGACCTTCTCTCTCGTACGTCAAAAAGTTAAAAGAATTGGTATTGAAACAAGCTGGATGACCAGAGGACAGCCTTACCATCAATAAGAGGAAGATTTTGCAGCTGATCGAAGGCATCCATGAAACTGGCCTTCGCTTCTACGTGAGCTTCTAGGGCTTTAATATCCCTCCGTAGTTCGGCTGTTTCCTTTTCAGCCTGTACAATGAGATTATTTCAAATTACATCATAATAAAGTATGACAATACATCCCAGCGATTACACGTAGACCCATCCACCAGCTCAACATTTAATTTTTTCCACCTCAGAAGTCGGTCTAAGGTTAACGGACTCACAGCAGCCTTCCGTTCACGAAGACTATTCAGCTCAGCATCCAGCTTAACATCCTCATCCTCGCACAAGTTCGAAGACGCGTCGAACTACAGGAAACAGAAATTCAGTGAATCAGATGCACGCAACTAAAATGAAACACGTCACGCAGCATGCATGTGTTTCTCAGGTAACGCAAGAGGCAGCCCTCTCAGCAGGACAAATTCCAGTACAGAAAAAAACGATTCTCGAGCAAATTGCCCTCATATCAAACAAAGTCAGCAGGTTCGTGATGATGGGAAAAAATGATCATTTCAGCGTTATTTCCACACGCTTGAACCCTTCGAAGTCAAAGTTGAAACAGTTGAAAGGATGAGCAAATGTTTCCCAAGCAAGCAGAGTAGAGCGATCAGTAGAAACGATGCATCAGCAAACTTCAGAAGTTGTTGTCGTACTCAACCATTCCTGGCACTAGATATACCTTCTCTGGCAAGACGAGGCCAGCTGGCACCTTCAAACAAGCTTCCTTGCAGTAAGTTTCCCACGGCCCTAGGTCTTCTTCTACAAACTTGCTCAAAAATTTCTCGAAAACAGTGGATAATCCCTGCAAAGATATCAAATTTGTCGATTAAGGTCTCAACAATTAGGAACTTGTTTTCGAACATTCAGCTGAAGTTCAAAACTTATGTCCATAGCACGAAGAAGACACTTCGGAAGTCAACAGTGTCGTAGCGATTCCGAAACAAACGATCACTGGTCTTTGAGTTCACGAAAACACCCATAAATTTTGAACACAGTCACCAGTGCCCGCACCAGGGTACATCTTATAATTTGCAGCACCAAATTGATCATGTATGACTATCACACTTAATAGAGATCCTCTGATGCAGCAATACCATCTGGTTTTGGATAGCTTCCAATTCAAAAGTGCCTAGAAGTACCTGTTGTAACGCTTCTTGTGATTCCTTGCTAGTGATCTTTAACATTCGCGTGGCGTACCTGCAGGTTGACATGTTACTCTTAGCCGAATATATGAAAGCCCCTACACTAAACTCAAATCTCCTTCCACAGAAACTGCCCAGAAGTCCTCAAACGAACAGCCCATTGTCCAATTTTCTCAATAAAGTAAGAACCAGAAAAGTTCATGACAGAAGGTTTGAAGCCTTCATCCCAGCGTTCACAGTTCTCACGAATGCCACGTAAAATTGGACTAGCAATGCTCCCAGCCATCATCAGTAATAGCAAAGACCTACTACGACTCCTCTGCATACCCCCATGTCCTAGGACACGAACAACTGCAGCGAATTACCAAAAGGGCAGAATGTTGAACATACGTTTCCATCTCAGTAAATCTGTTCATAGAAATTTCAATCACCTGAAATGCAACAAAATGCACACACCTGCTTCCGAGTCAGATAAAGCGAAGGGATACAATTCTACTACAAACACCAACCGATACTCAAAACCTCGAACCGAAACCCTATTCCATGCCTCACCAGCCCAACCAAACAAAATCGCCATAAACACAAACAATGCAAGTACTTCAACGAACAAATCAACAAACAACATCACAACTAGCACCAAACAAGACCCCCCGAAATCTAGAATCGGCCATAGCATCATCAACTCAATTCATAAATGCGAGGATCATGAGACATCCGAGCAAAACAAATAAAATTAAATAAAACCCAACCCAACAACTTAAAATTCCTCTCTAAAACACAGCAGTGTCGGTAAACCCATTTCTGGATCTTCATTACTCCACATCACAGTCCAAATACCAACTCTCGCAACACCATACGCACATAAAATAATTTTAAAAAATTAAAAACCGCGACATATTGACACAAAATGCTATATTCAAAAATTTAAATATGGAAGAAAGGATGATTAGTGAGAGTGCAAGAGAGAGATTGCAGCGATATTGAGCTTACGGCATTGACGATCTCGGCGGTGAAGGCGTCCTTGTCGAAATTGAGGACGTGGACGGGGTAAGTGGCGAGGATGTTGTGGGGCGCTTCATCCTCCTCCATGGCTGGATGTTGGCAGGGATGGAGACCAGGATGGGGATCAGAATGTCGATCAGCAGCTCAATACGGGTGCCATGGTGTGCGTAACGTAATGCGGGGTTGGAGAGAAGGTGAGTGTGTTTGCGGGAGTATGCTTTGAACCATGGCTATGGCTATGGCTATGGCGGAGGCGCAGACACATACGCCATGGCCTGAGACGAAGCCGCAGCTGCACTGAATTGCGGGAAGTGTTGGAAAACGCGGGAACCCCAGTGCCACGTCAGAGTGGACCCATTCTTTTTCTCGTCTTTGTAATCGCAAAATACAAGGGCATCTCCTGCTCTGGAGTCTGGAACCTCAGATTGGCTCTAAGGTAGTGGGACCAATACCCACCCAAATTTCAGGTTTGCATACTTAGACTTGTAAGAGAAAAAAAATTATAATTTGTAGATGCTCCGCCAAGCTATTGCAAAGGCATCCCCAAATAAAAAAAAATTTTGAGCATCTCTATAATTTTCTATGAATTTTTAAGTCGGAAGGCTTAGAGTGGCCAATAACCGATCATAGAGTCATGGTGTTCATGAGAGTTTGGATTTTGAAAATAGAGAGTTTGTGGGTCAATATGAACCAATTAGGAGTTCTCGATTTGCCCGAGCATGGGCGGAATTAGAACAAGGTTGGACACTTTCTGTGGTTGGATTTTGTCACATAGCCTCCGAACAGTAAGGGGCGGAAATACAACCCGGGTGCCAATTGGTTCCTCTATCTTACAAATTGGCACTTATGAGATTGAAAAGAGTGTGGACTTTCTAGAATTTGTACGCTACTACAACAATTGCGCCACATTATCTTTGCCTTGGGAAATAGAAAAACGAAGGAAACTTCACATTAAATCCACTCTTTGTAGAAAGAAAAAAAGGGTGAAGTATGGAAAGGTATTGATGGTGTTGTTCCGTTAATTGCTTCTAATGCCATTATTTTTTATGTGAGATTTCTTTGTATTTATTTTTTGAAATGATTTTATGTTTTTCGGTGATGATGTTTTGGAAAGGGTCCTTGAAGAATATAATGTTTGAATAGACATTCACATTAGTGAATGTTGACAATTATGTAAAATATATTCTTCTATTTTCCTATCTTGGAGATTGTCCTTGATTTATTATGTATGGATAATTATTTTTCTTAGCCACTAATTTGATATATCCTTTATTAAGTAAATTTATATTCTCTATGCCATAATTGATTAATTGAAAAGAGAATTGTGCGTGATCTATAAAACAAGAATAATGCAACGTCCATTGTATCTGGAATTTATTTTCATTATATCTAAAAAGGCATATGTAATTTTTACATTGTAGCAATACAAAGAATAAATTTAAATCATGGTATTATTATCATTAATGAATGAAAAACCACATACCTAAGCTAGCATCAATGATAAATTAGCATACTTGTATGGATTTCAAAATGTATAGAAATTTCATTTTAAATAATCATAGTTTTTTGTTATCTACAACTTGTAAACGTTAAATATGTAAAAATAAGAAAGTAGAATGCATCAAATGAGCTTTTAAAAATTCAAAATATCAAGTTGAGCATTCAATGATAGAAACCTAATTCAGAATATCAAGTTGAGCATTCAATGATAGAAACCTAATTCAGAATATCAAGTTGAGCATTCAATGATAGAAACCTAATTCAAAACTTACATAAATTTGAACCATGCGTATTTCAAGTTTTAATTTGTTATGAATAGGATAAAATCCATAAATATATTTTTCTAAATTCATAAACATATTTTTCTAAATTCATAAATATGTTTTTCTAAATTCCATATTTGAAGGTGTTCTAGAAAAACTTTGTAATAATGATTTTTAAAATAGAATATAAATTTAAAAAATTAAATTTTAAATTTCCGAGTCTAAATCATACAATTAAAAAGGAACTTTATTCCAAAACAAGCAATATCAATTGTACCTTGACGACACACTAAACGCTTTAAAATTGCCAAAAGAGATTCTAGAAAATTTGAATGTCTACGCTAAATATCAAAAACAATTACATGATGTTGTGGAATCTTTGAAGATTTTATTATGCGTATAGAAATGATAAAACATAAAATAAACACATTTAACAAAAACCTTCAAACAAATATGTATCATCATTAGTTTTAAAAAATTAAACAAACTCATAAAATGATTTATTAAATTTTAAAGATCAAAGATTATCATTCATGACTTGTAAGTTATTTTAAATTAAATATTTATAATCATTCCAAAATTAAATTATTTAAATGTTTTTGTATTCATCCTTGTATTTTGTATTGTTTTATTGAAATGGTTAAATTAGAGAAACATGGCATTGAATAAAATAACAATTTCCAAGTCTATAGCTATATAAATATAACACAATTTCAAAGAAGGTTGTCGCACAAGTTGAGCCTAAACAAAATGCACACCGTTTTTAGAAATTCGTTTGTTAAACATTTAAGCTCGTGCATTATAATGTAGGATTTGAAAAGTCAAATTGTATTAATTGGATGCATCAATTGTCTGTGAATCGGTGAGCCATGAAAGGTGATGATAGTTGATTAAGAGTATTCATTTAAAAGCATATCAATAATAACATTGTTAGTGGTAAACTTGTTTTTAAATAACATTAAGTTTTTAAAATTCACATAATATTTTTTATTTATATTTTTTAAATTATTTTAATGTTGAAATTTAATTTGATTTTTAACAATTATAGAAACTACCGTAATTGATTAATAAAATTCAATGATTTTATTGACCAAAATTATAGGAACTTGTATATTGGAGTAAGAAGTCACATGATAATTAAAGAAATTAATATCCATTACAATTGATGTAAGTAAATGAAAAAATCTTATTATGATGAGCAATTATGAAAAGATGGTCAAAATGAAGAAAACTATAAATTACAACAACAAGAAAAATGATGTCATAAACGACCCCTAAATCTTTTGTGAATTTAGCACTTCACGAGCTAAATTTCAGGTATACTTGTTCAACCACTTTTACATTGAGGATATTGTATAAGGACTCGTACTTTGGAGGTTGGTGGGGGATGACTGGATAACTCATAGGTCCTCAGGACAATATTGAGCTAGAAATATTTTTGATAGAGATGGAGTATTATGTTATGAGGTATCTATATATTTAATAGAAAGGACCTGAGAAAGATGCAGTTCTTTAAGGATTTTTTTTAATTGCATTAACAAATGTTGTGATATTTGCATTAATTTTTTTTATTTGCATTAAAGAATTTTTTCATTTTTAGTATTTTTTTTTTAATTTGCATTAATTTTTTTGTTTTATTTGCATTATTTTTTAATTTTTTTTATTTGCATTAAAAAAGAATGTTTTATTTGCCTACGCTATAACGGTCAAACTAATTATTGCCTCCTGCCGACTAATCCTTGTATTCAGTGATTAAATGCAAGTAATATAGTTTACTGTATTTTCTAGGCAGGTCTTTGTTTGTTCACTATCTTGGTTTTATTCCTCATCGGCAAATTAGAGATCCATTTTAAAAAAGTAGTTCGAGCCGTAGTCTGGACCTTTCTGCTTATATACATATTTATTACTGTGATTTTTTTAATATTATATCCATGCAAACTTCTCCTTTGCCATGATTTGCGAGGAAAATGGTGCTTAAAATTTATATGATTGTTTTTGTGATTGCTGGCGAGACCTCCCCGGACTGTCTTGCTTGAACGATTACTTCTGCTTTTAACAAACGTCAAGCCCCCAGAGTTGCAACTACAACAAGACTCAAGGGTTGTTGGAGAAAAGGGCATATAAGTTGAAGAAGATGGCATGTAGGTTGGAGAAGAGGGCATGTAGGTTTAGGACGTATCTATATATTTAATAGAAAGTAGTTAAATGCATGCAATAAAGTGCAAATATTTTTGTTTACTAATGAAATCTTGTATTTAATAATTTAAACCTCACATTGTATTTTGGAACACAAATCATATAGATAAATAAATAATTTTAAAGAATACAATCATGAAGGTCAAAAATATATTCAAAAGAAAATTATTGAAGATTTTGTTGATAATAATTGTGAAGTAGATATATCAAATCGTTGTAATTTTCAATATTAAAGCAAGTAAAGATAATTAATTAATTGTTAATTATTGTTTTATTTTTTTATTTTAAATTTAATATAATTTTTATAATAGTTTAAATGTCTAGAGTTTCATATGTAGTTTAAATTTTAAAATATGTTATATTTTAATCAAACATTTTTAGTATTACATTACAATCTATTCATACAATGTTGATGCAAGAACCATACCTAAGAAAATGTTTTCAACAAGGTTGTTTGATTTTGACAAATCTATTTTATTTTTAATAAATACATTAAATTTTATTTACGTTATGTAAAGTCAAAAATATACAATTTAAAATCTCATATCATAAACTAATGGCAATCAATGTTGTCACAATAACCAAAAAAAAAAAATCATTTAATTTGAATTTATATATAACATTTTCATTTTCTGAACAATTAGGACAATAAAAAACATATATTTCTTGACATGAACTTCAAATAGCACATAACTTGAAAACATTTATTCAAATTCTATACCATAGTTGATTTATGATACATAAAGTGACTGATGCCTAAGATTTGATTGAAACTATATATTTTGATTTTGATTTATTATATTAAAGGATGCAATAATGTAATAGATTAAAATAAATTTATGAAATTTCTAATTTAAAAAAAAAACTACAATCTAAAATCAATTCAATTAGCTTTAGGTTTATGTTTTGTAAACATTTTAAAAAATTTAAGAATTTTTGAAATTATTTTATTTCGAAGATCTCCAAATATTAGTAACAGAAATGCATTTCATGAATGCTTTTTATGAATGCATTGCATGAATGCCTTTTGTATAAATATTTGAATTGTAGATTGAGTCAAAAAGAATTTCAAAAAAAAAATTTGAAGAACTTCAAACAATATTAGAACAACCCTCCAAGTAATAATATTGATGTTTTGACTCTATTTGATTGAATTTTCTTTTTGAAATGAGAACAATGTATTATTCTTTGTTGACTAAAGGTTGCATGTTTTAAATAGACACTCAATTTTGGTTTACATTAAAGGTTCTATTTGGAATTAGCTTATGAAAAATAAACCCATTATTTATATAATATAGATAATTACAATATTGTTGGTTTAGATAAAATATTGATGGTAAATTACAATAAATTATAGTCAAACTCTTAAGTATATCAATAAATTGTTGTATTGATTTTCTTATTTTGAGCTTCTCTCCATGTACAAGTGCAAACCTTGTTTTTTAATCTTCTTCTTACCTACACAAGGATCTTCTCCAAATACTTCCAATCCTCCCTCAAATTTCCAACGTTCACTTATGATAAAAAGAGTTGAACTCAAGGTTCTACTCAATATTTTTTCATTAGCAAATGTATTTATATAACTTTTCAAAGACGCACTTACAAAGATACTACCTATAACACTTCCTGCACGAGGGTGGTTGGCATACAATGCTACAAATAGTCATGCTGACACAAAGCGGCAATAACCGTAGCTCATTTATTACCTTATTTTTGTATTTGTTCTTCACTTCTTTCGAAGCTATTTTATAATCAAGATGCTTAATTAAGCTACATTTGATTAGAAAATGGAGTAATTTAATTATGTCATTCCAAACTCTTTTTTTAAGAAAGAAACATGACCTTCTTGTAAGCTAAGAAATCTTTCATTATTTTATTTAAACGTTGAATTTTTTTTCAAATAATTAGTTTAAAAAAAATCTAAAAATTTATCATTAATTTTTTCATTTTCAAATATATATTTTAAAAAAAAAACAATATATCAATGAAAAAATAAATTATTTGATTAAAGGTTACTACGTGTTGCTAAACTCTAACCTAGACATGACATCACAAGATTTTTATGTCCAAATCACTACAATATGAACTATCAAAAATTAAAATTCTCTGGCTCCAAAACACAACCCTAAAAATAAAAAGAGTAGGATCAAGATACCACATTATCCCAAGGGAAGAATTTTGTGGGGATTGCAAATATGGAGGAGGTTTATAAACTAAAAATTATTGAATAATATATATATTTAAGATATAATGAATAAACAATGTTGGATATTTTAACCTAATATGTTAAGTTTTTTGAAATATGAACAAATATAATATGAATGAATCTACATTCTTTTAGAGAGATTCTATAGAAAGTTTTTAATTATTCAAAAAATGATTCATTTTTGCCAAAAGGTCATTGGTTTGAATTAATAAAGTAATCCACTCAACACTTCACAATATAATTGTGGTTCTATAAATTTAAAATTGTTCATATAAATTGATATCTTTACATTATCAACGTTGTATTTTGCAAATTCAAAAAACAAATCATTAAAATGACAACTAGTATTGAATCAACACAAGTGATGAATGAGATTTTAGATTTGATTATCTTCACAATCAAAATCATTCTTCTTCATTAATACAAGTATTGAAATATGCTAAAAATATTAAAAATGGATAAACTAAGTGAAAATCTAATGCAGCGGATTCAAATCATATAAACGTGACAATGTTTTGGATTATGCTAAAAATAAGTCATGACGAAAGAACCATCAAAGTTTTAAATAGTGAAACTAACTATATGACAATTCCCGACATAAATATTATTTGGCACTACTTTTTTGAGAAGAATCCTATACATTGAATGAACTAAAAATGTTTGTTCATTGACTTATTTGTGGTTGAAAAGTATAGTGTCATGTATTTGAGTTGTTTCCTAATACATTGATTAAATAATGAACTACAGTATAGGCTTACTAAATAAAAAGTCAATGTAACAATTGTATGAATTGTCATGTAAGGGTGTTATGAAAACCCGTTGACATTCCATGGCTTGTGGTGAAGCCACGTCGCCAAGTTCCCTATGCATTCCCAATGCTTTTGGTTATTCCAACTTTTCTAAGAATAAATATTCAACATCTTCGTTTCCAATAATAAGAACACAAAAGCAAAAAAAGAATTTGTAACTTTAATTTTAATATCAACTTTAAAATTAATTAAAGTAAATGCTTTCTGTTTTCAAAATCTTATAGATAACATGAAATTACAGTAGATGATACAATTTTGCTTTTAAATCCACAACTTTCCCTATTGACATCTTTTGACTTTTACTTTTAACATCTTATGCTTTTGAATGATTCTTCTTTCAGTTTTAAAAATAAAAACTTACACTATCTTTTTCCTTAGCTTCATTACATAAGATCTTCATCACATAAGATCATTTTATATTATACAAAGTATAAGGCTCCTGACCATTCTCATCGCTCTTCCTCCATTTTTTTGACAAAAATAAATTCATCTCATAAAGTGAAACAAGTTGACATTATTACGTGAGTTATTACACGATGGCCTTCAATGCTGCATTATGGAGTCAACTCCTCTTGGAAGTTGTTGAACAAATATTGTCTCTTCTACCCATGCCGGATTTGTGTAGATATTGCACTACATGCAAAACATGGAATGAGCCCATCAACAACCCCGCCTTTAGTGCGCCACATGTGCGCTATAGGAATAAACATTCACCTTTTATAGCAATACATTCTATTACGACTTCCATTCAAAATGGACATAGAGTGTATATTGATGGGAGCCAAGTATTGTGTTTCCTTGGCATTAGCTCAAAGAAATGGTACTCGATGAAACCTCGTGATGTTCTTGAAAAATCATTTCTATTTGACCCTCAAGATTTTGAAATTGTGGCAATGGATGGAGGGCTCGTGCTTCTCAAAGCTCTCAATAAAGCTTCTAAACTATGTCATCATGAAAGTGGTTGTAAACAACTATGTGTGTGGAATCCAATAAAAAACATGAAGATTATATTGCCATGTGTACCAAATCATTCTGATTCACTCACAAATTTTGTTGTTGATGACATTGCCGAGACTTTCAAGGTATTTATTACAACACGAGGTTGGAAAAGTCATGTGGTGCACACATATGATTCCGTTATGAAGGAGTGGAAGACTTCAAGTAAAGTTGAAATGATAAAGAAAAGGATGTATATTATCATACAAACTATTGTATTCCAAAATCTCCTATACATTCTATGTCTTGGTTATTTTGTAAACCACGATTTTGAGGGTAAGTATGAATTATGGAGGTACAACCATGTTGTAGATATTTGGAAAAGATTGCATTTTGCCGAGGGTTGTTTTGTCGCACATGACGTATACGATGGACTGCCAAAAAAAATTGTTGTAAGTGGCGAGCGTCTTTTTGTGACCTATTGGCTTGTCTTACAAAATGTATTTGAAGTGCATGAAATTGATATCCAAAGCATGTCCACAAAGGTATTGTTGACATGGACAATAACGCATATAATGATTTTTTTTGATATACATGTCAATTTACCTTATAATTATCCTCCCATAATTATTATTGGTTTCAATAAGTCCTTCATGCTTATGTCCAATTATTCAAGAAATATTGGTAGTTTTGATGTAGAAACAAAAGAGACCAATTTTGAGTGGCCTCAACTTCCTTTAAGAGAATTAAGGGTGGAAAAGGAGAGATATTCATTGATAGGGAAGCAAATGGACTTTCTTCTTCCTAGTACATTTAAGTAACCAATTATATTCCCTGATGTAGACTTTATTCTCTATATAATCAATTTTTTATTTTATACGCCCTTGTGTTAAATGTTTCTTGATAAAACTTACTTCACATAATATTTGTGTAAGAAATGAATTCAAGTTGAAATCCATATGTATATTTTCATTAAAAATTTAGTGGTTTAAAAAATAAGTTCAAATGATAGCTCTAAAGTCTTTGTGACCCACATTCTATAGTCAATGTGGCATGAATGTAAGTCGCTTCGCACAAAGAGATTGAATTCTACCGACTCAACTCATAAACTTCACGTTCAAGCTTGGTAACCACGCCCGTCAGCGGTACAACTGCTATTTAGAGTGCGTTTAAAAAAGGTACTCGCACGGAATGATTATCGCAGCCCAAAGTGTCTTTTAAACATGCAGACTTAGGTGGAGTGCAGTATGCGAACAGCTGAAGTGATTCCCGGCAACTTAGATGGACCCGGCACACCCTCCACAGATATCGAACATGCGATCTCAGATGTGTTCGACTGGGTGTTTGTGCTTACGTATGGGTTACAATGTTTTGCTCGTTCTTGTACTTTTAGGTTCACTTATGGGAGAAAACGCTCCCAGTGAGACAATGACAAAGCGTTCCATGTTTTGCATTAGGAAGTGATTTCAGAACATCCGTCCCCATGTTGCGCAAAACCTGACAATTGAGATTTCAGAAGAGATTTGAACCGTTTGGTACATACAAAACTGTATTTTCGGCGCGACGATTGCAGTGTCTAAAAAACCATCACTGCGATCTTCTGCCTGACCACGCTTCCGCAGAAACACGAGAAGGTATAACAGAAATCGCCCTCATAACTAAGGTCAAAACCCTGTACCAGTGTCAAGGAAATGGAGAATTGTTAGCAGACAACCTCAGGTGCTCGAGGAATGGAAAATGCAGGCATACCCCGAATACAGTGCAACAAATTGTTGAAACACTTGTGACATAGCTCACATCCAACTTCCCGCATCGCCCTGTAACCTCTATCTGTGTTAGTTCGAGATTCCAATTGAATAAACACAAGCTGTACGATAAGCACAATTCAGTGGCGTGACTTCTCCAAACAAACACGGGACGCTTCAGGCTTGTAAAAGAGACATCACGATCACTAAGAGATGACAACACAGAGCATAAACTTGCAAACCTTTCATACATCCCGAGGCTCGAGATCGAGCTCGACCAGTTTCAAATCTCACATAACTTGAGCGGCATTGAAAACCCACATATCCGTGAACCAGCATCTTTCCCCATGGTTTCAAGAAATGAAGAGCCAATATAATTTCAGGTCGGAGATCTCAACTTCTTCGTGTCAAAACCAGGATCATAGTACACAGATGGTAAAATCTCCCAACAGTATGATCCCACAGGTTGTAGCCGCAGGGAGAAGATAGCAAAGACAATCTGGACAGCTAGATCTAGTCCTAAAAGCTGAGCAAGATTGGTACAAGGAATTCTCTGCACTCAGTCGAACAAGCTGAAGCCCATGTCCTGCACATTTACGAAGGAATGATTCCAATGTGAGAGAATAAATAATGATGATGGTAATTAACTAGAACATTAGAACTGCACAACGCGGAGAAACAGGAATATTGATTGAGTCACAAAATGCAAGCAACCCAATTACAGGAATCAAAACAACAATATCCAAACAGAACCCTAATCCAAGAACTGCACCGGAACGATATTACACGACTTGAGAGACATGGACCCTCTCAGCATTCTACCCCCGGAAGGTAAGACTTCCGACTCAAATGATAACTACAATGTGAGACATTTAACAAATTTAGAGCAACATAGACAGCAGGACACTTACGTCATCTGATTCTTCCTTAGGCTCCTCCTTGGCCTCTTCCTTCTTCTCCTCAGCAGCGGGTGCAGCGGCAGCACCACCACCACCTCCCGAAGACACAACAACGCCGCCACCTCCGCCTGAGGGCACAGACGCGAATTTCTCCTTTCCTGCGGCAATAACTTCCAAGATGTCCTTGCCCTCCAACTCCTTCAACAACAGGGCAACCCTGTCGGAGTCGGCCTCAGCACCAACTACACAAACAAACACCCCAACATCACCATTCAGTAAACCATGTCACATAACCTAAACCTTAAATGCCACATTCACCATCCAGAACTAGGGCTTCAGATACTGACCTGAGCCGAGGATGGCCTCAATGTCCTTAGCACTGGGGGACTCATTGCCTCCCAGAAGGGCCAGAAGGTAGGCAGCGACAACCTTCATGTTGGCAAACGGTGAATTCACGAAGCAGGGAAAGGGTGAGCGAGCTGCGCAAGAGCGAGGTCGACCTTGGAAGCGTAAAGCAAAGAGAGTGAGCAAGAGGCACCCAAAACCCTCTTCTATGAAACCCTAATTAGTTCGACGGCTTCGATGCCGTGAGGGGAAGACGTATCGGACGGTGGAAAGGAGCTCTTGATCGACGGCTGCTGGAGTGACGACTTCGTGTTCCCCTCCGTCGACGAGCATTTGTTTCGTTGTACGAGCATTTGTTTCGCTGGAGTGTGAGCGTATTCGTATCGTATTTGTGAGTTAATACAGGGTATTGGGTCGCGGGTATCAATGGTTCATTCCTCTCTGTTCATCCGAGAAAGAAAAAGAGAGGAAGAGGAATTCCTGTATTCGAAGGAATCCTCTATCCTTAGTTGTTGTATTGTGCTCTCTGGCACTGGAATTTCAACCAATATTTGATACATAAATTTCAGACCAATTTTTGGAAAAATACATTGATGTTTAACAACCACAAAGTATATAATTGGAGAAAAAGAACATTGTTTTCACTTGTATTCAATTTAATATGAATATTTCAAAGGTTTATGTTGATAGGGACTAGTAAGGAAGCAACTAAAACCATGTGAATGCGAACTTTAAAACCAAAAAGAGTCACGCTTAGATCAAGCCACCCATCACTAACCAGGACCCCATGGGCAACATGTAGGGTATATAGAAATGGTCATGGGCTATACGCATTTTCGATCATTTCCGATTTTTGTGGATGGTTATTAACTGGCTTAGGTGGTTCACTCTTAGTGGTTTTTAGAGATGTGTGTTAAAGATATATTAATTTTCACAATTATATTTTGATCTTTGCCCACAATTATAAGTACATTAGTGAGTGGTTATGTAGCACTCTATAGATTCGTTGTGGATTACGAGCAACTTTGCAATTCACATAATTATAACTATTTGAGTAGTGGGAATAAAATCACAGAAATTTTTGCATTCAACAAAAACCTTATGTTTGCTCGCATGAAAAATCCTAAAAAATTATATACCTTAATATCATATGCTAAAAACCGGGGAGGCTGTTGGTTGGCACAACTCATCTACTGCCTGCGATCGCTCACTCAGCAGTACCAAGCCACTTCATCCTCCACATCCACTCAAATGAGTCCATCAGGGTTCGAACCCGGACCAGATTAATGAGACAAACGCTCACTTCCAACCAACAATGAGCCCGTGGCTTGGTGTCCAAAATCACAAATCAAATGAATCTTCAGAAGATAGTCACTACTATTACTTGTTACTTGTTACTAGTTACTCGTTACTGGTTACTTTGTGACTAAAGTGTCTACTCTCGAAAGGGGGGAGTAGATCTTTACTTCCATACCTTTGTCCTGTGGGCATTGGATTGGGGGTGGATCAAACAGACACTTAATTCACTTCGGTCTCCTCCGGAGACCACAGTTTCTCTCTCTCTGCTAAAAACCGTAAATGATCGATTATGGGTGCCTCGACCTTAATTAGAGAAGCTTACTGAACTCCGATCCCACTTGTTAGTTTTTGCTACTCCCAGTTATCGGTTCAGCAAGGCTCAGTTATTGGTTCAGCAACGTCCTTGGCAGTTACCGGTGCTCCTACACATCAGATTCAAATATTATAAACCCTCAAACCAGGTACACGCAGCAGGAAAAGTCAAGACCAGTTTCGAGCCAAAATACTGCCGAGGACGAGGTGCATCTCAGACTCCGGGTCTTCCGAACTCGCTTCGGGTCCTCATCTTCACCTTAAATGTTACCCAAGGGTTCCTTAGAAGTACAGGAACAAACGAGAAACACACAGCATTCAATAGTGTATCCAACATTTCCCAGTGAAGTACTCACTTGCGCCCAACGTCCGCCGCCAGGGCATATAATTCATTATCAAACCGTGTCAGGCTCGGAGTCTCCGACTCTCAATGGCGGCCGCGTTCCATCCCCAAATATACTGCCCGCAAGCTCCTATATAAGAGACCCTGCAACTCATCTCATCTCATCTCATAATATGTCATCTTAATCTACGAGCTCTCTACTGCATAACTAGTTGCCAATTCTATACGACAGCGAGGAGAGTCTTGGACAGAGTAGGACACACAGTTCATATTCAGAAATTTGATCCAGTGCAGTTATTTAAAGCTCTGTTGAATTGTACTACTGTTTGGTACTGAATTCAGAATGGAGACAGTGAAGCGGATAGTGTTTCTAGCCCTTCTCGTGCAGGCCTCGCTCCTGCCCATGCTTGCGTTCGCCGCTGATGCCGATCCCATCCAGGACTTCTGCGTAGCGGATGGCACCTCCAAGATCACCGTCAATGGGCTGGTTTGCAAGAGCCCGGCCGATGTCAAGGTCAGCGACTTCCTGTTCCGCGGTCTCAACAAGCCCGGCAACACTAATAATCCCACTGCTAACGCCGTCACTCCTGTCTTCGCCGCCCAGCTCCCGGGCCTCAACACTCTCGGCATCTCCATGGCCCGCCTCGACTTCGCCCAGGGCGGCGTCAACGTGCCCCACACCCACCCCCGCGCCACGGAGATTCTTACGGTGCTACAGGGCGAGCTGTACGTGGGGTTCGTGAGCACGGGCAACCAGCTGTTCGCGACGACGCTGTACGCGGGCGACGTGTTCGTGTTCCCCAAGGGCCTGGTGCACTTCCAGCTGAACGTGGGCAAGGGAGCAGCGGTGGCCATCGCGGCGCTGAGCAGCCAGAACCCGGGGGTACAGCAGGTGGGACGCGCGCTGTTCGGGTCGAGCCCTCCAGTGGGCGACGAAGTGCTGGAGAAGGCGTTCGGCATCAACCAGAAGGCCGTCCAGCATATCCGCAACAACTTCAAGGCTTAAATGATTTAAATCGATTTAACCTTCACGGGTACGGGTGTGGCCAATTCGCACTTGTCTAAGCCTATTTAAAAATTTGAACACACACGACGTTGTTCTGGGATGTAAGTTGGGTCATTATATTTTTCCGGCAGCCCCATTTGACAACAGATAGGATAATTCGAATCAGATATCACAGCAGTGCTTGTGCTTGCATTATTCTTTTCACCAGGTACTGGTGTAATAAACTGAATCCTGAGGATTTGACGTTTCTTTCACAATAAATATTGTCGTTCTTTCAAATTTGCCGTGTCGCGAATGATATAAGTTTCTTTTGTGCACTCGATCGGACTGTATTCTGGTACTTGTTACATATTTTTCAATGGTCAAATTTAAGAAGATATGAATGTATGTAATGTGGTGAACGTCAACTTGTGTTTTCAAGTTGAGAAGTCGGACGCTTGGTTAAGAGATTGCAATTTGCAAATGTTAACATCAGCTGGTAGCTTGGCTTACTGGTGCACGTACTTGCAATTTTGTTTGAGTTTGCAGGGGGAGGGGATTTAGTGTTTTTAGTTCATTAGTCAAAGTTTCCAGGTTAGACTTAAAAATAGAATTGATTGCACACAAAATTATGCACCAAACTGCAGACTAGGATGCACTTCCGTGAGCTAAATTTTGTTGCTGACGATCTACTCCTTAGTGATACAGTATTAGAGATTCCCTCATCGCGCAGGAATTCAGTACATATTGCTTCCTGATTTACATTCTCTTCCTCAACGTACGGGGCAAGAATTAACGGAGAGTTTAGAGGTCCATGGCCAAAGTGTGTTCCATTAATACAGCGTAGGGATTGGTTCATCGCTTGAATTTTGCTTTAGTCTTTAGACCTGAAATCACATCGAATGGCCTGGCTGCACAATGATTTTGCCAACTGCTCAAACATCCTTCAAGTACTAACAAGTTGCGCAGATGCAGCAGTAGAGAGCGCATAGATCGAGATGACTGATGTGAGGAGTTGAGATAAGTTGCAACTTGCAGTGTCTGATATATATATACGAGCTGGCCGCCAGCATAATTGAGAACGGATCGCGGCCGCCTCTGTGAGTCGGAGACTTCGACCTTGACACAGTTTGGTAGTGAATTATATGCCCTAGCGGCCGTCGTTGGGCCGAAGTGCATGAGTTCACTGGGAAATGTTGGATACACTATTGGATGCTGTGAGTTTCTCGTTTGTTACTGTTCTAAGGAACCCCTGGGTAACACTTAAAGTGAAGATGAGGACTTTGAAGCGTCCGAAGCGAGTTTGGAAGACTCGAAGTCTGCGATGCACCTAGCTCGTCTTCGGCAGTATTTTGGCAATTTGAGCGTTGGAACTGGAGTGGACATTTTCTGCTGCGTTTACCTGATTTAAGGATTTATGTTCGGTCCTGCTCTGAGGAGTACCGGTAGCTGCGAAGGACCAACTGCAATAAAGCTTGCCCTCGTCTTAATGGACGGGCCATCCCCTTCCCCTACTTCTAATTTAATATTTTTAGTAATTTTGTCTTATAATGGAAATAGGGACCTTGAATTAGTCTAAGAAGACCCACTTAATTAATTTTAGATTCCTCAAACGGCCCTAAGCCCGGCCTTAGTGTGGGAGCAATCCATACACACATCACATTCAAATAGGGACCTTGAATTAGTCTACGAAGACCCACTTAATTAATTTTAGATACCTCAAACGGCCCTAAGCCCGGCCTTAGTGTGGGAGCAATCCATACACACATCACATTCAGCATGTTTTAAAACCTAATATGGAAGTAACTCGAGTTTTAGACATTTTTTACTTTATCTTCTGCACAACGGATTTCGTTCAAAATTACTTCTGCTCATCTCTCTACATACATTGTTTGGACTCCTCCACAAACGTGCATGGATGTTGCCTGGAGGACATCTCACTTTCTAAAACATCCTCCAAATGATCCCAAGTGTAGTAGCGTTATGTGTCTCCCTCCACTTCACGTTTCATTAGTTCGTTTTTGATTCTCACTTTAGATCATTCTCATTGAATGGTCCTCACAATGGTATCTATATAGATGCTCAAACTTTCTCCAACAATTTCCTCAAGGACGGACGGTTTTTCTATTCTCCTTTTCCTTTATATTGAAGACCGCTAAAAACATAGACGAGCGGCTTAAGCTCCACTAGTTTGGCCTTATAGTGGCCCGGGTCGTTGTGAAAAGGAAGCCGAGCTGCCCGCACTGCATGATGTTCTGAATCCTGGCCCGCAACTGTACTATGTTCTAAATTGGCACGATTATCCCTTCTAGCCCATAGAGACAAGGAGCATGTGTCGTTGTTGACATTGAGATCCACAGTGAAACCTTCTACTCCGAGGTTCTCCGCAAAGGCAACAACATGCAGCTTTGAATGGTCTCTGAAAGTACCTTGCATTTGATGCCTATCAACTTCCATAGCTTGCCCGGATTAATGACGAAGATCATTGCCAAAATCCTATAATACAAAATCCTCCAGCACTACGTGAAGACTCCCACCACTATAAGCTTCATATTGGCAATGGCACCATCGGCAACTTCTGCCTCTATTACGTGGAAGACCACCAAAGCTCACGTCAAGACTGTGGAATACATCTCCTCCATCATAACATTGATGTCAATTCGGTACAACAACCACAAACTGTCATGATGAGTTTTCTTGTTTTCATCATCGCCAACTTCGGATCTCAACTTTGGATCTGTGCCACTACAAGGCCTGCAGACTACCCCTTGTTTACTTCGCTGCTGTGGAAACGCATGAAAATTCTGAGAGCTCGCAACTGGCCAGCGTCATTGAAGCTCTGCAGTATAATTAAAAGGAATGTGCTCCTTGAACGAGTGGTCAGTCAGAGCAGCACTAACTAATGGTCCCGGTCCAGCATTTTTGTTTATAAATCTCTTCTGAGAAGACTTGGCTCTTCCTCGATTGCTTTCTCGTGAATCACCCATACAGCTGGGCATATTTTGACCTTCGAACTGAGATAAATCTGCTGATAGACGTCCAATTTGGTGCTGCAACAACGCAACAGAAGTGTCGGACTGTAAAGCTTTGGCTTTACCACTTATTTTCGAAGCGTCCACTTGCTTCAGCTCCACTCTGTACAGAGCACAATCAGTGCAAGCAGTGAGCGCATACTCATACATGTGCCATTCGTTGAGGCCTTCAGGCTGCGGGTCCATGTAGTACGAGCGCTTCAATCCTCCCAGATCTTTCATCACTTGCTTCCTTGACTCATGCCAGCCGCGGCCCCCATAGTCAGGTAGTGACCGCTGCTTCCGTGTACCGCTCTCAAAAGCACGCCGAGGATTGTCAAAAAACAACCACTCTCGTAAAGTCTCGCCAGGATGCACAGCGACATCGAAAAGTTCTGCAAATTCGAAAACGCGGTCAAATTCTCACGAGTACCAGAAGATACAGAAAGCTCGTCCACAATAAATAGGTAGCACTAGAATTGCAACTAATGTTTAAACATACTCTCCAAAGTGCAGAAATACAACTATTCACCCATGCCACCAGAAACTCTTAATCAGCCAGAAAGACAGCTCATCGTTAAAAGCAGGACAGTCGAACTAGTCAAATATAAATTAGACAAAACAGGATAGTATCAAAAACATCTCACAGAAATCCATATTTAAGATACTGCATTATCAGAACCAGTTACGGGTATTCTAGCAGACCAAAAAGCTGGAAGCCCGTCACCTGAACATCACACAGCTTATAAACAAAATATGTTTGATAAGGATTGTGCCATAGGAAATCGAGAAAGAGCATTGAAACTTTAGGGTTTACTAGGGAAGTGGAGCTGCAGTGAAGGTGAAGAAAGACTCACCAGTAGCATTCCAGGGTGACTTGGATGTCGCTGCCCCTTGCAATTCAGGAATTCCAACGGCATGTCCATTAACTCGTGCTGTAAGAGCTGCAAAAAGAGGTCCATCCTTTAGGTCTATCCCACCCGGCCTTACAGCTGGGCACATGCCTGGAGCACCTTCATTGATGGCCAGGTCTTCGTGGAAACTGCTGCAGTAATAAGTGCCCTCGTGACCACCTCGACCAGGCCTAGGGCAATCCCACAAAGCGCACTTGGGGTGCAGGTAAGCTGCTAAAGGATGAACAATAGCTGCCATAGAAAAATGATCAGACATGGAGTGGATCATTGGATTTGAAGGCACAGGCGGGGATCGGAGTATGTCTTCATGTTGTTGTGAACTAGATCCACCTTGAAGATTAGGTTCGGTATCGTCATCGTTCAAAAGGGTCTGCTCTAGCCTTGCAAAAGCTTCCAAAACTACAGCTTCCTGCAAACACAACAAATACACAGAGATCAGAAATTCCACGAATGACCACTAAGTTCAGAAAGTTAAAAACTGAACAAATCCACTATAAGATGAAACACATTAGAATTGGGGGGAAAAAAAAAAAAAAAAAAAAAAAGAAGACTAAACTCTCTGCATATAAATAGAATCTGGAAAAGTGGCTGACGTAGGTATAGAATAACATTGGCCTTTCAAGAAACCCTAAGTTAACGCTCTAGCATTACCCGGTAAGCAGAGCTCGCAGGATCGTATGGTTGTGGGTCCATCTCTGATAGTATGGGAGCTGCTTTGCTGGTGGCATCATCATCCTCATCATTCTTCAGCTGCAACAGCCTCTCCATGTCAGACGAAAGCTCCGAAGAGCTTGGGCTTGCTAATTGCTGCACAAAACAAACAGGCATCACATTTCACTTCCGTTCCCGGATAACCCTTATCCCTTCCAAGCACCAGGTTCAACCTGCAAGGACTGGGAGAAACAGAAGGTAGACATGCCATTAGACAGAATAGACCCACAGAAAAAGAAACTGAAGGCTTACGAAGCCACCTATGTGAAACTGGGATGTTACATAAACAGTGAGGGCGTAGGAGGTGTACCTACCAGCAAGGAAGAGGCAGGGGAGGCTTCCCGCAGCTCCACTTTCCATTCCCTCAGCAACTGGTGCATCTGCTCTTCCAAAAGCGCCACATCCTTGAACCGACCCTCCCGTCGAGCCTGCTGCAATTCCGATACCATGCCCTGCAGATCATCCACCCTGTTGTTCGCCTTCGCCTTGAAGTGCTGAGAGCTTCTGCTAGGCTTTTGCTTCACAGCTGCATCCCCATCCCACTATGAGATCCCTCTCTCCCACTCCTAGGCCACTCCCACAACGAACTCCAAGACAAACACAAAATCGACTCCATCCATCAAAATTCCCCGTGAAACTGATCTCCCTTACAAGCAACCACAATGCATACAACTGTTACACGACATCCAATTCCACCTCCCCCACACAACTCACCTTCGCCCAAACACACCAAAAGCAAAATCACTATACCATCACCAAACACAAACTACCAACATAATCCTCCACATTATTCAAAAAAATTGAACTTCACCACAGCACCAACATATACAACCTAAGCCATGAGACACGTACATAACTTTATGACATAAGATGAGATGCTGACCCATGTTCTTGTGCATCGCTGAGTAAGGAGTGGCAGATAAAATTCAGGGAAATGAAGCATCCATGGAGTGTGCTCAGTTACTGATACTGATAATGATGATGATGATGGAAGTGCATAAGCATAATCAATATGCTGTCAGTCTCCTCCTCATCGTCTGCTAACTCACTTCGCAGCTCACAATTTGGCTTCATATCGAATACTGTGCTTGGAGGAGATCCTAGCTGCTGTGTTCTCACGCTAACCAAGTCCTGAGTCCACATCCCCAGGTGACGAACCCAAGCTTTGCCCAACCCCCTTGGGATTTAACCAGTGTTGGACTGTTATGGCATCTTCTACAGTGAAATCTTGAACAGTGGTTCATTCTAAATACCCGTGGACCTCAAACAGGTATTTAGAATGAACCACTGTTCAAGATTTCACTGTAGAAAGATGCCATAACAGTCCAACACTGGATTTAACCTCCCTTTCGTAATTTGAGCTTGACAGAGCCTCCCGGGTTTTTGGGCGGAATTCCCACCGCGCCCAGAAACCCGCCACGCCCAATAACCCGGGTAGGCATTTTATTTTTATTTTTGATAAGTTTTTTGCAAAGAATTTTTTTTTGTTTATATCAACAAAAGGCAATGACTACATATAAAATCGTTTATCTTAGTAAATTTATAAGCAAATATATTTACATTCAAATTGAATATAGTTAGTATTAAAATAGAGTCAGTTAAAGGATTTAAAAGGAAAGTATACATAGATAGAAAATTCACATTCATAGAAAATTCACATTCATCCAATTAGATTTACATAGAAATCAGTCAAGGCCTGAAGAAATATATGAAATTAGTAAGGCCTGAAAATATAGTGAAGGTTTGTAGTAAATCGATTCATTTACAAAATTCTCATTTATAGGTCTCTTCTTTCGAAGTAATCAGTACATCTACAAAACTCTAGTAAATGTAAAAAACCTAAGTACACCCAGAAAATTGCTCTAAATCTAACAGGCGGCCGCGGTCAACGCGAAACTGTACATCAAGACCAAATTGGAAAACTGGAAAACTATACATCTACACAAATCTCTAAAATTTGGAACTTAAAACTAGTGAGAACTCAAAGTAGACGTAACGATCTCGCCCTGCAAAAAGAGAACGACAAAATTAGAGTCTCAAAATAAGAAGAAAGTGGAAAACAAGATCAAAACTAAACATTACTCCATCACTCTATCACAAATCATTCAAGGAAAAAGATCAATTACCTAAGAAATTTTTGACATTAGAGAAGTGATTATCTTTGGATCAATTAGGCCCGTGAAATTAAAAAGTTACAGCCCGAAGCTAAACCAAAAACAAATCCGCTAGTAGCATTTCCCTGTTTCACAATACAGTGGGAACACAAATTTAAACAACAAATCAAAAAAAGAAAGTTTCAAAGTAAAACTTATGTTTTGAAATATTCTGTAATTCCTAGGTACACACTTACCTCTTCAGAGGTTAGATGAGCCTTTCCAAAACCCTAAGAATATACAACCTGTACAAAACATAACAATAGATAATAGCAAATTGAAGTAAAGGAAGAAAACAAAGGAAATTAAATAACAAAAATCACCTAAGTCTAAACTACCTCAGACTTAGGAGTTTTCTTGTTGGCAGGTAAGATTCCTCCCGGCTTCATTTCAGCTTTGACCTCAACTTCAAGCTTCACATCATGCTTCACCTTGACGTCAATAGCTTCCCAAATCTCCTAAACCAATACAAATAATAATTAGAATGATCTACTAAACCAAAACAAAAATAAATTACTGTGAGTTTCAAACAAATTACAAAAATAAATTAAAGATAATAATACCTTTTTCCTTTCTTGCGATATCACCTCAGAATACCTAGTTCCATTCCTAGAGATTATCCTCTGACACGTATCCATCTGCAATTTGAGGGGATTTGCGTTGTACTGGTTGTACGATTTCACGTCTTTGTGTCCAGTTACTAACATTCCCTTATCCATTAGAATCTGTGCTTCCGCCATTTGAGAAATACCCATCCTGCGTAGGGTCTTGTTTGTGAACTTCCAGTCACCAACGATAATGCCTGAGCAGAAAACAAAAAATTAGTAAATCACTAAAGCAACTTAAATGAAGCAACTAATATGAAGATTAAATTCCAAGAATAAAAAGAAAATCGAAATCTAGACACTTATCAGGAGTAGACTCAATTAATGTTCAAAGAGTCTTCTCGAGAGTATTTTTTCCAAGAGTTCGCTTTTGAAACCATACTTCATCGTTTGGCTTAATATTAATTTTTACCATCAAAAACACTGGATGGGGATTTCCGTGAAACGTATCCTCTATCTCATATTTCTTGAACTTTGGCCATCTAGCAGATAATCTTTTAAAGGTGTCTACTCATCCTGATCTCAACAATCTATGTTGTGGCGAATGCTATACTTTGAGCAAGTGGTCAATATCCATCTTGTAATTTTTTGACAGGTTAGGATTGTATCTGCAAAAGAAGAAAACATGATAAGAAAACCAATATGAACTGTATCAGAATTACTATACAAATTACAAGAAAATAATGTACATCACCAAAATAAATCAAAAAAATACATCAAACTAAATCAAAGGACAAAAATCTTACTCTAAGAACTCAACTCCTCCATCAGTCAGCAATTCAAACTGCCCAACGTGTGTAGCACGCAACTCATCTTGACCACGAATAAAAAGATTCCTACAGAAAAAGTAAACCATTTTGTAAGTCAGTCCAATTGGGTCCAAGACAGACGCAGCTTTAGAAGCTCTTCCTCTCTTGAAAGTACGTCGCAAGTTGATGTCTTCAAACCAAGGCTACGTTGAAACAATCTCTTCACACTCTCCGTTCCAGCAAACTTCACTTGCCGATACTGCAGATCCAACATAATGTTGAATGGCGGTTCGGTGGTTGAAGTTCGCTGGAGTCGGATCTCTTGTTGAAGACGAATGATCCGGCCAATGGCCCAAATCATATTCTGCATTCTGTAATAACAAATAACACTAAATTAAAATATCACTCAAATAATACAAAAATAAATCAAAGTAACAAAACAACTACAAATCACACAACTACACTACTAAATCAAAACATTTACAAATCGAAACAGATGCAACTACAGTACTGAAATTACAACTACACTACTGTAAACAACTACAAATAAAATCAACTTCAACTACAGTACTGAAATTACAACTACACTATTGTAAACAACTACAAATCGAACCAACTACAACTACGCTACTAAAATTCTAAAACTATGTACTAAATTCTACATACTAAAACTACATACTATATTCTAGACTACGCTCCAATCTTCAAACTCTAGAATTTGGCAACTATATTCAGAAAAATAAGATCAGAATCAATCCAATTAAAATCAAACAAACACTACATAGAAAAAATAAGATCCAAAGAAAATCAATCAGTAACATTATAGAATTAAAAACAAACAAACAATAAATATAACATCAATAAACTAACAATACATATTAAACAAAAACAGATGAAAACTTACGAAGTCAGTGGATAGAGGGTGCCGTCTTGTTTTGTGACTTGCAAAGTGAAGTCATGCAACAACTCTACAAAATCCCAAATGTCCTTCTCCTCGCTCAACTCTCGAATTGTCTTCTCAATCGAAATACCTCTGACCCTACGCCATTCGTCAAAGGCATTCTTGGCCCAGGTTTCTGAGTGTCAGCTTCGCCTCTCCCCTCCCATAGACGTGTTCTTCAACTCGGCTGCATCCAAGTGCCTGAAACGACGAATCTTGGTCGAACCTATCACGACAGACAGTGCAAACGTCAATAAACATTTAAACTAATAAAAAATGAAATTCCCAAATTCAACAATAGACCAAAACAAACTCAAACCAAAAACGCAAAAACAAACTTACTAGACATATAACGCTGTCTAGAGTCTCCATTCTTGGCATGTAAGTCGTCTGCAGCCTCTTCTTCTTCATCCTCCCGAAAATTCCTACTGCTGAGAATGAAAACGCTATTACAATCTTCGTCATCATCATCATCTTTCGATTTATCGTCTTTCAAATTCTCGTCCAAATCCTCTTCCAAATAACTGTCGTCCTCATCCTCTTCATCGACTTCCACTTCTGCTGCTGCCTGGATTGGAAGCGTGCCGACATCAATTTCCACATTTGGACCTGCGGTTGCAACTGCAACAAATAAGTTAAAACGCGACTAAAAATTAAGACAAAAAATAAAACAGAAGAACACTAACAAATCAAAAAATATAGATAACCTCCATAGTTAACTTAAGGTCATGAATGTAATCAAAAACCAATCTCCTGCGTAATTTAGCTTCTCTAGTTCCAACTAAAACAGTAAATGACACCGCCATCTAAAAATAAACTACAAGTTAGAAAATGTAAACTCGAAAAGCTGCCGCACAGGCGACAACAGGAATATCTTACACTTACCTTGGTCAATATAACCAACCTCGTTCTCGTTCAAAACACCAGGCCCATCGCAGGGATTCAATTCCACAACGGCATCTGCACAAAGATAAAAAGACAATCTGCAATCGAAACATAATCATCAAAAAACAATCAGCAATCCAAACAACTTAATCATCAAAAATAAACATATATAAAGAACAAATAATTTAAACTACAATACATACCAACATGAGAAGTCTCAGCAGCCGTTCTGATCCCGTTCGCACTAGAATCAGCCACAATCGAATCAACAACATCTACAAATACCATATTAAAATTAGAAATAATAAAAAATATCATCACTTTAAAACCAATATGAAAATTCAAACAATATTGTAAAAATAATTTAAGTGACTGCTCTTGACAAATTGACCCCAACGTACTGTAGCATTTACAACCGTTGTCTTACTAGGAGGCTGCAATAATGAATAGTGCAAAGGGTGGCAAGGGTGGGGAGAGATAGACAACAAAGAGGAGGGAGTGCACGATCAAGACAAGAATGAAGAGTCTTGCCTTCGCAAGGGGATGCTGCAGCCCTTGATGGGGAAAATAGTCAGACCCTTCACTAGATGGGTACTGCAATAATTTCTTTTCAACAAATTTTGTAAGTGGAGGAAGGACACTATAGAGAAGAATATATATTCTATAATATAATATAATATGGTTATATATTATTGAAAAATGTACTCAACAGCACAATTCCCGTTCTAAAATAGTCATTTCATATACTCATTAATTGATTTAGGATTCCAAAAGTATTGTAAGGATATTTTTTAAGAGGGTCACTTATGCGGTACTTTTTGTGAGTTTTTTTTCACCAAACATTGTTTTTTGAATTGAAAAAAACATCGTCTAAAGATAATAAAGGGCACCAAATGAAGAAATTAAGACTTTGAAAATTTTCAATTTCATGATTTAGAACTAGTTGACAAAGTACATTTCAATTAAAGATTTTTTTTTAACCCCTAACTATCCTTAAAACCCAAAATGGGTTTTTGCAAATTCGGGCAGCCTAGATGGGGAGGTTAAAAGTAATATTTTTTTTCAAGATTTTTATTGAATGCTCCCTTTACAGTAAGGTCTATGTAGTAAAAATTTTGAAGCCAAATTCCAATTTTAGAACCTTCATCTAGAAATTTTAGGTTTCAAGTCCAAAACGGGCAGTCTAAAATTAGGTATTTTTAAAAAAATAAAATTGAAATATGTTCATAGCCAAATCACTACTCAAATTCCATAGTGACCCAAGTCAAAAAGTTTACCAGTTTTACAAGGGCAGCCTCCAAAACTTACAAAGACAAGCTTCAAAGTTTTTAGTAATTTCTGAATTTTTCCTTTAAAAATTTGTCAAAATTTGAGATTTTTGAATTTTAAAAGTTTTATTTTTCTTGAAAATATAAAATTTATAAAGGTACCTACTCACCGTTCACTTTTTCTTTAGCTCACAAATTGTTTTTGTAATGCATGTTTACTATTTTGTCAATTTTATACCTTCTTATAAAAAATAATTTTTATGAAGGTCTAAAAAGCGTTTTTTTGGCCTAAAATTTTGCATGAGCATACCTAACCTAGTTAGCTACATGGAAAAAAATGTGACCAAAATGTTTGAAGTAATAATCATCAAGTCTCCCTTTGGCCCATTTACTCCATGCCTCTCGGCCAAGGCCTAAAAAAATATTTGCTGAAACTTTGTACACTACGATCTCACTAATGGAAAACATCCAACCGTTGCAGTTTTGAGGATTCAAGCTCTCAAAAACACAAGGAAATTTAGGGGTTAATGCAGATGCGTGCGAGATAACTTGTAATACCCTGAAAAGTGACTTAAATGCTCAAAAATTACACCTAAATGCTCAAAATCAACTTTGAGTTTTGAAAAACAGCACACTTCATATTCACTTTTTAGTGATCACATGTTGGTGACTTTGTAGTCCACTTTATTGTACTCTCTCCATGTTATAATATCTGAACATGAATAAATAAGGTATAGAACAAAAAATGGTTTTTTTTCTTCATACACGTCTTGTTATTATTATTTTTCTTTAAATGATTATTTGAATATCATACAATTACTATCAATAGCAGCTGATTGTATAAATACTAGGGGAACCCATGTTGTTGTGCACATTGACGTTAGTTTAATGTTGAGAATTGTTATGGTCTTCAAATGAGTCATATGTTATAACACATTTTAGTCTTAAAGGAGTGGATATATTTTAATGATGTCACTAATAGAACCATAATCCACTAAATCAAGTAAGCATTTCCCTGTGTTCCATCCTCTTCTTTAAAATGTTCAGCATAGGTGCATATCTTATATTCCTACTTGACGTACACCTAACACCATAATGTGACATGTTCACTTTCATGTTCTCTAGAGATAAGTTGATAACCTGTTAAGCTCCTCCCACCGTAGATTGCATTATGAACAAGTGCAAGGTCTACTGTACAGTCAGCTACAGCTCATTTACAAATTCTTGCATTCACAGGGGAAAAAAAGCTTCATTGCTGCCAACTTTGTCGCCCTTCCAAGAACTCAAAAACTGGTATTTTACCATGAAATTTTTACCACAACATCATCTTTAAGTTCATAACACGTGTACCAAATTTCAAGGCCAGAAGATCTACAAAAGAAAAGATATTCAAAATCTACCAACATGTGTAGCTAAGGAAAAACAATTCAATACTACCAACTTTGACACCTTCCCAAAGATTGGAAAAAGAGAATTTGGCCATGAAAAGTTTAGCACGAGATCATCTCTATGTTGATAATATGTGTGGAAATTTTCAAGTTTGAAAGATTTGACCACAAAGAGATATTTGAAATCTACCAACTGACTAGTGTTTTTTTGAAAAAAAGAATTTCACTACTGCCCACTTCAACACCCTCCCAAGGGTTGAAAAATTGTTTATTTACCATGAAAATGTTAACATGATATTATCTCTATGTTGATAATATGTGTCACAAATTTCAAGTTCAAAAGATTCAAAAAAAATACGATATTCAAAATCAACCAACGTGTGTAGTTGTGAAAATTTTCAAAAAAACACTAGTCAATTGGTAGATTTCAAATATCTCTTTGGGGTCAAATCTTTCAAACTTGAAAATTTCCACACATGGGGGGAAGCATGGTAAAGTGGACCACAAAAGTGCTTAGCTCATTGTCAATTTCAGCCATTCTTGCAAATACTAGAAAAAGTGGCATCATCATTTACGAGATGTTGAAAAAAAGTTCGGATATGGAAAATAGACTTGGTTATAAAGAGGTGTAAGCACAATAAAGTGGACCACAAAGTGCAACATGTGACCACTAACAAGTGAATATGAAGTGTTCTGTTTTTTAAAGCTCAAAGCTGATTTTGAGCATTTTGGTGTAGTTTTTGAGCATTTTAGTCACTTTTTAGGGTGTCGCAAGGTATCTTACACACATCTTCATAAAAAAAAATGTCCTGAATTGAAATTAAATTTGACCACTAGTTGTAAATCATGAAAATGAACTTTTCCAAAGTCTTGATTTCTTCATTTGGTGCCCTCTGTTGTCTTTAGAGGATGTTTTTTTCAGTTTAAAAAACACTGTTCGGTGAAAAAAAAAAAGACAAAAAGTACTGCGGAAGTGACCCTCTTAAATAACATCCTTGCGGTACTTTTGGAATGCTAAACCAATTAATGAGTATATGAATTGACTATTTTATAATACCTCTTAAATATATAGAGGGCACCGCGAAATTAAAAGTGATTTCGGACAAAACCCTAAACCGTTATGTTCACTTTTCCAAAATTTGACTGCATTCACTTTGCTTGGATTTGAAGCCTTCATACAATAACTTTAAAGTGTCTACTTTGCACGAAACTTTTCCAAGTTGTAGAAAAACAAGTTGAGAATCCATATTAGCAAAAAAAATTGACTTCAATTACATCTTTCCGTCACTTTTGTGCAATTTTTGCAAAAGGGCTGAAACTGACAAATAGTTAAGCACTTTTTGGTCCACTTTACCATGCTTACACCCAAAGAGTGTAGGGAATTTCTGAACGGAGCCGCGGCTTCTACGATGTCGAACGAGAACCGCAAAGTGGGACAAAGTGAAAGCTGTCATTTGAAAAAGTGATAAGAAGATGGAGAATTTTGTTCAGAAATCACTTTCAATTTCTAGGAGACCTCTGTTTCTTAATTGCGGTTGTAGAAATGACCATGACCAAGTTCAAATGAAAGTTTGGGCGGACGAATAGTATTTCAAGGACGTTTTTAAAACACTGTTTTCCGTGAAACTTTTTGTGAGGTTTTTTTCACCGAACATTGTTTTTTAAATTGGAAAAAACATCCTCTATAGACTATAGAGGGTGCCAAATGAAGAAATTAAGACTTTGGAAAAGTTCATTTTTATGATTTAGAACTAGCGGTCAAATTAAGTTTCAATTGGAGATGTTTCTTTTATGGTGATGCCTACAAGTTACCTTATGACACCTTAAAAAGTGACTAAAATGCTCAAAAACTACACCAAAATGCTCAAAATCAGCTTTGAGCTTTGAAAAACAGCACACTTCATATTCACTTCTTATTGATCACAAATTGCACTTTGTGGTCCACTTTACCATGCTTCCTCCCACATATTATCAACATAGAGATGATCTTGTGCTAAACTTTTCATGGCTAAATTCTCTTTTTCCAATCTTTGGGAGGGTGTCAAAGTTGGTAGTATTGAATTGTTTTTTCTTAGCTACACATGTTGGGTAGATTTTGAATATCTTTTTTGTGTAGATCTTCTGGCCTTGAAATTTGGGACACGTGTTATTAACTTAAAGATGATGTTGTGGTAAAAATTTCATGGTAAAATACCAGTTTTTGAGCTCTTGGGAGGGCGGCAAAGTGGGCAGCAATGAAGTTTTTTTTCCCCTGTGAATGCAAGAATTCGTAAATGAGCTGTACCTGACTGTACTGTACACCGAATTGCAAGCCCACCTTCCCTAACTGTAGAGTCATTGCATGCCTTCTCTGAAACATCACATGACTTCGAGGAATGTTGTACACTCACAAATAGCCATTGAAATATTCGAACATTATTCGCATCTCTTCTATTGCCTGAATGACTGCAACTGCGCAGTCGAATCATCTCTTGCATGTCGCAAACCATGACAAGCGCAACAAGACAGATTGTGTCCTCTACATGCGCTACACGACTCAGTTTACCATTAGTCTGAGCGTGGGTTCTGACAATTCTGCGAAGACAGTTTGACAACCGATCGAATAGAGGGATATGAACAGACAAGGAAGATGGTGCAGATTTGAGCAGCGCCGCACAGTCGTTATTCCTAAGTCGATATCAGGACATCCTTTCTGCGAAACGCGAACTGCAGGTATGTTATCCATAAGGTGAGCAGGAGCTATGACTTCGGAGACTTCGCGCTTTACTCGATGTCTAAGTTTGGCATACAGCGGACGTAAAGCTCAGGAGAGTGTGACAAGGCGCTACAGGACTTTGCGATAAGCATCCAAAGGTAGACTACGTCCAATGCTGACATAGCTCACCTCTCCAGGTATAATTACCCATGTGCCCTACAGCAGTTCCGAAATGTGCAAGGTGGAGATTCTGAATGCTGGTCATTCTGAACAGTAATTACCAATTTTTTCACAACTTCGGATGCAGTGATCGACATAATCGTCGACGTCCGGTCTGAATCATTCTATCCTTCAAATCTCATGAAGACCAGGTATATACAAGACTAAGTTAAATTCCGAGACGGTGGACGGACTGTAGTTCTAACCATATGATCAAAATGGAATTCATAGAACTACATGATGGATCGCCATGAACAATGCACACGGCACAGTACGTGATATAGAGGAAAGGGTTCAACTGGAAACCAATTGTCTCAAATATAAGAGTAATGAATTTGTCAACATACATGGCACATCAGTCAAGGGGGCTTGAAGCTTTCATCTAACTATTCAAAGTCTTTTAAAGTACAGATTGAAAATAGTATACAGCCCCAAAAGCTACAAGCAGAGCCCAAAGATAAGGCTAAGAAACAATGACAAACCGTAAAGAATTTGCCTGTCCTAGACCAAACTACTGAATGCTCTAAGCTTTATCACACAAGGAGATCATCACCAAGCAATCACACACATTTGTGAGCCCCTTGGCTTCGTAGTAGCTTCCCACTGCAACCATGAAGCCCGGCCGTCGCACACAAAATCGGTTTAACTTACATCTGTACTTCGACAACCAAGGACATACGCAGCCATCCCGCTCACCTCGAAACCCGAAGTCATCGTCCTTCAACTGTTGGGAGGCATCCCGGGCTGCTGATTGGGCGGCATTTGGGTTGGCTGTGGCTGCTGCCACATCTGTTGCATCGGTGCTTGCTGCGGCATATACTGCATTGGCGGTCGCTGCGGCTGGTACATGTTCGGGTCCATAGCCATGGCCGGCCTCGTGACCATCATGGGGTTTCCCATCATGGCAGGGGAGCCCATGGCGGCTTGCGGAACAGGGCCTTGAGGAGTCTGCACATAATAGACGCCTTCGTAACTCACAGGACTTCCAACAGGCATAGTACCGCGCGTCATGCCTAGACCGTCTTCTTTGTTAAGCTCATCGCGTGGCACAATGTCTACCAAGAAGTCGAAGATGTCTGTGCGAGTGATGGCAGCCGCAATGTCGTTCTTCTGCAGTGTGCGCCGCTTGTTCTCTTCGGTGTGAATCCATGACCTGAGTGTGAGCTCCAGGATGAACATCTCGCAAGCCTTGGCAAAAAGAACGGGCGCTTCGGCGGAAATCATTCTCACGTCTTCGTCTGCCTTCATTATCTTCTTAATCCTTGCGAGGGGAAGCTGATGGTTCTTGAAGTCATTTACCTGTCAATCATCAAACGTCAGAAAACTGACATGAAATAATGTCACCCCTGAAGTACCAGTTATACCTAGATTTCCGCTGTTGCTTCCCATTCAGCCCTATCTACTATGCCTGTATGTGTCGGTTCGAAATGGCTCGCAGAACGATAGGTTAATACCAATATGTATACTGGCTTAGGAAATGAGAATGGCATCTGTAATAAATTTTAAACTTGCGATATCGAATTGACAAAGCAGAGGTCTAGATAGTTAAATCGAAATAGGCAACCTTGTTTAGTCACATTTTAAGCATTTCAAATATCCTAAACTCGAGCAAACCATGAGATAACAAGAGGCAGGGATATTATTTGACCTGCTCAATCTCGCTCATCTGATTCTGCCAAAACATTTGCAGCTGCTGTTGGTGGTGCTGCTGAAGGTGCTGGTAACTGAGCTGCGCCTGTTGCTGTTGCGCCAGAGCCGTCGGGTACGCGCCAGGAGACTGTCCTTGAATCTGGCCGCCATGCGTTGGAGAAGTCTCCGGACCTCCTCCGACGGACGGGGAGGCCTGGTACTGCTGTTGCATGCCTAGGTTCTGTGAATATTGCATCTGAGGCTGCTGTTGCTGCTGTGCCATCATATTGTTCATAGCCTGCTGTTGTTGCTGCACATCTTGTTGCTGGTGCTGTTGTGGTTGCTGCTGGAGCTGTTGTTGTTGTTGCTGCTGCTGGTGCTGTTGCTGCTGCTGCTGTTGCGCTAGTTGTTGATGATTCTCCATGATTGCGAACTGGACGAAGGAAAATTTTAGCAGCAAGAATATTCTATCTCGCGCTGGTCTTGCGTACTGAAAACCTTGTTCTTACTCGTGGTTCTTCGGAGGGGTTGGAATGACACGATTACAGAAGATTCCAACGCTCACCAAAGCGCTTATATCTTCTGAGTATTACAGTGAACACCTCGTATTCTACGCTTAAGTTAGTGACGGATTACCTCGAAGTTAGTGAGACACCGGTTCCAAGATATTTCGATCTAACCGTACCACGCTCTATCTCTAAAATTCACTACTAGAAACCGAACGGCACTATCTTTTAACAACTAGAATTATTTTTATTTTTCTAGAATTATTTTCTGAAATGTAAGCTAGAGTTGTGTCGACGAATTGGCAGTAACTACTGCAGTGAAGGAGCAGCTGATGATTCAGCAAAAGACACGCCCAAGTAGCCAAAATAAAATAAGCAACTACCCCAGGGTTCCAGTCTCGCAAAGAGCGCACTACGTCCTTTCGAAAGTAACAGAAGCGGACCTATCAGATTCCTAAGTCACCAGTAATGTCAGTAACGCTACCGAAGCTACAAGTTAGACCACTGCAACTGTTTACCAGCTGCGTGTATTCTCGACAAATTGGTTGTTTTAAAGTTAAGCATATACTTAACCTTGTTATTTCAGATGCTACATCTGCATAGCAAAGCGTCTCTCCGGCACCAACACGAACCCACACGACCTCCTTCACGGCCAGACAAGGATATAATATACTAGATACTGTAAACCACGACCACGAACTAGTAGGTAACCAGAAGCTGCTACGACGAAGAAATCTGCGAAACCTCCTCTCCTACCCAGCTACCGCTCACCCCGACCGCCTCTAGCCTCCTTCACACTCTCCATCGCAACATCTGCCGCGAAGACGCTAGCGAGAAGCTGCTCCAGGATACTAAAACCGCCAAGTTCGTGACGCCATGAAGATTCTGCAACCCGAGTGGCAAGTCCTCCCTACCAAAGATCCCCACCTCCGACCCTTCCCTCGCCGAGAAAATCACGTTCCAGCTCGCCAGTACTGCACCCACCGTGAGAGTCGACCTGGACTTCGACCTGGAAGTGCGTCATGGCCCTCTCATCGGATCAGGTGGAGGCGACGGAAGCGATAACGCGGCGATAGGGAGGGGGCGAGGGAGGTGGGCGGGCGGGGCGGAGGAGGAATGGTGCAAGGCGAGGGCCCGTCACCGGGTCACGTAGCCAGCCGGAGCCGAAGCTGAGCAGCCTGCGCTTGCTTGAGCCTCGAGCACTGCAATCAAAGCTGCAAAAAGGACGACACACTATCATCGACGCTGTTGGATAAGAGCCTTATCCCCGCCTCCGCGCGTTCTCTGCTCCTGTTCCCGCCTCTGGATTCGCCTATCAGATCTCTCCCCCACCTGTTCCCGGCTCCGCTTCTGTGCTCTATGTCAGTTCTCTTGCAGTTCCCGATGCCTCCCGCTGCTCCTTTTTATGCTCCGGGCTTGGGATGGATCATGGAGGATGGCGCTTTTTCACCCCCACTTGCAGATTTTGATCTGCTTCATGGTCTTGCCAGTCTAGCACCTCTTGAATGACTCACTGATGCTGTGATTTGGTGAAGTGGGGAGCCATTCAGGAGGCAAGGTTTTTGATGTTGTTGTTTCTTTGTATGACAAGGTAAACTGATTCCCTGACAATTCCTGTTGGGCGGGTCAAAGGAACCGAGAAGGGAATTGATGTGAATTGTTGTATGATCATTGCTGAAAAATTGAGACATGAATTGGGGGTTGTGAGTGCCCATGCACATACATGCAAAATCAGGGAGTATGTGGGTCCTTTGAATGTTTATTTGAGCTGCAATGTGAACATTGAAGTACTGCACTGCAGAATGAGACCAAATTTGTAAGAGGAAAATTTGGTGGATTGAAAAGAAGGGTGGAATTTTCAGGAATGCTTTTGGAGTGGTGCAGCTTTGTTGCTCTTTCCCTTGGATCCCCCTCTAAGTTCTACTTTAAAGTGTCATAAAAGGGTAACTACAGGGGTATCTGACTTGTTCCACACTCTCACCTAAATATATATCAGATGGCATCGCAACGTCTCGACAGCTCATGAACTCCTCAATCGTATCTGGATATCACATTATAGGCCTTGATCAAAAGCGAAGAATTAACTTCGCATTGCTCGGATCGTACTCCATCTTTCTGTAAAGCAAAATCTCAATTCATCTAAGCATATTCTATATTCAATAATGTGACTGTGTCTCCGACTTGACTTCCTTCAAATCCGGACTTGCACATGCATGTGCTGATGTATGTGTTCGTCTGTATTGGAAGCAAATAGTTGAATCAAATTCACGAGTGCCAAACTGAGAAACTCTCGCGATAATCACAATATTTGTTTTAAACGAAGAAGTTTACTTTCAACTGACATGAATTAGAAAGAATTAAAATCAATAAAAATTTGAGTGACTGATTTCAGACAGTGTGATCCCGATTCCCGACCGTAGCAGCCTGTCAAATCGGTTTCTGGTATCTGTCAATATTTGGGATGCAAGTGACGGCCACGGTACCCAATGGGACAACCAACTCGTGAAATGGTATGAGCTTCGCCTTCAGTCCTATTGAGCATATGATGCCTCAGGTAGATGACAAAACTATGTGAGGAGTGTGTGCTCCCAAATGGAACCTTGAGGCCCCACCTGATGAGTTTGGAAGAAGTTGCCCAACTCTCCCCAATTGCCGTGATTGAACCAGTTGCGAAAGTGGGTGAGTGGTCAGATAGGCGTTGCACCATTTGACAAGGTCAGACACCACCATTCAGAGTTGAATCACAAGTTTGGGAGCCGACGAACAACTTAGCCTCACATGATTTCGACATACTTTTCGTAAAATTCTATTCGTCGTCTGCCTTACAGACAAGAAGTTGAAGCTCACGCGTGAATGATGATGGGACCCCACAACAGCTTGGGAATGTCATACAGCTTTTGCTAACCTAGTTGAGAAAGTGGCCACGTCACTTCTTCGGGCCGTAGCAGACTCCCACAATGAATTCGCCTACAGATTCTGCCTTGCGGCTGTGCCGGGTCACGCATTTCCGTCAGCTGACAATCAAGTGCTATCATTCGTTTATCAAAAAACCGGTAGGATAAGTGGACCATTTACGAGTCATACATTTGTGGTCAGGTGTTCAATTGAATCAAGTTGATATTCCACAAATTTGGTCTACATACTCAAACATCCTGTCACCATCAAAAGCCGTTTATTGTGAGCAGTGCTAGGGGCATGTAATGCATATCGAGAGCCTCGTTTCTCTTGTGCACTACAAAGCGCAACCTATATTCCCATTCGGAGTTTTAATATACTAGGACTGTACACTACATGTTATGATGCAGACACGTGAATGGAAGAGCAAAATGTATTAGAAAGTTGAGCGAGTGGGGTCTAACAGATATTAAGGAGAAGTTCTGACTGGCCAGAATACACAATGCGCAATTCACGTGCGCATACTCATGCCAAAGTTTGAACCACGAGATTGCTGTGTGAGTTCGTGTCTGACATTTACCAACACCATTCTAACGATTGGGATGCTCCAGCAAGTAGAAGGCTATCCATCAGCACATTCTAACATTCCCAGAAGACCACTCTTGAAATACCTGATAATAAGCCGTACCGTCAACTTGGTGGCATTCGGGAACCCTCCAAATAAACGAGCTTTGTCATCATCACCTCCCCGGAGACATAAAAATTGTGGCTAACTCTAAGCTTTCCGACCCAGTTTGGGTTTCATATCTAAGGTGACTTCTAAGCGGAGTATCCGAAAACCTCGTTAAACTTGTCAATGACCAAAGTACCAGAGTCAATAGATTCAAGGGGGTCCTTCCTCAATCGGTGCCTCAAGCAGTTGGGCATCACGGTACCGATGTCCTCAGGCGTCACTTCGTTTCTTCCCCTGAAGGCAGCCAAGGCTTTCGCAGCCCTGTTGCTAACAATGTCCCCTCGAAGACCGTCGACATCGAGCTCGGAACAGACTTGTGAAATCTTCACCCTCAAATCATGAGGCACCTTAACGGAAGATAACAATGCTCGGGCGTTATCAATTTGGTCCCGAAGCTCCTTCTGGCTAACGTCATAATTTACACGGAAAGTCTTTGGGTTTGCGTCGAACATTCCTCGCTCTTCCACGATCTTAACCCGAAGCTCAGCATCCTTCACAGTGCCAACCTGAGGAGCAACCATTCAAGAAAATTAGCAAATATACCTTCATTGTATTTTAATGTAATATCACTCCAACATTTGCTCATAAATTTCGAGAGGCACAAGAGAGCAAAGATATGTTGAAGCATTGCAAGAAATTCGTACCTGGGCGTGCATGCCGAATCTATCCAAAAGCTGTGGTCGCAGCTCCCCTTCTTCGGGATTGCCAGAACCAATCAAGATAAAACGAGCAGGGTGAGAGATTGAGATACCCTCCCTCTCCACCGTGTTCCACCCAGACGCTGCAGAATCAAGCAAGACATCGACCAAGTGGTCATCCAGCAGGTTAACCTCGTCCACATACAAGATTCCACGGTTGGCCTTAGCCAAAAGGCCCGGCTCGAATGCCTTCACTCCCTCAGTTAGCGCCTTCTCGATATCAATGGTTCCACACACACGATCCTCCGTGGCTCCAAGAGGCAAATCCACCATGTTGATACGAGAGGTCGAAACTGGCAACTTCTCTTTCGCCTGAACCCTCTTCCTGACCTCCTCGCTCATCAACTCTGGGTCACTGGGAGAGGAGTTGAAAGGGTCACCAGAGACAACCTCAATTTCGGGCAACAGGTCGACGAGAGCACGCACTGTGGTCGACTTCCCCGTTCCACGATCACCCATGATCATCACCCCTCCAATCTTGGGGTCAATGACGTTCAAAATCAAGCACATCTTCATCTCCTCCTGCCCCACAATGGCTGTGAAGGGGAACACCGGACGGGCATTCTCCTTAGACGCCACGGTCTGTTCCAAACCAAAAACCTCACCATAAATCCACCATCTCTAAAACACCAAACACTAACAACGCTCAGAAAACCTTACTTCTGTCCAATTGCGGAAAATGGAGGAAAGGAGCAAAACCCCACCTCGGTCGACGCCTCCTGCTCCTTCACCGGCGCGGCCACATTGGTGACACGCAACGCGACTCTCCTCTCCCGCACCTGGTAGCTCGCCCACGACAGCCTGCCCGACGCACCCCGGCCGAAGGCGCTTCCTCGGCAGGCTAAAACCCCATTGCTGCTCGGGTGCACCTGCTTGGTGGTGCCGCTGCTGACGCCCACTGCAGCAACTGCTGCCACGGCTCCGCGCACCAGCATAGCCATGGCTGCGCGGCGAGTGAGAATTCACAAACGAGCCTTGAAACTCTCAGAGAAGGAATCCTGTGCAATGTGAGGAATTGGAACCCAGTTGCGGAAGAGGAAGCGCAATCTGCAGAGGATTGCTGAAGAGGATTGCGAGGATTGTTGCGAGGCTGCGGTTGAGTGGCATCCTGTGAAGCACGACGGCATCGTGTGGTTGCCACTGGCTGGGTAGGGTCCTCCACTGGATATGGCTTCTCATTCATTCATCCCTCGTCTCCTTCGTCTTCGGCCGCCGGTGGATATGACAATTCATCTCGACTAGTAGGCTTTCCACCATCGTCTTTTCGTGTTTCTTCATCCGTTTCTCTACGATTATCCGGTGCGATGAGGCTGGTGATGTTGCACCATGAAACAGCAGAGTGCATTGAGGTTCTTGCTATGGCTGTTCAGAGCTTAGTTGCTGAGATTTTATCGGTGATGGGTATCATCAAAACCCAGGTTTACAAATTTTTGTAGTGCCAAGACCACCATGTTCTTCAAGCTGACAAGATTCAACGTCCAACTCTCGGAGCAACCGCGGCCAATTCCAAGCCCACTTGGACGTACCGAAAAGGATTAATGGTGCTTGATGGATGTGCCATTTATGAGAGCACTTCGCCCACCTTGGTGAGGGCATGCTGTTGACGATACTAGTACGATTCTTGGACAGTCTTTGACGATGCGTTGACAATGCTTGGACTGGCTTGCTGGTTGTAATGGTGCAGCTTGTATCCTTACTGCTGTCAGTTCCTCGATCCACTTGGGTTCTTGTTTGGAAAGTGCTTCCTCTCATTTAGAAGCGCTGTGGGTTTTGTAATTGAATTGGACCAGCTCTGGTTCTGGAAGATCACGAGTGATTTCCAGGCGTTGTCCATAAGTCAGATGAGAGTCCGGGAGTGCGAGTAGGTTTAGGGTTAAGACATGTTCTCACAGATAGCATTTCTTCCTGCAATGGAGCACATGATTGACTCAAATATTTCAAATGTCGGCGTTCTGTTGATGAACAGGTGAAGGGCAAAGGACCGGCTGGACACTCAGCATATTTGTACCAGATATTTAAATCAAAATCACTCAACAGTGAACACACTAGTGACATCCGCCATTGACAAATGCGAAAGGAGTTTGCGTGAGCAAATTCCCAATCAGTGTTTGAAGCTGAAACTAAATCAATTCATGTGTATCTGTTCAAGCTTTAAACATGGTACTCAACAAAGCTTTGTGACGCTGATATTGTACACCTAATTAGCAAGTGACAAGGGCAACTGTATTGAAGAAGACGCACTTTCGGTGTTCTTTCAAATTCCCCTTCCTGTGAGTCCTAAATCTTCCTATTGAAAGGAATCTGTTATGAGATGAGATGAAAACAATGTAGATGGTACCTTCCAACACTACGTCGACATCTCTGAAGAGGCACTGTCATCCTGAAGCTCAAGCTGAGCCCATAAGGAGGCAGTTGACTTAGCAGCTACCATCTCGGGAGTAAGTCTAAGCACATCAGTAAGCATTTCAGTAATTTCCGCCATAGAAGGTCTTTGGCTGTCTGCAGCCAGACACATATTAACAATCTTACAAAGCGCAACCAACTCGTCGTGGTTATGTGATTTCAAGGCCGGATCCACTGTGTACCACATCATCTTAGGGTCGCCGAGATACTCAGCCGCCCAATCGACAATGGATGCTCCTTGTTCATCCTGTGGAGGCCGCCCAGTGATCACCTCCAGCAAGAACACTCCAAAATTGTAGATGTTGCTCTCATAGTCATGATCATGATTTTCAGCTTCATCATACCCTGCAATTGACTTGAGAGAAAACCAGCTAGGTTTCTGTGGATCGGCTCGGAGAGCACGTATTTTCGTGGCTCTCGCATTTGAAACTTTTGCAGAGAAATCGTCAGTCAGGAAGACGGTATCTGCACCGAAGTTCACATGGCTAGTAGGTGGCATGAGTTCATGGTGCATGTACTTCAGACCACAAGCAGCACCCACAATCACTCGCATCCGAGCGGCCCATGTCAAATGCTCGGTCTCCTTGTTGTCCTTGTTGTGCAGATGATCGTACAAAGTTCCATTGCTGGCATATTCAAATATGAAGATCCGAGTCCAGGGTTCCTCTTGTGAGCAGTACCCAATCAAATTGACCAAGTGTGGGTGGTTCATTCTCGCAAGAGCTTTAACGTTGTTTCGAAACGACAACTCGCTGTGCTGTTCCCAAGTTGCGCCTGACCTTTGTAAGCTCAATGCAGCAATCTCTGTACCGTTGGTCAGAGTTCCTTTGTAAACCACACTGTCAGGGGAAGAGTCTATGATGTTGCTGAAGTCTTCACATGCTGTCTCCACCTCCTCCCTTCCCAACAACGGAACGGAGGTTTCAAACACTCCCTGAAGCTGGCCGCTCATGCCTTGCCTCCAATACGGGCTCACAGCTGCCATCCTCCTCTTATGACGGAGGTACAAGACTGCAACTACTGAAATCGTCACAATCAGAACAATGGTACATCCAAAGCCCACAATGTAGATCCCCACACGAGCGAAGAATGACTTCGGTTCGGAGGATGCCGTTTCTCCCGTTGCAGTTGAATTGAAGTAATCTTCAAGTAATCTTGACTTGGAAGCATCCAACAGCTTCGTATCATCATCCGTTTTCACTCCTGGCAATGATCTCCCAGACACAGAAGCCAGGAGGAACAACCCGACCAGTAGCCATACCAATCGGTTCCTTGCGAAGCTCGTCATTCTGATGGGATGCATATCCAAGGAATCCTGAAACTGTAGGCGACTGATCCACTCAAATCTGATCGTCCATTGCATCACTGCTCTCTCCACTGCAAAAAACTAATCGAATGTAACCCTCTGAGTTAGTGCTCAACCTAATCTCTTGTAGAAATCAACCCTATTCTTCCATAAAGACTAAGATAGAAACATGTACAAAGTCTCAGGTCTCCAAAAAGTGTCTAGGTTTCCGGATGAGAGAAGATGGCATCTATTATGGAGGCAGTGAACAAGTGCTTCTCATAACAAATCTCGGATTTATTAATTTGTGAAAGAGTTCCCACTGAAAATAAGCTATGACAAACGGTAGCACCTACAAAATCAGCCCCAAGGCAGTAAAGTTCGTAAACCTCAGGTTTACGAACTCCAATGCACAAACGAAACAACGAGATTTGCAAACTCACAGTGTAACTTTGATAGTACTGGTCCTCCGTTTTAAATCCATTCAATCTTTGGGGCCACGAAATTCTGCTACTACATTCGGCTGCATACAACAGAAGATTTTAAAGAAAACAATTGAACACCATATCCAACATGAACTGAAGACTTTCAGAACGTTTGAATCATCCGAACGCCTTCCTAATCTAATTCAATTGCAACTTCCATCTAGCATGAACTCTTTTCGACATACATCTACATTGGACTAATCATTGACGGAGGCAGTTCTGATTGGTGACTTGAGAATTCAGAGTACAGATCTCAAGTCCACGATTATCCCGTTGGAAGATTGATGAAGGCGCCTATAGGCTCAAACCAGGCACTGTTTGAATCACTATTCTAGCAACACCTCAAATCCCCTGTAAAGTACCGTTACATCTTCCGAATAAAAAGAAAAACGAATTCCGCACCTCAGAGATACAATTCCGAAGACTCGACGCAACCAGCTCTTTCTCCCCAACCTGCTTCCTCTTAAGCCGTCTCCCATAAACCTCACGGAACTCCACGGCACCCAAAAGAACTGTAATCCTCAAAAATTCCGCACCTCCCGGTAGGTTCGATCCAAACACTCCTCCTCAATGCAGCTGATCAAAGACCACCAAAACGCCAACCCTCACGAAATACGTCTACTAGCACCGAGAAAATCGCCAACAAAAGTGTCAACAAAAACAACACCTCGAAATCACAGATTCATTCCCAGTCCGCACCCTAAACCCAACCTCAGTCAATAACCAAGCCCTTCTATCACTCTCAAACCGCTAGTACGTTACTCTGCACAAGTCCTTGAATGACATGAGATCTTCCGCCAGGCCCACCTAGTCTGATTGCAAGCAAAGTGCCGCTGACCCTCCTCCAGTTCTGCCCCGACAATCAGGACCCCTACCAACCAGCAACAGTGCGCCAGCAGCTCATTGCGTGTGGAACCATCTACATCCATCATCGCGGAACCATCATGAGCAGAAAATAATGACGTTGATGCAGCCTCAGCCTGAGCCTGAGCCTCGGAGCCTGGGCGAGGAGACCCGGCGACAAGCTCGCAGCCGAGGCGGCCTTCACTAGGCGCGTCGACAGACTTACATCGTCGCCATTCTTGTCTAAATTTATCATCATATCCTCCCTAGTATCACAATGGTATCATCATGGTATCACAACTGTATCACATGTTTATCGCGCGGGTCTTGCCCCAGTATCGATCGCTTTGTGGGTGTGGTGAAATGAGGAGTCGATTGGGCGCGGTCTAGAGCACGAAATCTTCGCGATGAGAAGTGAGCGACGCTCTTCAAGTAGCGTTTTTGCGGCCCACATTGTCAACTCTCATCACTTCGGCCCGAAATAAATCTGAAAAGCCTCCACAGTATTGTGCCTGTGGGCCACCAGTGGACGTGGTGGGCTCCATCGATTGAAGCGTTGCAGGATTGAATAATTCTGGATTCTTTCAGCCTGTAATATGGTGCCAGATCGAATGATTCACACCAAATTTGGTTTGTGGAGCCGAGTCTTTTGGGAACGATACCACGTCGATTCTTTGCGGTGCATGCAGGTACCTCGAAGATTTGTTCAATTAGAATCGACGTTAACCTAGCCCTGCTGGCTCGTGAAAGTGGAGAAGGATTAATGCGAACTAAGTTACGTTAGAACTCTGCAGCAGATGAGGAACGACAACTTCGATTTGTGTGAAGAAGATGACAAAAAGATGATAAATTTATACTGTTCGAATTGATTTGATCGAGAAAAATTGATCCTACAGGGAGAAGTGAATGAAGAGAATGCTTCCATCCGTTTCATCTGTATCAATTCAATGGTTTTGTAACATGTAGTACTCATCTTATCATCACTATTTAAAAGATATATATGCAGTATTCATTTTTGAAAGAAAACTAGATGAACTTTCGTAACCTGGCAGGAACGCCTTTTTTGGTTTCAAAATTAATCAAATTAACATATAAAATTGTACAGAACAACGGAATCATATCTTTCAAAAACAAATTGAAGTTTAATTTTGCAAAAGAAAATACTGCTCTGGCAATAGGCTCAAACGCTTGAGATTTTCGACATCCATTTGGGTGAAAATACACTGTGCCATAGACTAGATCTAATATTTCCAGTGTCCACACAACCTAATGCACAAACGCATGCACTATTAATGGATCCACATTATCTTCACCTCCAAACTAATGAAACATTTCTTCTGTTTTGTATTCTATTTACAAACTTACACCTATCAATGATTGCAATGCTGTACATACTTGTAAATAGTGGACAACCTGGCCGTCCTTGTAAATGTATATGCAGCGTCCAATAAATTATCAATCTGGGCTTGTTTCAGAGTTGAAATTTTGGGGCTCAATGGATCCAGCCTGGGCACACCTGAAATCAGACTCACATGTGGGCGCATGGTTTTTCTAGTAAGTTACCGTATAAACATTCCTCACCTGGGCAGGACATCAGGATTTACCCTGGTGATTGTATTTACCCAAAGTAAATAGAGCTTCCTATGGATGGATGGATGGATGAATATGTGGATGGGTGGATGAATTGATGGATGGATGATTTGATCTTACACTATATACTCAAGAAGATATTATGAATAAATATGTTGCTTTGCTATTAAAAAGTCTGATTGCTATACAAAGAACAACAAAAAAAAGCAAAATGAGAAGAAAAGAAACACTACTATAATAAATGGAAATCATGCTTGAAATTGTGCATGTATAATGAATTAGAGAGGTGTGATTTTGTTATGAACTCTTTGAATCAAAGCAGTCTAATGTGATTATCCAACTCAAAATTTATGCAATATTAAGAATCAAATTTTGGATATATTATGAGGAATTCATTTTTAAAGATTTTAATATCAAAGTACTAAACATTAATCATGTTATTTTTTATCATTTAATTTTTTTTTATCTATAAACTTAATATGATTTCAAGAAAGATTCTATGTTTAATCAACAACAATTTGAAATATTTTTTAAGCCAGTATTTAAAAAAATTATAAAATTTGTTACAAACCTAAAAACTAATTATTTAATTCAAAAAAATGAAAAGTTCATTTGTAATTATTTATACTAATTTATGTCTTTAAAAAAACTAACTCTTTTTATTAAAAAATTAACTTTAGATGGTTCAAATCAAATTTTAATTGATTAAATTTAAATTAAATATATTATTTAAAATAAATTAATAAACATTATAAATAAATTACTTTCATCAAAAAAAAATTTAGAGCCAATAATTAAAAACAAGTCATCAAATGTAAAATGCTTGCTTGAAACATTGAGAATGTCATCAAGTTGGCATAGGGTCCAACTAAATAGGTAATGGCGATGATCAATAAAGACAAAAATGAAACTTAATTCAATGAAAGTTCAATGAAACTTTAAGATTAAAGACGATAGACATAAATGACTTAGAAAATATGATTCATTAAATTTTAATTAAACAAATTTATATATAATATTGATATAATTGGATTATTTGAATGTTTTTTGTTTTTTGTAAAACATATTTTATGTTTTAATTTTTAAAAAAGCCTTCGCAATACTTGATGTTATTGAGTCTAGTTTGGAAAACATGCTACTCTGTGTTAAAACAACATATCTTTATATATAGAAACTTTTATCAAATGCTTTTATAAATAGTTGAGAGCAAGCACGTTCATAATTGAGAGCAAGCACGTTCATAATTGAGAGCAAACATATTCATATTCCATAGATTGCAAAAACAAGAGCAAATGACACATCGTGGATTGCCCTGGATGCTCTCAATCTTCGACCTCACTTCCTTCTTGAGAATCTCCACTGCCTTGCACTCCGAACATTATTCATCCTTTAACCTCCTTTCATTCATCTTGCTCCTCTATCCAAATTATTTAGCTTCACTCGTCGTTGGTAGTTTCCCTTATGGACTTTTACGTGACTTCATAACTTTTATTCTTTAAGAATTAATTAAGAAAATTCTACAACTCATTTAAAAAAATGACCAATAAAATTTTGATACTATCACATTTCAAATACAAATTATCGTTTCTCTATTAAAAAAATTAAATATTCTGGCCACCTTCATTCAGAGAAACCTGTAAATAAATTATTTTTTTTACTAATGTAGCCATTAATCGTGACAATGAGTGTATGTTACATTTAAAGAGAGGATAAGTGCAATGGCCTACATAAATAAAATGCACTCTTGTTTCCTTACCCAGATGCTTAATTTGGAATTTTTAGTAAGTGTTTTGCTTCAATTTTTGTGACTTCAAGACTTAGCATGACTAGCCTCGAAGAATTTTTCACTTATCTTGACAAAGCTAATTTTGCAAGGCTAAGGGCAATTTTCCACAAAAGAAAGGATCATTTAATGTTTTTTTTTTTTTTTTTTCTTTTATTAACAAAAAAATTATATCTAATACATTACCTATGAATGAATGTTTTAAATTATTAAAACATTTACAATTAGATGCTTCATACATAAATAAAATGATTAATTTTAAGTTTAAAATTCACAATTAAAAACTTTTCGATCTAAATTTTTAATTTTAATTTTATGATATGATTAAATTATTTAATTAAAAATACAATGATAGGGATAAAATTATTAAATAATATTTATAATCAATGTAGATAATTTCTCTTTGTGATAGATCAATAAAAGCTAAAAAATATATTAATATAAATTTATGCTAATTCTAAATATAAACATATTCAAGCCATCAAAATTTAGCATCATTCAAGACATAAAGTTAAAATTTACTACACCATATATGAGTCTAGAAAATTAATTATTTTGTTTCATAATTATATTTTAGACTAAATTTTATATTAATACCATACCATTAATAACATTATAATTTTTGAAGTGGCTTGAAGTGGAAGAATTATCCAGCAATTTCTTTCGAATTATGCAAGTGAGCATGCCAACAAGAGGTGGTTTTAGAGGTGGACAACCTAAAGATGGACATTTTATTGCAGGTTTATCATCATCAATCAAGCATGGCCTTTCAGGCAATACTTGGGATGCTTTCGATGATAATTTCGATGTACCATATATTTCGGAGGTTGCTAAGTTTTTAATTATAAAGCAAGCTATTGATGTGGCTAATAAAAACGAATGTAGTGATGATGCATGGAATGGACCCTTTGGAATCAATGTCAAGGAGGATTATCCAAGTTTTTTAATTTCAAATCAGTTGAACGATAATTACTAAACTTGTTATGATTTTTAATATTCTTCTTAGATTAATGATGAAAATTTTAATATTAATTTGAGTATCTTTCCTTTTCATATTGAATTGGCTGCTCGAACGTGAAAGGGACTTAGAATGTCGGAGGCAATGTCGATGGCAGTGTCGGCAATGTTATCCATCATTTGGAATTGCGAATATTGTTTGGAAGATGATGGGTTCGAATTAGTGCGCTGCAATGAGTTTGGAAGATGATGGGTTCAAAATTTGTAGCAATGGATCTCCGCGTAGTTGCTAAGATTTTTTGCGACGTACGCGTGGCTAAGGGTTTCTGTTCAGCAACGGAATCCTTGTCGTAGTTCATTAAAATATAAGTGACAAAGTTATATGGTAGTGTTTGAATAAATAAAAAATCAATAAAATGGATGTTTGTTTTGATGACAAAAAATCTACATCTTGTTTGTTAAAAACTAAAGTTATCATAGACATAAAAATATGCTTCCCAACCTATGATATATTTTTAAAGGCTTTCCAAAGTATGCTATATTTTTTAAAGTCTAATTTCTTTAGAAACTTGTAATTATCTATTTTGTCACTTCTAAACACTTCTAAACACTTCCAAACATGGTCGTGACACTTCTAAACACTTCCAAACATGGTCGTGACACTTCTAAACACTTATGTCAAGGCAGCTGAAGGTTCAAGAAAAGTGTAAGCAATCTAATTCTACATTATTACTTAAGTATCGTCCATCATGGCGACCATGTTGACTTCCACAAGGGCGCAGTGCAAGGCAGTGGAGATTCTCAAGAAGGAAGTGAGGTCGAAGATTGAGAGCATCCAGGGCAATCCACGATGTGTCATTTGCTCTTGTTTTTGCAATCTATGGAATATGAATATGTTTGCTCTCAATTATGAACGTGCTTGCTCTCAATTATGAACGTGCTTGCTCTCAACTATTTATAAAAGCATTTGATAAAAGTTTCTATATATAAAGATATGTTGTTTTAACACAGAGTAGCATGTTTTCCAAACTAGACTCAATAACATCAAGTATTGCGAAGGCTTTTTTAAAAATTAAAACATAAAATATGTTTTACAAAAAACAAAAAACATTCAAATAATCCAATTATATCAATATTATATATAAATTTGTTTAATTAAAATTTAATGAATCATATTTTCTAAGTCATTTATGTCTATCGTCTTTAATCTTAAAGTTTCATTGAACTTTCATTGAATTAAGTTTCATTTTTGTCTTTATTGATCATCGCCATTACCTATTTAGTTGGACCCTATGCCAACTTGATGACATTCTCAATGTTTCAAGCAAGCATTTTACATTTGATGACTTGTTTTTAATTATTGGCTCTAAATTTTTTTTTGATGAAAGTAATTTATTTATAATGTTTATTAATTTATTTTAAATAATATATTTAATTTAAATTTAATCAATTAAAATTTGATTTGAACCATCTAAAGTTAATTTTTTAATAAAAAGAGTTAGTTTTTTTAAAGACATAAATTAGTATAAATAATTACAAATGAACTTTTCATTTTTTTGAATTAAATAATTAGTTTTTAGGTTTGTAACAAATTTTATAATTTTTTTAAATACTGGCTTAAAAAATATTTCAAATTGTTGTTGATTAAACATAGAATCTTTCTTGAAATCATATTAAGTTTATAGATAAAAAAAAATTAAATGATAAAAAATAACATGATTAATGTTTAGTACTTTGATATTAAAATCTTTAAAAAATGAATTCCTCATAATATATCCAAAATTTGATTCTTAATATTGCATAAATTTTGAGTTGGATAATCACATTAGACTGCTTTGATTCAAAGAGTTCATAACAAAATCACACCTCTCTAATTCATTATACATGCACAATTTCAAGCATGATTTCCAATTATTATAATAGTGTTCTTTTCTTCTGATCATTCGATCTGGCACCATATTAGAGGCTGAAAGAAACCAGAATTATTCAATCCTGCAACGCTTCAATCGATGGAGCCCACCACGTCCACTGGTGGCCCACAGGCACAATACTGTGGAGGCTTTTCAGATTTATTTCGGGCCGAAGTGATGAGAGTTGACAATGTGGGCCGCAAAAACGCTACTTGAAGAGCGTCGCTCACTTCTCATCGTGCTCTAGACCGCTCCAATCGACTCCACATTTCACCACACCCACAAAGCGATCGATACCGGGGCAACACCAACGCGATAAACAAGTGATACAGTCGAGATACCATGATGATACCATGATGATACCATGATGATACTAGGGAGGATATGACGATAAATTTAGACAAGAATGGCGACGATGTAAGTCTGTCGACGCGCCTAGTGAAGGCCGCCTCGGCTGCGAGCTTGTCGCCGGGTCTCCTCGCCCAGGCACGGGCTCAGGCTCAGGCTCAGGCTGCATCAACGTCATTTTTTTTCCCCCTTGGGGGATTCCCTGTGTCCCTGCCCAGGTAACAACAAGTGAGAGCACGACATGAAGTGAGTTCGAGTGCGTTAGCCTACAACGTTGGTCAGGGTTTAGGGTTTTAGGGTTTCACTTCTACCCTCACCATCGTTTCACACAATTTCATGTCCGATCCTTCATCGCCTTCGTCCCTAGCACAGACATGGATGCCGCCACGCCACCTCAGGTAATACACGTTTCTTATCATGGCACTCTCCACATCACTTGGGCCAATTCATTAGAATTTACATGGGAAGCTAGAACTAATGCAATCTTTTCTGGTGTCTCAATTGGCATTTGATTTCTTGGGGTTTGTTGGTAGCTCGAGTTTGTGTTGGGTTTCGGGGTTGGGGTTGGGGATGTCGAGCGTTTCTTTTTTAGTGATGGGGTGGTTGATTTTCTGGTCAAGCAGGAGGATGAGATTTCACCCCAGATCAAAGCTGAGTTTGAGGAATGGGGCACGAAGACGATGGGAGGAGTGTTGGCTGGGATGCTGTATGGTGGTGCTCGTGAAGCTGCCTCTGCTGCTGTGAGTTTCTCATTCAGGATGGATGTTTAGGGTGTTCATCACTGGTCTCTGATTTTCGGTATGTGGTAGGTTCTATGGCACCTTTGTAGCCGATGGCTTTGAAATTGCTGTTTACTGTGGTCTGCTTTTTGGCTTGGCAGAAAATGGAACAGTCACGATTACCTTTTCCTCATGAGGACAAGTTGAAGCCGAAAGGGAAAATCATCAGAGAGATGACGGAAAACAAAGTTCTACGCATTGCCCGGGGTACTGTTTTGGGAGGCGCCAAACTTGGGGCCTTCGTGGCTCTTTTTAGCGGTGTTCAGCATGGACTCGCGGTGCATCGCAGTACCCATGATGCCCTTAACACGGTTGCTGCAGGAGCCGTTACTGGAGGAGCTTTCAGCCTTACATGTATGGCCTACACCCATCTGAATTCTGTATCTTATTGGTGTATGGATCCAGAAATTTGCTTGTTCTAGTCAATCGTGCCGGCGGACGAGTTCATGTTCTGCTTGATGTCTGGTTTTCCTGATGAGGGTCATACAGCCGAATTATCTATATGAGTTATTTCCTTTTGGTAAGCTTTGACTATGATGTCAGAAGATTGGCGATGAGCTGGGATTCCAAAAGGGTGGAATTGATGGGAATACTGTGAATTTAATGTTGTGAAGAGTTGCAACATGTATGCTGGATTGACAGGGTAGTATTGGGTTCTGCACTCGGACAGTGCCAGGGTCGTTGTTGACAAGAATCAGTTCAGCTGCAATGGGCACAATTCTCGGTGGCTCCGTGGCTCTGCCTTTAGGTACTTTCAGCCTCTATTACAAAGTTCTTTTTGTTATAGAAATTACTGAATTCCGAAAGAAAGAATGTTGCATGCTGTCGTTAGGAATCTAATTTGACCATCAAACCAGCGAACATACTTGCTAAACTGTTCCTGATGGGAAGTTAATAATTATTCCTTGTTTGTCATTTATCTACAGGTTGGTTGCAGAGCACTCTCCAAGCAGAACTGAACCCAGTGCAAGAACAGGATGTACTGCAGGTACAATTGGCAGAAGCTGGTAGGCCAAAGCCAAAATATGAAGAAGGACAAGGAGTTGATGCCGTAATACGTCGTCTTGAGGCGAGAGTACCTGAGTCGGCACTAAAATCCCGTGAGTAGGAAATCCAGATTCAATCTTCACCTTCATACTCAGTAAAGTGCAAGTTGCAAATTGCAGAGACCTCAAATTGCTAGTTGTAAGGCCATAACATCCTGACCCAGATTTTCTGCCTACGACTTTGCACACTTTCTGCAAATGGTTTTTAGAGAAGGGATGATCTATTTATGACAGCGGTTCAAGAGCAGCTTGGTGCAGACATTGAAGATGCAAAATACCATTGCTCATGAAAGTAGGATGCTGTAGATACATTAATGGGAGGAGCAGACATGAATAAAATAAGTGTTTATTCTTGGCAACACTTGCATTACTGTGTGAGGCATTTGGAGATTTAAACCTGCACGAACCGATCACATTCTCGTCTCAATTCATCTATAATTACATCCCACCTTACCATGCTCAAATCAAAGAGTACCTCTTCATAGTCAAACCCGAAGAGATCAATTAAGTTCCTGTGTGCTGGACTTTTCTAACCTTTCCTGATCCAGGTGTGAACTCTTCATTTTGTCAAAGTCTATCCCTTCAAATTTTAACTTTGAATCAAGGTACTTGGTTCCATAGGCGGCACCAAAACCCCATCCTAATCCTAGGCCTATACCGCAACCTCCACCTGTCACCATCGAACGAACAATATACCATATTGTATCAGCAACTATGCGCTCGTACATTAAACCAGCACAGATGCTACATAACGACAGCAACCCTATCAAACCATTCGAGCGATCACAACCAGAATGAACGCATAACAACATCACTGATTCACAGGCTGCGTGTGAGCTTACCTGCGCCAATGCCCAGCATATTCAATGGTGCACCTGGCAAAACAGCAACATCAGACTGACATCACGAAACTGAAACTCATCACCAAAAGCTGCAATCCAAGGTACAGAACAACTCCACAGTAACACACAGAATGAACAGAAATATCGAGAACCCATCGAAACCTTACCTCCGAAACCCCAGCCAACCCCAAATCCACACCCAATGCCAAAACCTGCAAAAACCACCGCACTAGCCACAATTAGCTCAGAGGCTACCAAGCGCAAAGAATTCTCAAGCACCCTCTTGACTCTCAAAACCTCGTAACCCCAATTCGATTACACGGACTGAATCCACGAAACACAACAACAAGAGCGATAGTAGGCCACATCGAGTTCAAACTATGCAATATGAGAAAAGAGTGGGCACTGGATACTGATGGCGAAGCGGAGGAGGGTGTACCGAAGCCGACGCCGCGGCCAGTGAAGAGGTCGACACCCATGGCGTGTAGGTGTTGTTGATGAGCGGGGTATGCCACGGAAGTTATGAAGTTGAGCGTGAGCGAGTGGCTGCCTCGAGCGATGGCGACGATGGCGATGGCGGAGAGCGTGTGTTCATTAAGTGGCGATGGCGAGGGTTGCAGGACCCCGTTCACAAGGAGCTCACCATGTGCACTTCGGCATTGTGATACTGGAACTATATCCTGGAAATGTTTCTCTGATACTGGTGCAATACCCGGAATCGAATTCATGTTATACCCGTGGATACTGAAGCGCTTATGTGGAAGAACGCAACACTATTGTAAACCGGCGAGATGTCCGGTTGTGTAAAGCGGAGATGGTTTGTTCTCATTTGAAAACCCTAACTTTGTAATTTTTTTTGTTTTTTTTTGGGGGCTAAGGATGAATGACATGTAACCTCCATATTGGCCTATTTATAGTGCTTTAATACGGTAGGTTACTAGCAGCTTAGAAAAAAATAAATTAATTACAAGTCTGTCTAAATTTCTTGGAAATTCTTGACTCTGTTTGTCCAACATTGAGATATTATTGTCCAACTTTGAGATATTTTTTGCTTGACTTTGAGATATTATTGCTTGATATTACATTGAGAAACATAAAACTACCCAACTTAAAGATATTATTTTTTGAACTAGTTAACCACTTTTTACACTACAATTAATTCTTAGGCAAAACAATGCCCAAGTTACTAGTAAACTACAATATGTGGGAAAATATAATTTGCAGATTCAAAGTAAAATTTTATAAATATTACAATTGTTGCAACATTTATTTTTTCATATTGAATAAATTTTCAAAGCGATAAGTAAGCTATAATTCCATCTTTGACATATAGAACATCCTACTTCCACATTAATTTGTGTTGATAATCATTTATGAAAGTATCCATCACTATCAGCACAAAAGACTCAAAATCAAAAAATGTGAAAATTGAAAACTACTCTATTAACAACCAAAAATCTAATTGATTGCAACCTAAAACTACTACGGCCATAATCTAATGTATAGAAGGTCTTTGCCACCAACGGCCTTCCAACACTCCATGTTCGTCTCCCTCAAATGAAATTTTTGCTTAATCCAAGTCGGTCTTCTACTTAGGCCTCCTACTCTGTTTTTGCAATAGGGCCTTTGCGGTTACCTCACATTTCCAATCTTCTAACTTACTCTTGTTGGATTTAGGACCAAAGGATAATTTGGACGTCGAGGAATTGGCGACACTGAAAATAAGAGTGATTATTATGCAATGGATGTCATAGAATGCAAACAAATGTCAAATTGCAAGGAAGGAAGGTGGAAGAAGATGGAAAGAAAAAGTGCCCATGTTGTCGGTGTAGGAGCTAAAGAGATTGTACAAAAAAAACCACCATACACAGACGACATGTACATCTAAAAGTGGAAAGCGCTGGCCCTGGGATTGAACTACCCTGCGATAAGGCTCCCTGCTCCTTTGGAATTTGATGCTCTTCTATGCTCTCAATAGCCCTAGATAGGCAAGGTGTATGCTATTAAATACCGCACCTTTACTTTGCTTCGGCTGTAATTGCCTTCACTAACGCTACTTTATATTCTCATGCCACCTTCGTATGTGCAATAGCTTTTTCATCAAATGTCTCATAGCATGCATAGCAACCTTTTCGATTGTGCGTTGTTCTTGTAATTTTCAACCATTAACGTCATTAATATTGTCATAAAAATCACTCATTTTTGATAACAAAGTGTCATTTGATCGTGCTCATATTAGCTAGAAATCTTCATATTGATTTTCTTAAACTGTTATAAAATTGTCCACATTTCATTTTTGCATTTTTGCCATTTACGTAACTTGACCGGCTAGAGATATGTTTATGGCGTCAACCAAATTCCACTCCTTCTTTTCTCCAAATATAAATTGACATTCCGAAAATTACAGAAATGAGGTGATAGGTTATTATCCAATCACAAGTGTCAATCTGCACACATATTTGTTCCACAAAGTCACCGCAAACATTGCCACTCCTGTGAAAAAATCTATAATCAAACAAGTATTGACTTTCTACCTTGTTGCTTACAAGTGACTCAAGGGCACTGATTCTTTCAATACCTGACTGTAGTTTCTCTTCTAGCTGAAGCTACCAAAAGAATTTCAGTCTCTGTGTTTGAAATTGGAGCGACTCCAAAAAACCTCCAGAGATACCCTTGATTTTACAGGCACTGTTCAAATTTTTGTTCATACTGTCGAAACTCTTAATTTCAAAACATACAAACATTACATTTTGTACGATGTCGGACAGTACAAACGTTCTCCCTCTACTTTGAAGTTTTAAAATCCATAGTCCAACTTTGCACCAATCAAATACTAGAATCCTTTGGGTTTCTGACCAAATAGGACCAAAAATGGAACCAAGACATGGGAAGGACCCAATGTACAATACATATGTCCATACTATATACACCTACACCATATCCACATACATAGAATGAGCTTCCTTCAGAAGCTTACACACTGTAACTGTGCCACTGTGGCCGCCATTCCGAAGTTGGAAGTCCAAAGCAGCGAGTGGATTTAAGAGTGGCGATGGCGGGAAGGCGAGGGAGTTGATCGCCCAGGCTCTCCATTCCATTCCATGTGGGCTGCTCTCCTTGCCCTTCCGTGGCCGCATTGCAGCTGCGCTTGCTCGCTCAAAGACGGCGCTAACTTAGCCTAAGGTAGCACAGCATAGCTCGGCTGCCAGCATTCAATTCGCACCGCCTCATTCAACCAGGTAAACAATCTGCTCTTTCAACCGCCGTGAATTCCTCTTCAGTTTTCTTGATGGAGCTCTTGCGCTTTCAGCCTGTTCTAGCAGCCGCCTTTGTGGGGAGTCGGAACTCGGTTTGTGCTAAGCTCACACTTTTGGATTGGAGTTTTGGTTGGGTCAACCTAAAGTTCGTGGTTTTGGAGCTCCTAGTGTCGGTTTTTTTTGGGTGAATTGGATGTGAAAGTTGTGGGCTTGTGAGTTGGTGGATTTAGTGGAGTTTGGGGTCAGGTAGAGGCTAGATCAAGGCAGCTGCTTTCTCCAGAATTGTGTGTGATTGAATGTGTGGGTTGTGGATTTTCCAGAGTTTTACAAGAATTTTTTGCCAGAGGCGCTACACTTGGAAGAAGCTGAGTGGCAGCATCACGAGCACTGGTATGAGAGTCTCTGAGAATTTTTAGCTGTTTTGTTAGTAAGGCATTTGGGCCGGTATCTCCTTGGTCTTGCGATTGAAGTTTAGTGGGTAGGTGATATCTTGAATTCCTTGATTCGATATGCTGCCCTCAATCGATTGCATATCTTTGAACATGTGTGTTTCATTGAGGAAGGGTAGCTGAATGAGTGAGGTGGTGGCTATCGACATGGGGTCTGACTGTTAGATCTTGAACTTGAAAGTTCATGTGAGCTGTTGTTCAGTCCAAAGAAATGGGCCCTGTTATTGTGTATCCTGGAGATTTTCATTTTATCTAAATATGGATCCAGTTTTCATTTAGGTCCTCACCTTCTGAACGCTTGTTAAGCTACATATTTTGCTGTGGAAGTAATGAATTTTGTAAGTAGCGTATCAGCCTAATCGTTTGTTGTTTTCATCATTGACTGGCAGATATGGCGTCCCAGAAGTCTATCTCTAGCTTCTTCCAAGCGCCCAAGAGATTGAAAGTGACTGAAGCAACGCCAAAAGAAGTGGACTCAATAAACAATTCATCTGCTGATACCGCTTCTGCAGTAGTAAACGACGACGTCTCCGTTGCCAAACTCCTGGTTAAGGAGGGCACGAAGAAGAGATCTCACGAGGAGGAAGCAGAGGCTTCATCCGAAGTACCCGACGTGCCAAAAGATGGTTCTGCAAGTCACGAGGCTAACTTACCTGATGTTAACAAGGAGCAAAAAATGAGAATGGAAATCAACAAAGCGGCAGCGCGTGCGAAGAGAAATCTAAAATTATGTGAAGAACATGTAGCTAATGCAGAAGGTTTGTAATAGAATCTGCAATGCTATATCCTGGTTGATGCACTTCCCAATTGTCAATCCATGACAATTCATCAGTTTGATGGTGGATAGTTCATAGGCTTCTAGAGTAGCAAATGTGAGCAGGGGGCTAAACATTTTTTTCGATTTTCTGTTGTGGTCATTTCTGTGCTGTACTCATGTACGAGTATTATGGTTTTGGCAGCTCGAGGAGTTGCATTTCCAAAGTTGACTGAGCTCCTTGTCGATGAGAGCTGGGTGGAAATACTAAGAGAGGAATTGCAGAAGCAGTACATAGATAACCTTTACACATTTGTGCTTGAGGAAGCGTCTGGCAAGTTTCCAATTTATCCTCCTCCAGCTAAGGTGTTCAATGCATTCAACACCTGCCCATTCAACTCAGTGAAGGTTGTCATTCTTGGCCAGGTGAGTACTGATGCTTTCTCTGAAGAGATATGTCGCTTGTCAAATTTAGGGTTTCTTGTTCTACCAATCCGTTTCCGGAGAGATTAACTTCTTCAAAAGCTTCTGCAAAGTATCCATTCAAACTCACTCATGACCCTTATTTTCCGATTGTATAACCGTCCGAGTATCGTTTCTCTGCTTTAAGGTCTAATTTTCGATTTCCATTGGATGGAGGCTTGTAGGATCCCTATCATGGTCCTGGACAGGCAATGGGTTTGAGCTTTTCAGTTCCGGAAGGCATCAGGGTTCCACCGAGTCTGGTTAACATTTACAAAGAGATCAAAAGTGATGTTGGATGTTCCATCCCTAAGCACGGGAATTTGGAAAAGTGGGCTCTTCAGGTACAGTACATTATAACTCCTGACTGAAGTGCTTCCACTATATTATTAGAAATGCAATTTTCATTTCCTTTAAAGTCCCAAAATATGCCGGATGGCCGCTTTTTTCCAAGTTGTAATGTGACCTTACGAGACTTGAGAATTGTGACTCACCAACGACCTTACTTAAATCGCTGTATGATGGCAGGGAGTGCTTCTACTTAATACAGTGCTCACAGGTAATTAACGTCGGGAAAATATTTCTTCGACTGTGCCCTGTTTCATGCTTGTTTTAGAAGGAAAACCATGATAAGTTGCAATTTTGTTTAATTTGTAACGATCCTTATCATGGTCGTTCTTGTCATCTGCATTATTTTACGCTTTTCAAAATGCAAGATGATGGATTGACTGGATTTTTTTCTCTTACAATTACAGTGCGAGATCATCAGGCGAATTCCCATGCCAAGAAAGGTTGGGAGATGTTCACAGACGCAGCAATACGTGCTATTTCTCAAAAACGGAAAGGCGTCGTCTTCCTCCTTTGGGGTAAACCTGCACAGGAGAAGACCAGGTAACTACTCCTTTTTGGTTCTTACACTTCGGATAAGAACTCGTCGTTTGAGGTTAAGTAAGTCTTTCATGGTTCTGAAGTAATGGTTGATCCGTAAATAAGGATTTTCTTGATGTACAACTTGGAGTTATTTCTTTTCTGTGTAAACACCCTCACGTTTATTCTGCTTACATGTATGTTGCACGGCATACAGACTGATCAATGCTACGAATCACCACATTCTGAAGTCAGTTCATCCTTCTGGTCTATCAGCACATCGAGGTTTCTTTGGTTGTAGGTACATCTCGATACCCACCTTCACATTTCTTACGGAGTTTTTATAGTAATTCTTTTCAACTTAAGTTCTGCAGACTATACTATTCCCAATAATTCGCCGCTTTAAACCGAGCTGCCAGGGGATTGGGAAGCGTGTATTCTATTAGTGATTCTAGCCCCACAGTACAGATCTGTAAGCTGACAATGTCGTGTTAATTGCCTGTCATGACTGACTTAAATGAAACCTCGTGCAGGCATTTTTCACAAACAAATGAGCTTCTAGAGAAGGCTGGGCAATTGCCCATAGACTGGCAATTGTAATGACTCCGCATAGTGGTGGTCATAAACTCTGCCTGAGCTCTGCAACGCTGCAGTCTCACTAGCGAGCAGATCAACTGCACACTACAGTGACCAGCTTGGTGCTCACTACCAATTGGCGCCCCGCAAGTATCCCAAACAGAAAGCGTTGAAACAGACTGGCAATGGAATTTTTTGCTCTTTGTGAAGATTCGCAACCTCCTGTCCGAATTGTACAGGGTGTGCCGGAGTTGCAAGGCTCGCAGATGTGAATCTTTGTCAGCTGCTAAAACGTAGTGAATTACTAAAGTGGACCATAGGGTTTACTACTCCTTGTACTGTACATTACCAAAACGCTGTATTTATCACTAGTCTGAAAACCATTTCATCTGACCTTGTGCACATCGAACTGTTTTAAGATCTATCGTGAGAGAATTGAGAAGCTGCCTTCTTATTCTAGTATTTTTGCAAATCTGACATATGCAGCGTTTAACCCCTACGTTAAATCTACGTTAAATCTTATAATTACCAAATATTCACACAATTGATTTGTAATAAAATTTTCTTCTTAAAAGTTTTTACTCTAAAATCTAAATTGGGTGTTGGAAGGAACCTTAGGGGTGAAAGAGGGGCACCCAACACAATGATCTCTTCATCTAGAGCTTCACAATTGACTCAGAGACGGTGATTCTAACTTCGTAAGAGCGAGACTTTACTTAGCATTAGATTACAATCATCTTGCTCCCAATCTCCTTCACATTTAAACTAATCACTAATATCGTTCTTTCTTAAAACACTCTGCCAGAGACATCTAGACTAAATCCAAAACCTTAAACCCTGGCCAGGCACAGAGAACAGAGAGCTCTACAAGATATAGATCGATTCCATTTCATTCACGAGATAAGAGAGGCGATGGATCGAGGAAGGCTATGCTATGCTACAGATACAATGAGCTTGTTGTCTCGTCTCTCCGACTCCAGAAGCTCCGGAAACTCGTCATACTCATCGCTGAAGCTGTAGCGCTGCCCGACAGCGCGCAAGAGACCCGACACTTCGTACATGGAGGGGCGCTCGCGAGCAGTGGCATTGACACAAGACCAGCCGATCTTCAACACCTGAAGCATCTCCTCATCGGCGCCTTTGCCTCGCAGTGTGCTGTCCAAGGCGTCCGCCATGGCTCCGCTGGAGGAGAGCATGCCCACCCAGTCCACGAGACTGCCTTTAAAGTCACGGTCGACGAGCACATCGACTGGTTTTTGGGTCGTGACAAGCTCGAGGAGTACTACTCCGAAACTGTAAACATCCCCTCGCATGGTGGCCACGAGAGTGCGCACATACTCAGGTGCAACATAGCCCACATCACCGAAGTCACCATTCACGAAAGTACTGATGTGCGTATCGACAGGGTTCATGAGACGCGCCAGGCCGAAGTCGGTGATCCTTGGCTCCAGCTCCTCGTCGAGCAGGATGCAGTTAGAGCTGATGTTGCGATGGATGATGCGCGGGTTGCAGCTGTGGTGGAGCCATGCGAACCCTCGGGAGGAGCCGATGGCGATCTTCAAGCGCGTCTTCCAATCCAGAGGCTCCTTCTCGAATGCGTCGTGGAGACGATACCTGAGGCTTCCGTTTGGCATGTGCTTGTACACTAAGAGCCGCTCTTGGCCCACCATACAGTAGCCGAGAAGGGGGACTAAATTGCGGTGGTGAAGCTCTCCAAGTGTATCCATCTCTGCTTTAAACTGACGATCATTGTGCACGGATCCTTGGAGGCGCTTGATCGCCATGACGGAGCCATCGGGGAAGTCACCCCGGTACACCACTCCGGATCGGCCAGATGCTACGATGTTGTCTTTGCTGAACCCGTTCGTGGCGTCCATTAGGTCACTCAACCTGATCTTCACCAAGGGCTTCTCGAACATGGACACGATCACCGTCTTGGGGACCTTGATCCTTGCAGCCCACTTGCTCTCGTCTCGCATCACGGTGGTGGTCTTTTTGTTCGACCTGCGGACGACGTAACAGAAGATGATCGCCCCGATGACCAGCACCGCAACTGCACTCCCCACCGCACCCCCCACGATCACCCCGGCCCCTGCCCCCTTCGCTGCTGCCCCCTTGCATTTGTTCCTCAGTGGACGTCCACATAGGCTCGTGTTGTTCAGGAAACTGCTGGCATCGAACCCGGAACGATTCTCGAACTGCCGGTCCACGAATGTACTCGGGATTAGCCCCTCCAGGCGATTGCTGGAGACGTCGAACCTCTGCAACCGGTTCAGGTACCCGATCTGCTCGGGGATGGGTCCTGATAGCTCGTTGTTGTTCAGCAGTATGTCGTTCATGAATTTGCACTCTGCTAGGTTAGGAGGTATGCTTCCTTGGATCTTGTTGCGTGACAGGTCGAGGTCCACCAAATTGGGAAGGTCGGAGCAGAGCTTGGTTGGAATTGGACCCGTGAAGCTGTTGTCGGAGAGATCTAGCCGTGTGAGTGCGTTGCAGCCTTTCAACCCTTGCGGAAAGGAGCCATTGAGGCGGGACCCTGAGAGCTTGATGAAGTACACCGGGGGTGCCATGTTGCCATAGCATGTCACGCCATACCATGTGCAGATGGAGCGCGCGTTGGCAGTTGTGTTGGTCCATGACATAAGATGGCCCTCGGGGTCTCCTATCGAGGCTTTGAACTTGAGCAAGCATGAGAGGTCGTCTCTCTGCGCCGAGGCCGCTTGCAACAAGAGGAGAATTAGGCCCAGACACGCTAGGTGCATCAGAAATGCAGCCATTTGGCGTAGTATCTCCAAAGAGGCTGATTTGTTTGATCAATTGATCAATCTGTTGTTGTCTGTGACTGATTGAACTGTTACTTGGGGATGCTATGCTGTTGCGGCCAGGTGATCCTTACGCCCACCAGGATATGGTGCACCGCCAGGGGAATGCATGACTCAGTGGGCTCTCTAATCTTCTTCGAGGGGTTCAGATTGCGGCACATGAAGAGAAACAGAAACATTAAACCCGGCGGTACTTCGCAGATGTCATCCAGGTAAATTTCTGCATCAACAAGATGATACCATCAGCGTTCGAAAATATGCTTGATTTCACCCTATTGACTAATGTCAGAGAATACAAATGCCTAGGCACATGTTCATGGCCATAGAGACCATCAGATTATTAAGTTCGAGAAACGATCATCTAATGTGCACGTCAAGGTGACAGAGTATGAAGCCCATATGACGAAGAAAGTGCTGTTACATAGAGACACGCGATTCAAAGTAGTATTGTACTCGTCTTACATAAACCGGCATTCAATGTTGGATGTCAGCCTGTCAAAGTCAAGCTGAGAAACAGTACTCAAGAATGTAGGCACCACAGAAAACTAAGAACGATGATGAAATAGGAAAGACCTATTAGTTCAAAACGATCAGCAGTCTGACCACGGAGGCTGTCAGGCTAGCTGCAACGGTGTCAGTGCATTCTGAGAGCATTTGCAAGTACACAACCAACCCAAAGTTGATACCACATTCAACTCGATTGAAAACTGTTTGGCAAATGAAGCCCAACATTGCATGAGCCGTACTTGAAACCCAAGAATATTACAAATGCCTATACAAGCTGGGAACTAATTTGGAAGCACAAATTCCATACAAAATCCACAACAAGATACACTTGTCAGAAGCAAAGTATTACCTTCACACACCTGCAGAGCTTGCAGTACACACGCCGCTGCTCACTTCTAGTCACCTCTTCCTCCGCCGATACTAGGAATTAGACCTAGTCTCGGACACGACTATGATAGAGCACCGGAAAAGCACGGCTCTCACTGAAATACCAGCAGAGCCATAGCCAAGCTCCAGCAGCTGGTTCCCAAATCGGAAGAACAAGATACTACAGCCAACAATCGCAAGCTAGGAAGCTCCTTGAACCAGAAAACAAACCTAAGAAAAGGAAAAAGATTAACTACAGCATAACGCACTCTGCATTGTCGTCCCAAGCTCTATCACTCAACACCACACTAGTCCGCCACTAACCTCTTCACTCCACAACCCACAATGCTTCACAATGCGTCTCCCAGCTGGTCACCTTGCAGGTCTCTCAAAAGGGAACCAAAAGGGCCACCACAACGAACTTGGCAAGTAGAGGTCAACCACCAAGTACTTCCCAACACCAACCCCCCACAAACGAACTTCAAGCCTCTTTAACTCCTTGTCCACATTTTAAACCTTAGTCTCCACCAGCTGCTGCTGTACCACCTCCCATAGCTCCCTCAAGCTCCAACAGCTCCAACACAGCTCCAACACAACTCCAGTCTTCAAACCCAAACTATCTGATCAGCTCCTCTGAAATTCTGCTGCAACGCCTCCCACAACCTACAGTTAGAAGAACACTAGCTCCACCATGAAGCAGCTTAGTAATGGCACTACTACTACCCAATGGTGCAACTTTTGTTGAGTGAGTGTTTTGCCATGCATCATGGATCAAGACATGGAGAGAGACGAGGAAGAAGAAGGGGGGAGTGGAGTGAAGGCAAGTGAAGGGAGAGGAGAGGTTGAGGGAGTCAGAGCAGCAAGGCTTGGAGTGGAGTGGAGAGGGTGGCAGTAAAGGAGAAGGGAAGGGGCCATTGATTGATTATGTGAGGCAGCTCCTGCATCATGACTGCAGCAGGAAGTTAGCAGAAGCCTAGAGTAAGAAAATAATAATAAGGAATTTAAAACTTAGGGGAAGACCAAGTGCGTTGACTGGGTGTTGACCAGTGAAAGTTACCACCTTGGCTTTGAGCTCTAGTCTTTTTTATCTCTTGTGCCCGCCACTGAGTAGTTGTAATCTACCCAGAGATATATTGAGAGCAAACTCATCATCACCAGGAGCTCCTTCTCCTTCCGGTTGCGCCTCAAATTGTAGCCATGGCTGGGCTCCTGGGTAGAGTTTTAGCTGAGTTTTAGCTGCTGGAGTACGTCAAGGTTGGCCATACTGTGGTGCCATGCTTCGATAGATGTAGATAGATGTAGTTCACCGCTGTAAGTTACTAGATGTCGATCTTCTGTGTAGATGGATTGGAACTTTAGAGTTGTGTGGGTCAATAGCTGGCATTGATGCTCATTCAGGTAGATTGTTGTTTGTTTGCTATCTCCTGCTGTGTTTGTTTTTTGAAGGAGAAATTTGAGATAACTACAGCAATGACCTGCAGATCAGCAGTATTTGTGGAGATTTATAGCTCTAGCAGTACCTTTTTTGGTGCATGTATGTTTTTCTCTTGAAGGGAAATGTCTTACATAACCATGAATGAGCTCTTCTTTGACAATGGAGGTACTGTACTATACAGTGCAGGCTGCCAGACAGGAAGAGGTGTACTATACAGCTAGGCGCTGTAATACCTACACTATTTTGTACAGTACAGTACTATGCAGCATTTCCAGTCTATCTACACACCAATGTGAAGGAGATAACAGAAATTTCTATGGCTTTTTCTTAAACCATTCAACACTATAACTTACCCAACTTGTAAAGAGTGGGCAAATTAACACACTCCATGAAAACCTTCCCTGAAAAGTACAGTTTCATCTCCAAAAGTGTTAGTTGTATTGTGCAAAATGTTAACTAGATACGGAAGCCATTGTTGATGAAGCCATCCCATCAAATTCTCTTTTAGTTTCACAATTGTATGCACTACATGGCTATCAAGGTTTATTTTTATTTTTATTTTTCTTTCTTGTTCTTAAGAGTATAGTGAGTTCCTTTAATAATTAAAAAATATAATTTGGATGGAAAAATTAAAATTAAAATGTTAAGTGTCAACTTTAAAGAAGTTTTTTTTTTTTTTAATTTTTTTTTATGGATGCACTCACATATGACTTTGGTGTGCCATGCAATTTCCAAATAGTATAAAATATCAATTTACTGTGGTCCTGAGTATATGCTGCAAAGACTGTATCTGTTAAGGGAAGAAGTACTGTGTGCAGGTGCCTGGCCAATAGATGTTTTCACCTGCCCCTACTTCTGAGCCCACTTTTGAGGTTTGACATGAAAATGCAAGCCTAAATATCATTCACTATGTCTGCCACTCAATATCTGAAGTGCACCTGAGTCATTCCAATGTAACCATGGAAGAATTCAAGTTATGGTCCTTTCTGTTGGTAAAAGTAAGTATTGATGTGGGGCAGTACTACTTGATGGGTAACCTTGTTGGGTAGAATTGAGTACAGTATTTGGTATGCATAGGAGCCTGCAGGGTGGTAAGTTACTCCATCAAATGATACAATTGCTTGGAGGACTTTGAATTCCATTTGACTTATTCATCAATGGGCCAGTGCAAGCAATACTACATGCTTATGTATGATAAACTTCTCCAAAGATATTAAGGTCGACCCTCCTAAAACCACCAACTTAAGGATTCTGAGCTTTTTCTTTGCAGGGTTATTTTTTAGGTTTATTTTTCTCATGTAGGAAAGTTGTTTTCTAACATAAATCAATTTTTTTCAGAATTTTCTTCCCAATACTGAAATAGATACAAATTTTTAAACACAAAAGTACTTCACAACCCAAAACTGATATGTAGACCTTCCCAAAACCACTACTTAATTTCACTCGTGATCATACCCAAAACCACCAATCTTTTGAGTTTTCACTCATGATCATACCCAAAACCACCAGCTTTTTGAGTGTTTAGAATTGTTCTGAACTTCTGACAATGCTAGTTGCAGTTTTAGGGAGACATAATTTGAATTGAGTCAGTTTGAATTGAGTGTTCTGAATTGTTCTGACAATGCTAGTTGCAGTTCTAGGGAGACATAATTTGAATTGAGTCAGTTTGAATTGAGTGTTCTGAATTGTTCTGACAATGCTAGTTGCAGTTCTAGGGAGACATGATTTGATTTGAGTCAGTTTGAATTGAGTGTTTAGAATTGTTCTGACAATGCTAGTTGCAGTTTTAGGGAGACATAATTTGAATTGAGTGTTCTGAAACCTAATTTGAATTGAGCCAGTTTTAATTGAGTGTTCTAGATTGTTCTGACAATGCTAGTTGCAGTTCTAGGGAGACATAATTTGAATTGAGTGTTCTGAAACCTAATTTGAATTGAGCCAGTTTTAATTGAGTGTTCTGGATTGTTCTGACAATGCTAGTTGCGGTTTGTTGCAGTTCTAGGGAGACCTACCTGTTGCTTATGAGAGTGGCGGTGGTTTTAGAAGGGTCGACCTTAGCTTAGACCATTGCCATCCATCACTCCAACGGTCACGCTAATGCCAAATTTAGTGGGATAGGCCTTTGCATAGTAGACAACAGGGTTGCATCAATGCTAAAATTCATATCCGTCACTCCAAATATAGTCCCTTGGACGGAAATTTGGAGTGAGCCATTTTTAGATAATAAGTTTGACTTTTTACTAAATTGATACAAAATTTCAAATTGTCAAATGATATATAAAGGAGGAAAATGGAAGGAGAAAGTGAGAGGAAGAAGGGAAGAGCATGGGGGAGAAGCTTGTGGAAAGAAGGAGGGGGAAGGTGGGAGGACCATCCTTTTGCATCACGTGTTCCATTGGCGAGAGGCCTCTCGGGGCCTGGTGGAGAGGATGGCAAGGAGGGCGTCGGCAGGCAAGCTGGGCCACTAGACTGATCCCCATTCCTTCGACCTTGTTGGTTGGGGGAATGGGTGACCGTGCTCTTAGACCTTATTGTATGTTTAAGGGTACATTTTGAGAAGCTCGTTTTTAGCAACATTGGATACAATGCTTTACACTATTACTATAGATCTAGAAATTGAAGAACTCAATCAGTCAAAATTTAGGAATGTCAAAAATCATTCTCTTGAGCTTCATACTAGAGTCCAAATTTCAAGGTGTGAAACCTTCCAAAGCATCTACATGGCACCATTTTTCGTGAATTTTGGTGCCAAAATTTTAAGCGATAGATGAGAGTTTAGATTCAATAAAGACAAAATTCCGAACCATTGACTTCTTTTTCACTCTTAAGTTGTAGACTAATTTCTTGTTTAGGTCAATATATTTACATCCATTCATACATTTTTCATCCATTCATAGAATCTTCATCCAAAATTGGCAAACAACTAATAGAAACAAGTCCATTCTTAGCTATATAAATTTTTGAAGCATGGATTTATAGCCCATGATTCCTAAATTAAATAGATATATAGCCACTGTGACAATAAATTATATTAAAAAAAGAACCAATCAAAGATTCCATAAGAGCCCAAACTATACTTCTTAACCCCTAAAATTTTTGGCATCAAATTTTGCAATTTCCTCTTAAAAATGCCTTGTTTCAATGCAAGGCATACAAATTTTATTGTGACATATTCTAAAGAGAGTAATCGTTGGATCTAGTACCTAACTTGTATATGTGCATGTATACCAAATATTAGATATAAACTCCACACCGTTTGCGAGATCATGATGTTTGAAGTTGAGAAAAAAGCTTTTTTATTTTATAATAGAAGGGGGCAACAGTGTTTTGAAGGCCAAAAAAACCATTTTTCCAAGTAGATATGAATTGAGGTTCTTCAAATTCTTGTTCCTAGGTGAATCATGTGTATGCTTTCAAAATTTTCACCTTCATTGGACATATAGAACCTTGAGAAAAACATTATTTTTTACATGAAGATATGGTGAAGTTCATATACAAAGGCCAATTTTTGACAATGAAAAAGGCATGTCAAAAGTTAATGTATTGAGAATTCAAACGGTGGAAACATACCTTGGCCCCTATTTTATATGTAAGAAAAAATAGAGTTGAAAAAAAATCTCAAAATTTGGTGAATTTTTGAAGTTATTGTGATTTAATTATTTTTGGGGAGATTTTGAGAATAAATGAGCGCATAACGTAGTTTTGGGCAGATTTCAGCATGCCCGAACAGTGTTTTCAAACTTTGAGAATAAACATCTTCCAAATTATGATGAATTTTGAAGCATGAATGGTCTTGTTAGAAAAATGTGATAATAATTTTTCTATATTTTGCCAAAATTATAGCTTCATTGTGTAAAAATTGGTTTACCAAGAGCCTGACTAGACCCTTAATCAACCCATTTTTTGTTGAGTTGATGCTTTAAGTTTTAATGAAATAAACATGAAAAGAAAAAAAAAAATTGGCTAACAATGGTTGATATACTTCTAAAAGCCTTTTCACACAATGATTAATAATCCATTTACATTCATTGGTCTTGAACCCTATTGGTCTTAAAAAAACACAAATTTTTTCGAACAATAAATTATTTATATTAATGTGTCTTTTATCCCAAAAAAATCACATAATTTTCTTTTATTATATGACCTCTTGTATGTTTTAATTTTTTTACAAATTTCATTTGGGCTTTAGGACTTCACTATGCACAAACTCAAGGCAAAAACTTGTATATTTTATAGTTTTATATCTCATTATTTTGGACTACTCCTATGAATTGAATTAGAAATATGATGAATGTACTTTGAGCTTTGCAATGTAATACAACCTTAATTCTATAATCTTTGAATCCATACTAGAATTTCTATCAACACATTAAAATATAGTTTCCATCCATTAAAATATAAATATTTGGAATGTTTCAATTCTTGAATGTAAGGTCTTTTACATTGATGTCCATAAATTCAATAATGAAGGCAATATATTTATCTAAACAATTGTGAAAGTGTACAAACCAACTTAGGAGACTCAAGAACCATAAGATGAGACTTTGAATTGTCTCATCAAAATTCTCCTCTCAGCCAAAGTGTCATCTAAGAAGCCTCTTCATCCATATTTTTTTTTATTTTTTTTTGGGGGGGAAGCAAATGGTGACTTTGTTTCCACTGCCTTGAGAAAAACAAAAACACCGCCGCACAACCAAGAAGCACAAGGCAACCGGCATATACCTCCTTACCATACCAAACCAATTACATACCTACCAGGAAACAAAAGCAACATCTTCCACTGCTTTAATCTATCTTCCATGTGTGAGGCCGTTGGTAGTTTCACCTCAAGCCGTGGGCATCCGGTCAAAAACATGCCCGCATGATGTCAAGTCGTAGCAAATTTCTTTGGACCTTCCGGAGGCCGCGGAGCTGGTTCAGTTCACACCATTCGATCTTTGCCCATGCCATCCGGGCAAGGTCGAGGAAGACATCCCAGAGGGACTGTTCCAAGACCTCGACATGCCAGCGTTGAGCGTGAAATACCTGTTGATTATGTTGGATCCAGATGCTCTAGAGCGCGGCTCCGTGCATAAGGGACTAGAGGGGGCAGAAATCTTGAAATGCCGGGGGGAGAGCCGTCCCAAGGAGGCAATGCTCCCACGAGAGTGACGGCCACGGTGCCTAGGCGATTGGCGTACGAGCCACGAGATGCAAAATAGAGACAACAAAACGCCAGGCATGGACTACAGGTGCGCTAAAGGCGAGTTAGTTGCATTCCGGGAATCCATGTTTAGTTTGAACATTGTCTAAGGTCACAAACGATTTAAAAGCCTAATTCAAATAAAACCTTAAATTTTTACATCTTATTGATACAGTATCCAAAAATGTGTATTTAAGTATCTTGAAATCCTCTACAATATTTCCTTGTAGTCTGTCATTTTAGGACCAAACTGTAATTTAAGGTCCTGCATGAGTTAACCCTTAAACGTCATATGTTTTCCTGATACCACTCCCAAAATCTCTTTTAAACTCCATTTTAAGCATTATTCTATTTTTAATCTGCTTGAGCTCTATTCTAAGAAAGTATAGATCTCTTTAAGGTGCTCAGTTTGACATTCTAAATATCAAAATTGGTATAATGGAGTGTAAGTTATGAGCAAGATTCTCTCAAAAAAAAACCCAGCCCCTCGGGCTGGATCTGACATTTAACCCCTAAACGCCTAAACGACCAAAAACTGGTCGTTTTCATTTTTCCAAATTCCATAGCTGTCATCCAAATGACAATTTTTCATCCATTTTTTTTTCACGTGGTAAAGTTGAGAGAGATCTATCTAACCTCATTAAAAAATTCTCAAAATAATAATTTCATGAACTTTGGTGCCTCCTTAAAGTCAAAAAGATCAATACCGTGTGTGTATTCAAAAATTCCTTGATACAGACAACTGAAACACAATTTTGACTATCGGGATGATCTTTTTTGCAGCTGAGGTAAACTAATGAAATGTATTTCGGAAAATCTTTTTTCCAGTCCAATTTGAAGTTTTGAAAAATACCTAAAATTGAGTGATTTATAGCTGGTTTAAGATGAAGGGGTATAACCGTGGCTACTACTTGATTTTCCACGGTTTTAGGTTTTTTCATCATATTTTTGAATTAAAACATAATTTTTGAGCACGGTAACTAATATAAGGTTTTTGGTTGTCATATTCATCTATGGTAAATATTTCGTAATTTTTTAGTATAATCTATATTTGATATGAATTTTCTTTGTTTGTTTTGATTTGAAAATTTATATTAATTACATTTTGAAACATTTAATTTTGATAAAATTATTTCTTGTAGATAACATGTATATCTAGCTAAGAAAAGTTTAAAATTCATATTTTACATTATTTATAGTAGCAAAATAGAGCATCCAAAGTCAAAGTCTATTTCCGTGGTCATAGGCTCAGGCATTTGGGGGTTAAGGGTTAAGTAATGTTATGGCTGGCTCCAAACATTAGGCTGCTCTTTTCAAATTATCTTCTTGTCTTACATCTGAGTCATCATGTGAGAGTCTGAGACCAGAAGACAAGAAGATGCAGGTCAAGTGTTCACTTATAACTTAGTTCAGAGGACCATGCTTGGACTTTGAAGCTTTTTATTTTTTATAATGTGTAACACAGCTGTTATACTACTGCCACAACTGAACTGTGGAAATCCCATAAATAAGTTAGTGGATCGTGAGGGATAGTACTACCTGACCTCAACCAGTGTTAATTGGCTTAGGAGGTGTAGGTTGGTTGCAAATTACGGTAGACAATTTTTTTTGATGGATCTATCCTTGCAATGAATTTCATTTGTGTTCAAAAAATAAAAAAATAAAAAAGTTTTGATAGACATGAAGCAGGAAGAGAGGTTGAAATGTTTGATCACTTGAAATGTTGCCAATATTCTATATTGTCAGTACTTTTCTCGTATTACTAAGGTGCAAATACTTGATATTCTGCTGCCATGCCACATTTGTTACAGAATTGTGGTTGGCAACCATGGAGTGATGGAGATTCTTTGTGCTACCATAAACACTAAAAATGAGTTTTGTTCTACTAGGTTTATTTTACATGACTCACCAAGGACAAAGGGGTAAAGCTCAAACGACCCCAAGTTGGATTTGGCAAAGGCACGTTTTACAGTATGACCGAAGGCCAAGAGGCCGTTAGTTTGCACCAATCAAATGACTAGAATGCCAAAACTCTAACCAAAATATCTTGACATTATAAACGAAGGTCAAGACGCCATGGGCTCCAAAAGAGCCTACATGGCAACACTTTTTGGAAGTTACGATGCAATCACAATAGCTACTCGAGAAAAACTTGGATTGAATAAAATGCTCAATTCAAACTTCCATCAAGAGGCCATCAATTTTTAATATTTTTTAAATATACTTAAGAACAAGGCTCTTGAATTATTAATCCCTTACGTGGAAAAGCCTGAAAACTGCCAAAAGCCCTCAAGCTGTCATTTTTCAACATAAGGTGTAAGTTTTCAAGTTTTAATGTATTTTGGGGGAAATAATTGCAGGATCTAATACCATGTACATGTATATTTACCCAAATCTTAGATTCGAAATCCTCATTGTTTGTGAGGTCATAGTGTTCAAAGTTGGAAACAAAGTATTTTCTCTTGATGCAAAATGGGTTTGAAGTATTTGATAGCCAAAAAAATCAATTTCAAAAGTAAATTTGACTTAAGGCTTTTCAAATTATTGTTCCTAGATGGATTAAGAACATGTCCGTGTACTTTTTACCCTCATACAATCTATAAAACATATTAAAATGCTTGATTTTTCACATGGAAGTATGGTGAAATTCAAATACAAAGGCCGGTCTTTGACAATAAAACAACCACATGGAGAAATATTGAATTGAAGATCTAAGCGGTGAGACCATGCTTTAAATTTTTTATTTAAATGTACCAAAAAAACTTGAAAAAAAATGAAATCTCAAATTTTGGTGAATTTCTGATATTTATGTAGTCTAATTAAATAAGGGCAGATTTTTTGAAGATAAATGAGCATATACCGCAATTTTGGGCAGATTTCAGCATGCCCTAATAGTGTTTTCAAACTTTGAATGCGAATATCTCCTAAAGTATGAGGAATTTTGAAGCATGAATGGTCTTATTGGAAAGAAAAGTTTAAACCTCGTACAATCTATATTTAATAATTGAGAGCTTGATCAAAATCAAATCAATCACAATATGGTTAATTACGAGTCTAGGGGTATAGGGCTTGTCATACTCTACAAGCCTTGTCATGCTTTATTAATCAATTCTATGACAATCATTGGCACTACCCCCATGTTGGTTCAAAATATGCTGAATTTTAATTTGTCATTTCTTTGTTACAACAATGAATTTATAGCTGAAATGTTTGCACATTTCTTCATTAGTTTTTAAAACTTACCCTATTTTTAAGATTTTAAGATTTTTTTTCAATTTTCTATAAACTGTCAGATATCTAACTAACAGATTATGACCTTTGGACATGGATTTTAGAGCTTCAAACTGTGACTTGCCAAAAGATCATAGTGAAATATTTCCTAAATTAATTTGGTTCAAAAGTTGAAATACTTGACTTAGTTTGGTCTAGATTTTTGACGCTCAGCCTCTAAAGTTGGGCACACAGGAATGCTATCTTGTGAGCGGTGAGCAGTGAGCGGTGAGGGGTGAGCACTAAATTTTTAAATTTTTGACTATTATTTGAATATTTTGAGATGATTTTGCATGACATGGCATATATGGGACCTATGGCCGTGGAAGGTGGTTAAAGGTTTTTTTCAAAAGATGATGGCTTCTAAATTGATCAATGTAGAAATTTACACCTGATTCATATCCAATGGAGGTGAGGAGCTCCAAAATGCTTTCTCTAATAATCTGTAAAAATACATTACCGCTAGAGACATCCACTCACTTCTTAAACCGCTGTGGAATATCGTTCTTGTCAAATGCACCTTTGACAACCAACTCCCTCCAGAAATACCTCAAGATAGCCTGCTTCATAGCATTCTCAACACCAGTCTGGTTGAGAAATGGCTCCTTCTTGGTAAAAGTGCTAGCTTTAGGAAAAAATTCCTAAAGGCTTTCCCCCACAAAGTGATGGAATGAGCCTCAATCCAAGAGCCAATGCACTCTACAGGATTTGGTAAATCATGTGTCTTCAACACTATGATGTCCTCCTCTACAATCTTGGCATAACAATTGAGAGCCTTCTCCTCTAACTGCGGTAACAAACAATGACAATTTCTGTAAGTACATATTCTACTTTAAACAAATATATTGTTTCTCTTACCGGTAGAAGACATGGAATGAATTTTAACAATTTCAGCCAAAAGATTTGAATACATACCTCAGCCCAAAAGGCAACTTGATCAATCCAAACCCGGAGAACTGAATCAGAAGTTGGTGATGGAGGACGGTTATACTCCAGGCGACTCTCTTTGCTCATGTTCCACCACTTTAGCCATCTCTCTTTGTACTTGGCAAAAACCTTGGCAGTTGCGAAAAGCTACAATTTTTCAGAGGTCATTTCACGCTTCGGCTAAAAAATGTCAAAGTGACGGATGATATGCAAACAAGTCAAGCATCATCTTAGAATAACTTTATATCATATCATATAATCTTGTAAAAGTAGAAGTACAATAAAAAAAAACCATGCATTAACAATATAAGGGAGACTGGACAAAAAACAATTTAAAACTGAAAATGCATATACACAGTAGAAAATATACTCTAACACATGCAAAGCTCTTAGCTGATTATTCAAAGATCGTACAGGCCCAATGGTAAAGACTGTCTTATAATCACTCAAGATATGAGAACTCCGAAAAGGCCCTCCAACACAAATAACCTCAAATCCAACTACCTTACAAACGTCATCTTTGACATTATAAGAATCATAAGAAGATTCTCATCTTCGATCCGAAGAAACCAGTTCCATACTCCACAAAAGGGGTTTAAACCAAAAAACAGAAAGCGCTACCTGTTCGTTGCAAGTAGCAAAGTCGAACAAGCAAACGCACAGCTCAACTCGAGCACTTGAGTTTTAACAATAAAACATGAGTTTGCTTAATTTTCCATAAAAACTATCAAATAATACTCAAAATTAAACCACTTGATGGAACTCTTGAATCTCAAAGACCCAAAAAGGATGTGTCTTTCCAATGAAAAGTACATTCAAAGCATACAAAGTGACGTAGGAATCCAAAAGAGGTTTAACAATCACATGTTTATTGAATTTTGAGTTAAGTAAAAATAGGCATCCGACTTGAAAGGGATTAAAACGTATAAAAGTTCTTGAAAGTTAGAAAAGATAAATGTGGCCTTCACACCTCAAAGGGATCCATAATGTATTAGCTTTTAAAAATTATTCAACAAAAAAGGTATTTTAACTATGTTGATATTCTGACAATGCTGTTTTGAATTCTTCAAATTGGCACTACACATGGAGATTTTCTCCAAATATTTGATATAATACATCGTTGGAAAGCCCTCGACAAGAGCTTTCCAAAAACATACAACAAGCCATATTTCCAAGAAAAAACAAATCTCGTCATTTTCCATGCGAGTTGTCAAAAAAAGTGAATGCAAGAGGCACCCCCAATCCATCCCTCGGATCCGAGAGGTGCCCCCAAGCTTCAACTTTCACTCGCTCTTTTGCTCCATGTGAGCTCCAATGTTGGATGCTCAGATTTCTCTGCTTTTTCAGTTTAAAGTGAAAGCAGAAAGCATCTCCGAACCATCCCTTGGATCCGAGTGGTGCCTTGGCCAAGTATTTTTTTTTGCTTTTTTGAGTGCGTGGTTACAATTTTTACTCACAGTTTAAAGTTCAAAAACAGAATATATGAAAGATTCTCCTCTCGGATCCGAGAGGAGAATATATGATAGATTATTCTGTCATATATTCTGTCATATATTCTCCTCTCGGATCCGAGAGGAGAATCTTTCATATATTCTGTTTTTGAACTTTAAACTGTGAGTAAAAATTGTAACCACGCACTCAAAAAAGCAAAAAAAAATACTTGGCCAAGGCACCACTCGGATCCAAGGGATGGTTCGGAGATGCTTTCTGCTTTCACTTTAAACTGAAAAAGCAGAGAAATCTGAGCATCCAACATTGGAACTCACATGGAGCAAAACAGCGAGTGAAAGTTGAAGCTTGGGGGCACCTCTCGGATCCGAGGGATGGATTGGGGGTGCCTCTTGCATTCACTTTTTTTGACAACTCGCATGGAAAATGACGAGATTTTTTTTTTTCTTGGAAATATGGCTTGTTGTATGTTTTTGGAAAGCTCTTGTCGAGGGCTTTCCAACGATGTATTACATCAAATATTTGAAGAAAATCTCCATGTGTAGTGCCAATTTGAAGAATTCAAATCAGCATTGTCAGAATATCAGCATAGTTGAGAAATTTATAATGGAGTTATACTATAATATTTTCATGGTAGAGCATAAAAAGTGGGCAAATATTTGGACCAAAGATTCTCCTCTCGGATCCGAGAGCACCCTAAGGTGGGTGGGATTTTGACACTTTTTTTGACAACTCGCATGGAAAATGACGAGATTTTTTTTTTCTTGGAAATATGGCTTGTTGTATGTTTTTGGAAAGCTCTTGTCGAGGGCTTTCCAACGATGTATTATATCAAATATTTGGAGAAAATCTCCATGTGTAGTGCCAATTTGAAGAATTCAAAACAGCATTGTCAGAATATCAACATAGTTAAAATACCTTTTTTGTTGAATAATTTTTAAAAGCTAATACATTATGGATCCCTTTGAGGTGTGAAGGCCACATTTATCTTTTCTAACTTTCAAGAACTTTTATACGTTTTAATCCCTTTCAAGTCGGATGCCTATTTTTACTTAACTCAAAATTCAATAAACATGTGATTGTTAAACCTCTTTTGGATTCCTACGTCACTTTGTATGCTTTGAATGTACTTTTCATTGGAAAGACACATCCTTTTTGGGTCTTTGAGATTCAAGAGTTCCATCAAGTGGTTTAATTTTGAGTATTATTTGATAGTTTTTATGGAAAATTACAAGATCATTTGTTTTGGGAAATAATACTTGTCACATGTTTTTAGAAATCTTTCTTCAGGGGTTTAAACAATTGTTGTATGATAATTTTAAAATTCATACCATGTTGTAGTTATAGATGTGTTATTTCTATAGATGGTGGAAAGGGGAAGGTGTACTCCATTACTATCATCAATGAACCGCAATGTACAGTCTAAAATTTCATGAAGATGATATTATAAATCCTTGGAAAGATAGGACAAGAAAAGTACTGCAAACACGTTTACTAGATTTTTTTATATCTCTAAAAGATGGATTACAAAGTGGATACTTTCATCGACTTGGTTTTAACAAAGTTATGCATTTTTAGAACTTACTACACTTGATAGATTCCTTTGGATGTTTCTTTGGAACTAATTGCAATTGCTGTAGAAGTTTTTACATTGTGACTCATATTTTCTCCTGACGGATTTAATTTAAATTTATGCTTAGTATGTATTTGAACTTACCTTCTATAAATAAAGATCATATCTACTAAGCCCCTTCAAATTTTCAATTATATAATATTCTACAGTAAATCATAAAAAGGTATATTAAAAACAAAAATTGTAATTTTAAAACCACATGTAATCGACTCTCGAATCCACCTTTCAATGTCATATCTTTGTGGAATTTTATTTTCAAAAGTGGATATAAAAGAATACTCTCTTTGTGAATCCAAAAAGGCCTTGCGTAAGAGTTTTTTTCCCACCTAGTTTTGGTTTTTATCCCATTTCCTTTTTTGAAATAAATTTAGCAATTTTTTTTGTTTTTCCTTTTTTGGGATTTTTTTAAAAAATTGTCAAATTTATTAACCTTCCACGGTAATAGGTGTCATTTATTATTTAATCATGTCTTCGAAGAGAGAGTTTTAAGATTATGGTTTTTGATAGAATTGGGTGAAAAGATTTCATTTTTGTAAAAAAAATTCAAACTTTTTTTTGAAAAAAATTGAAATTTTGTGCTCACCGCTCACTGCTCACCGCTCACAGAATAGCGTCGCTGGTTGGGCACATTGTAAAGCGCCTTTAAATATTCCTATTAAGCGTAGTCTAGAACCTAAACTTGAGAGGAGGTGGGACAAGTAGATTAAAATCATGCCCCTATTATTATGTTTGAATGGAACTCTAGTTAATTTCAAATGGACTTTATATGATACTTTGGAGATCATGGCTTCAAATTTAGCAAAAAAAAAAATTTTAAAATCAAAAAAAGATTTTGGAACTATAAAATGGAGAGGTCGAGAAATTTGAAATTGACTAAGCATAGACTCTAAGCCACACTTGTTTAGGGAGAATGAAGAGATCTTCCAAGTTGGCTCCATACTTGCATTAAATTAACAACCGAACTTGGGTCAACTCTTCCATGTCTAATGGTTCTTGGTCCAATAAGTGGTTCAATGTTGTTGAAGCATTTTTTTAGTTCTTCAACTTTCTTTTCTATATTATCTCAACAATATCTACCAATGTTTTACTTGACTTTCTTAAATTTTATTCTCTAAATTTTGAGTATTTTGAAGGTTTTGGAATTCTTTTCCAAATAGTTTATTAAATAGACTTGTGCCTTTGTTGTTTAAAATACTACTGGTCGAATATTCTTCAGACATTGTTTTTGATATTTTTCCATCTTGTGAAGACATTCTCTCCTTTTCTTCTTAGCAACTCCTGGATTCCGTGCTCTTACAAATATAAGGAGACTATAAAACACTATGTAGTTTTTCAACATAGTAGTTTTTGGAAATCTCAAACCTTGTAATTACTTTCAATCATTCCTTCTAATGTAAAACAAAGTTGAACCATAATTGATAAATCAACCAACCCCAAACTTTGAAACATCATGTCACTTAGCTCATGATTTGCATTGTGAAGTTAACTAGGTTCAAGTAAGAAGGTATGGCTCCATGAAAAGAAGGGGTCTGTGCAAACAATAACAATGTGAGGTGCGTTTCACACATAGCCTAAGAGCCGAACTTTGTTGACGACCAAAATATGCCAAGGGGTCAAGTTTAGGAGTTGCAGAAAAAACATGAAAATATTGAATTGACATCTTTTTGAATATATTAATAAAGAAGGGTTTGGTCCCTTTGCAAGATTTGGGTTTTTATTCTTGTTCAACCCGAGTCTAGTCGAGGAACCAAACTCTTGGTGCCAAAACTCTCAAAAAGTGTTGTCATGTAGGCATTTTCATGACCTTCCACCCTTAGTCTGAAATGTATTCATCCTTGTTCTTGACTAGTTTGACTGTGTGTCGATGGTAGCTTCTCGGATGTACTTTGCAGACAGAGTGGTTCTGGTGCTGGAACACATGCCATTTAAACACAGTGGCAGGCTTTGGAAGCCTCCTGAGCACTCTGTTGGCCATCATGACTCTAACCTCTCCATTTGATAAATATCATATACAATATCCCATTACTAATAAGCTGTCTGCGCATGCTGACTGTTTTTCCCTTAACCCTTTAGTGGTTATGGAGAAACCATTGTTTTTTGGTTCATGGATTTTTAAAACTCTCTCTATTGAAATTAGTGATATTATTAATATTATCCAACTATATGAATGTAAGCAAATTTTAATGACACAAGTGTTGATTATATATTTGTAAGAATGGACCATTGGATTGGAAGATTTTAATGTGTTTTTGATCTGTATAATGCACATCCAAAATTGAGATTTTGAGGGTGTGTGATTTCAAGGTTAAATAGAATTTAGGTTAAATTTTCAAAATTAAAAGTGGAAATGTTCAGCAATGCATGTGTCAACACCTCATTAATGTAATTTTCATATCAAGAATTCATTCATACATAATTTTTGTAAATTTTGTAGGTGAGAGTGACTTAACTCCTAAAGCATCAACTCAACAAAAACGGGTTGATTTAGGGTTCGATCATGCTCCCCATAAGTCAATTTTTATAGGATGAAGCTGTAATTTTGGCACAATGTAGACAATTATCACATCTTTCAAACAAGACCATTCATGCTCCAAAATTCCTCATACTTTAGGAGACATTTACAGTCAAAGTTTGAAAACACTGTAAGGGCATACTGAAATGTGCCCATAACTGCAGTAAATGCTCAAAATTTGCCCCAAATTAATTGGATCACAAAAAATTCAAAAATTCACCAAAAATTGAGATTTTTTTCTTTTTTCAAGTTTTGGTTTTTTAACATGTTAATAAATTTTGAAGGCATGATCTCACTACTCGGATTTTTAACCCAATATTTCTCCAAATGCCTTTTTTACTATCATAGAACGGCCTTTGTGTTTGAATTTCAGCATACCTTCATATGAAAAATCAAGCATTTCTTTAGGTTTTATAGGTCGTTTGAGGGAAGAAAGTGCATGGACATATTCCTAACCCACCTAGGAACAAGAACTTGAAGAGCCTCACATCAAATTTACTTTTGAAATTGGTTTTTTTGCCTCCCAAAACACTTGAAACCCATTTTGCATACATGGAAAAAAAAACCTCTTTTCCAACTTTGAACATTATGATCTCACAAATGGTAAGGAGTTTGAATCTAAGATTTGGTGTACATATATATGTACAGGTCTGAGGTAAGGTACGAGATCTTATGGTTATTCCCCCAAAATATATCTTTTCAAAACACCTTGTATTGAAAGAGTGTAGTTTTGAGGGCTTTTGGCATTTTTGAGGCCTTTCAACTTTAGGGGTTTAGGGTAGAATTTATATTTTAAAATAAGAAAGGAGTCGGTACACTAATCAAAATTAGAATATATATACACTACTAGAACATGAACTAGAGAACAATATTCAAAAAATATATACAAGATAAGAAACTTGCAAAGACAATAAATACCACACAGTACTTGTGTTGTATTTGTGAGTATTTGCAGTATTTGTTGTATTTTGAGGTATTTGCAATGTTTTGGTATTTTATATATAAGTATTTGAATAACTAAGATAGTCAAATTTCAAATATTTGTTTTACATCATCTACAAAATCAAAAGTTGCACAATTGAACTTCAAAAGTTGAAGTGAGATGGTTCACAGATTTTGCAGCATTTCATTTTCTAGTGATCTAGTGACCACTTAGTGGTTACATGGGCACTAAAAGATTGAAATATTGGACTAAGTATTGGACTACCTCTGCAGATTCAATCACTTCCCTCTACTTCCTAACATTGTAAAGCAACGTCATGGTTTGCTTTGTGTGTTATCCCCTAATATTGAAAGGCCTAAAAAATTGCCAAAAACCTTCAAAATTGCCCTCTATCAAAGCAAGGTGTAAAATTTTCAAGCTTTGATGTATTTTTCAAGGCTGGAATCATAAGATCTATTACTTTTTTTGTACATGTATATTTACCTCAAATCTTAGATTCAAATTCCTTATCGTTTGTGAGATCATAGTGTTTAAGATTGAAAGATTTTTTTTCCCTTGTTGCATAATGGGTTTGAAGTGTTTTGTGTTTTATTATATGTATCTATCAGAGGTTTTTTTTTGGACATGTGTCCCTTGCTGGCTTCATTGCAGTTGCCAGTTTTTGGAGAGACGAAGTCATAGAGGCCACATTTCTTACACTTTGGCGAAATTTCGCAAAAAAACAAAAGCCCTCATATCTATAACAAGTTTGGAGAGCGGAGACTTTGCAATTTTATTTATATATTATTTTTGTGCCTGGTTTTGTTCACTAGTATCTTATTCTTACCATTGCTTTACTATAGGCCGCAACCCTTCATTTTGGATCTACATCAAAACTTTGGAACATAATTCTCTTCTCACTCCCTTGTTCAAGGGTGGCACCCAACTCAAAAACACTCTCATTCAAGAACAAGACAAGGTACCAATCAAGACATTGGGTTGAAGCTGAAGTTCTTTTGGTGTAAAAGGGTCCTTATTCAAAGTTGCAGATGGTCATGACATGCTCAGAGCTGCAGATTTTTTATCTATGAAGGTTCTTCGCAGATTTTCTTAGTTGTGTAGATAGAAATTTTCATTGAAGCAGATTTTCATCATCCATACAATGCCTGCATTGCACGGGCCTGATGCACTACGCTGTGTGTCAGCAGAGGCCGTGACCCTGCGTTGTCTCAACACAGAGGTACTGCTCTGGCGACCTGAAGAAGGCAGTGCCATGGATGGAGAACAATATATTTATGAAATAAAAAGAGGGTCTAGATCACTGAGCCATCTAAAGTTGTATTGAGTAAGGTCATGCCCGAAAAAATCAGTCTTGTTGTGGGCTGATTGATGTGATGAGGGCTCCAATACTCGACAGTGGCAGCATTCCACATGGGGATAGTCTTGTCACTTCATGGGCTGATAAGATTATTTCTTAAGGGCTCCAATGCTCTACTGTTCAGTGGCAGTATTCCACATGGGATATGTCTTAGTATAATCATGATGTGTTCAAACTAATCAGGCTGAAATGTGAGAACTTTTTAAATACGCGGAGCCCATGTTTGGGAGGGCTGGGAAGGGTGGGGCAAATCTCTGCCCTTATTATTATAATGTTTGAGTGGGAATGCTACTATCCACAATAAATGGTAATATTTTGGTTGGTGATTGATGTATGTGACTCTCTTCACCTTTTGCCATTTTCAATCTTAAATAATAGTAATATGTGGGTTTTTTTTTTTTTTTTTTTTTGGGTGGCCCTCTCGACCAAGTTGGTATTGTAATTTAACAACGGAAAGATAACACTTACAATTTTTAAATCTGTAATACAAAATTGCCACTATGCTAAGAATTTCATCTCTTATAAGCATAATTTTGACAATAGCAGAGACAATTTGGTTGAATGAATGCTTTACCATCAGCAACAAAAAGACCATGGCAATGAGGTGGTTGTAAGTCACCAGACACCAATAATAACACATTGTAGTCTAACCCCTAAACGTCCTCACCTATGTCCAATTTAGATAGTTTTGCAAAGATGCATTATAAAATGCAATTAATATGAATATTTAAAACTTGATGTAGAAATAAAAGTTATATATTTTGAATTTTAGATTCTATCTATACGGTTAGATCTATGACTGCTATCACTAATCTTTATTTGTAAATTTTGAAACATAAGATAAAAAATTATTTTGTAATTCATTTACGAATAAGATATTGACAATAAGTGGATGAAATTTGTTGTGATGGGTTATAATGTAGTACTTTAGGTGTAGTGATTTTTTGAGATTTTTTGGATGCTTGATTTTATGAGTTTATTTTTTCAAGAACATTTTTAGACTAAAATCTTCAAAATTTTGGGAGAAGCACTGCAACACAAAATGAAGCATAATTTCTTCAGAAATTGTTTCTTTTTTGATCGAATGACACATACAAGAAGCTAACTTCCCATAGAAAATTCAATACAAAGATCACACCACAAAAAGTGCATGAGTCATGACGGATGAGAAAATGCAGATGGAATCTGTACATCAAGCCATTTTGGCTTGCTTGGGCAGATAGGGGCTAATTGAGGTGCTACTTGAAGGAGTTTGTAATGAAGAACTACTTTCAACATGAAACATGAATTTTTGGGAGGCCTGTAATCTGTTACAGTTTTCTCTGTAAACTATTATGTTTATCCCTCAAAGTCATTAGAATTTTTATAAAATCACAATAATAGGGAAGATCCCATATTTAGTTGTAAGTCAACCAGATCAAAATACTAAATTACCAATTTGATTTTGGAGGTTTAGGATTTTTCCAGTTCAAAACCTAAATCTTGCCTAAGTATTAGTATCGTCCAAATATCACATAAGTATTATACATAAGTTACGAAAAGGATCTTGGTTAAAAAAGGATAATAGCTAGATGACCCCTGAAACTTCTCAAACCTTGTTTATGACATGTAATTTTTACTTATCTAAAATTCCTTCATATTTATAATTGCAAAATTTCAATGTTGCGATGTTTGGCCAATTTGATTGGAGCACATATTTCCATACAACCATCTTGAATTACTCACCTATTTTTTGAATAAATAAGGAAAATTTACAAACAACTCTATTCAATTAGGGGCATTTTGGATTAGATACATGAAGTTTTGGAGACGTTAGCCGGGGCTATTCCTTCATGCGTTAGCCCCCTCATTAACCCCCCCTTACACACAAAGCAAAAATTGCGGATTTCTTTTGTACTCTGGAGTTAGCCCCCCAAAATGATCCCATTACCGAGTAACCGAGGCTAATCTTTGGAAGATCATTGCGAGCTGGAAGTTAACCGGGGCTAAAGTGCCATTGATTAGGCCTCCCGCAGCTTAGCCCTGGAGGCAAACGTCTCAAAAACTTCCTGTGACGGCCAAGGGCGAAGCGATTCTCGCAATTTCATTAGTTTAGAGCTGAAAACCGGCTCGTGGGGCTTCACACTATGAGCCAAGAGCCAAGGACCAACGGCCTACATGAGAGCCTTTTTTGAGAGTTATGGCGCCAAACATTCGGCTCCTCAAGGAGAGTTTGTGTCAAACGAGAATAGAAATCCAAACTCATGTGGAGGGGCCAAACTCCTCTTTATTAAAATATTTAGAAAATCTCCAATTCAATATTTTCATATTTTCCTACAACTCCAAAACTTAACCCTTTAGCATAGTTTGGTCTTCAACAAAACTGCGGCCCTTGGGCTGTATGTGAAATGCCCCTTGATAAAATGCAACAATGTTAGAACTAGGTGAGCTCTTCATACTGTGTCAGAAAATTGCTTTCAGAATTTCCGAGGCCCAGATCGACTGCCAGATACATAATGAACCCGTGCATGGTACAATACACAAGCATGGAATCTTCAGTCTACGCCTGCAGGAGATAAATCATCTTGGCATCATTTGGAGCAAAGTGATCTCCAGAATTCAAGAGCATATCATCATTTTCACTCCAAGAATGGGCTGAGGGACACCTGAATGAACAATTTGGGATTGAAGCAAAGACAACTGTGCTAGAAATGGCTATTCTTTACCAAAAATAGATGTTAAGACTCATTGGCTAGGGGTCTCTCTAAAATCCCCCAACGAGCGTTGCAGAGCGAGCAGGTCTCCACGCGGGTAGCAGCCTCGTGGGGGATGTCCGTCATCCGTCATCTATCCTCCGTCAGGCCGGAGGGACTCACCCATGACTTCCCCGTTCCCGCCTATTTCCCCAGCCCACTCCTCCGCACAGCTCCTTCGTCGCACCTGCTCGCCTTCAACGCCGCCCCCCGTTCTTCCTCCTCAACTCTGCTCGCTCCGCTCCTCGCCATCGCCCTCGCTCCTCGCCATCGCCCTCGCTCCTCGCCATCGCCCTCGCTCCTCGCCATCGCCATCGCCCTCGCTCCTTGCCCTCGCCGTGTTCGTGATCTGTTACTTTTCTGTCAGCCTAGCAGTGGGGTACGATGGAGTTCTGGGACGACGCTGCTTCCTTCTATTTCTTGACGAAACTCGTCGCGTTTAAAAAATTATTGGTCAACGAAATGGCTCTTCAGCTCAAGAGGCTGATCAACTTGGGCTTGAAAACTTTCTACATCGACAATCTCTAGCCTGTTGCATGCATGCCTTTGTCAACTAAACCTAACTTCAACGCTTGCCTTGAGCTCAGCAATACAGTTGTATTGGATCCGCAGAACGAGCTCCTGGCTACATGTACATGTGGAATCTCTGGCGACACTCCTAAGCAGTTGGAGTAGAGAAGTTGCTGAATCTCTGTGACGATAATGTGGATTTTATGAAGAGTCTTGTGATGGGTGGAGATTTGCTTAACCAGAAACAATGCCACGATCTGTGGACCAAGCAGCAAAGCAGAGTTTTTTTTTTGGTGCAAAGCAGCAGTGTTTCAAGCGTTGGTGGAAGGCAGCAGTGTTTCAGATGCAGAACAAGAATGCTATTTGGGAGATTTTGCTAGAGGTAGGTTTATGTTACAATGCGATTTAAGAGCTCGCCAAGAGCACGACTGGAAAGATCCTCCACAAGACCTTTGGCATCTTTCTGTGTTCGAGCCTGCATCCCACAGTGATGTTTGTGAAGATAAGTGGGACCTTTAGAAGAGGCTTGAGGAACTAGCAAATAATCACGGTGTCAAACTGGCGGACTATGTGGTACCAGGGAAGATTTCGTAACACCTGCACGATTTCGTAACACCTGTACCAAAGGTCCAAATCAAAAGATCGATACTGCCATCGAGAAACTTGAACTTGCAAAGAAAACAGAAATAGATCCAACATAACGCGGCGATGGCGAGGAGCGAGGGCGATGGCGAGGAGCGAGGGCGATGGCGAGGAGCGGAGCGAGCAGAGTTGAGGAGGAGGAACGGGGGGCGGCGTTGAAGGCGAGCAGGTGCGACGGAGGAGCTGTGCGGAGGAGCGGGCTAGGGAAATGGGCGGGAACGGGGAAGTCATGGGTGAGTCCCTCCGGCCTGACGAAGGACGGATGACGGACATCCCCCACGAGGCTGCTGCCTGCGTGGAGACCTGCCTACTGTGCAACGCTCGTTGGGGGATTTTAGAGAGACCCATTGGCTAGGATAGATGCATGACTAATTTGACTTGACGTTTACTTTCAAACGCAAAAGGAGAACTCCTGTTCCATTTAACCCCTAAACGCCTAAACGACCAAAAATTAGTTGATCTCATTCTTTCAAGTTCTATACCTATCATCGAAATGACAATTTTTCATCCGTTTTTTTTTTCATATTGCAAAGTTGTGAGAAATCTATCTAATCTCATTGATTAGTTCTCAAAACAATAATTTCATGAATTTTGGTGCCTCTTTAAAGTCAAAAATATTAATACCGTGTGTATATTCAAAAATTCCTTAATACAGACAGCTGAAACACAATTTTGACTATTTGGATGATCTTTCTTGCATTTGAAGTAAACTAATGAAATGAATCTTGACAAATCTATTTTCCACTCCAATTTGAAAATTTGAAAAATACCTAAAATGAGTGATTTATAGCTGATATAAGATGAAGGGGTATGGCCGTTGCTACTACTTGATTTTCTACGGTTTTAGGTCTTTTCATCATATTTTTGAATTAAAACACAGTTTTTGAGCATGGTAAACAGTATAAGGTTCTCGGTTGTCATATACATCTATGGTAAATATTTCGTAAATTTTTAGTATAATCTATATTTGATATAAATCTTCTTTGTTTGTTTTGATTTGACAAATTATATTAATTACATGATGAAACCATTAATTTTGATAAAATCGTTTATTGTAGATAACATGTGTACCTAACTAAGAAAAATTAAATATTAATATTTTACATTATTTATAGTAGCAAAATAGAGCATCCGAAGTCAAAGTCTATTTCCGTGGTCAGAGGCTCAGGCATTTGGAGGTTAACCCTGAAGATCCTAGTCATTTTTTTCTTGAGAGAAAACCAGTTTTAACATACAGTACCCTGGTTACCAAAAGTGTGAATTTTGTGTCAGTATTGCACTAAAATTGGAATCTATAAGTCAAAAATCAAAGTTAACATGCAGTATATGAATGTCTCAAAATATCATATATTGTAACACTATAGCAGATTCACCATATGACGAACAAATATTTTTTTTGGGATAAAATAAGGTTCACCTCTCAATAATTGAGTTTTCAATTTTTGTTTTTTTAGCAAAAAATCAGTTAAAATGAACTTAAATGGTTTAGAAATATCAAAATATTGCAAAAATTGATTTATTCTACGTTCCTCTTTTTATCTTCACAAATTTTTGATTTTTATATTTTTTCTTTTTTAGAATTATTTTTGAGCAAACTGCTATGGTACTACAATATGTAGGACTCATACATACTGAGATTGATGTGTATATAGAGAGGCCGTGATGCCAGATTATTCAGGTACGCTACAGCTACAGTCTGATGAAGCAACAATGCTGCTGACTTTTATTTTTTTTGGTAAAATGCGACATGAGTGTGGGCGAACATCCCAACCTTTTAACAGTGCGGACAGAGTGTCCCTCTTCCAAAGATTATTTTCCAGTGAATTACTAGAGAGTTTTCAACCCTTGGAACTCCACTTCCGCACGCTCCGTCAAGAGTCTTCATACAACCAGTTTCTTGAAGGCAAACAAAGTTCGGGAGAACTGGAAACCACAATTTGGGAGGGCATTACATCCACAAGAAAACCTTGCTAAATTGGAAAAAAAAAACTGAGAAATCCACACAAATTTGATTTCTGTAATAAAGTCCTAAGTTCGACACTGTATTTCCTTCTGAGAGGGTTCTTATAGTCTGTGGAGCTTTCACGTGTCCAATCTTTCCAGGAACCACATTTCCTTGCCAAGCAGCGTTTCCCAGGGAGCAATTACTGTGGTAATTGTAAGATATGCACACTCATTCATGATAGTATAAGGGAATTGGTAACCTTGGAGTGCAAAGAGCATGAAGTGAAATCATGAATGTGTTAGCAAATCAAAGACGAAGTGCTTGGTCTAGGCATTAAGAGAAAAATGGGGTCTGAAAGGGGTCCTCTAAGACATCCCGTGGTAGGTGAACCGCTGCCCACACACTCCTCCCCACAAAAGCCCATTGGTCCATGTCGCTACCCGCTGGCACCGACAAAAGCTACAGTGCTTGCAGTAATGGCACTGCTGGCAACGTTGGCAACATTAATTGGCTGGACCCCTTGCTGGACCCACAAAACTTCACTCTTGTCATCGAGATGGCACCATTGGTGCCATCATCAAAAGTGCATGGTTTGGGGACAATTTTTTTTGCATGTGTGAATGTCAAAGGCCCCTTTGAGACTACAAATTTCTCTTAATGAATCAGAATTTTTGGAAGCAGGAGCAATTTTACACATATTTTTGAAGTTAAGGTGTTGTAGACACCTATTCAAAACTATAAACTTACCCTAACAAAATTTGTCAATACTTCCATCTCATTGGTTCCACTTCATTGGTTCCAGTGAAATTTTAGTAAAGTTGTGTTCAAGTTTAGGTTCACAACCTAATACTTTTCTGGTGATATTATAGGGGTCAAGATTGGGTCGCGGTTATAAATGGGTGTTCCTACCTTACTATCTTTTGATTCTTTTCTTCATAGATGTAAGTTCCTTTCTTCTCCTTGACATGTATCCCAATGAATCTTTGCTTCCAGACTCCATTTCATGCTTACCAAGCTCGCTTTGTTGTCATTCTAGAATGGCTGCGGATCCACTCATCCTCTCCGAAACCGCCATTTAATCTACTTTAAAAGTACATTTTACCAACTAGAATCTACATTTTATGTGGATTTAGGTACAATAGTGACGGTTTTGAGTACCTTACGTATTTGATGCGGGTATTCTCGAGTATCAACTGGGAGTTGGTTGTGTTGTTGTCATGCTTGCGAGGAGAAACTCGGGCGGGTATATGGAGGTGCGGGTTGGTTTCTCGCGGGTATACTTTGGTTTTAGGCGGATATAGTAGGTTTGATAAAGGGTATATGACAGTATCGGGAGGATTGCTCGAGAGGTCGGTGTTGTGTATAGGATGAGTCCCTGTCTGGAGGGGCTCACGCAATGTAAGGAATCCGAACGGAAAGGGCAAAGGCGAAGCCCGGCTTGTCTGAAAGGGGTGCCCTACATCGTGTGAGCCCCGACGGACGGGGCTCACTTGGCGTAACCCACGTGTGCACTACCCGTTACATGAGTAGGATACTGAGGCTGCCTGAAACATCAACATGGCTTCAGGGACAAAGCTGTTGCAGAGGCGGAGGTGCGCTCTCGTTGGAGAGGGAGGGGGGGGGGGGGGGGGGGGGGGGGGGGGGGGGGGAAGGGGTGTGTCGTCTGCTTTCACTTTGGTCTGCCGAGGCGGCGTTGTAATCCGGCTTCAATTTAGCAAGGGACGGTATCAACAATGTTGGAGGATTCCATCATCACAGAGAGGCTTCTCCAGGGACAAAGGCTTCAGCGGGGACGAAGTTCTTGTTACTGCAGCGAGAGGCAGGAGGTCGGGATTTCCCATTATCAGAGCGCATGCGAAGGATGTTAGGTCGAAATGGCGGTGGCGTTCCTATTTGACTTCACCCAGCGGTAGGACGGGGGCTGCTTCAACTTAACAGCCAAGACGGAGTTGCTGTCTCCCTCTTCTCTCTTGCAAGGATCAATTTACCTGAAGATTTTAGGTCAAGATGTGTCCAAGGCGGCGGCTATAACAACATTGAAGTTGGTATGTTGTTTCATTGTTAGTAGCTTGCTTTCAACTTTCATGCTGTAGTTGGTGCATTGTTAAGGATTATGTGATTCTCACCTAATTCCTTCAATTAGAAGTAGTGCTCTTTCCGACTAGTTAAGTGCACATTCTGCTCACTAGATGTGGCACAAATTTTGCTCATGTGATGGAGGCTTGGTCAAGATCATTTTGGTTAGAGGATAGCTGTAGGATTTGTTCTTGCTACAAAGCGTTCAACGATGAGCACTACTTTTATTTCTGATTACTTCATTTAATTTTGCTTACAAGGTGACTTTTGATTTAGTTCAAGATTTTTAGAACATGAATGGAACTTAGTTTCGGACCATGAAGTAAACAGGAATGGAACTTCTTCTAGAAATGAAGCTTGTTCTGAACCAAAACAAGGGGCCTATAATGTACCTCCAGGAAGGAATCAGGGAGTGAGAGCTCTCTTCCAGGCTAGTTAATTCCGGCCTTGTTTTTACATCAAACTTGTTACCTTTAACCATGGTGGGGATTTCACGGCTTTGGGGATGAAGCTATTTGGACGTCAGCTAAACAGCCGGAAGGTCTCCGGTTCGAGCCATTGCTGATTCTCAAATTGCCAATGTTGACGGTTGCTATAGGCTGGTCTCTACTAGCTGCAGTGAGGGTTCGACCCTGGAATCTTGGACATGGAGCACTACACGCTTATCCTTTGCTAGCTCCCTCTTGTAAGAAAGCTTACAAGTATGCTCAAGTTTTTGGGCGTGGCGGGTTATTTGACCAGACGGGTTATCTGCCCAAAAACCTAGGAGGCCAGTCGTTGCGGGAGGTACGTTGGATTATTATAGGAAACTTTCACAAAGTGGATTATGTTTGTTGTAGAAGCCTATTGGAAGAGTTTGAGGGCATGCTGGACTGTGACCAGGCTGGTGGGAGCTCCGTTTAGGTTGGCTGCTTGACGGATGGTCTTCAATCTTACTTTGTTCGAAGACCATAACATGCGACTGAAACTGAGGTCATCGTTCAGCTTCCATGCGGAGCAGGTCCGGTGGAGTGCCAAGGAAATGAGGCTAAGAGTATAATTGATAGGTCACTCAATGAGCAATGCAAAGCTCCACGCTTTCCTATTTCCACATGTTTTGGTTTGGCATATGTGTAGGCGATGATTGGCTTCCCCCTGGACTTTCTTTAACTTTACAATGTTTTTCTACAGTCGTTCAAGACATGGCCCAAGTGATTTTATGTGACATATTTACTTTTTATTCATTTAAGGCTATTTTTAATCATTTAGAGAAATACTAAAACTGAAAAATTTAATTTCTTGGAAGACAAACCTTAATTTTTGAAAAAAAAGAATAATCGTTCAAGGGTAACCGAACTTGCTATTAACATACAATATTGTGTAGATTTCCAAGACCCGGCTCAGTTACCTGAAAGGAGCCCATTAGGCGGCTTGACATTGTAAGTAGCAAAAGTTGTTTCTATTGTAAGGATCATAATTACAATAGATCACAACCATGAAGAAACACACTACCTTAACACTAGAGTAGCATTGCCATCCATTGAGTGATCTTTTTGCAAAATTTTATAATAAATCAATCAAAGTTTGCTTCTTGCAAAATTATATATATATATTTTATTACGAAAGAATCTGTAAAAATGGCTTCAATTAGCTAGGAAATATTAAAACATTGAATAATGATAATTTTTCCTTATAATTTTTTAAACTTTTTGTTTATGTTTTTTTATATATTCTTAGACAATTCTACTATGGTCTCACAATATTTTTTCTAAAAAAATCTATTAGCATTGGTTTGTCTTAGCTACTGTTGCGGACAACAACTCTAAGTCTTAAGATAGAGCAAGGGACTAAATTTAGGGGATACCTCAAAGGGAGACAAGAATAGACTAGAAGTGGGGGGATTCCTCACACAAGACTCAGAATAACACTTGAAGTGAGAAAACTAGAAGTGATATTGATAACTCGAAGAGTATGTACAACTGGTGTTGAAGAGAGTGAGGAGCAATGGCCCTCGACTCTCTATTTATACTAGGCTAAAGGAAACTTCGGAAGAAAGGTCGTAGAGACCTTGGAAAGCATCCATAGGACGTTCCGCAAGCTTATGGAAGCTTCCGGAATCTAAGAAGGTCAAGCGGAACCTTCCAGAAGCTTATGGAAACTTCCGGAAACAATTGGATCCGTATGGAACCTTCCGGAAGCTTGTAGAAGCTTCCGGAAACTACTAGAGTTACAAGGAAGCTTGTGGAAGCTTCCGAAAACTAGTGGAAGGTTCTAGAAAGTAGTAGAAGCATGTAGAACCTTCTAGAAACTAATAGCATCTAAGCACACTTAGCCACCGCTCTTTGGGAAAGCTCTTGAGAAGCTTCCGCGTTGTGGAATTGGTATAGGTCTAACGGTAAACCCATGGGGCGTGGATGAAGTCTGGTATGGCACGTCCATGACATCACCCCCCCTTCGAGGAATGAATTCCATGAGTTCACCTGTAAGCTAATAACAAAACAAGAAAACGAACGTTTGCGTGAAATTCACGTGGTCATGAGAAAAGAAAAGAATGTACATGGTATGAAATATCGTTAAATCAAATGTTGGCGCTGGCGGCATTTGCAATACCGTCAATCAAGCATTGGTGGTCGAGGAAGATTAGCCGACGTGTGGACGGAATCAAGAGAACTGTATACTGGTATTAGACCAGATGGTTGGCAACATAAGGCATTGGCGAGGTAGCGGTGCCGACCTTACCAATATTTTTGGCGGACGTGAGTTCGAAGGCCTGTCCCCGCAAGACTGAGCTAGACAAATGTATCGCTGCCTTGCCAATACCACCACCGTTTTAGTTCAAAGTCTTTGCATCTCCACATGCACCAAGAGAAGCTCACAAAACATGGTGCTGGTGGCGGTCCATACGCATTGAACTTAAACGCTTCTTGGCTTTTGTGGATACTGCCGATGAAACTCCCAAATCATTTCAGGAGCATTTTCAAGGTTTGAGGTTGGCTCCCATGTCCTTTCGCTAACGTCATAGCCGTGCGAGTGCATAAGGTATTCTAGTTGTCAACGGTGGATGCGAGAGTCAAGAATCTCCGAGACTTCAAATTCTTCATCCCCTTCAATTTCAATTGCATGAAGAGGTTCTTGAACTCTACCTGGTAATGTTGACTCTTTATACGGCTCGAGGAGAGAGACATGGAATACAGGGTGGATCTTCATAAAGGTAGGTAACTCCAACCGGTAGGCCACCTTAATGATTTGCTTGACCACTGGGAATGGTCCAAGGCGGCGGGAGTCAAGTTTGTCAGATGGTCGTCGAGTCCTTAAATTTCGACGCAGTAGCCATACTTTATCTCCAATGGAAATCTCAGGATGTACTTTGCAAGATTTGTCTACGTTCGTCTTCTAGTGCTCTTGCGCTTCCAGAAGGCTCTGCTTCATCTCCTTCTAAATATCAAATAATTGGGTAGCAAACTCAGCAGCAGCTGGATTTTTAGAAATGTTCAAGTTGAATTGATCAAACCTTGGATGACGACCGTGGTTTGCAAAGAAGGGGGTCTGCTAAGTAGACCCTTGCAATGTGTTGTTGTAAGCAAACTTGGCAAGCGGCAACAAGTCCACTCTGTTATCTTGATGATAGTTGATGATACAACGCAGATACTACTCCAACACTTGATTGACGCGCTCGGTTTGGCCATCAGTCTGAGGATGGTATGGTGAAGACAACTTGATCTCGATGCCTAGAATCTTGAATAATGACTGTCAAAACTTGGATGTGAATTGCGTACCGCGGTCAGAGATGATGTTGTTAGGCAGGCCATGGAGTCTGTAGACATTGTCTACAAAGAGCCTTGTTGTCTCTTCACCGGTCACAGTCTTGTGGCACGGAATGAAGTGCGCTATCTTGGTGAGCCGGTCAACAACAACAAAGATGGAATCAAAGGTCTTGGATGGTGGAAGATCCACAATGAAATCCATGGATATGGATGTCCATAGGGCTTCTGGAATTGGCAGCGGTTGAAGTAACCCATATGGCCGATGACGAGGGATCTTGGATCTAGAGCAGGTGTCACATGTTGTGACTTAGTCCTTCACGGTTTTCCACATTTGTGGCCACCAAAAGTCTCTGGATATCAACTCGATGGTCTTTGACTCTTTGTAGCCAAAATGTCCCGCCGATGGAAAGTCGTGTCGGGACTGGAGCACTTGGAGTCGGCATGGGCCTTCATGGACATAAAGTAATCCCTGATAGTATAATAGCCCATCTTGGAATTGGAATCTTGGATCAACATCATCTTGGGGAGTCTCTGATCTAGAAATCCGTGAACTAGAAGTAGGTTGATTCGGGGATTCCGAATCTATAACCTCTGAATGAGGGTCTTGGGTGTCCGGACTTGGAAAGCCTCATTAATTGGAGGTACCTATATTCTTCTTAAATTTCAAGGCCAAAGGATCGGATTGCAAACTTACTTGGATATCTTGGAGAAAGGATGCATGTACTGAAATTGTAGTGCGCACGGTCTTTAGCTAGAGTTGTTCAGGCTTGATAATTAGGGTAGTCCTTTGCTGGTCATAGGTTGCATCTCCTTCTTTAGGTGCCAGGTATGCTCGTCGAGAAAGAACGTCGGACCAAATTTGCTGAGAGCTGGGACAGTACGTGATGACAAAGTTGAAGCGCGGAAGCGATATACTCCAACGGGCTTGTCGTCGATTTAGTACCTTGGTAGACATGAAGTATTCAAGGTTCTTGTGATCGGTGTGGACCGTCATTGGATGTTGAGCTCCTTCGAGGAAGTGACGCCACTCATGGAAAGAGTCGACAATGGCTAAAAACTCCTTGTCGTGAATCTCGTAGTTGATCTCGGCAGTTGTAAATTTTTGCGAGTGGAACGCGACGGGATGGAGGCGTCCTTCTTTGTCGGGTTGTGAGAGGATCGCTTCTAGGGCAAAGTCAGAAGCATCCGTTTCTAGGAAAAACGGCTTCTGAAAGTCACGGTGTGTCAGAATAGGCGCTGTTATAAGCGCCTTTTTCAGAAATTCAAAGGCTTGGCTTGCTTCCGCACTCCACTCGAGCTTATCCTTGCAAGTTAATCGTGTCAACGGAGCAGCAATCTTGGAATAGTCTTGGATGAAGATTCGATAGAAGTTTGCGAAATCGAGGAAACACTATACGTCTTGAACGGTAATCCGCTTCTTCCAATTGATGATTGTCTGAATCTTCTTAGGGTCCATTGATAGACCCTTTCCGAAAATGATGTAGCCCAAGAATTCGACTTGGGGTTGGTGGAAGATGCACTTCTCCAGCTTGGCGTAGAGTCTTGCAGCTGGCGCGTAACTTCTCCAATACCAGTCGGACATGTTTGGTGTGGTCTTCTTCATTCTTGGAGAAAACCAGTATGTCATCGAGGTAACAGACAACAAAATCATCTAGAAACTCGCGGAATATGTCATGCATTAGGTGTTGAAAGATGGCGGGTGCGTTGTTAAGACGAAAAGGCATGACATTGTATTCAAAGTGTCCATACCTAGTTTAGAACGCCGTCTTTCATTTGTCACCTTCCTTGATATGTACTAGGTTGTACGCTCCACTAAGATCGATCTTGGTGTAGATTTTTGTTTGACCACTTGGTCAAGAAGTCCTAAGATAAGCAGCAATGGGTACCGGTTCTTGATGGTGACCTTGTTTAGTCCACGATAGGCTATGCACATTTGAAGGGAGTCGTCTTTCTCCTTGGCAAATAGGATAGGAGCTCCGGCCGGTGACTTGGAATGTCGAGTGAAATTTTTTGCAAGATTTTTATCAAGGTACTCTCGCAACGCAGCAAGCTCATTCTGTGAGAGGCTATAGATTGGACCAAATGGAATTTGCGCACCTTCTTGAAGTTCGATGCCGCAGCCATAAGGTCGATGTTGGGGGAGTGTATAGGCGTTCTTCTTCTCAAACACATCTCGATACTCCTCATACTTTGCTGATAACTTGGTTGATTTTTGAGTCGGTTGAGATGTTGGAGTTGCATAAATTGCAAAGAAACTGTCATTCTTAGCCGCCTTCATAAAGGCTTGAGCACCGACCATCAACGGAACCTTGACCTCAGACTTTTGGACTTGGTGAGGGTACTGATTTGGACTATTTTTAAAGTGTTTAGAAGGAATATGAGAAACTACGGTTGGATAATGGATATATTAACCTTCGGTTTGTCCAATTTATATCTAGATTGACCATCTCTAACCAAGAGAGACCTAAGACAAGAAGATTAGAAGAAGAACTAATGATATTGAATACGATAGTACTGCGGTGCCCTTCTAGGATAATGTCTAAGGCTTTGGTTTCGTGGGTGACATCTCCTGAAATCAAGGGTCTACCCTCGATACCTCCACTGGTATAGGGTATTTTTAAGGGACTACACGAAGATTATGACATTTTACAAGATTCCTATCAATAAAACAAGCAGAGGCTCCGCAATCTTACAAGGCTTTAAATTTTACGCTATGTGGATGACAATCTATCTTAAGCGGGATATGAAAACAACGAGAGGGTTCAGAGGATAAGATAGGACCTGATGACGTGGCAACACTTGTCAGCCGCACGGTCCCTAATGTGGCTGGCAGCTGTTGTTTTCCGACTCGGCTTCCTCATGCTTTGGCTCAGAAGTGCTTGAGGTGGGGGTGAAGCACAATAAATTGGATCACAAAAGTGCTTCGCTATTTGCTAGTTTCAACCCTTTTGCAAAAATTGCACAAAATTGATGGAAAGATGTAATTGAAGTCAATATTTTTGCTAATATGGATTCTCAACTTGTTTTTCCACAACTCGGAAAAGTTTTGTGCAAAGTAGACACTTTTAAGTTATCGTATGAGGGCTTTAAATCCAAGCAAAGTGAATGCAGTCATTTGAAAAAGTGGCTAGAAAAGAATAAAAAACTATCTAAAAAACACTTTTGATGAAGTGGTGCCCTCTGTATGTTTAAGAGGTATTCTAAAATAGACAATTCATATACTCATTGTTTGATTTAGGGTTCCTAAAGTATCCCAAGGATGTTTTTAGGAGGGTCTTTTCCGCAATACTTTTTGTCACTTTTTTTTCACGGAACATTGTTTTTTAAATTGGAAAAAACATCCTCTAAAGACAATAGAGGGCCCCAAATGAAGAAATTAAGACTTTGGAAAAGTTCATTTTCATGATTTAGAACTAGTGGTCAAATTAAGTTTCAATTGAAGATGTTTTTTTATGGAGAAGCCTATAGGACACCGTATGACACCTTAAAAAGTGACTAAAATGCTCAAAAACTACACCAAAATGCTCAAAATCAGATTTGAGCTTTTAAAAACAACAAATTTATATTCACTTCTTAGTGATCACATTTTGCACTTGGTGGTCGACTTTATTGTGCTCTCCCCCGGTGCTCCGAAGCTTGTGTGACTTTCGTCCCTAAGGTTTCACAGGGCAATTCTTTACGCTATGGTCCTTCCCTCCACAATATAAACACAAGTGCTCCTCGCGACGTCGCTTTTTCTCTTCTTCGCTTAACTTCCTGACTTTGGAGGTGTCGATTTGTATCGGCTCTGCGGTCAAAGTGTTTGAAGATGCTTGATGGGTTGGAGTTGCGTAATCCGCTCGATATGATCCGAAGAGCAATCGTCGCTCCTGTCGCTGCTCGAACAACCGGTTGTCGCAGTCGATTGCTTGAGTAATGGCTTCAGACAGAGTAGTTGGCTTGGGCAAATTTAGCAACAAGGTTTTGATATCGTTGCGGAGTCCCCATCGAAAGATGGTGATGAGAGCTGCATCGTTCCAATTGAGGTCACATGCAAGTTGTTGGAATTCTGCAACGTACACTGAAGCTGGGCGCGATCGTTGTTGCAGCGTTCGAAGTTTTGTTGTTGCTGTAAGGGCTCGATCTCTTTCAAACTTATCCGGCAAGGCTACTCGAGGTTCCTTTGGCGCATGTGAAGCTGGATTTGCTGCAATGGCTCGTACATGGCTTGGAGTTGGGGCAACTTGAAGCTGTTTGATGGCACTTCGTAGGTTGGCATCCTCTTGCTGTAACTGTTGTAGCATGGCAAACATGTCATGCATCTCGATGTTCGGAACGTCACCCATCTTGAATCCGATAGGTCTCATAAGTAAATAAAGAAGCAGAGTTTCGCGTCGTGTACTTCTGGAACGACTACAGGAATTGAAGACCTCAAGAAATTTAAATAAAATTCTTCGCTCTTCTCTCGAATGATAATATCTCTAAGTTCGGTCTTTGGTCAAAAGAAAAAACGTACTTCTAAAACGACTGGACTTGACGAAATGGAAAGTTGGTTTAAGTCCGCAAAAAAACTCTCATAGGGATGACTATATGAGGAGTATAAGCTTAAGGGAGGATAATCCGCAACCCTTAAGGCGTCATGACTCTTCAAAAGAAGAGGGGTAATCCACACTCTATCTTGCAAGAACAGACTGTGATATCAGGAAGTACTTAAGAAGGACTACAAAAGCACTCTCTTCAAACTATTGCGGACGACAACTCTAAGTCTTAAGATAGAGCAAGGGACTAAATTTAGGGGATACCTCAAAGGGAGACAAGAATAGACTAGAAGTGGGGGGATTCCTCACACAAGACTCAGAATAACACTTGAAGTGAGAAAACTAGAAGTGATATTGATAACTCGAAGAGTATGTACAACTGGTGTTGAAGAGAGTGAGGAGCAATGGCCCTCGACTCTCTATTTATACTAGGCTAAAGGAAACTTCGGAAGAAAGGTCGTAGAGACCTTGGAAAGCATCCATAGGACGTTCCGCAAGCTTATGGAAGCTTCCGGAATCTAAGAAGGTCAAGCGGAACCTTCCAGAAGCTTATGGAAACTTCCGGAAACAATTGGATCCGTATGGAACCTTCCGGAAGCTTGTAGAAGCTTCCGGAAACTACTAGAGTTACAAGGAAGCTTGTGGAAGCTTCCGAAAACTAGTGGAAGGTTCTAGAAAGTAGTAGAAGCATGTAGAACCTTCTAGAAACTAATAGCATCTAAGCACACTTAGCCACCGCTCTTTGGGAAAGCTCTTGAGAAGCTTCCGTGTTGTGGAATTGGTATAGGTCTTACGGTAAACCCATGGGGTGTGGATGAAATCCGGTATGGCACGTCCTTGACAAGCATTAAGAGTTAGTTTTTGGAAGAGTCACTTCATTCATCTCTAGAATTTTCACCGATTCAATTCAAAAACCTTAGGTATTGGAATCAAAAGCCATTATCTATGTGGCAAAGATTTTAGCAATTTTCAAACTCATTGTAGGCTTTTATTACATTGGATGTGAGCTCTAGAAATTCCATCAATCTTTCATGTCAAACTTCACTTGTAAATTACGTTTTAATGAAACACCTATTCTACATATATCAATCCTACATCAAATGCCTTGGATGCACTTGAAACTTCTTAACCAAAATCATTACTATAAGCTTTTAAAAGTTAAATAATATATTTTTTCCTCTAAGATCCTTCTTCAAATTTGAATAGGAAAGACATTGTTTTTGTAATTTTTCTTATCTTTGAAAGTAGTATATCTTTATTTAAATATTTTTTTATTCATGAAGAAGGATTATGGTCATATTTTGAAGCAAGAATAATTGTTTGTTCTTTTGATTTAGTTAGGTCCTTCATTACATATAATTATAAAAGTTTAACTTTAAAATTTATTTAGATATGATTTAGATGATTATGATATAAATAAATTGATTAATATATACAACGGAAACACTACAATCTACAACAATCAATCATTTTATACTATTTTTTATACAGTGGAACTTTGAAGCACCTTACTTTATGGCCATAGAAATTCTACATTTTTCAATTTGTCCAGCATTACATTCTTACAAAATATGATTCCACCTGATATGATGATATAAACTGGTTGACAGAAATGCCATATGTGTATGCAATTGATGTGATTATGGCATCCTTAAAAAAGTCATATCATACAAAACAATCCCTTGTGTATAATGTTTTTAAATTACATTTTATGCATGCATCCACAACTTCATTTGCTAGATTTGTCCATCAATACTAGCTATCCATATGTACTACCTATGAAATTATTACAAACCACTATTCATATCTTTATTTGCCATGAAGTTCATGGCAGCTATAAAAATGATTGAAGAAAAGGTTGTTTGCTTTAAAATTTGATGTTAACCCCTAAAAATCCAGCCGTTTTTGGAAGCTCCAAGTTCCAAAACTGTCATTTTTGACCTCTTTGTGAGAATGATGGTTTGGACCAATTTTTTTTCTTTTTTTTAGACATCAAACCGTAAGATCTTGTACTTTACTCTCTTTAGAAGTACTGATAGAATTTTCAACTGTTGGATGTTTACCATTTGTGATATTATAATGTTCAAAGTTGCAGCAAAAGTTTTTTTGGGTATAAACCGAACGAAATAGGGTAAATGGTGAAAATGGGGACTTGATGTTCATTATCGCAAACATTTTGCTCATATTTTTATCCATGTAGGTAATCAAGTTGGGTACCTCTATGCAAAATTTTGGAGACTTATTACTTTTTTAGAACCTTCATAAAAATTATTTTCTAGAAGCGGGTCTAAAAACGTTGATATCGTAAAACATGTATGACGTTACGTATACTTGGTTTTAGAAAAATCTAAACGGTGGTTAGGTGCCTTTATACATTTTTTATTTTTGGGCGAAATTATTTTTGAAAAATTCCAAAATCTCAAATTTTGACGAATTTTGAAAGAAATAATTCAAAAATTTGAAGCTTGTCTTTGTAATTTTTGGAGGCTGCCGTTGTAAAATTGGTTTATTTTTTGACTTGGGTCTCTTTGGAATTTGAGTGGTGGTTTGGTTATGAAAATATTTCACGATTTTTGTTTTTGAAAAAACCCTAATTTTAAGCTGCCCGTTTTGGACTTGAAACCTAAAATTTCTAGATGAAGGTCTTAAAATTGGAATTTGGCGTTGAAAATTTTATCACATACACTTTGCAGTATAGGGAGCATCCAGTAAAAATCTTAGGCAAAAATATGAATTTTAACCTCTTCATCTTGGCTGCCCAAAACAGCAAAAACCCATTTCGGCTTTCCTCGATTTTTAGGGATTAATGAAGTCTATAAATATCATTTATAGAGTAGTTATCTTGACGGCTTTTTTAGTTTTGTTTCAGAGTGGCAACAAATTGTTTTCAAGTCTTGTTGCCAAAAACATCTACACTGGTGTAATACGTTCATCCAAATATCTTATTATTTCATTTTTTGTTCGAAGTTTATCAAAATTTAACAACGTAATAATGAACGTAGAAAATTTAAAACAAATCTCAAGACATCAACCCTATTTCAATATATTTAAAACAAATTATAGCAACCATGAGATTTCCTGTTATAGATATTTGTTCTTTATCACATCTAGTTTGGCTTAACCAAGGTCAATCTATAATAAGGCTTCACTATGACGTCATGTGTTGATTGCTTCATGTATTCACTTCATCAAATATTCTGAGTGACGTCACACGTTCATCGCTTCATATATTCACTTCATTAAATATTCTGAGAGTGACAATTGACCATTCCAGGTCTTGAAAGGTTGTGGCACCCCCATTATAGGTTTTCTTTCCGTCTTTGCAAGATTCAAAAAAGTTGAGACATTTTTTCCGCCAAGCCATCTTAGAATCCTGACAAATTCAAGTGATATCCCCAGTTTCGCAAATTACCACAATGAGCCCAAAACAATGCCTCTGAATTCCTCAGACAGAGCAGCCTCTAAAGATTCTGACTGCAGCGACTCCATACTGGAACCTGCGAAAACCCATTAATACATGATCTTAATACACATAAAGGAGCAATTAGGAAAGATGTGAAGCAACAAAACTCTAAATGCAAATGCAAGAATTAAGAAAGAGCTTTTTGCCCTTTATCATATACATCCTGAAAGTTCAGCGTAATAGAGTTCTGTGGAAATGTGAAAGCACAATTGACAGTGTTTTTGAAAATGACATAAATTATACTCCTCAGGCTACATTTGTTACAGAGAGGAAGATCCAAGTCACCTGTGTCCATCAACAGATTCATACTAGTTTTCAAAGTTCACAAGTACCTTCGACTTCTTAGACTTCGGCATCCTAGACCTACTGAGTAGGGAATATATTTACAAGTATTACATACTTACTAAGCAGTTATATGAGAAAATTTAACGACAAAATTCTACCACCACAATGATGTTGGCCAAAACCAAGCATACCAACAAAAAATTGGCAGACAATTTGTCTCTAAAATTGGACAGCCATACCATGTAGATTTTCATTCATTCCTGCGCGTGGAGGACTGCAAAGTAGCACAGCTCCTTCTCTGTATATAAATACTCTTCACGCACTCACGTTGAAACTAAAACTTTTGTTTCTTATGTGCAAGGTCCTCTTCGGCCGGTGTATCTTCTGCTGTTATGTCATTCGCAGCATCAACTGTTTGGCTTGAGCCGTTCTTCTCACCACGAACTACCTGCAGATGCACATTTCATCGCTTCAATTGAGATAACCCAATCATCATATTATTGTAATCCTGCTCAAAAATAGTTTAGAAACTCAATGAAGAAGACCTCTGCAATGGAAATTTTGGACAATTACATAGCTGTCTTCAGCATATCTATACAAAGACAGCATGTCCCGTTCTTGAAGATTGTGAGCCTTCACGAAATCACCTGCAGTTGCAAGCACAATTTACCTCTTAGTTGCCAAAGATGCAACGCTGTGAACCTTCGCGTTTAATGTAAGGTAGAGATGGGTATTCCCGTCAGGGTTCTAATTCCGTGGCCTATCAGTACACCAATATCTGAGCAGACAGGGCCTGACTACCACACTCAGCAGATTGTATAACAACCTATCATGTTCTCCATGCAAGAATCTTTGTATTGCATATACCTACTCCCGGAAATAGTGGTCTACAATGTTGCACTTCAAATATTCATGAAAATTTGATAAATTTAAAAAAAAATATTAAAAAATCAAATTTGTGATTTTTGACCTAACTTCTATTTGTATAAATTTTATCCCCATAGTTTTCTTAATCCCAAATATGTTGAATGGCTTAAACTGACGGGAATACCCATCTCTACCTTACACAGTATTTTAGAAGTATGAAATCTCAAATTGCAAATGACTTTTTACGAACAATCAGAAAGAAACTTAAAGGGAAAAAGCATTAGAAATTCTTGAAAAAATTCGAATTGATTTGTATGAAATGGAATTTACGGGTATTCTCCAGCAGGTACATGCGGCTCTTGCTATTTGACCAGAACCTGGCACCAGACGTATACACACGTAAACCCTAGGCCCATAGCGTATTAGCTCTTATTCCAATTAACCCCTGAACGTCCACAACGCCCTTTCTGGCCGTATGTGGGAGTTATCCTCGGATTTCAGGCATGAACACTCGTCGGACCTCTTCGAGGCTAGAAGCAATATTCTGTGTTTCGGAAAAAGCGATCTATCGAACTATAGCACATCCCGTACGGATGCGGCATGTGGCAGGAGCAATGGATTGTATCCGGTTTGGCATACGGTTTAGGGTCTGCGTATCCTCGGGCTGAACCCGGAGCTCGGGGGGGTCGCGGGCACACTTGCGTGGCAGGCCGTTAGGTTACTTGGCGGGAGAGTTTGGCCATGGCGGGAACTGAAGGCGGCCCGGCCTGAGGGGCGGAGGGGCACTGCAGAATGAGCGCGATGCAGTTGTGAAGCAGCCTCGAATTCCCTTGTTGCATACGGCTTCCCGCACGGATTAGCTTCATCATGTTGTGGGGAGGGAAGTGTACAGGGATTGAGACGAGTTGAGAGAGTGGACGTCGTGGAGTAGGTTTTGGCGGGCGCTGGTGTGCGGTCGTCTGTTGCAGATATGAGTTTCGGTAGTGGGTTGTTTTAGCAGATGTGCAGAAAGGCGGCGATTGCGCTCATTGTGAGTAGTGGTTAGGGTCGTGGGGTGCTTTAGTTGGGACAGCACGTTGTCCTGAACCGAGAGTGGCGATGGCGGAGGCGCGCAGATATAACGATGAAGAGAGAATGTTGCTCCACACTTGGGCAATTGAGCGAGGGGCAAGCGGCACAAATTCTGACGTTTTTGGACTTGGATGTTCTTCACAGTCTACCCCTCCCACCTCGTACGTATCGAAAGCAGGGGATTGAGGACTATCGGTGGGGAAGGTTTCTCATTCGCCGCCAAATTCAGCATGTTCTGAAGTGGACAGCTCGACGCGAAGAGAGTGATCCATAGGGATTTGGAGAGTGGCTGAATACGTTTATTAGAGAGAGATTGTTTCCGGAGCCGAAGACTGCAACCTGCGATGGCGAGGATGAAGGCCGCGGCGAGGGCGGTAGGAAGACGCAATGCGGAGATTCGCGGGAGACGAGAGACCAGCGTGCCAGCAACGACCATGGAAGCGGCTGCGGAGACGAGCCAGAGATTGGAGCCTGCGGAGGGGAACATTGGCTCTGTAGCGCCCATAAACCTCATTGCAGTCTTGGGTGATGCTCCCCCCTTAGGGAGCCAGGAAATGCTATTGGGAGAGCCGGAGAATCCCGCCCTGGTGGGGTACAAATGGGAGCGAACGACGCCGGTGCGGGGTCGGGCCTCAGGCATGTTTGTGCTCCATATCGGGGACACGCCTCAGGGATCACCGATGTCGCGAGATCCTCCGAACAGGATACTCTCCCGGAAACAATTACGGGAGGCAATCAGAGGGGCCCAGATTGGCCGGGGTCGAAGAGGAGAAGGAGGGGTGCGGCGTCGGCTTCACCAGCCGGACACAGCACCGGCTCATGCTGATGCCCGAGCTCCTGGCGGTGTTCGAGGGGGTGCCGAACGCCGCGGACGAGGGGCGAGAGGCTCTGCACGAGCCAGACAACCGAGACACACCGAAACACCCCCAGTTTTGATAGCCCCAGAAGGGTGGGAGGCTCCTCCAATTCTCCAGAATCTGAGGAGTCCGTTTTCATTGAGGCGGCGATTGCCCCCAGGTGGATCTATTGCAGACACGGATAACCTCGACTTCAGGGTTGAGGATTTTGTGCCCGGTGCTGCGGATTTTGTAAACCTGGATGATGAGCCGAGGGGGAGGAACGAGGCGACTAATGGAGGGGTCGACCACATCAGCGAGGATGCGGCATGGCCGGTGGGAGACGCAGCGAGACAGCCGTCACAACATGCACAACACGAACAGGAGTATCCAAGTCGGCACTTTGATGATGCAGAACAGGTCACCCCCGTGGACGCCCGAGCCTTCCCGAGGATTCTCCACGTTCTCGTCAAACTCTCCGTCCTTGGATTGACGAGACCTTGTGGGGGGACTTGCAGAAGTTCAGCGGGGTCGTTATGTCGAGGTATTACCACCCTGTGACACGAGTTCCCATGTATGCCGTCGACTTCGGAGGTGGTATTGGGCACCGTAACGTGCGCGTTCAAGATACAGAGCTGGATATGGAGAGGCAATTTAGAAGTGAGGATGGCGGTGGTTCGGCTAATGCTGAGGTTGAGGCATCGGGCTCAATGCCCGCGGCAGAGCAGACGACCATTGCTAGAGGAGACACCAACGACGATGACCCAGAGTGGGAGGCTGGCTACAAAGACTTCAATTGCTCGCAGGCATCAGGTGAGGGTTCTTTCTCTGAAACTGCTTCATTCGTGGAGGAACCGTTGCAAGAATTGGGCCTGTATGAGGATGATGAGGACGTCACCGGGTGGTGCTTCGAAAGGCTCTACGCAGACGATCAGTGGCAAGATGTGTCCACGACGTTTGCCCATGACATTGATAACTTCACGGGACCTGTGCCGGGCCCAACGTCCGCCCCGGCTGAGTCCATGGTGGATTACTTCCTACGTTACTGGCCAAATGAAGTGTTGCGCCGAATCGTGGCTGAAACAAACAGGTGAGCCTCTCCACTTATACATGCGGTCTCGAAGTGCGGACAGATTCACTGAGGATCAGTGGCATGCGTCAGTGCTCCACGGCAGGCAAATCTGACTGTGTTACCCTGCTTTGTCCATGCAGATATGCCGCGCAACCATCAGAAGGTTACCCCGCTCTGACGAACGGAAGGACCGAATGGACCCCAATCGACGTGGAGGAGCTTCTTGCCTAGTTTGGCATCTTGATCCTGATGGGGTTGAAGGAATCCCCAGACATCCGTTGTTATTGGGCGAAGAAGCCCTTCTACAACTGCCCGGTCATCTCCGAGGTCATGACGAGACGTCGGTTTGAGGCAATTATCTGATGTGTTCACTTGGTGAACAATGACGAGGTGGTTACAGAGAAAACTTCCCCACAATATGACAAGATAGCAAAGGTGAGGTGGTTGTGCGAGTCATTTGCTACCCTATCGAAGGCTTTATACAACAATGAGCGGGTCTGCACCGTGGATGAGATAATGGTCCCCTACAAGGGGAGATACTGTAACATTCGACAATACATGAAGGCGAAGCCAGTCAAATTCGGCGTGAAGGTGTGGGCGCTGGCATCATCACAGTCTAGGTACGACATGACTTTGTTATATTCTGTCCCTGCACTCTTGTATGTTATGCAAAGTTCCCAGCATCCTTCATACTTTTATCCTTGCTGGCTGTGTTTCAATCTAACTGTCTTGAGATAATTCTGTGCATGTGGACACAGGTATGTGTCAAACATCATCATCTACTTGGGCGCTGATGATACAAGAGAAGAAGGCGAGTCAGTAGGTGAAGATGCTGTCCTTACTGCGGTCCGCGGGTTGGAAGGGAGAGGTCACGTGATTATCACGGACAACTTCTTCACCAGCCCTCGTCTGTTCATGGCCTTGATGGAGCGTGGTTTTTGGACGACTGGTACGTGCCGAAAGACACGGAAAGGCTTTCCCGAATCTCTTGCAGGCTTCCCGAAGACAGCGCTTCCCAGCGGAGGTCACCTTGTCGTCAAGATGCATTGCAGTCGGAAGATAGCCGCCATCTGTTGGATGGACGCTAAACCAGTGTTCTTACTTTCAACTGCGTGTGACCCAATTCGGGAGCACACGTTTGCCGGGCGCTGGGTGGGACGAGAGCGCGTGGACTTCCCTACGTCTCCAATTCTTTTGCAGTACCAGGCTGGGATGCGAGGCGTCGATGTCGTTGATCAGAAAAGGCAGGAGTATAGCACCCAGCTACACTCCCACAAGTGGTGGCACCGCATCTTCATGTTCATTCTGGATAGTACCTTATTGAACGCATATGTCCTTTACTCCGAGGATCAACGCAGTCGCGGGCTGCAGCTTTATACTCGAGCTCTCTGGCATTATACTCTGGCGGAGTCGTTGATTCGACCTCGGCTGAGAGCTGGCCGCATCCGCGGACCGATCCGCAACCTAGCCCCCCGCGGACTGCACTTCTCTGAGGCCCACGGCCGTCTTCGGCGGCGCTGTGTCGTCTGCCATAGTCGAACTCGCCGCATCTGTGGGGGATGCGGAGGCCAGTTTATGTGTGACGGTCGATGCTATCGAGTTGTTCACACTCAACCCGGGTACCATGCGAACCTTCGGAACCTTGTCTAACTCGTCGTTTTGTTTCGTAGTGGGTGTTTCAGGGTCAGCGCTGGATGGCAACGTTGGCGGACAGACTGTGGGCTTTCTCGCGTGGCTTGATGACCTCGTCTGGTCTCACATCTAAGTGCACCAACCCGCTGTGAAGGAGCTTTGCTTCATCGGTACCAGGCCGGAATGCATGTGAGCCGGAATGCGTGTGAGCGTCGGGAGAGTTTTGGTGGACGCAACGGATTGTATCGTGCCTTTGTTAGTCCACATTTTGATTACATGATGATCCCAAGTGGGAAGTGCGGCAATTGCATTGCGACTTTAGGCAGTTCATTAGCTTTTCTGAGGCCTAGGCCAACGGTAGATGTCACCTTGGGGAGGTGTACGTAGTAAAGACCTCATCATGTTTTGCAAAAACTTTGACACCCTGGACTTTATTCAAATGTATGGAAGCAAGTTTGCAATACATGTCTGTAATTTGTTCCTGAGGCGAGTGACGTTCTTGACTGAAGGGTCGTTTGGCAAGTGAACTCCGCGGGGAATCAGGGATGGGCGGTTGCCTGTTGGCGTGCCAAGTCGGCAATGTCCCGAAGAGCAGTTAGGATTCCCGCCCTTCCAGCATTCCGCGTGTCCGCCACCGCTCCATCCACGTTACCACCCCCACGGATCCATTCCTCGTATCCTCAGTCGAACCCAGGCAAAGCTCCGGGTCACCCCCCGCAGCTCCATACAAGAAACCGACTCCAGATGTTCCTATAAATCTCCAGATCGCGAGCACCAACTGCGGCGCAAACTACAGACTACACCTCGCGAATGCACTCTGCAAACATCGGAACGGCTGAAAGTTGTTCGGCACCTCCAGAAGGTCGTCCCGTACGACTGTTTGCGGTGTGTAGAGCTACGCTACGGCCCCGTATGTTGGGACCCCAAGAGCCGTTCAGGGGTTAAGAGTTCCATAAATAACGTGTAAGATAGTTCCATGATTTCCAAAATTCTACGCATACAAATAACCTGAATAATCAACACAACCCACAACACTCTGGTGGTTATGCGCACTACCTATAGCGGAATGTCCAGCTCTGGGCGGTATCAAAGTCTGTCATAGTTAACAGCACTCCTTCACTCTGCCGCAAATAAACACATTTAGTTGGTTTCAGCACTAATCAAAAACGAACAGACAACAGTGTACTTCGACTTAATACCCACAAAAGCAGTGGCATCCTCGTAACGACAGTCCACATCACTTAGCATATCAAGGCTCCAGGTAACAATAAACCTGATATAACAACACCATAAGACACATACTGATACACGATCCTCCGACTACCTTCGGGAGAACTATGCGCCCAAGACTGCTCACACCACTGGGACTCAGCTGCTTTTGCAGAATCAACATTAAATCGCGTGTGCTGAGCCCCTGCATCACCTACGTACCAATGCAGAAACAATGGCATCAGATATTGAAATGGAGCGGATCATAATATGTAGACGCAACCCAAAGACCTTTCTGAGATCCCGAGTCCGTGTGAACATCAATAAATCACTCGGACCAACAAAATGATCTCATACACAATCACAAACATTCACACCCATACACACCCACACCCACCTGTGCAGAAGAACTCACAACGACCTTCTGGTGAACTGCGCTTTCCTGATTCCCGCTCTGCACCGTACCGCTCCCAACATGAACAGGTTTAGTCGTCGGGCGCGCGTGATGTGGATCAGTTCCATGTCCTCTCCGTCTAGCAATCCGACTTTTTTGTGACGCTTTGGTAATAGCATCAGTCGTGTGCACGTACTCATACGAGACGACACATTTTTAGCCAATTCATCCTCCAAACCACTCCATCACCACACCACACCTCCTACTCCCACTCCACACCCCCCAAGACCCTCCCATCCCATCTCATCACCACAAAACCCACCCTCTGAGACCAAAACCATGAGAGAAATGGCCATCAGATTCTCCAACAATCTCACCCAAGCCCAAAAATAAAAACCAGGACTTTAAAAAACTCACCTTGAAAAAACCCACCGCCAAAACCTAAGTTTTACCGACCCAGTGGCCCTGGCCCAATTGGAGAGCTGACAGAATGTGAGCAAATGAGAGGAAAGCTCAGTCACTGACTCGTTTGGAGCTGGAGCTGGCTCCAAACGCAATGACAAAGCCACCTAACCAAATTCCGAGCCACATGCCGCTGCCATGCATGTCCATTATGGAAGCCAATTGGTAGAGCTTGGGGCCGTGCTGGTGTGTCAGAGCATCCTCACCGCGGCTCTCCCGTAGCTGTACGGTATCTGTATCGGCATGGACTTCATCTCCATACAGTACCAGTAAAAACGTAAAAACCCTCCCAGCGCAGTCACGTATCCTGGAAACTTTGCCGAATTGGATTCATAGAGGCTCATCTCCCATCTCCCCACCAGTATCACCTTACTATCACCTCAATATCACCCTAGTATTACTTAAACCCGTATTCTCCGCATCAATGCCGAGGTCTGCTTGTTTCCAAATTTGGAGTCAAAAGATCTTGAAGAATTGTTGTGATTTGTTCACAGCTCCGAGAGAGGTGGAGAGACCTCATAGGATTAGGGTTCCAAATGGTGCAGAGTCTGTTCCCGCCTTATATACCCAGACACCATATTTAAATGTCACCTCTATCACTTCAACATTACTTCACTAGAAAATATGATACAAAATTAGGAAAATAAGATCCAAAATTGAAGAAAATAGGATCCAGATTTAGATAATAGGCTCCAAATTTTAGCCAAAATTAGAAAATATGATATGAAAGTAGAAGACATGATCCAAAATTAGGTGACATGATCCAATATTGGATGACATGATCAAAAATTAGAAAATATCATCAAATTAAAAAAAAAATAGAATTCAAAATTATAAACATAGGATGTAAAATTAAATAAAAATATCCAAAATTGAATGATATGATCTAAAATTAGGAGAATAGGATTCAATATAAAACATACAATCCAAAGTTAGGAAAAATGTAAAGTTTGCATTTGTAGAATACAAAACATATTTATATATTTTTTTGGAATGTCAACATGCTAAAGCTCATGATGTAGCTAGGAATAAATTTTCCTATTATTTATATTTTAGAATTAAAAAGAAGGTTGTTAAACTTTTACTTGTTAAATTTAATTTATGTTTCTATCTTGGAAGTGGAATTGACCCAATCACAAAATATAACTTACGTTTTAGTATAAGAAACATGATTTTTATTATTAATTAGTAGATATGGTTTTTAACTTATTGTTCAAGACTAAAGTGTCCTTATTATTGACTAGACATGACTTATAACTTATTGTTACCAAGGAAATTTCACCTCTTTTTCTTCTGTACAGAGCTCATAATGGACCAACTATAATCATGACAATCCTTGCTTGTCAATCTGTGAAAGTTAAAATATTTTTTACTGTATGCCTTAATTGTCCTTAGTTCTCAAATCCGTAAAAGTCATAACGTTCTCTTTTACTATTTTTTTTTTTACTATCCTTGGTTTTTAAGTTCATGAATTCCAAACCATTTTTCTCATTTGCCATTGCTTTTCAAATCTGTAGAAGTCAAAATTTCCTACTCATTTGAAGTGCATTCTTTCTTTATATTATCATTTTATTTCAAGAGTGGCTCCAAAAATGTAAAATTTAAAACGTGATGATAACATAAAGATAGTTCATAAAGATGTTGTACTTTATGATCATAGTGTTTGTCCATAAAAAGATGGCTTGTAATTAAGAGAATTCTCATAGTAGCTTACAATCAACATTTCTTTCTTATGCTCAAATTTTTACTCATATGTTCCTTGACAACATCAAATGATTTTTAGCCCTTCAATATTTCACATGGTTTTCATTTTTTATTGTTGTATAAAATGATTATGTCCTGTAAAATTGGTATGATTTAGTAACAACTATACCTACATCACTGCGTCAACATACATATCGAACCCGTCAAACTCTGTTGTATCCAATTAACATTTCTGATTTTTTTTTATACAAACTTAGAAGTTCATTATTGAGATACACAACATTTAGATAATTGTTTGCCGAGTTTTATTGTATTTAGTAAGTTGACACTATTTGCATAATTTTACCGAAGTAATTTGTAGTTTTATGGTCATTCATATTCATTTGATAATAATTGTTTGTTTTCAAGTCTATGGTTCAAAATTACAAATAAATTTACAATCATTGGGGCTCCAAATCAAATGTTAAAACAATGATCCACATATTTAAACATTCAATATTTTACCAAGGTATATCTTCCAGTAACTCAAATGTAACTATTAGATAAAACAATAAGTCGACAAAAGAAACTTCCCTTATAAAAACAACCAGTCATTTGTCTTTTTTTCCTTCATAGACGTGAAAACTCAATTCATCATTAAGAGAAAATTGAAATTGGGGTCCCAAAGGAGTTCCTCTAGATTTGTGCACTTGCTCAACTCTGGCAACCGCACCAACGAACTACATCCCCTCATATCAAGATGCCGCAACGAAGGTAAATCTCCCACACCTTCCAATCCACTCAAACCCATGCACCCAGATAATTGCAAATGATGTAAGTGCTGCAATCCGCTCAAGCTGGGTAGCTCACTTAAATTCGGCAAAGAACGACATTCCAGTTCATGAAGCTGTCGAAGACTATCAAGACCCCGCACCTCTGAGATCCCATCACAACAACCAATCCTCAGAATCTGCAAACCGGTGAGTTTCTGCACACCTCGTCCAATAAAGAATTACCCTCAAGAAACAACTCTCGTAAGCAAAACAGGTGCTCAAGTCCCGATGCATCCCTCAAATCGTCACAATATCGAATTTGCACTGAGTCTAGACACTCTGTTCTGAGTCCTGTCAACTCTTGTAACCCTTTAATATTCCGAAGATCAAGGGTCAGCAGAGATGAGCACCGCCCAAAATCGATGCCATCGTGAGCTATAATGTCTACAAGCTTCAAATTGCACAAGGTGGTGCAACGAGTAAACACGTCTCTCCCTACAATAGCCCCAACTCCTTCAACTTCCAGAACCTTGAGTGACCCCGGTAACTGTCCCAAATGTGGCCTGATGGCGTTTTCTGACCACTCAAGTGCAGAAAACCACCGGAAATAAGTGAGATTGTTCAGGTCTTCGAGCCCCTCAACTCCAACAAGTTTTACCAGCTCACGTAATTCCAAGCTTCTTAAACAACTTAGACCCTTCAAGTTCAGCACTCTATTTAAGCTTTTTATTCCATCGAGCTTAAATACCATGACGTTTGAGCAGTATCTCCACTGGATTCCCTGGAGCCTCGAAATACCACGATCTTCATCTGGGAACCGACGCTCTTCCTCAATACCCACTCGAATCAAGTTCTCCCAAACCCCACCAGATGGCATCATCTCCAGCTCAGAAGAATGTGAATTCGCATAAACAAACCTTCGGCTCTGAAAACTTCCACCCTTCAGCTTCCCTTGCACTTCCAGTTTTGCAAACTCACGGTAAAGATCATGCATGCTGAATTCTCCAGAGGTGACGTCCACATCCTCCAACAAGCCCTTCTCCTTCAATCGCTGCAACTGCAGTTCCCAAAATCCAAAAACAAACCCGTATATAATATCCTCAACCCACCAGACAAATCAATATTCTCCATCACTAGTATCACTTTAGGCAGGAGAGATGGATCATGCACAGTGCTCAACATCTATTTCACCTCACAACCACAGATCCAGTTTCAACAATGAGGAGGGTGATATGAGTGTACCTGAACTCCAATCTCTTCCCACTTTTTCCGGTGAACAAGGCCCAACCACTCCCTAAATCGCGAAGGCGCAATGTCATTGAAATCAAACCAACGACTATAAAAATTAGGGCTATAAAAATTAGGGCAATAACAAACGATGTCCATGAATAATGCTTGTTCCCCTGGAGTTAACCGATCGTAATTTAATCGGATCACCCCGAATACTGGATTCTCCTCTGAGGAGTGTAGGTCAAAATCTCTAACCCTCCGTAAGCTCTCCAACCACTGGTTCGGATCACTTCCCAAACTGCCCAAATGCATGCCCAACACCTTCACAGCTAATGGAAGATAATGACACCCCTGCTTCTCGCTCTTCCAAAAATAACACCGTGAAACACACTCATCTATCATGTCGATATCACCCTTGTCAACATATTGTCTCCTGTTCGCTGCATGATACAGAAACAGATTCCTTCCATCCACCTTTGACAGCTCGGGCACCTCAAAACACTGCGCCTTGTCAATGCCAAGATATTCAAGTGTCCTCAAAGTTCGAGCTGCCACCATGACTACACTCCCTTCAGGAAAGGCTGCCTCTTGCAGATACATTCTGGCATGCTCAATTGACGCAGAATCATCCCACAGATTATCCAGTGCTAAAAATGCCGGTTGCTCCCATGAGACACTTTTACACAGAATACCCTTGCACTACAGACACATGAACATGTTACATGATCAATATGCCTACGAGGATTATGCACATGCTCCTATGACATATTACATTGTAGGATACAGAGAAGTAGACCAACAAAAGTAAAACTGTCAAGTTCCCTGCAATGCTATGAAACAGTAATTGATACGGTGTTTATGAAAAGTGTCTGTCTAAACTTGTAATTCGGAGGGGCTGCACAAAAACAAGAATCATCTGTGCACATCTGAGAAAACGCTGAAAAAGTGTCAAAATCCATCTACTTGACTTTCGTGTATCATCAAAATAAGGTTACTTGCAGGCACGAGATATGTAGTTCTCACCTCGCCCTCATTAGACCACAAAGAACCTCCTCACTTGTACTTGTCAACTTCTTCAGCACTTCTTGCAAGTGCAACAACTTCAGAGACGAAGTTAGATTTGGTGCCATTTCGACATGGCACACCTTGTCCTCAAACTCTGATGCCAATGCATTGCACAACACCTTGCACATTGTGGTTTTGCCCAGGCCACCCACTCCATAATACCCAATCACACGAACTTTATGTCTGCCTGATGGTTGAATAGTGCTTATCTGCTCACTGTACACCTGTAGTTCATCATGAAAGGACGGGATGGACATGAGCTTCATGCAGCCATTTGCAAACATATGTTGAGAAATATATATAAATGTACAGTATGCAAAACTGTATGTATTGGAGAATCTCAAAGGTCGACAAAGAAGTTCATGAGGTAGTACAAGTCAACTTAGTGATATGCATACCTCACATATATTGCTGCCTCCTTGAACATGTGCATCATACCACTTCACCTCTGGTGAAACCAACTGGCAGATCGTTCGTACCACATTCTTTTGATACGAGGCGAGTTCTCTCATATCTTGATGGAATTGCATGCCATTGAATGCCTTCACCTCCTTCAATGCCTCCTTGTATTCAGCAACATTGATCCTCATAAATGGATCCTCCTCAGCCCACTCAACCCACTTTCTAACCATCCCTCTTGTCTCGTTTGATCACTAAACTCACTTACCGACAATCCCATGAATAAGGGTAGAATCTTCAGATTGTGATTTTGTCCTGACTTCCGTGCTCGCACAAATTCAACCAGTTCAATCATTGGCCACTTGGATGTGAAGTACTCCTCCGAGACAACCACCACTGCCAAACTGCATTGCTGGGCAGCTTCAAATATGTGCTGCGGAAATTTCTCGCCCTTTGGCAAGCACCTTGGACGAATGTCAAGAAATGGGAAACGATGGTGATCCTCCAAGGCCTTACACAAGTTCTCGACAAAATACTTTTGAGCACCACTATGGCTCAAGAAGATCTTGTGCTTGGGCTGCAATTTCGAAGGAGGGCCTGCTTCAGTGTATGATCTGCAACACAAACGAAGTTTCTAAATAGACATGCAAACAGTGTGACCGGAACTTTAGCACAGTTTAGTCCCGCAAACTACTCCTAGAAAAGTACATGACAAAAACCAAAGTGGGAACAGGCTGTTGATTCACTAGAATGCGTAGCTTGCTAGTACGATAAAGTACATCAGAGGAACTGTGGTATGCCTGGTGCAAGAAATTGTACTGGTATCTTAGTAGAGGCCATTGTAATGCGTCTCCACTTCGACTTTCAATGCACAAATGCTACCTTCGACGTTGATGCCGAACCCTACATAAAGCTAACATAATTTTCTCACCTGGAGGTTTCGGCATGCGCTTCAATAGCACACCTCGTTGCCTCATCATTCTTCGTCCGCTTGCCAGACTGCAAACACACGAACTTTGAGGTACTGATTCTACTCTATTGCAGAAAATTACAAATGCACAGATTTTGGCAAGTTCGGTCACATGTATCGTTGAGATAGACTACTTTAGAGGTTCAGCTTGGCCAAAATTCTAGCACTGAGGAAATCAAGTATCTATTCCAGCAGACCGTCGTGTGTCATCGAAATCGTTCTTTAGTATGACAGAGCTGTAAACTGTTTGCCTCGAGGACTACTACGAGAATGAGAAGGTGAAAAGGTCAAGTGCCATACACCAAGATGCAAATCTTTGCCCCAATCCCTTTTCATTGCTGCCCAAGATCCAGGAACCTGCAAGACACATAGATCTAGACACTGGCTAAAGTAAGAATCAACTCATGAGAAAGCTCCCAACTCCCTTCAGCACGTTTTCGAGCAGTTCGCCATGGCTTGTTATAGCACATGTAATATGGCTCATTGATGCCACATGGAGCTCGTGTGCTGAAACTCAGTCCACGTTGAAGAGTGCCATTACTTCAACCGACGCGAAAAACAGTTCAATCGAACTATGTAGAGGAGTCTAACACTTGCAATATCGACACAAACTGCCTCCAATCGTACAACCTTAAGTTCTCTGAGATCACATATCAAACTTCGAAGCAAAAACTAGATGCCAGAAGAGGAAGTCGATCGCGACGCTCACCTCTTTTCATTTCTAGCTCAACATCTCCGCTTCTCACTAACAACTCACTTCCATGCCAAGTGAACAAAAAGCTCGCAGACTGGATTTGATTACTTCAGAGATGCAATGCCAGCGCTCCCTAAATCAATCTGGATCACTTGTGTTTCTTAAATGACAAGTTCTCAAGTCTTAATATCCAATCTCTGTTGTCCTAATTCCTATACACGAAAGGCTCTATTTAGCAACCCTGAGCGGAAGCAAAACGTGCCCCAACCTCAACTGATCTCTTACGTAAACAAACAGCAACCCAAATGGGGTCGACTGGCAACAACCCAACTCGATCGCCACTCAAATCCTCTGGCTAAATGTAAACAACCTGTAACACAAGCACCATTAAACCGAGGAACAAACCCGAAGTCCTCTAAGCTAGTTGTGCTTAATCTGCCAAATTTTGAACCGATCCCCCTAAAACAACCGCTCATAAACATGTAATTTCGTAATAAATGTGGAGAAATCAAAGCTCAGAACCTCATGATACAAAGAACAAAACCCTCAACGTACTGTTCTTTGACGGACGCATAGGCTGCGGCGCTCACCCTGCTCCTCTTTCCCCTTTTCTCACCTAATTCATCTACCGCTCAAACTAGCCTACTAGGCAACTCCATTACCGACAATATTCGAGTTCACATCGGACATTAAATCGCTTTCACTTGGAACGCCGAAGTGAAAATTTGACTGTAGTCAAACCGTCCCAAACAGTCACTTGGGGTGTACCAAGTGCACCACTAAACAACAAACTGAAACCGCTTCTAGCTCAACACACACAAAACAACTGAACAAATCACACGCTCACGGAACGAACCCGAGCACGACCGCACCCCAGTCTGAACACCACTCCCCTTCTCCCTCCCAAGACTATATTATGGCACCCAAAATGGGTCCGAGGGAGCAGACACAACACAACCTCTATAAGCTCACAGATCCACGAGCACCATCAACACAAGCGTAACATTAGAACTCTTAAACCAGCACGCAGAAAGAGCCCCTTCCAAAGATGTTGTCGATTGTCGTCGATCACGTGGAGTTGTGTCGGGGTCCCTGCACCTGGATGCGTTAAGTGCAGTATGAGTTTGGAGCTGGCTCGGTCCCTGCGTGGCTGCTTCCACGGGCGGCCTGGACCCAGACCCGTCTGTGCCTAAACCCGGCATTCTGTACCTGTTGCGTGATTAGACTCTTTCACGTGGCGTAGATACTAGAGGTTTGTTGGTTCAATGTCGGTTTTGGGGTTACATTATGGTAGAACGACCAAAAATGGCGCAAATTGCAGCCCGGTGAATCTACTGCGAAATTAACAGTGCAAATAATTTTCATGCATGGGGAGACTAATTAAAAAGTTGGAACAAGTGCAATCATCATTTTTGGATTCTTCTACAATTAGTTATGAATTTTTGAAGATGGATTCATAGGTGTTTCTAAAATGGTGCCCTAAAATGGCACCCTATAATGTTTTCCATCAGTACATGGTACTCTTGGGTGGGGAAGCTATTATGTACCTGTGAGGGAAGATGACTAGAGCTCCATTTTCAGCACTGCGCCATTTTTGGTCGTCCTACCATATGTGCCGCAGATGAACATTACCTGCCCGGCTTGCTCACAAGTTGTTTTAAAAGAATGAGATGAACCAGTTTTTGGTCGTTTAGGTGTCAATGTGACTATTCACAGCGGTCATCAATTTGCAAGTCATTGTTCTGAACAATCTACCAGCTGATGGACATATAATTTTCAGGCAATTATTCATATTTTTTGTTAAATTCTAGAACATGTGCCTTTCCTTTAGATTTTAAATATTAAAAGAATGTAAATATAATTTACTGAAAGTTTCTTCATAATCTCATTGGTACGTTTCCTGAAATATTGTGCTACCTCACAATAAGTAGCTTCCGAAAAACCAGCTAAAACTTGAGACTTGAAGCAAACAAAAGCTAACAATGTGACTTCCATGGCTCCCATGGCTTCTGGATGGCAATGGAAACATTCTGCTGAAGGAATCCTGTCGTCTCCATTTTTCAACTCAGCACCTAAGCCCACAAGTTGTAATTAAACTTACAAGAATCATGAATGTGAAGACTTCATTCGGCATGAAAGAAAAGCAGGCTTCCAAACATTTCTCACGGTTCTCTCTCAAAACGAAGTTAGAGAATATGGTAAAGTGAGAGGAATGGAATTACGTTCTCCATCAAAACAAATATGAACAAATTTAGAACCCCATGCTCAAAAAAACACTTACTCCAACGTGAGGCCATCCCAAAATGTGACTGCAGTTGCTACCAACTCCGAAAAAGCATCCTGCAAAAAACTGAATCGCAATCAAGAAATATGAAAATTTCAAAATACGGGTCCCAAATCTGCGGACCGAGAGGTAACTGAGACAGCATCCAACTCATCGACATTATACACTGGTCAACGATCACTACCTTTGCATAAGGCACATGAGTTCACCATGATTGTCTCAAAGATGGTGCACACATTTGAAACTTGTTCACAAGATAAAACCAGACTCGGGCAACTAAGAGCAATCTTTCTCTATGCCTACGCTTCCTCTTGAACAAACTTTTATCAAAAGCTTCAAATATGATCATAACAATCTCTTAACAAAGAGGATAATTGATTACCTTCATAGAGATATTGCAGAAAAGCTCCAAAGTCTTCAAAAACCTATCGAGTTCCGTCTTTATCAGCTCGTTTGAAGTTATCGTAATGAAATCCTTTATCAGTCACTAGTGTACTCAACTGAGTACCCATGTCAACTCAATCCAGTATTCCATCTCTCAGTTACAATGCAGCTCTCATACTCACTGTGCCGTAAAAGTCACATCATCTGATCCGGGGTATCGTAAACATGCCTTCAAAACCCCTGATCATCAATATAAAGACTCCAGCACTCGCAACCGCCCCATCTAGATATCGCAGACTAATCAGGCAAACTTTCAACTCCAGAATTCTTTGGTCGAGAAAACCTCGCACACCGTCCTATGAACTGTTATCCTCAATCAGCATGTGGGATTAAACCGGTATAGTATTGGCTGCTGCTGCAGAAAACTGCGCCCAACTGTCTCCAAAATGTACTGCTCGGAAACCGAACCAAATAGTTCAATAAGCAGACAATCCTAGTGCAGCGTCATCCATATCGTCCTAGCCATTTCTTGTCGACTGTTGTCCCATGCCCCTGCGCATTTTTCTGAGATACGATGCCCCAGGTTCCCCAATTCTATTGACGGACAGAATCTTTCCTTTCTACTGGTGTTTCGTTGCTTCGTGTCAAATACACACTACATTCTAGAGCTCATCTTTCACGACACTTGGAGTTTCTCTTTGAATGAGCGATTTCTGAATTTGATGTCAGCTGCAAGGCACACGACATTCAAATCAATCATGGTTTAAACCTAAAACAACCGAAGCATTGCATCATAACTAGGGTTATTTCGTAAGCAAAAATCTGGAAGGAAAAGTTGAGCATGTAATAGAACCTCAAGATGCAGAGCAGGAGGTGTCCTCGAGGTTGTCGAACTGAGAAGATGCTTGCAAAGACTACATAATGGCCTACAAACTTCAATGCCGCGTGATCTACCGTATGTCACAGTACCATATTTCCCTTGAGTTCTACTAAACTCCATAAGCCCAGTGTACACGTTTCTAACTACATCTGTGTTACGTCCAAATCTGTTCCTTAAGCAAAGACTTCAGAATACGCTAAAATTATGACCTTAGAGGTCACTGTGACATACCAGAATAAAATCACCTCTGTGACGCCGGGCATTCGATGCTCATTCATCATTAAAAATTCAAGCTCGAAGCACTACAAAATTAAACATCAGCGCAGTCACCACTACATCCGATGCCGGACCTCCCTTGCAATATACTGCCTGTGTCCCATAATGTCTGACTCGTAGGTCCTTTGAAATCTACTAGTAAGGGTAGATTCGAGAAAACCTACGGATCAGGCAGCATGGGACAGAGGGAGTAGTTTCCAACTCGTAATCCTAAAAATCTTTTTTTTGTTGCAACTTGACTCCAACACTCACCGAGCATTTGGCAAAATTGGGAACAGAGTCGAAGAACTGATCCCATGCTTCCGTTCTAGTTCCACCCACTTCATCCTCATGGAACACTCAACCCAACCTGATTTATCTACAGGACGTCGAAGAACTAAGTTGTGTTGAAGCATCGAAGTTCTAACTTGAAAGCCCTGCAACAAGTTCAACACCAGAGAGGTGCACCATCGAAGCAGACGATCTGAGTTTTATACAGTCGCACACATGCTATATTTGTAAACGCCATATGCTATGTTTATTTTCGGAACGATGTCAATGATTTCTGTTCACTGATTTTGATTCCCAGGTGGCTGCATGCATGCAGTCGATTGATCAATGAATGCCAAGTGCAGTGATCACACTAAATTATTTCCTCCCAGGTCTTCCCTTTTCACACCGGACACTGTACTGTACTGCTGTTAGGGGCAGTTTCCATGAGAGGGGGCAGGGGAAGGAGGTACTGTGTGTATAATGTGAAGGGCATTTTTTTTACCGAAATGTTTAGTCAGATTAAAGTTAATATTTTTTAATGAGTTTATAAATCGCTTGATAAATATTGAACTTGTTTGCCAAAACAACTCCTGATTATTTGATAAAAATGCCAAATATGGATGACATAAAATAAAAATGTTTATTAAAGCATGGATGGATGTAAAAATGTGTAATACTATTCGAACAATTTACTTTTTGAGTTAGCACTTCATGAGATTCTTTTAAAATATAGCATGAGCATACCAGCTTGGCACTTTGGTAGTTGGATTTTTATCTCTTTTATTAACTTAAATTTTGTTATCGACACATTCTAAATCAACTTGTTTCATACTACCTTTGTTGGAATTAGGCTATTGTAATAACTTGTACACAAGGAAAAAAGAACTCCTAGACTTCATAGAAGACCAACGTGAATAAAGTATTTGTTCATTCTACTGTTAACTCTAAATCCATAAGACATAAGTTAGTGGTTGAGTCATATATAAAATTACACCAATTTTTTGTTTGATTACAAAATCAAAATAAAAAGGTATGTAAGAGTTCTATAAATATGTAATAGAATCAACTCTATAAGTGACGAAGTCACACAAGTCGAAGCAACTCAATCCCCCATGACATGAAGAGCGCGTACTCAGACTCTTGTTTACGCAAAGTCAATAAGCCTATAGAATGACCTCTGCAAGCAATAAATCTAGAGGTCTGAGTACAATTTGAACGCATTCAGTCACTAGTTTTGGAAAATAGTGACTGAACCATTTCTATAGAGAGCTAGACCCCTCCCCCAACTTTCAAAGCTCTAACTTAGGTGAGTAGGAAATGTGCCCCCGCAAGTAGGATATCATTCCATTGTGCTTACAAGCTGAAGCTAGGAGCGGACAATGGATACCACTCCCACACAAAGGTTTTAATCCATCCCTAAGACAAAGTAACCAGAAGAAGAAGGCATTGCCAACCCCGGAAGAGGAGTCAGATAAGACAACAAGTTCTAATGACAATTTGCAAAAACGGACTTGTTCTTTAGCCATGGACAACTTTGTAAAGAAAATCCATCAAAGTCAAGTGCACACTCAACTTCAAGAGAAGAAGTTGACCACACCATTCGGAAAAGATTTGAAATCCGGAAAGAAGTTAGTATTTAAGCGGAGTAATGAGACCTCTTAGCTCGAGAAGAAGAAGAAAAAGTGAAGAGACTTTTTCTTCATTGTGAAGACCACAAGTAAAAAGGTGGTAGATTATTCAACTTACATTAGATAAGAAAGCATAAAAATAGGTTCTAAGATTTGGAAAATCAGAGATCATAAGATTTAGGGATTTTTCAATTATTAGGTTAAATTTGGCAACATTTTGCGTCGTCCTTATGTTATTGTTTCCACCCGCATTCAACGTTCACAAAGTGATCCAAGCGGGATTGTTGTTCCTTGTTGTTCCTCCCGATAACTTCTAATCATCAAACCAAACTCAATTTTGCTCTACTTATGCTAGATGATTCAATAGTCTTACATAGTATGCTAAGGCAAACTTGTCCGAAGGTTGAGAGGAAAATACAAGGACAAACAGAAGAAGAGAAAGAAACCTGAATTGTTTTTAGACGGGTGGAAGAACTTGTTCTGGCTATAGTTGATTTGATATGGATATGTCTATGTGAGATAGTTGCTACTAGGTTTGTGTACATCTTAACGGGTGCTCTGTTTAACGCCATTCTAACCTTTTGATGATGTTCTACAATATCTAAAGAAAGGTTAATCAATCATGATACGGATTGTTTAATTAATTTAGATAGATTCTTCCCATAATAACATATCTGGATTGATCTCTTGTTGTAGTCTCCGTTGGATTGTTGCGTCTGATGGTTTTGTTATGTGAAATGTTAGAATAGTCATGGCAGACCCAATTAAGTGTAAACCTAGAATTGCAAAAGTTTCAAAGAGCCATTATGCAAGGAAGATTGAAGATTTGATTTTTGATAGATATCTAAAAGAAAGCACAGATAGAACCTACCCTATCATGTAAGAGATAAGAATTGAATGAAGGAAATTGGATTCTAGATTTGAGATTTGTCTTTTGACCATGGAATTGCATCCATCCATTAAGTATTGATGAAGTCTAACCAAAACATTTTGTAGATCCCGTGTCCCAATAATCCACTCCTTAGGAATATACATCTACAAGTGCTCTCTACATCTCCAATGGGCAAAGGCAACCATCATCGGCATTGCCCTTCACCTTTGCAATGCTATCGGGTACGTCGAGTCTAATCCTTCGTCCCTCCTTCTAAAATCTTCACGTCTTTGGATGAATTACGCCACTGTCGCATGCGTTGTCCATTCATCACTTTAACAATTCTAGTCAGAGGTTTGCATAGGCTACCCCAGCTCCAATTGGTTGTAATCCACATGTTCAATCCTCGTTTGAGGGCCTCCCATGCCGCTATTGGAAAATGCATCTTTATAAGAAAAACCTTCGCATTTGACATCCTCACTAAACTCATTGCTATCTTCAATGGACCACTCTCTGTTTATGTATTGGAAGTGATGTTTCTCTATGAGGTCCAAGGTCGAGATCTTCTTTGTCTATACCTACTCTAATCACCTTGCAGTAAGATCTAACTTGGTTCATTCATGTGCACTCTCTCTTCTTCGACAGTGGCTCTTAGTCTTGCATACATTTAGGTTTAGAGTGCAAAGTTAGTTGGTGATCAATCTCTTCACTGTCATTGCCGCCCTTCTAGCTATAAGAACAACAATATCCTAAATTCAAAGACATTTTTTTTTTTTTAATTTTAAATTTTAAAAATAAATAAATAAATAAATGTTTTATTGAAGATAGTTATTGCTTAAAAAATTTAAATGGTTTTTCCTAGTTATTTTACAGAGCTTGAGTGCTAGGAATGCCATTTTTATTTTGCATTAATGTATGTCAATAGCAAGTTTATTCATAAATAACTCTAAAATTAAAAAAATTAAAAAAACTAAAATTTAAGGATAGAAGAACAAAAATGTGAAAAATTGTTTTGTGTTGTATTTGTCTATTTTCAATCCATGTAAGATTATCTTTAGTAAAAACTATTTGGGAAATATATATATATATATATATATATATATATATATATATATATATATATATATATATATATATATATATATATATATATATATATATATATATATATATATATATATATATATATATTTAGGAGACAAATCTTATTTTTCTTTAAAAACAAATATTTGTTTAAGGATGAACAAACCTGCAATCGACGTACGGTACATGAGTGTGTAATCGATGTACAGTAGATGAGTGTGTAATTGATGTACAATACATGAGTGTGTACTTTGATCCAAGTGGACAAAGCACACACTCATGTAGCAATCAATAGACTCTTCTTGATTACCACCAAACCTTTATTAGTTGTTGGTCATGGTTGAACCATAAATTTATGAATCAACGAGTCAAGGAATCTATCCAATTAATCCACTTGGAAGGGTGGTCTACTAGTTGATTTTGGAGGGTGATCGACTCTAGAGCATTCTATCCTAATTATACATGACCGACTTATGGGTCTAGTGCACCTTTAAGTAATTGGGAGCAGCAAGTGGGAAGTTCAAATTAGCGGGACTCGTTGGTTTTGGGTGCAATCGTATATGGTTTTGGTAGCCTTCTAGTTTTCCTTACAAGAATTTTTGGTTTCAAAAATTTAAAAATTCACTTGAAATCTAATAAATTTTGATTATGATTTTTTTTTTGGGATCCATATTCTTTATGATTGTCAAACTTGTGTGTGTTTTTCTCACACCATATGAGCTATTGAACCGATAACAAGGTTATTATAATCTTGGCTTTTAGTGCTGCTACCTAAATTTCATTCTTTCTAACAATGGAAAGCAATGCAACTACGCTCTCAATTCAACTTAAGCCTCCTTCAAAATAAGGGAAAGCTAGAAAGAGCGGCATGAAAGATTAGACATGAACCCAGTAACAATTGATTCATAGAATTGTAACTACTTCTTGTGCTCATAGTATTGACAAAGACATTATCTTTATGTCATGCTTTGTGGATGAAAGAAATTCTATGTGTCTTTGACTCGCAAGAAGTATCTACTGGGGAAGTTTGGACCTTTTCCATATTCTCTCTCCATTCAATAAATGACTTTCAAGACCTCTAAAGAAATGTCATGAAGTGCAATTGCTATGTGAATGTTCTAGAATGAAATTGCTTAATTTTGAATGGTAGACTCAGTCAACAACTTACAAAGCAACTTTATTCTACACCTTCGACCACAAGTCTTGATGTAGTCTACTCTTGGCCATATTGGCACTACGATGGGACACAAATTATTGAGCTCAAATGCACAGCCCTTATAGGGCCTCAAAACTCACCTAATGCTTATCCTATCACAACCATGCACTTTTTTTGTAAATTGACATCATGTGACATACAATTAATACTTCCAATCTTCTACAACTTTTGCTTTTGTTGTCTATAATGTTAGCTAGGCCTAAATAGAGACTTAATTACTTGGACAATTTAAATTATCTAAACATCTTAAAGCTAAGTTCTGACTCAATAAGTGGTGGTGATTTTGAAGTAGTTTATAAAATAACACATTTACATATACTTATGATATGAATAATTATGCATTGCTTCTTTGAATGTAGTACAACATAAATCTAAGTCATGGATTTTGACATAATTTTATCAATAATTCTTTTAAGAAAATGGACTTTGGTTTTTTGCAATTGTTATAAACTAGTATTTGAACTTATTTTTTAAACTACTAAATTTTCTATGAAAATAAACATATGGATTTGAACTTGAATTTCTGTCATACACAATTCATCTAAAAAATATCAAATAATATAGAAAGTAGAATATATCAAGATGTATTTCATACAATGACCTCTAAAACAAACATTTTATTATGTACTTCTCTTCCACCCTTAATTTTCTCAAAGGAAGTTGAGGCCACTCAAAATTGGTCTCTTTCGTTTCTATATCAAAAATAACAATATTTCTTGATAAACTGGTGACAAGCATGAGGGACTTATTGAAACCGATAACATGTATGTTTAGATAATTATAACGTATATTGACATCTATATCAAAATGTCTCTTAATTTGCATTATTGTCCATGTCAACAATACCTTCGTCGATCTACTTTGGATATCAATTTCATGTACTTCAAATAAGTTATTTTGTGACACAATTGAATACGTAACAAAAAGACGCTCGCCGCATCTCATCAATTGTAGATCCCATCTAAACTTTATGTAATCAGATTCGACAAAGCAAACCTCGGCAAAATGCAATCTTTCCCAAATATCTGCAACATGGTTGTACCTCCATAATTCATAGTGTTCCCCTACATGATGTACAAAACATAGAATGTATAGAAGATTTTGAAATACAATACTATGAATGATACTAATATTGTTTATTTCAAGTTTGCTTGAGGTCTTCCACTCCTTCATTACGGAATCATATATGTCCACCAAACGACTTTTCCATTTTCATTTTAAACAGATACCTTGAAAGTCTGAGCAATGTCATCAACAACAAAATTTATGGGTGAAGAGGAATGCATTGGTACGCATGGCAATATAATCCTCATGTCTTTTATAGGATTCTATACAAACAGTTGTGTACAACCACTTTCATGATGACATAGTTTAGGAGCTCCCTCGAGAGCTTTGAGAAGCACAAGCCCTCCATCCATCGCAATTTCAAAGTATCGGGGGCTGAATAGAAATGACTTTTCAAGAGCATAACGAGGTTTCATCGAGTACCATTTCTTTGAGCTAATGTCAAGGAAGCACGATACTTGGCTTCCATCAATATACTAATTGTGAATGGAAGTGGTAATAGAATGTATTGCTGTAAAAGGTGAATGTTTGTTGCTATTGCGCACATGTAGCATTCTAAAGGCGGGTTTGTTGATGATCTCATTCCATGTTTTGCATGTAGTGCAATATCTACACAAATCCGGAACCGGTAGAAAAGACAATACTTCTTCAACAACTTCCAAAGGGAGTTGAATCAATGTACTATTGAAGGCCATCATGTAATAACTCACGTAATAAGGTCAAATTGTTTTACTTTATGAAATGAACTTATTCTATTCATAACATAGAAGATCGGTGAGAAAGGTCACGAGCCTTATACTTTGAATAATATAAATGATCTGATGTGATGAAGATCTTATATAATGAAGCTAAAGTAAAAAGATAATAAACTTTTTATTTTTAAAATTGAGAGTGGATTCAAAAGCAAAAGTTGTTAAAGAACATTGTATATATTTATATCAAGGTAAATGATAGTCATTTATAAAATAAAACAAAAGCATTATTCATTAAAGCCAAAAATGGATATGTATATAATATTCTTAAAACAAAAATATTCAATGTTGCTCCTATCATGTATCCTCTAGATTCATGTTATCTATTAGATTTTGAAACCACAAGGCAATTACTTCAATAATTTAAAATTTGAAAGTAAAATTTAAATTACATATATTTTATTTTATTTTTTGTTCCTGATATTGGAAACTACGAGTTTGAAATTCTATTCTTGATATCAAGTTCAGCAAATTATACTTTTTCTATAAGTTTGTGTTTAGATAGATTTATAATTCAAGATTAATCTTTTAATAATTTACCTTATTTTCATATAGTTTAAAGGCAAAAAAAGACATTTTAATCAAATTTAATTTTTAAATGATAGAATAATTAAAGAAGGTGAACTTTTATATATATATACTTATCTATTTTAATCCACATGAGGCTATTTTTGAAGATTTTATTGATAGGAGATTAATTAGAAATGTAAATTTCATAAAGATGACCTAAGTTATTTATTTTTATTATTTATTATTTATTTTTGTTTTGTTTTGTTTGATGGATGAAATTGTTTCTAAAGCAAATATGTAAATATTTTGTTTTGAGCTTAGAACATGTTTATCATTTAACTATAATCTTATATTAAGTATTACTTTATAATTTATAGTGTACTCAAAATCTTAAACTATAGATGTCGAGTTCTTTTAAAGATTTTTCAATAAAAACCTTATATATTTATTTGACATCTATTTTTGTGATTTTAAATTCCAAAATTCATGTGCTTGGAAAGATTACATATATCCTCCCAATTTACTCAGCAAATCTTGACATCGCCGCAGTTTGTGTCCTAACTCATTTAGCAAATTTCAATCACTTATATAGATTCTTCTCACTCACTCATTGAATTTTGATGCACTTTGAAAACCTTACTATGCAATTTAGGCACCATGCATGATGTTCAGCTAAATGTTGGAATTAATAAAATTGTCTTTACTCCAAATATTGTGAACTGGCATATGCATTTCCAATCATAGGGTGTACGATACTATCATGAATACTACTCCCTTTGTCCCACTAAAAGACCGTTGTTTGCTCAAAAAATATGTCCCTAAATAAGATTGTTGCTTCTAAATTTGGCAACGTGTTTTTAAATTTAGAATTCTCCTTAAATCCAATATTATTAGCAAACGGTCTTTTAGTGGGACGAAGGGAGTATCTACTTCTAGATGCTAAGAGTGATTTGGTTGTGTTCATAATATTTAGCAGTAGTCATATTAATTTTCTAAATCTGCTAAGGATTTGCAACTTGCCATTAACACAACCTAACTAGCTAGAAATTTGTTCATGCGCCAGACCTAAGGTAGTAATACCATAAACCAAGACCCCCCATAACATGTGTAGTAGACCTGTGTTGAAACCGCACCAACAGGAATCAACAAAAATTAGCGTTGAGATTTTTTGAGAACTGTTGATATACCTGACAAGCCTTGAGATCTTACATCGGTTTTAGGTAGAGCTGTTTTTGGAATAGTGACTATGCCAGTAGCAGACTTTATGAAGTCTACAAGACAAGAAATAGGGTGGACAAACTTTTCAGCTAAAATATTTCTAGGAAATTGTATTTTCATTAGAAAATTATGAGAACAACTTCTATCATTCTGTTTTCAATTTGTCTATGTACTTGTAATAATTCCCTGAGAAAAGATAGTTCAAATTGCTCAAAACTCCTTATTCTATCGGTTTATGGTATTACTACCTTATATTGATGGCATAGCTCTTCAAAACCTGCTCCGTTTATTTCCCAATTATAAATTGATTTACCTCAAAATTTGAAAATGGGATGTGCGGATGGCAATTCTTGGCACGCATTCCACTAGCGATTCTGGGGTTGGTGGTGGTGATAGGTTATCCCACCTTATTTGGTTGTGATTATAAAGTTTTAGTCACTGCATGAGATGCTGCTATCTAAGGTAGAATGACCTTAAACCGTCCGAATAAGAGATTCAGCATGGTTGTGGACCTCGTGTGTACTGTTTGTAATTTTTCTTGGATGGGGAAACAGGAGGGAGAGTGAATGCAAAAATTTCCAGAATTAAATAGCAAAAATTGAATTTACTACAAATTTTTGAAGTCAAAAGTGTACATGACCTTAAAGTGATCAGTAGACTCTCCTTTGTGGCGCTCACGCATGTAGCTAAAACCGTCCAAATAGAGTTAATGAACCATGAATCTATGAACCAACCACCTCCCTACACGTGTCCATATCGAGTCACTATTCATGAACTATTTATGAAATTGTTGTGGACGCAATAAGGTCCATGCCATGGGTGGCTAAGGGGCGGTCTACCCTGCGCTTCTGGGGGGGCGGACGGTTTAAGGTCATTCTACCTTACATGGTCATGATACAATGCTTTTGGCGGATTTGCAAGTCTGCATGGTTTTGCCAAGGGCCACTCACTAGCTACAAAGTAGATAAGTTTTTATCTGCAGTCTATTTTAAAATGCTGTTGACCGTTACTTTGGTCCTCCCCATCCATGATGCCATTTCAGTCACACTGATAAGCGAAGGCATCTTCAGCTAGTGAACCTGTATAAGTTATGAAGTTCTGAAGTTTGTGCATTTGAACTTGGTCAATCCATGGAATGTAGCATAAGGGGTCAGTGAAGATTGAAGGTGCTTCTTGGTTGGGTTGGTTTCAACCACAGGTTGATTTTATTGTTGGACCTAGTTAAATTGAGGAAAAAAACACTCTTTCAAGGTCCTTCAAATGAAGAATTTTTCCATCGTGGTCCCCCACACTCTGCTTTAGAATTATACTACTTCACTCAAAGGTGCCTCCCCATTATTAAATGAACTTTATCTACATTTATTACCAATTAGTTTCTGTTATTATTTCGAAAAATAAAGGACTATTTTTTTTATATCTATGCACTCAAGAAAATAGTATGGTTTCACTTGCCACTTTTATAGTTATAGGAAAAATTTATTATAAATAATGAATATTATCATTGAAAACAAAACATCAATGACACATTTGAAGTGTTTCCTAATTTTAGTTTCTAAACATATAATTTAAGCCAAAAAATACACATAAATTCAAACTATCAAAAATTTATAATTATGATTATGGTAGAATTTCAAGGATAAATGAATTTCAAAATATTTTAGAATAATCACACATAGTTTTTGTATTTTAAACCATACAAATTATTTTGAATAATATGCTAATAATTTTATCATATTTTACTATTATTGCAATAAACTTCATTGTTGTCTTCTAAGTCATATATCGTAATTCAATATCAATTGTGACATACATTTAGTATATTAAATATTTTAAACATGTAATTGACTAACAATATCTTTAACAACATCATAAAGCACTCCAAAGTTGTCAACTAATTGTCATGGTGATCTCAATGAGAATTATTAAGGATAGAAGGAATTATTTAATACTTAATAATACTTAATCAAAAGTCATCTATGTATTAGCTTGAGATTAAAAACCTTGGATGTTTTTATACCCATTTTATGTGCAAATGATTTATTAAATGACAACATTAAATGGAATGTGGTGATGGTTGATTGGAGAAATATAAAACAACAAGGAAATCCACCATATTATTTGAATGGTTTATTAATGAATTCTATATTTTATTTTGGAATTTTTTTTATATATTTTGAAAACCATTTATATACTACTCCTAGTTGTTATTAGATTGACAAGTTTTCCATCACTTAGTATCTTGGAAGTCATTTGAAAAATATTCTAAAACTTATTGTTGATGCTATTGTAAGTAGATGAAACAAATACTTCGAGACTACTATTTAGATTGGATTACAGCGGTTTAAATTTTTTATGCTTATATTCACATGTCATGTGAGATATGATTTTATTGACATTGGTAACATTTTTGTGTCTATCTAAAAATACCTTTTTATTTATTTTTTTTAGAAATTGTCAGAGGTGAATTTTATCACACCCAAAACTGGTCCATCATTGGAAGACCATTCTAGATGAAATGTTTTTTTTCCAAGATACATGTCCCCCTGCACATCAGTGACACTGCGAAAAAAAACCACTAATGGATGATTTCAAGATACCCCCAAAATATCTTCTTCCTTGGTACTAATTAAAAGTAACACAACAGAAGAAACAAAAACATGATTTGGACGCACCTTGTGCGCGTGATCTTTCATGGAATTCTTCATTCTGTAAGGATGAAGAACCATTGGACTCTGACCTACTTGAAGAATAATGCTGGATCCAAGTTTCTAGATATAACCTAGATCCATTTATTTCTTAGCATGCTGCTTCAGGCAAGAAAAAAGAAGATATTTTGAAGCTGCCAATGAGAGGCATCTATCTGATTGCAAATCTCACGCAAAAAAAGTTGGACACTTGGAGTCCATGTCAGACGATGAGGCATTGCTGGGTTGCCATACTTGGACGCCAATGCCTATTGGTCCTCAAATCCTACACGGAACTTTGAGGCAACCTTATCTGATGGGCATTTGGAGAGTAAAATGTAGTCCGAGCTGAATTTTCAGGTTCCTGGACACAGAGGAGGGAGTTTCTAGTACCCAATAGATGCTGCTGGAAGTAAGAATTTTTACAGGGTATGCATGTTGTAATGCAGCATGTTTCAAAGCATAGATTGTTGATGTGCATTGAATGCGGGAAATGATGAAGTGTCGAGGGGTCTGAAATGATATTCCACACAACAATTTGTGAAGTATTACAAACATGATGCACATTTAACCCTGTAACGCTGGACCTATAACTATGGATTTAGGCTTCAACTTTAGAGCCAATTATTTCATTACCAGTTTTCTAAAATATCAATTTTACATTTTTGGTGGATGAAAGTATATGTGTCTTGTGTGTCAAGAAAATTTCATAGATTTTGGTAAAAATTGTAATGAATATGATTTTAAAAGTGCTTTTATAGAAAATTCATATCAATTACTCCTACAAAATATACTAGGAACTTTCAAATTTTGTACAACATATGCAAATCATAATGAAGAACGTCACGGGAGATAAAAATCATCCGTGCATCTAAAAATATTGAAAAATGCCACCTTATGATGATAAGTACAAACTTGTAATTGCAATAAAATAACCAATATTTATAATTCTTTTGGAAACGGAGCCAGAACTAGACCATATAGGCTTCATTTTGTTAGTTAAGCTCAAATGCAAAAAATATTATTTTGATGGCCTAAATTGTGTTTTTGGCAAAAAAAATCCAAAATCTAATAAACATACTACAAGGTGATCCATTTTCATTATTGTTCCAAAGTTGAGGACCCTTATAAAACTAAAAAATAGCATGTATAATGTATATTAAAATCAAAGAGATGGCTCAAGTCCACTAAAAACCTATTACCAAAAACAAGAGTGAAATGAAATCAGCCTTGAAGTCTGATGCTCTGTTCAAATGAGAAGCACTGTCATTGAAAAGCCTCAATATGGCACTGCAGGCATTTCTCGTTTAAGAAAGGGATGACTGTGGGGTAATGCATGCTCTGATGACAATCCTTTACATGACTCATCAGAGTGGGTTTCCTCTGTTTGTATGGTTGCCATGGCCCATCAGCTGAGACAGCAAAGGCATGGAGCCTAAGCAAGAGACAAGCCTGGAGACGTCACTACTGCCCGGTCGTCTGAAAGGATGGTCTGAAGCTACCAGCGACTATACCTTTCAGCTGGTATAAAATGCCAGTCCATGTGCTCATTTGTCACCGTAGACCATCTTTCCATTAGGGGTGTTCAGAGCAGAAATTGACACCACTTGAAAGACCACTAGCCCCTAAAGGACAATAGTCCTAGAATGGACTTTTTTGAAACTTGGGCATGTACCTACGGTTGCAATTTGAATCGTGATTTTCTGAAATTTTAAATGGAGGTGTGCCGTTCGGAGAGCTCTGTGTGCATATTTTTATTTTTCAATTCCGACATCGGGATCAAAAGTTATGAAGGTTTAAATGTCAAAAGCTGCTCGTTGGGCACCTGCTGAAATTTTCTAAGCCACTGTGAATGCAGCAAATTCTGCCCAAAACTGCCCAAAACTGTCCAAAACTGCCCAGAACTGCCAAATTCTGCCCTAAGACGAAACTTTGAAATTCCACCAAAAATTGAGATTTTGATATTTTTCAAAATTAAAAATTTCTGTTTATAGAGAAGGCAGTAGAGCATGTTTCCACTGTTCGGATTTTCAATCCGAGAATTTTTCATATGCTATTTTTATTGTCAAAAAACGGCCTTTGTATGTGAATTTCAGCATACCCCCTAGCCAAAAATGATTTTTTTGGAAACCTTCCACAACTTCTTTGAATATGTTGTTTTTTGGACATGTACCTAACTCAATTAGGAACAATAATATGGAGAGATTCATTCCATATCTACTTTAAAAATTGGTTTTTTGGGCCTTCAAAACTCTGCTGTCCCCTTTTTTTGCAGGGGAAAAAAACTTGTTTTTCTACTTTGAACGTTACGATCTTGCAACCGGTGAGGAATGAGTGTGTGAGATTTGGTGGACATGTAGACATAGAAGTTAGCTACGAGATCTTACGGTTAGATGTACTGAAAAAGACCCCAAGTTTGCAAAATCCACCTTGCTTTGAAGAGGGAATGTTTTGAGGCAGTTTTGATGAAAAATACCCTCAGAACTTTAGGGGCTAGATATCATTGCCGGGACCACCATACATAGAGGACCCCACATGAAGGCCCCAAACTCACTTGAATTTTAATGACTTGGCAAGATGAGAGTGGATGCTAGAAATAAGTCACTAGAAACTCATTAAGGAGCCCCCCACCCTCCTTGATGAGTTTCTAGTGACTTATTTCTAGCATCCACTCTCATCTTACCAACTCATTAAAATTCAAGTGAGTTTGGGGCCTTCATGTGGGGTCCTCTATATATGGTGGTCCCGGCGATGATATCTAGTGGTCTTTCAAGTGGTCTCAATTTCTGCTTTGAACACCTCTATTGGTGTGTTAGAGCATCCTCAATCAGGCGCTACTCGCGCACGCCAATGGACCTTGACGGGCCCTCCGCCAAAATAAGGTTCAAATGGGCATTGTAAAAGCCTCGCCATCATAGAGGAGCCATGCATGTTTAACCCACTCCCGTTATATTTTGGGTTTACAGAGGGAGATAATTCCTCCTCGCCAAACTGAGTCTACCGCACCCTCCACCAACCCATGTGCAAGCTTCGATGTAGACAAGCAGGGCCCACTGTCACGAAGTAGTCTCCCAACACGGGTGACTATTCTTCCCGTGCCACGAGGCACTGGGGTTTGAACCCAAGACCTCTTGACGAGTGCACGTTGAGGCGCGGTTACGCCAAAGATGGCACTTCACTGTAGATAGACACTCCACATGCCCTTTGGAGGGGGCTCTTCACGTAGGGCTATTGGGGATGCTCTTAGATTGTTTCAAGTATGAGTGAGTTTTCTAGATTGAAGGTGTTTTCATAAAGGATAAAAGACTTCTTTTTTAAGTGTAATCTAGTCTAGCACAACAGGATTTTACATTGAATTTAGGTACAATTTATTTGATTTCCACGTAGGTAATCTAAGACAACCATGGTTGTATGCAATAGTAGAATATTTGGTGGTTGGATTTATATGTGTTTCAATCAATGATTCCAGCTGTAAAGCAGTATGTAATGTCAAATAAGTATATAAATACAAGGTTTATGAGTGTAAGGTTTATAAATGTAGTGCCAAATTCATATTTTACATTTGCATTGCATCAAAAATTTATTTTTACACTTCACACTCTATAATGGTTATTATCACCACAGCCCTTTTATTATGAATAAATACACCTTTCATGTGAAGCCTGCCACTTTATCATTGTATGTTCCTTCATATGACATCAATATTAATCTATTCTACTTCAATATTGTTGTCCATCTTTCTTCATATGGAGTCTTTTCTCTACTATTCTACATCCACTTGAGCATCTATCGTCAAGTTTATTGACTAGAATGATGTAGTCATTCTAGAAATCTTCTAGAAAATACTTAATCATAAGTAAATTAATAATAATAAGCTAATATGATTAATTAATTAATCAGTGAGATCAACATGATGAGGATTATGATTCAATTCATGAAATTTGATGGTATTCTTTTAATGTATTGAACAAGACATTCTTAGATTCCTTCAAGATCACCAAATCTTGCATTTTCTTTTGTCTACTTCTTTTCCACGTATTTTTCTATGTTTTCATATATCTTCTATCAATTTACATCAATGACTTATATTATTGAAAATTACTTAATTATTATTCCTCTTTAATACATACCTCCCTCCCCCCTTTTCAAATCTATTTCTATGCATCTTCCTTCATAAAGAACAACCCCAAAGGATGCAATAGAAGGTGTAGTATAAGAATATGAACAAGAAAATAACCAAGAAGGTAATGTGATTGATTCCTCCAAGTTATGTAGCTTCAATAACCATAATCAGAACACAAATAGAAAAAACATGCCTCTGAAAATGGGTTTGAACAACATATGACCTTACATGTAAATATGATGAATAAAGATCAAAGAAAAGATAGGAATAGATAATGATTTTACAACCAAAGTGCCCCATGGCCAAAACAAAAATACGATTTTACATAAAAATGAAGAAAGAAAGTTCCAATCTTATAATTAAAGACTCGTTGTGGAAACATTAAAAAAAAACAGATGATTTTGATTTCATTTTAGACTTCAAGTCTCTGTTTTTGTTATTACAAAACTACAGTAATTGGAAAATCTTAAAACCTCTCAAAATATAAAAATGCGCAATCTAGATATGGTTTGAATTTACAATTATAGCATATGGATAAAATTATAGTCTGTTGTTACCATGATTTTTTCATAAATCGTGTTTTTAGTATTCATGAGGTGTTTTTAGAAAATATGAAATTGAAATGTCATACCAAAAAAAACATAACTTGGTTTCATAAAATCTTGAAAAAACTCAAAATGAGTATATATTATTAGGTAGTTCCATAAACCGGCCTTGTTTTTTTATTGTTATAATTCTTTATGAATTCACAATGTTAATAAATACAGTTTATATTGACAAAAAAGATAAATGTGTTAGTTCAGTAAATGGGGAACTTTGACACTCTTCAGTAACGGTTGAGTTTATGAAAATTTCTTAATATTGTTGTCCTATTGTCCCCCTTGTCACTTCTTCATCCATTTCTCCTAGAGCTAGTTCCTTGTGCTTTATAAAGTCCTCACACTAGTAGAAAGAGGCCTCAACTACACCGAGCTATTACACCAAAAAATCTCTTTGGTGTTCATGTATTCTGGGTAGTGCTCTGTGATTGGTGGAGATACCATTTCGGTGTTCACGAAGGCATGTGCACTGTAATAGATGTGGGGTCCGCGACTAGCGTTGGGCAGGAAGGCAGCGTTGAGTGTCTCAAGTGGGGTCCGCGACCAGACATCCAATCCCCATGTTCCACCTCGCACCACGCAGACACCAAGAATACACTTACAGTACATTTACCTTCATTGTGAATGCCTTGATGAAACCCGGCGGAGGCGCCGCATCGCTCTTGGCCTCCCGTTGGTCGCCCTACCTCACCCTCGCCGAAGGTCCATCCTCCCTCACCCTCGCTCAGACTCCCTCCCTCACCCTCGCTCAGACTCCCTCCCTCACCCTCGCTGAACCTCCCTCCCTCACCCTCGCTGAACCTCCCTCCCTCACCCTCGCTCAGACTCCCTCCCTCACCCTCGTTCAACTTCCCTCCTTCACCATCGCTCAACCTCCCTCCCTCACCATCGCTCAACCTCCCTCCCTCTCGAAGGCTGTCAGGTGTAGGTGCATGCTGCGAAGGCTGTGCCGGTGAGGTGCTGCGAAGGCTATTGAGATGCGAAGGCTGTGCATGTGCTGCGAAGGCGTGGGTTTGCTTGTAGATTTGCTCGTGGGTTTGCTTGTAGATTTGCTCGTGGGTTTGCTTGTAGATTTGCTTGTGGGTTTGCTTGCGTGTTTGCTTGTAGGTATTTCCACAGTGTTGTTGTCACAATGAAAGATGGTGAATCCTCTTATCAGGAATCAGTAAGCTCCTCCATGGCTTTGGGCATCTATCTCCGCCACCCAGTTACCACAACAAGTAACCTATGAAATACAACATAAATATCAAATGAACAAAATTATTCTCCATCTAATCGGGCAGCAATACAAAACAATTACAATGTTGTAAAATAATCTGGATTTACTGGAAACCAACAAAACCTATATGATGCGGGCCAGAAATATACAATGTTCGTGGGGACCACAGTGACACTATTCACCTTTAATTTTGGTCATGTCAGGTGCCGAATTACACCAAAGAGACTTTTGAGTACACCATTTTGAAAAGCCCAAATTAGCTACCATTTCGATGTAATATTTGGTGTAGTTGAGGCCTCTTTCTACTAGTGTCAAGGACAACATCTCACTCTTTTATCCAATAAAAACACTAAATATATATTTTTACATTTGCTGAACTAAAAAAATATTTTATTATAAGTAATATTGATATAACTTAAAGAACCAATCGACTAGCCTGTCAAAAATAAGATTAATGACACATTTATACCATAAAACCTTAGCAACAATTCAAAATACTACAAGTTGTAACTTGTTATTGGATGAAACACTATAAGTGGATTACCATTCTTAAAACAAGGGAGTCATGAGTAAGTTGTATATTGCTTCAATGTAACTCTATAACTAAAGGTCATTCCATAGTAATGCTAAGAATATATAAGAATACCAAATCTCATAAAAATAAAATTTAAAAGTCAAATTGCAAAAGTATTGGTAATTAAAACTTTAAAAAATAATTAAAAATACATTGTTGAGTTGGATTCAAAAAACTACATGATTAGTTTTTGAGAGGTGTCTTAAGGAATGGAAAGCTCCGTGATGTTGTTATCTCCATTAGCTTAGACCTCAATGAAAACATGATCCACTTTTATCACTCTTATGTCCAACCATATTTTTTATCCAAAAAAATAAATTGTGGATTCTAATTTAGCTTTTCTTTGGAATAAATTGAAAAGCTATGAACCAAAGCTACCTACAAATGGGAAAATCTCCATTCTTTTGGATTCAAAAACAATTTTTGGGTGTGAAAGCAGCACTGAAATCTAAATTATTAAATATTCTATTACATTTTTCATTCCTTATCTTAAAGCAATTCAAAGTTTCATCGGAGATAATAAATTAAGATATATTACTTGAAAAATTTAGTTTAAAAATACAACCAATGCTGGGAAAGTAAACAAAAAATTTGGAGTACTCATTTTGGTCAACTCTGGGCTCTTGTACTAGAAGAAAAACTATTGTGTCCAAAAGACGCTTTTGTATAAAAAGAAAAGAAGATACATTTTCCCTACATTCCAGTGTATGCGGTTCAATTTGAATGCTTTAACTTTTTGGTGTGCATGCTGTGTATCTGGAGTGATAATAATCATTCCGTGAAGAATGTCATTGTTGTTTTAAGTTCATTACTACAAGCACTTATGAGCAAGTTCGTAAATTCATTTTGCAAACATGGCTTAATTGTAAAAATAGTTGAAGGAAAAATGAGTCAGAAAGAGATTTTAAATAGTGTAAAGAAAAAGTAAATGTTAAAAAATCAAAATTCAAAATAATTGTACATTTTTAGCAAAATTGTATTATACAGATTTGACATTAAACACAAAATAGAGCACATTTAATTGTAGATAGGGAATGTAATCAGTTTTGAAATAACAAGGCGTGTGGGACCTCAAGGTTCACTTACAAATACAAAACACGGAGAAAGTTGAAACAAAAGTCTAGGGCTGAAAGTAGGAGTATGACCATATACAAGTAGAAAAAGAAGTGCATCAAGTCATTAACTTACCGCTTTGCATTTCCACGGTTTCATGGTCCCAAAATTTTGTTACAAGTTTGCAATATAAATACAGCTTTCATTATCAATGTATGTTGTGATACCTTACCAATAGAATTTGTTCACTTGTGAGTTTATAGTAGTATGCATTTTAACAATTTAATCACATGTAAATAATTTTGTTAATAAGTTTGTAAAGATAGATATTTTATCAATGTGTTGATGACTCAAAGCTTGTGCATACACTATTTTGCTTCTTTTAGTTGTAGTTATCGAATTCACAATATCGAAGGTGAAATTGATGTTGAACTTTGTATCATATGAGCTGCAATTTCTGATTACCTTGTATATTATTCTTCTGAAGATATTCCAACTTCCATCTTTAAATTGAAACATCTATATCTTTTCCAAACAAAATCATTCAAATACTCTACACTTTTTGACAAGCGTGTACCTTAATTATTCTTTCAAAACTTGTACAAATTTTATCAATTATTTGTGTCAATTGTTATAATAAACAACTATTTTTATGAACTACAAAAACAAATTAGCCATTTGGATATCACAAGTGGTATATTTTATGCATGACCAGGCTAGATGTTAAGTGAACACTTTGTCCGTCTCTTTGAATAGATTTAGTATTTTCAATCACACTATTCTAGAACCTTGCACAATAGAATTAAATAAATAAGAAATCTAAAAACTGTGAAAATAAGGCAATTTGACCAAAAGGATGGAGATAGAAATTTAACCCTTAATTATCCTTAAAATCCAAAATGGGTTTTTGAAATTTTGGGCAGCCTAGATGGACAGGTTAAAAGTAATGTTTTTTTTCAAGAACCTTCATTTAGAAATTTCAGATTTGAAGTCCAAAACGAGCAGTCTAAAAATTGAAATATGTTCATAACCAAATCAATACTCAAATTCCATAGTGACCCAAGTCAAAATGTTTACCAATTTTTCAAGGGCAGCTTCCAAAACTTATAAAGACAAGCTTCAAAGTTTTTAGTAATTTTTGAGTTTTTCCTTTAAAAATTTGTCGAAATTCGAGATTTTTAAATTTTTTAAAAATCTTATATTTTGAAAATCAAAAATTTAAAAAGGTACCTACTCACAATTCACTTTTTCCTTAGCTCAGAAATTGTTTTTGTAATGCATGTTTTACTGTTTTGTCAATTTTATACCTTCTTATAGAAAATGATTTGCATGAAGGTCTTAAAAGCGTTTTGAGTCCCTAAAATTTTGCATGAGCATACCTAACCTAGTTAGCTACATGGAAAAAAATATGACAAAAATGTTAGAGGTAAAAATCTTCGAGTCTCGCTTTGCATCGTCGAAGCAATGCCTCTCGAGCAATGCCTAAAAACTTTTGCACAAAATCGCAATGTTACGATCTTGAAAATGATAACCATCCTACAGTCGGTTTTTGGAATTATAATTTTTATAGGCTTAGATTTAGAATCTTACAATTAAAAGTCTTTAAAAAAATTTAAAAAATTGTTTACACTCTTGGAAGTGCGTAGGGGTAAAAAATTGTAGTTTTGAGGTTTTAAGCTTTTAAAAACACAAGGAAAGTTAGGGGTTAAGTGAAATTTTTTGGAGATGAAGAAGAAAAAATGATGAAGAATGCAAGTTGATTTGTATTTTTATTCCCTATAAATAATCATCTATATTTTTTTAAAGTGCAAAGTGTGTCATACCTTCTTCTTGTATTCTAGACTCTTCGTGAACCAAATGTGATGGTATTCTAAAATCGTTAACTAATATCATGGAAAAAACCAGAACTTGACATTATGTAGCAAATTTTGACTTGTTTACCAAAACTTGGTTAGTCCACCAAAACCATGCCAAATTTCTTGATTTTCACAACTATGCATAATTTCTCGATTTTCAGTCCACTACTTTATTGTTTTTGGAAAACTCTACTACATGCCTTGAGGGCATTTTCGGTTTTTGGTTTCTCTACTTTACGTGCTCCAAATGAACTTTCCAATCACTGAACAAGGTCCAATGTATTCCTGCATTTTAGAAGTCTAGGCGAGAGTGTCTAAATCCCCTCATCGAGCGTGGCTTGGAGGCCAGGTTGAGGAGACGGTAGAAGGGGTGGGGGCATATCTCTCCCTTTATTATTTGCTTGAGTGGGGTACTTCGGATCTCAAAAGGACCTGTGTAGAGTAATTTGAGCCCTTCGGCCGTCAATTGACAATCTATACTAATTCCAAAAGTTGATGTAGTGGATTGAGTTTAGAAATGAAATTTACTAACTGAGGAGGTTGGTTGTTGGGAGGTGGGCTTGCATGGAGGCCAACTCAACACTTTATGAGGTGCGCTGGGGCCCACAGAGCCTCCTTGCAGACTGCCAAATGACTCGCATCAGCAACGAGTCAAGGACACCAGAGGACACCGTCACACAAATATTTAGGTGGCAGTGTTCTCTTTTCGTGCATGATATGATAAGTTATTCACATCCTCCCTTTCAAAACGCAGACTGTATGATATGATTCACCAACTACACCATCATGGCTATGGTGTAAGCACCTAAAGGTGGACCCCCCCAAAGGCGGACCCCCCCTAAAGGCGGACACCCCAGATTCTTGCTGCAGTGGAGATTTGATGACCCTATAATTACCTATAATGTATCCCATACGTACATGCAAAAGGTTGTCCAGCTATAGGTCAATCTATGTTGGTCACTTCCAAAATTTGTAGTTATTATTGTAAGTGCTTATAAATATCCTAAAAATGGGGAAACTTTGTTTTTTCTTATTGTTAATCACTGTAAAATAGGAAGCCACTCATTCCACCTCCACAAGTATAGTGAATTCCTTAAGTGTCCGAATATAGGTGTTGCTACCATAGTTGCTTATGACAGGTTACATTTCTTCATACATAGCAATTTACCCACCCAGAGGGAAAAAATTAACGTATAAGGTAAGACAGATAATAACTATACTAATATCTAAGTTGGTGGTAATCACTATACAAACCTCTAAATCTTCTCAACAATGTTTTATTAAAAAAAACTCTCTTTTTAGACTCTTTTTACTAGATTGATTGAAAAAATCATAGCATTTGAGGTGAAGATAGATGTTATTTTTGAAACCATGCCTTGTATAGGCATGGCAATTTGATTAGTTGTAGATTGAAATTTTAGATTGTATAAAGTTGAGATTTCTTATTATCTCAAAAACAAACCACATTGATTAGCCATGTGTTGGATTTAGATGCATTGTCAAAGGTGTGTACCATATAAAATATCTAGTGGTGGAAGGATGGTCAAAAGATTGTTATATATAACACTTTAGCTATCCAAGTGCTCAGTCATTTGAGAAATTTCAATCCAAATGGTGAGTTTGAATAACAATGTTTTTTTTTTTGAAGTTGGAGATTTTTATAGATTTAAAAAAAAACCCCAAAAAATACAAAACCTTAAGCCAAAGCTTTCACGATTTAACCCCTCCAATACCCTGAGAAAAAATGAGATACATAGTTTTTAAAGACATATTATATATCAACCAATATATGTTGGTATGATTGTCAAAGTTCACAATTGTAGCTTTTTCAAAAACACAAAGTAATCCAAAAAACCCTCCCATCTCATTATAAACATTGTCATCCTAAGCTTAGCAAGTTTCATACAAAATAATCATTTTGAAGACATATATTCCAAGTAAAAAAATGTTAACAATGGACATTGACAAAACACCTTTCCCTATTAGGTGATAAATTTCAATCTAAAGTTTTCCAAGCATAAAATTCAGCCAAGTCAAAAACATATAAACTAACGTTGAATTATAGTTGCAAATCCAGTAAAAAATTATTGTTGACTCTTGGTTTATTTTCCACCATCTCTTGATCCAAAAATCTAAAGAAGGAAAAAGAAATGGAGGAAGCACGGTAAACGCCACCAAACTGCCACAGTGCGACAATATGCTTCAGCAAAGACGAGGAGCAAAACCCTCGAAGCGACGGACGAGGGTGGGCAGGACCCAGAGAAAGCGGTGGGGTGGTGGGTGAAGCGCCAAGACGCTACAGTAACGTTCCAAAGCGACGGCTGCTGCAAGCAGACAACTGTGGAACAAGGCAGCCTGGCCCAAGAGCCAACCCAAAAGAATATAACCGAGAAGACGAAGACCAAGGAAAGCAAAGGAAGCATCACCGCTCCATTCTCATTCCCTGGCAGCACCCTCATCATTCCCCCCCTCCTCCCTTCCCTCGATAGACGAATAATTATGGCAGCTAGCTTGCAGCCCTGCAGGTGCAGCAGGTCCAGCACCCCCTGCACGAGCTACTCTGCCGTGCCTCCCTCCGAGTCTGACGTCGTACCACCCTCGGGCCTCCACCGTCATCCATCCTCCCGAGTCCTACCCACCCGTGACCCATCCCTCCACCTCTTCTCCTCGTCACCCCCCATCCTCCTTCCTCCTTCCAGGCTGCCTCCGCCGCTCCGCAGTTGCAATACTCCCTTCCAGAACACGGCGATATACATCCACGCGAGGTATTATTCATCCAAACGCTGCATTTGACGGACGATAGATACTTAATGTCATTCAAAAGTACAAGACTTCATCCAGTACGACGATAGCATTGCCAAACTAAAACAGGTTAATTATAACAGGTTTTCATCCATGATTGGAATGTTTCATTTAGAATGATGACGGTAGTGCACAGCGGGGATGAAACCCAGCGCCCACATTCGTTCCAGTTGGCAAACCACGAGGTAATGAGCTCATGAGTGCCACGAGAAACACGACAACCCACACGAAAAACCAGTAAAATCCATCAAAAACACATCGGAGAGCCATTACCGAGGCGTAAAATGGAGCTCCAAGATCGGTAAAGGCGACGAGTAAAGATGGCAGTGACAATCAGCTTCTACGGACGCGATAATTCGTCGCGATGCAAGGACGAGAAGAGCGTGGGAGATGGAGAGAGAGAGGGACTGAGGGGAGGGGCCGACTTGGAAGGTAGCCAAGGGAGGGGAACGCCGAAGCGAGGCGACATTTGAGCAGATTTTTTTTCTCTTTTTTTTGGTTTTTGTTGCGACACTTGAAGGTTGTGGGGGCCAGGATCTGCGCGTCGCCAGCCTCAACTGGGTTGTGCACCTCCCATTAGGGCTTTGTCGCCTTGTGGGCTGAAGAAATTCAGCGGAAGAGCTGAATGCTTTTTCTCAGAGCAGTCACGATTGCGGTACTTCTTCGACCCCTAGCGGAGCGCTTGTCGTCCGTCCATTAACAGACCACGCTTACTAGCTTTTTCTTCTTATTTTGGACCGGTCTCAGCTTTTACTTGGCTGATGGGATATAGGTCCTATGTTTTGTTTCTGAATTGTAGCTCATAGAATTGGGTTTCGTCGCCGGTGTCATTTTGCATAAGTAAACTGTGGTTCAGGTACTTGTTTGGAGCGAGAAGCGTTTACATATCGTTTCGAGGACAGTCTAGAGGTGGTTTTACGATGGGGAAGATATGACGAAAGGATTAGTGATTGTTGTTGTAGTGACAAGCGCGACAAGGTTTTGGTTTTGGTGAAGAAGGGGTGTGGTGTGTGGGTGTTGGTGTTTTCTCTTGGAAGTAGTTTTGGAGGTGGGAGAAAAGGAATTTTTTGGGGACGTTGGTTTAGTAGAGACTATTGTTCGCGATGGCTGCATCATCGTTACAGGCACCGCTTTCGCTTGATGTAATGTGCGATGAGGGGAGGCCGATGCTGCGGCGTCAGGGGAGTTTAACGCCTGGGAGTAGCTCTCCGAAGGTGGACTGGAGGGCGACATCGCCGCGAGTGAGCGGGGGGAAGGCGGGAGGGGGGCAGACGCTGCGCCGCGCGCAATCGGTGGGGTCTGCGTTGTCGGATTTTTTGGGAAGCAGCTCCTCGCGGAAGTCGTTGGAGGAGAATTCCGCGATGAGGAGGTCTGGGAGCCGGGGGTGTTTGGATAGCTTGGAGGCGAGCAGTAATGCTAAGGCGATGTTGGAAGGGATTGGGGGGGATGATAGGTGGGATAGGCTGGAGGAGGATCGTGAGTGGAATTTCGCTACTTTGGAGAACACGCTTCGCCCCGGAGGTATGTTGCACCGGGATACGTTCCCGTCCCCGCAATTCCTTTCGCAGGAGCCGTGGCAGAGCGTCGGCAACGGTAGCGTTATGCCTGGCATGGAGTCCTTCCCTCGCCCTGCCAACGCTCGGACGCAGCTCAAGCGAGCCTCCTCTACGGGTCAGAAGATGAATCAGAAGAAGTCTATTGTGATGGAGCAAGCGCAGGAGTCTTTCGATTCGTTGAAGGACAGGCTGGAGTCTTCGTTGAGGATGCAGCCTGAGTGTTCGTATGCACCGCCTTCTACAACTCTTCCTCCAGCCGCGGCCAATGCGGTTGTACCCTCTCTTGTCCCCCTTTCTACTTTTAGAGACGTAGGCGTGCTTGGGTTAGCCAAGGATGTGGGCGGGTTGAAGCTCTCCACGCTTCCACGCACTTTGAAGAGACGAAAGAACAAGGAGCGGAACGTGCGCTCGTCTTCCATGTCGAATGCGTTTTCGGCTCTGGTGTTCATCATCAAGAGTATGCATGGACACGCGTTGGAGATGCAGGAGGATCACGTGATGAAGCTTATGATGCCAATGCAACGCGACATGGACCTGTCGTTCGCGTGGCTTTTCCAGCAGGTGTTCGCCTCCACACCGGAGTACATGCTCTCCATCATGGTCCTGCTCGCGGAATTCACCGTGCACTCGTTGGGAGAGGATATGGCCCTCGCATCTGCGATAGCCATGAAGAACGCGAAGGCGAACTCTCCCCGGGCCGCTTGCCTGGCCAAGGAAGGCGTCTCGGCTGGTTTAAGGAAGGAGCTCAGTCGACGCCACAAAGCTGCTCTTGGTGCTAAAAACGAGGATGTTGCTGAAACGAGCCATGAATATCTCCTGGATGAGTTGGCTAAGGGAGCCTCTCCCTCGGGTAGGGAAATCACTCCCGAAGAGGAGAAGATCATGCACGCATTGATGGTCGAGGCCATGAAGGAAATGGAGACGAACTCAGGATGGGTACCCCCTCCCGTTGTGGACAAGGAAGTTGTGAAGAAGCTTGTCGCTCCGGTGCAAGCCACCTTGAGCCCCGACAAGTACTCCTGTTTCGACAGAACTGAGCTGGAGTATCAGCATAGTATCGGTTCCCAGCCCACGAATGTCATGCTCCTGTCCAACTATGCCCAGTTTCTCTATGTCGTTCGCCATGACCACAATAGGTACTTCCTGAATTCCTGTTTTCCTTACGTTTTTGGTAACCATGAGTATGCTTTGAGTTAAGTTGTCATTGCAGTTTGAGTGACATGTGTGGGAATTTCTTTATACAGGGCGGAAGAGTATTTCCATCGTGCCATACGCGCAGATCCGTCCGATGGCGAAGTGCTGGGCCGATTCGCAACCTTCTTGTGGCTGGGGCGTGGGGACAAAGAGACTGCGGAAAGAGCGTTCAGGGCCGCCGCTGCGTTGGACCCCACGAACCCATACCACGCAGGAAATTATTCCCATTTTCTGTGGCACTCAGAGGATTCCAGGTACCCAAAGTGCACTGCGACATGCATCGTGGGGAGTGAGTGAATGATTCGTCGAAACGATTGAAGCCAGATTCTGTTAGCAATCAACCAATGTGTGAAAGCGAACGTCGCAGTGCAATGATAAATTCCCAAGCAACCGAGTGCTGCAAATCAGAACGATTTGAGATAATTGAGCTTCGGGTGTAGTATTTAAGAGTTAGTCCTAAGTCGTGTTTAATTAGTGTTTACGTTTTTCTCTGTAAGGTGTAAACTTAGTCTAGTCTAGTGTAGTGTCATACGGTTCGCCTGATTAGATCCTCATTGAGGTCTTTTTTGGTGACACACAATTTTGATAATGAGTGTAAAAAACCGGTGTGAAGAAGACGATGGAGAAGAAGAAGGAGGTAGATAAGCAGTAAGATTAGGGTTTAAGTTCTGAAGCTGATGATGCTTGTAACAAAATGTAGTTATTGAAGACTTAACGATGGACCAAGTTACCTTCGGCCATGACCGAGATGATGGATAAAGCTATCATAATTTCCGCCAATCTTCAGTGTCTAGTGCACGCTTTGGAATCATAATCCTGAGCATGAATCTTCTCTATGTTCATTGTGAAGCATTCTGTAGCTCAGTTTTTAATTGCTTACTCGCATCATGTCACCATGTGGAACTGCAACCAATTGCAGAGCTCGTACAGATTTTTCTGGAAAGAGGATTACAAGAATGGGAAGTACGTTCCATAAGAAAAGAAAAGAAAGAGTCGGGAGTGCTGTGTTCGGTGGAATCTGCTTTTTGTAAACCTGCCCAATCATCACTGTCATGCAGGGACTACTGTAATCGAGTTCTGGGGAGGTGCGCGAGCGTGCGATTGCGTGGATTCTGGACCATCGCTGATTCTTGAGTTTGAGGAATCTGACCAGTATGGTAGCTGAAGATGGTATATAATTGAAGAAAGTGGTTGTATGGCGAACATTCTTTGACTGATATTCTTTACTCGCTGACTGATATTCTTCAATCGCACCCACCTGCCGTAGATATCTTGCCAAATAAAGTTGGTTCGAGGTAATGGTGGGCACTGTGCACTTAACTGTTGAAACGTAATCATCTCGCTCTAAAAATGGCGACTAACGTAAGCAGTAGAACTGTAGATGGTTAGACAAGAGAGTTTCTCTAAAAATTCTCTGGGTTGGGATATTGCCATCGTTGAGTCACAGTTTGGAATGATCGCAGTTTCGATGTCTTGATGTGGGTAGTTCTTCATTTGTGAATATTCTTTGATATGCTTACGTTGAGGAGGGAATTTCTATGATGGTTTACAGGGTGATTGTGCAAGTGTGCTGATGTAACAGCGATGTTCCGTTCATTTAAACTTACTGGAACCTCACTTGCGCAAGGCGGGTCTGACTAATTCTGCAGAGGGTGAGTTTTGTGAGACGAGAACCGGATCAGGGTGAGAAGAAATGGGGTCTGTTGAGGGTGAGAAGGAACGGGCGGAGAAACAAGGATGCATTGGAGTTATGAACGTGGGAGCAGGCTTGGAAGACAAGACAATGCACATGCTACCGTGCGGCACCAATTACACTGGCCCCGCTGCTGTGGACGACTACTTTAAGATTAGGGCAGCTGGTCAGTTGTATTCTCAATCTCTTTCCTCGATTAAACCGTTTCCGATCTGAATTCTGTTTCTCCAGGACTACCAATCTACTCCACATTGTAATATACCTTTGCTGGAAATTTAGGGCTTGTGGGTTTTGGCGTTTCTCGCCCAATGTGGACCTGGGATCACTTGCAATTAGGTTAGCGCCCGGTGCTCATTGTTCATTTCGTGTCATTCTGGAAGTGTCAACACCCAACGACAACTTGTGGTGATGCAGGTACTAACGAGGACGGCATTGTGATGAAGGAGGCCGCATTCAGAGGGAGGAAGTTGATGGGTTCTACGCTTTTGCTTCCAGATGGCTTTTGTGGTAATTTTCTAGACAGTGTTGTTTTCCTTGTCATTTTCAGCTCTTGTTTGTAGTATTCCTCGTTTGTAGTATTGATTTGCTTCCTGGGTGATGAGTTCTAACGTGATATCAGCATTCGCGCAGTATCCTTTGGTAGGTTTTTTTTTTTTGGAAGTGCGAACAATAATTCATTTCACGGGTTTGATACGTCGTTTATTCTCTTTAATGATGGTTTTGGGTTTAGGGTTTAATTTTCGTGAGGATGTTCATATAATCCAGTTCCGTCAGCGTGTCTGCTCTTATAGTGCACACGTCTTGATGCATAACAGGGTTCGTTCTGAAGAAGGATGCTGGATTGAATCCTGAGAATGGGAAGGCCAAAGTGAAGTCATCGGACAAGGAAGCCTTCGATGTGTGGGCAGCAGATTCCAGGTTTGGGGGGTTCACATACTGGAACCACGACACATTACCCTCAAAGGCAGATCATATTCGCTCCGTGATGGAGTGGCTTCCCGTGTCTGCAGCTGTAAGGCTCTTCAAATCAAGTCGCTTTGTATTATTATTATCATCTCTCTTTTATTATGAAGAAATTAGTGCCGCAGACTTCTTGGACAGGGAGGTACTGTATTGAGCCATCGTCCTCTCCAAATACAACATTCTTAGCTTGATTTAACAATGCATTTGTACCATTCCTCCAAAATGCAGCTGCATGAAGAAGTAACTACAGATGAGGTAGCAGCCATGGCGGAGAAAGTGAAAACACAATCAGGTTTGCATATTACAATCAAAAGAGAATACAGTCGATTTTTTAATTTTTTGTGGATTTGCGCGCATTTGTGACACGATATCCATTTTGTGGGCTGCAACTTGGGTCATACTTGATTTTCTGTTGACTAGTACTTGAGTCCAGGTTACTATTAAAAAACTTGATGTTTGTATGGTCGTACACTTGTTTCTTCCTGATGCAGGACCAACATTGTTAGCAGGGCCATTATCAGGATCAAAGAGAAAGTTTTAGGAGAAGATGAACCAGACACTATCATTTTTCAGAAGACACCGTATTGCTTATGAGTAGTGGATAGCATTTTGTGTTTTTGGTAGCAGATTGACCCAAAGGAGCGCATTGCTGTTGCTGACTTTTAGAGAACCATGAGAAGTCAGGAAATAGTTGATTCTGAAGGTTAAATTTCACACGATTTTGTTGTAAATATTTCAATTTTCAACTTTTTTGGTTAAGGATTTTTGAAGTGTCCGGAATTTTCAGGTGATATTCCAATCTGGGTAATTTGTGCAAGTACTTCAGCACACCAAAGTCGCAGTCATAGTACATACCCATGTCTCCACAGTATGGCAGTCCAACTTGCGAAGATTGACAGGTACCTGTGCAACTTGTCGCTAACTAAACATTAGATAATTGAAGAGGCGTGACTTTCATGTGCGCTTGTCCACTTCTATCACGCCCACTACATGTAGACACCTGGATCCAGCTGCATGCCTTATGATCATGGGCTAGCTCATACTAGCCGTCGCTCCTTGTCAATGTACAGAAACAAGCATCTATTTCTTTGTTTGCAACAGTTGACTAGTCAACCTGGCAATACGTTACACTGCTCGAAGCCAATGGGAAGACGTACCATTTGCAAAAGTAGAATGCTTAATGTTTTTCAACGTTTTACAAAGGTATTCGGATGTGTGGAGCAGGGGCAAGATGCTACTCTCAATTCCCAGCAATTCCATGATATGAATTAGTATAGTATCACAATAATAAAACAGCAGTTTCCAGGTAAATGTCGATTTTAAAAAAGGGAAGCCTAACCAAACAAAATGTAGATCGTGAAGGACACCGAAGGTGCTGACTTGACAGTCCAGTGACGTTGAAAGCTGGAGGATGAATCATGAACTTCAAAAATCCGGATGCACAGGTTCGTATTAGATATTATGAAATCCTTTCACTAAAGCGCAGACCACCACAACAACGAAGGAGTACCATGCACCCCCGTCAAACGGGCTAATTCCCTCTTCACATCATTATGGGATAGAATTACTAGTCTTGAAACAAGCAGCAATAGCAATGAATGACCAGAGTAACATCGGCGTTTCGATGGCTGCCACCATGTGTATAATCCATATGGCTGCACCGCTAGCCGCCCACTATGTAGCATATGATCCCCGAGGTAAGACGCAACATACAGATCTGCCGTTTATGATGCTTTGAGGTCATCCATATCAACAGATTTCTGCATACATCCACAGCTATAGTCAGTTTGTGTGCATAATCAACATAACGATTGGACTTCGTGGAAAGTAGTAATACAATAATCGACAAAAGAATTAAAAAAGAGCTTACCAAGAATTTGTGGTTTTCCTCCAAAATAGGTGAGAACTCGGAAACGAATCGCTCCATATCCGCAGTGGAGTTGCCAAGTGCCAAAGTCTCGTAGAACTTGGACCTCTCAGGTACGAGCTTCATGGCCACCTGCAAGATAAACCCCACACAGGCTTAGAAACCAATAGTAAAACGTTTTACCCTCATCATACATTGTATCGCGAATACAGCAGTAACTCTTTTCATAACACAAGATCGTTGTCGATACAACAAGAATACTCAACTTGTACTGCATTATTTTTCTCAGCGTACCGTGAATGCAGCACTTGCAATCCACCCATGATATTTCTTCAACGTTGATGTGTAGGCCGCGGTGGCACACTGTGACATCGACCAGTCTGCATGCGCGTTCAAATTACGGAAGAGCTCCACCAGGAAATCCATAGCCCTGCGTTTGATCACTCACGTACTTCACATGAGACATTTCTTGAACGCAGAACACTGGAGCTAAAATTCCGCAATACTCAAGACTGGTGATCTGAACAAAAAGAGCTCAAAGATCAAGTAACTAAACCCTTACCTGGTTAACCACAGCATCCCATTGGTACAGCTTGACGAACCCTTGGCAGTCTTGTTCGCAACTTCAGCACGAATAATGTCATACAGCAAGGTGTTAGCAGCTGTATTTTCCTCATACTTGGCATCCAGTCTCTGCAAATTCAAAAGAAACAGCACAAATTGCGCATAAAGACCAATCTCACATGCCAATGCCAATACCAATTCCAATAACATCTACAAAATTACAAAGTGCTACTCACCAAGAACTCATAAACCAAAGAAAACTCCTTTCGAACCAAAATCTACAAGACAGAATAATACCGAAATGTTGCCGCCAACATCAGACTTCACCAACGCCATGGAGCTCCCAAACTTGTCTGCAAACCCATCACATCATCAGATCTCACTCCACTTCAAACCCACATACCAGATCCAATCACCCAAAGCAAAAACCCTCAACAGATCATCACCTAAACCCTAACACCCAAATCAAAGCACCCCTAAAAATAGATCCAAATCCAAAACACCAAAAAATGAACCAAAAATCCAAAACCCACCAATGACAGGAAGCACATTGCGGCAAACGTCGAGGAAGGGCTTGGTAAGCATGTGGCCTTCCGGCGACTTGACGGTCTTCATCAACTCCAAGGCGGGCCCGAATACAGTCATTGTGGACTCTGCCATGGTGAGATCTCGGATGCCACAGAACCGATCTCGTGAAGAGAGCCGATCTCAAACTAGAGCTCTCTGGAATTGGTGTGATGGTGAGAGATGGTGAGAGATGGTGAGAGATGGTGAGGTGGGGGGTTGTGGGGAGGGAATTGGAGGGCAGATCTGGTGGTGGAGAGGTTGAAGTTGCGATGGTTTTTGCAGAGTTGGGCTGTAGTGGGGGATGCCAAGTGTGCATTTTATGCGTGCGAAGTAAGCACGACAACCCTAATTTCGGAAATCTCGGCACTTCTGCGAACATGGCCTTCCCCTCGCTACGCGGGCTATGTGACTGGATCTTGTGACATTTGAGATGGACCCTCCATGTTATCACATTGTAGTTGAATTTTTTAATAGCATACAATGTCTTTCAATTCTTTAAGTTTTTTTCAGTCTTGAAGTATGAAAGGTATGAAGAAGGCCTCACGTTTTTTCAATATTATATGTATTTAAGGTTTCAAAATATAAATGATTTATATGATAGAATTTTTGAAATTTTTGTATTATATTTTGTGAAAGAATTACTTAGTAAGTATCTTTTGAATTTGTTTCCTTTTATTACATTCTCGCTCTATACGGCTCAAATAATACAACAATGAAATTTTCATATATTAGTAGTGAATAATTATTGTGGAATATTCATTCCTTTTGACACATTCTAATCCATTCAACGTTGAAAGGGGAGGTTTGGAGTATAGACAATGAGTTATTTCATTCATAAGTCAAAAATAGATCGACTAATAATATGATTGGAAGAAGACACAAAAAATAGTAAAGAAGGCTAAGTTTCAGATTAAACATGAGCAAAGGCTATTGCCTCTTTATGTATGGGAACTCTCAGTTGAATTCAAACAAAATTTCACTATACTATTTCAAAAAAATAATTTACTAGTATAAACCTACAAAAACACCCCAAACCACATCATATGGCAATATTGGCATACCTTACTAAAGTAGAAAAACCAAAAACCAAGAGTCCTCCTTACATTGAGCGAAGATAAATTGTTTATTTTAAACCTTAATTTTGAGCCCTCTTTTTACCTCTTTTGGAGTTCTTTTTCAAATCGGAGCAAGGATATATAAAGCGGGAATGGGCATGTGCTCATTTGGAACTCTAATCCTCTGAAAACTCTCCATCTCTCTTAGAGCTCTCATTCAATCACAAGAGTAATCAAGCTTTTTTTGACCTTTGAATACACCCACATTACCTCCCCTTGCAATAAACTTCGTCCTCGTCTTAATGACGAGGCGGGTCCTCCCCCTCCTCCTCCCCTTTCTCCTTTCCTCCCTGATCTATTTTTAGGGGCCCTGCGGCCCTTTTTTAGTAATTTTTTTATTTTTAATGAAACCGGGGACCCCGAATTAGTCTAGGGGGACCCACTAGATTTATTTTAGTTAGTTTATATATTTTTTAAATTTTTTAAATTTTTTTTTTTTTTTTTTCATCAACATGCAAAATATAGGGGGCTTTTTGCCCCCTCCAATGACAGCCCTGGTTGGGGGGCCCTCGTCATTAAGACGAGGGCGAGGTTTATCGCAAGGGCATTACCTCGGCTGTGTCTTGGCCCTCAAACTTCCGGTATACGGTAATCAGATTACCAATCAAGCTACTTTTGACCTGGGCATGGACCAAAGTCATCAGATTACTATCGGGTACAGGCCCCGCCACTTTCCACCGGAGGAGCACACAGCAAGTGCCGTGCCCCGATACCCGCCCGGCACCCGAGAGAGCGTGGACGACTCGTAGAGCGAGAGAGAGATCATCCGCAAGCTGCCGCCACAACAAATCCATCGCATCGCGGATGCCTGCCATCCACACACCCATCACACGCCCATCGCGGATGCCCCTCGCACACTCTCGCCCTGCCTCACCGCCATCGCCCCACCCTCATCACCCTTTCGTCGCTATCGCCATGGCGTCCAAATCTTCCAAGCTCGTCGCCCGCGACTCCTCCCAGGTCCACCATCTCCTCATGCCACTGACATCTGTATGTCGCCGCACATCATCATGCCATGCTGCATAACATCGACAGCCTGAATCTGAACCTAGAGCCTGATCGATGGATGGGGGCACTGTCATAGTGTCATTAGATAGAGCTAGACAGAGATTATGGATTGATGCAACTGATTTTGTTTCGGGGGGGATATGTGGAGATTTACGTGTGGGGTTTAGGGTTTTAGCAGCGTGGGTTTTTGGTTTTTGGAGTGATGATTGTGGTTGAGGTTGATTTTGATGGTGTTTTGGTGTTTGGGTTGTTGGGGTGTGGTTGCAGCGGAGGGAGTCCAGTGGAGGGGATTCGGGTGCGGGAGGAGGGGCGGTCATTGATTTGGACCATCCGGACTTGTTGTTGCCGCCTGTGCTGCCGTTTAAGAAGACCCAGCTTACCGAGCGGTATCCGAAGGGGCAGACGCGGGGGCGGCATTGGAAGCATCTCAAGCAGATTATTCAGTCCGAGAATTATTTTAACTATCCTGCCGATGAGCCGACGTGTACGTGCCAAATTGGTGGCTTTTTAGGGGTGGTGTTGTGATTATGGTGTTCTGTGTGTGGTTTGGGGTTGGTTTTGGTATGGTGGTGATTGGAATTTGAGTAATTCTGGTGGTTTGGTGATGTTCAGATGTGAGTATTGATTCTCCACCTTCTATTTACCCCCCCAAAAAGTACTGCGACATCACTGGTTTTCAGGTGGGTTCATAATCCGGCAATTGGTCTACCCCATTTTGAAGCCGTGTTGTGATTTAAATGTGTCGTGAACGAAGGTGGTCATTTGGGTTTTCGTATTCATGTGGGCGGTTGTGGTGATGTAGGCACCTTACACAGACCCAAGGACAAAGCTACGCTATGCTAATACAGAGGTGTTCAAGACAATAAGGTCCTTACCCGATGAAATCATTCAAGGCTACCTTGCCCTTCGAAATGCAGCTGTGGTGCTGAAGTGAGGGTCTGAAAGTTGCCCTTGGATTCTGCTACATTGGTTGAATTCTATCTTAATTTGGGGAACTGACCGAGTAGGGTAGATAGTTGGCTATATTCAGTTACAAAGAAGAACCTATTTTTGACTCTCAGCGTAATCATTTTGGCAAGTCATTAGCGAACCTGTGGATTTGCGTATTAGACTCAGTTTTACATTTTTTAGTCCGTGTTCACGGATTGGACATACTCTATTTACCTCCCTGCTGTTGAATACATACACCAATTCCTGACAATGAAGGTTTGTACCATGCATTACCCGTGTATAGGGTGTATCGTAGGTAGGGAAAGTACTTCATCACCGGAGCTAGTCTTATCAATGCAGAAGTTTCCGTTCGCACTGCGCAGTTCGAGCTTTTGTAGGGGGAAAAGTTTGAAAAGTACAGTGCACTGGTATTTACAAGACTCACCAGTTTGGCTTACGCCATTTCCTGGACTACGGAAGGTTTTGCTTAGTCCTGCACTTACTTCTGCTACCACCAAGGCTGGTGAGGCTTTTACTGACTCAAGAGCAGACACGACCAGCATTTCTTACGAAGACAACGACGAAATACCTAGCTTTGGAGTAAATAAAGAAGTAGACAATGGCAACAACGTTGAAATAGAAACTCTTAATCTTTTGGAGTGGCCCAAAGTATGCGTCCAAGTATCAGAGTTTGCGAGCACTCCTATGGCAATAGCACTTGCTCTCGAGGGGTCTCTACCGATTGGCAGAACTGTAGCTGAAAGTGAGGAGCTCCAAGCACAGACGGCGGCTGCGGGATTACTCCCCAGCCCTCTTGATTTCTCTGATATTGTAGACTTGCGCAATTTTATTGAGGATGCCCAATCTGGAAACGTATGTCAACTCGATGACCTGTGTCAAGTGAGGAGAACTTTAGCAGCAGTGAGACGTTTGCACAGCCAGGTTTTTGACCATACCAATATTGCAGGAAAAGATGGACAAGGTGCGTAATATCTGTTTTTGGATTATTTGATTCTCGTCGTTGCAAGCGAATTGCTGTTCATATTTATGATGGCTATCAGATGAATATTTATGATAGACCATATCCATTCTATCGCCCTGGTCACGACCTCATTTTCTGCTTGCCTCGGGAATTGCAAGTGGACTCTCAATCACAGAAGTATTTGTAATCTGCGAGTTTTTTTAGCCTTTTTTGTGACTTGCATCTGTACGGTTACTTATTGGGGTTTGAATTACCTACGTTCTGGGATGCTGTTCTCTTGGCTGCATTGAAAAGAACATTTCGATATGTTAAACTGCAAACAGGTTTATATGGACTGACTTTGGTTTATCCTTGGATGTTTCAGGGGCTGGATCAACTAACCCATTGGAAACAATAATGTTAAACTGTAATTTGTGCTCCGACCTTGAGGCAACAATTGATCACTGCTTAGATTGTTCGCGCTCTACTGTTCTCGATAGAGCCAGTCCAAAGTTGGCTTCAATTCGACTAAAGCGGCAAGAAAATTCGAAGGCTCTTGAAGCACTCATTAAAGAGACAGCTGCGATGGTTTTCAATGCTGGCGGCATGGATGCCCAACTGGTGACAAAGCGACGTGGGCGCATGTGTGTTGCCGTAAGAGCTTCCCAGAAGGGGCTACTTAAAGGTGGCGTTACATTGGATGTCAGCAATTCCGGGGCTACCTACTTTATGGAGCCTGAAGCTGCTATTCAGTTTAACAACGAGGAGATTCAGCTTGCGGAAGAGGAAAAATCAGAAGAAATTGCTGTTTTACGGCAGCTAACCTTTATGCTCCTTGATGTACGGACAGATGTTGTTGACCTCTTAGAGAAAGTCATAATTCTTGACTTCGCTTGTGCACGAGCGGGTCATTCAGCGTGGCTCAATGCAGCTCGCCCCACTTTTTTGAACGATACGACGGCTTCTGTGTCTTCGAGTGATTCCTTGTCTGATCTGTTGGTGGATATCAAGGGTGTGCGCCATCCTCTTTTACTAGGTTCTGCACTCCCATCTCCTATAAACGCACATAGATACGGTACTCTCCGTCAGAAGGCGAAGGCAAGAAGCTCATCGTCTCGTGTTAAGGATGTTGAAACTCCAGCTTCAGATAGGTTGCTACCTGTTCCAATCGATATCGACATCAGAAGGGGAGTTAAAGTCGTGACAATAACAGGCCCCAACACTGGTGGGAAGACTGCTGCTCTCAAGACTTTGGGAATTGTAGCCCTGATGGCGAAGGCGGGTTTGTGTTTGCCTGCTACTGGGATTCCGCGACTTCCATGGTTCGACTCCATTCTTGCAGACATCGGTGACGACCAGGTCTGGCAGTATTCTCTTATTTTTTGAATTGTTGGTCACTAGAACTTGTACGTCGATTATTGATATGACTCATGAATACGAGGGAAGGCGACCAATATATATATTCGGTTATTTCTATTATTGTGCTTTACTGATTGTCAGTAATGTTGCTGACCGAGAGCTGGAGAGATTATTTTTGGGCTGTCTTTTTTCTTTATAAAATAAATCAGACGCAAAACGAGATTATTTCATGTGCATTTAAGATCGCTGTTAAAGAATATTGAAATTCAACAACCAGCATGCTATTGAAGCAAGTTGCGCATTCTAGTGATCGCAATATTCTATTCAGCTTGCACTTTCATGTTCATTGAAAGAATAGGGTCTAATTTGAGCTGTAAATCCTTTAATTGTAACCTGTTTAATTGTGTGAATGCAGTCGTTAGAGCGCAGCCTGTCAACCTTCAGTGGTCATATCCGAAGAGTCCGTCAGATCCTTGAAGCTGGGACAGCTCAATCACTGATTCTCCTCGATGAAATTGGTGGTGGGACGGATCCTTCTGAAGGAGCTGCTTTGGCTACAGCAATACTTCGGAGTTTGGCTACCTCTGTACAGTTAACACTTGCAACTACACACTGCGCTGAATTACGCACGTTGAAGGATCAGGACCCAGAATTTGAGAATGCTTCAGTTGAGTTTGATGTGAAGACACTCCGACCTACCTACCGTGTATTGTGGGGTATAGCTGGGCAATCTAATGCTCTTAATATAGCAGCTTCCCTTGGATTTGATTCAGAGGTTCTCAGTCGAGCTAGGGAGCTGGTTACGAAGCTGGTTCCTGCAAGCCTGGGGGCTAGGAGTACTGAGTTGATGGTGCCACTTCTTAAGCAGCGAGATGAGCAACGGGAGCGGTCTGAGGCTGCAGCTTCCGCCCTTGCTTTTGTCTCAAAAGTTCACAATGAGGTGAATCATTTTACCGAACATCATTTCTTTGGAAAAATTAGTCAACGTAGAAGCGCTTATTCTTCAGAAGAATGCTTGTTGCTTTTCTCTACCCTGGTTGGCTGTTCTGATCCGAAAAAGTGTGAATTTTCGATTTTGCTACTTGCACAAATATCTGAGAGTTACGAGCATTAGTGCCTGAACCTATCTAAGCTTGTTTGCAAGGCAATTGGGGATTCTTCTTAATGTGATACCTGGTTAGAACGCAATGCAAAATGAGAATGTTGTTTAAGCTAAAATTTCTACTTGTATTGTTCAGTTAAAATCAGAGTCACAAAACCTGCCACAGAAGGAAGCTAAGCTTCGGTTATCTCAAGAGGAATCTGCAAATGAGGATGTCGCAGAAGCTAACGCAAGATTGGAGGAGATCCTTTTGAGATTTCAAGAATCGACAGAGCAGAAGGGCAAAGATGTGGAAGGTTTTTCTATGCGTGATGCTCAAGCTGCAATAGCAGCAGTTGTAGAAGATTATGCCAGTAAACCTGTAGCATCTATAACATCAGCTTCTGCAAATAGTGTTGAACTGGATGGCAAGGTAGGAGATGGTAATATGCTCAGAGTTGGAGAACAAGTGATCATTAAACGGCTTGGGAAGTTGCCAGCAACTATAGTTGAAATTCCGCAGGCTGAAAATGACTACTTGACCGTGCAAGCGGGCACCATGAAGATGCGGGTCAAATTAAATGAAATTGTATCTAGAGTGACCAGCACAGAGAAGGAAGGTTCAAGAAAGCCTTTAGTGCAGCAAGCAAAGGTGAGCCATTTTCTTCAACCTACTCACCCTGATCTGGTCGCGTCGAGCACATCGGCTGGATTTGATAGTCTTGTCATTTTTCGTTCTCCAGTATTGTGCTGTGCATTTCCTGGTTGAATGATAGCCAGATAACTGCTCAAGCAAACAGTGTGTAGACGATGTAGTTCTTGAGAATAAATGTGCGTCAGATAATTATTACTGATGATAATCCTGCTGTCGGTTCACATCTTTTGGAATTTTGAGGCTGACTTCTTCCTGTCTGCTCTCAATAGCAACCAGGTAAATCACGAAAATTGAAGCGGCCTGAGCCAGAGACAGAAGAGGAGATTAAGTACGATGTAGCTGTGCAGACCTCAAAGAACACGCTCGATCTGCGAGGGAAACGAGTTGAGGAGTCTTTACAGGAGTTAGATCTGGCGCTGGCAAGCCGTGCACCACAGTCAGTTTTATTTATTGTGCATGGCATGGGCACTGGGGCTGTGAAAGAGGCGGCTTGGCAAGTGCTGAAGAAGCACCCTTACGTCGCCAAGTTCGAGCAAGAGAGTGTTATGAATCCAGGCTGTACTATAGTTTACATCAAGTAAAGGTTGTGCTAGCACCATTAGCTATCCTATTGATATGAAGAACCCCACCGTGTGAGTGCCATTCATGTTATTGCTTGTTGCTTCTTGGGCTATGTCGTGTGTAAAACAAACTAGAGAAACGAAAGTATGTGGATAGCAGGCTGACTGTTTATGCTTCAGGTTACGATAACACATAGTTTGTTTACGATCGTAATAGAATGAAGTGAGTTTCTCTTCTGCAACGAGGACATTCCTCTACACATGCCCCTATCGTTGGAACACGTTTGGCAGTGGGACGAAGTGATGTGGTCGACATGGGGCCTTCAGTTTGTGCCCCACCGTCTGTAATTTCGCAGAGAGAGGGGAATATGGGTTCTCTGATGGCTCATCTCTAACACGACTATACTTGAACAGGATCTGTTCTATAGTGCGTACATCTGATCTGTGTTCACCAATACAGACAAGACCTTCATCCCGGACGATGACTCAGGGCTCCCCGTCTCGAGCGCGATTACCGAGACTTTCGATCTAGTGTCGACTGGATCCGAGTGTCTGCCAGATGAAGTTTGAACGTCCCGTCTGCTGATTCCGTGGATGTTGATGGACGGGAAGCGTTCTGACGGGCACTAGTTATGGTAGATTTGAAAAAAACGCATGAGCGTTACCTAAGAAGTATATGTTGTAAATATGTCAATATTGAAAATTGAATTCCATAGAAAATGCTTATTTAATTGACACATATCCAATCAAACTCAATCTACGCATGTTGCCAATACATATGGGAATGCTAAATCAAATGAAGTCTAAGACATTCAAATTCTTTATTTATGTAGACCACACTAGTGCATTTCCATCCTCTTAGAAAAATTTCACTCCACAACAAATTAACCCAATCAATTCAGTTGAAGAACATTCCAACCTCATTGAACATCGATAGATGTCAGTGCATAAACCTATCCTCCTTATTGCATTCCAAGTAATGTTGTAGAATGTAGTAAAGATACTTCCAAAGACTCCACTTATTTTGGATTCTACTCAAAGTGTTGGTTTTGATGGTCACAAAGCTGAGACAAGTGTAAGTAAGGAAATTTCCAATTGTCACTTTATAACGTTAATGCTCATTAGGAGAGATCTATGGTCTCAAAGGGGCCTTTGATTTTCTTCGGTGTTAAATTTTTTAATCCAAACCGTGCGCTTTTGACGCTGACACCAATGGTACCATTTGGCTGACACCATTGCAATTCCGTTGGTCTAGCGAGGGGTCTAGGCAATTGACGTTGCTAGTACCACCAATATTGCCAACATTGTAGCTTCTGACGCTGTCAGCGGGTAGCAACATGCACTACTCAGCTATTATGGAGAAGGTAATTGGGCAGCCGATTCACCTAACACAAGTTTTCTTACAGGGCCCCTTTGAGACCCCAAATTTCTTCTAATGTAACAAACAATCGTGGTGTATGGATTGTATGAACAATACCATAATCAAGGTATCGCACTTTAACAAATTTAACCACAATGTATTCAATTGACTTAGGTTTGTTGGACTTTTCATAATGCTAAGGATAGGAATTGATAGCACCCTTGATTTGTTTACCTGCCCTTTGGGTGGGTTAATAGTCTCTAGACCATTTAGAGATATTTGAATCAAAGAGCTTGCATTACTAATGAAATTTTTGATGTCTCTCCAAAATCTAAGCCCAATGACAATCTAAGCACAATTTTGGCAGAGTATAAAGCTTCAATGTGAAGTGTACAAGAGCAACGAATAGGTGAAAGAGAGATGATAATATACTATACAGCTGTTGCAAGAAGAAGTGCTGAGCATAGATCTGAATTATGACATAGACATTGCAGGTATGACCACGAAGATGGATGACATGGAGGCAAAGATGAATGCATTCAACAAAGAGTTCTAGAATGTCATAAGCATTGATTCAATCATCCGGCAAAACAGCACCTACAAACAAAACAGACACATTCAACATGTAGAGAGACATTGGAGTTAATAACATGGACATTTGTATAGTGGCATGTGAATGCTTAGTGAGACAAGTTGTTGTCCAAGATGATGTCTTATATAAATTTGTATAGAACACCTTAGTAAATGCCACTAAAGACATCCGAAATTATAATATAGGCATTTGCCCAGCGGAATGTGCATGCTTAGTGAGACATTGGGTGCTTAAGATGATGCTTTTTATAACATGTACATAATCCTCTTGAACATGGAAGATTTCACCGTGTTCAGACAACCATGTCTCATATGATGTTACTATCTACACGCTAAAATATGTTGCACCACCTTCCATGTCTTCCACAACACAAGGGACGACGAGACAAAGACACACAAGGGCCATACCTGATGTTGTCCGCAACATCCACACAGACGTGGCCAAATTAAATATGGTACTAGTTGTGACGTTGGATCCGCCTACAAAAACGTCAAATTATAGATACTATGCGTTAGTACATGCATCTCAAAAAACACCACACAATTATAAAGGATGTCTTAAGAAAAACACATCTCTGTTGCTTAGGGCATCAAAATAAACACCCATCTAATTCACAAATCCCTTAAAGATTTGGTGACGGGGCATGCTGTCACGGCCACGTACTCAGGAAACAACTTAGGAAGACTCTGGAAGGATCTAGAAGTTCCTAGAAACTCCTGGAAGTTTCTAGAAGTTTCTGGAAGCTTCTGGAAGTTCCTGGAAGTTTCTGGAAGTTCCTGGAAGCTCCTGGAAGTTCCTGGAAGTTCCTGGAAGCTCCTGGAAGTTCCTGGAAGCTCCTGGAAGCTCCTGGAAGTTCCTGGAAGCTCCTGGAAGTTCATAGAAGATCTTAGAAGGTCTTAAGTTGTGGAAGGTTCTAGAGAACCTTCTTTTGAGCTAGTACAAATAGGAGTCGAGGCTGAGGGCAACCTCAGTCTCGACAACGCATCTCTTGGAGCTCTAGCTTACACCTCTTGGTGTTGTTGTGTACTCTTCTTGGTTAATCTAAGTCCTGTTCAAGCTATATCTAGAGTTCCTCTTCTAGTTCGAGTCTTGCTTGTAGCTTGTCTTCTCGTGTCCCTGACAGTTTGTCGAGACTGCCTTATTTGCGATTATCAGAGCTAAGGCTTTCTTGCTAGAGCGTGGATTACCCCTCTTGCTTGAAGGACTGTTGGCGTCTTGAGAGTTGCGGATTACCCTCTCTCAAGCTGATATTTCGTTCAGCTTTGAATCTTCTCGTAAGTGTGTGGATTACCCCCTTCTTGGAGAATTCAAAGCTATTTTAGAGGGCGTGGATTACCCACCTCTAAATCGGCGCTCGACCTAGTTATCTGCTCAAATCGTCTTATCTATATAGCAATGACTGGAGGTCAAGATATTAGTATGATCGAGTCTTTTGAAACTAGGTTTGACGCCCTTATGAACGCTATAAACGCGTTATCCACGAGACTCACGGACGTAGAGGGCGTTGCTCACAACAACTCAAGCTCTGGAGCAACGTCGACTACAGCTCATCACCCATTTACGTCTGTACCAGAGGAGGTTGTTCCACCTGTTATTCGGCAAGACACTCTACACATTCAACAACGTAAGGAGCCTCGAGTAAGCATGCCGGAGAAGTTTGATGGAACGCGATCCAAGTTCAGAGGATTCATCAATCAAGTCCAACTCATAACGATGCTGCAACCAGAGAGATATCCCACCGAAGAATCAAAAGTTGGATTAGTTGGAACCTTGCTGACAGGATCAGCTCTTTCTTGGTTTGCTGTTCATTTTGAACAAAGATCGCCTATTTTGACCAATTTTGAGACATTTATCACGGCATCAACAGAGGCGTTTGGAGAACATGACAAGGCTCGAGTGGCGTTAAACAAGATCTACGCCTTACAACAAGGGTCGCGCTCTGTATCTGTATATGCTTCTGAATACAGACAACTCGCTGCAGATATCAACTGGGACGAACAAGCATTAATGGACCAGTTTTATCGAGGTTTGAGGGATGACGTGAAGGACTTGTTGCTAAATTTTCCTGATCCCTGCACGCTTGATGAAGCTATCAGACAGGCCGTAAAATGTGATAATCGGCTCTTTCAGCGATATCAAGATCGACGTTCTTCGAGTTCCGCAGTGACAAAGCGCACATACTGCCTTAACGAAGGTTCATGATTCATATCAAGGCGTGGAAGATATGCAGATCAACGCGACACGCTTCAAGCCATTGACACCGGAAGAGAAGAAACGAAGATTTGAAGAGAATTTATGTCTGTATTGTGGAGAACCTGGACATAAAGCCGGCAGCTGTCCAAAGAAGCGGAAATTACCCGTGACAAAGATTAGAAGCGCCACAATTTCGGAAAACAAGGATGGCCAGTCACAGTAGGGGCCGTGCGACTGGACCTCTCAACACCACCAAAACATCAAGGTCCTTACCTCTCTTCCCAACCTTCTCGATCTTTTACAATACCTATTTCTGTCGGACGTGAAAACATAAAGACTATTAGTTTATTGGACTCTCGAGCATCTGCTTGTTTTATGGATATGGCTTTTGCAAAACTCCATAAGATCACGCTTCAGCAAAAGCCTAACCGTGTACAAGCAGAGGTGATAGACGGACGACCTATAGTTGTCGCTTATGAGACTATACCTTTAGACGTAGCAATGGAGGGTCATAGTAGTAGGATTATGTTTAACATAATCAATAGTCCCTCCCATCCTGTTGTTTTTGGGATATCTTGGCTGGAAACGTATAACCCGGACATAGATTGGTTTTCTCGTACTATATCATTCTCGAGAAAACCTCAGCAGCCGGAGGAATGCCAAAGGACTACGAGTAGTAAACCTTTGCTGGTTGGAGCAAAGGCCTTCATGAAGATGGCAAAGGAGAATACACCGTTAATTATCTATGCAACACCTATTCAAGAAGAAACACCGCCTACAACTATTCCGGAGCGATACAAGCAATTTCAAGACGTATTTGAAAAGAAGAATGCGGACATACTACCGAAGCATAGACCGTATGATTGCGCCATAGATCTTCAAGATGGAGCACAACCACCTTTCGGCCCAATATACAACTTATCACAGAACGAGCTGACGACTTTGAGAGAGTATATTGACGAGAATCTTGCGAAGAATTTTATTCGACATTCCAAGTCTCCAGCAGGGGCACCTATACTCTTTGTAAAGAAGAAGGATGGCTCGTTACGATTGTGTGTGGATTATCGAGGTCTGAACAAGGTCACCGTGAAGAATCGTTATCCGTTGCCACTAATATCGGGACTTTTGGACCAACTCGGCCAAGCCAAGATCTATACAAAGATAGATCTCCGTGGAGCCTATAATCTTGTGCGGATAAAAGAAGGAGACGAGTGGAAGACTGCATTTCGCACAAGGTATGGGCATTTTGAGTATAATGTCATGCCGTTTGGATTGACCAATGCGCCGGCCGTCTTCCAGCATTTAATGAATGATGTTTTTCGAGAATATCTGGATAGATTCGTTGTTTGCTATTTAGACGACATTCTGATCTACTCCAAGGACGTCGAAGAACATGAAGAGCACGTAAAGCTGGTATTACAAAAGCTGCGAGAAAAGGGCTTATATGCCAAGGCAGAGAAATGCGCATTCCACCAACCTAAGGTTGAATTTCTTGGATATATCATATCTAGCGAAGGCCTTATGATGGATCCGAAGAAAGTTCAAGCAGTGACAGACTGGGCATCACCAAAAACAGTACGCGATGTGCAATGTTTCCTTGGTTTTGCTAACTTTTATCGGATATTCATCAAGAATTATTCACAAGTTGCGGCCCCCTTGACCCGGTTGACATGTAAAGACAAGTTGGAGTGGACACCTGCAGCACAGAAGGCATTTGAAGATTTGAAGGTTGCGTTTACTACAGCTCCAATCTTAGTACATCCTGACTTTACAAAGGCGTTTTATATGGAGACGGACGCCTCCGATTTTGCACTAGGAGCAGTGCTCTCGCAGATGGGAGAAGATGGAAAACTTCATCCTATTGCATTTTATTCAAGGAAATTTTCGGCGGCCGAGATCAACTACGAGATTCATGATAAAGAACTTCTTGCTATAGTTGATTCCTTCCAAGAATGGCGTCATCTGTTAGAAGGAGCTGCTCATCCGGTTGTTGTGTATACGGACCACAAAAATCTGGAGTACTTTACATCCGCTCGGGTTTTAAATCGTCGCCAAGCTCGTTGGAATATGTCCTTATCCCGGTTTGATTTTACTATCACATATCGGCCAGGGAAGCAACAAGGACTGTCCGATGCATTATCAAGAAGGGCGTATCTTGCACCAAAGGCAGGAGACGCGGCTTTTGATCAACAATGCACAACATTGTTGCAACCTGAACGATTTTGCCTCAATGCGATGTCAATGGCATTACCAATTGATGCCGACTTCCGTCGTGATATTCAGATTGCATCTAGCCAAGACCCCTTGTTTTGTAGAACAAAACAACACCCTGACAACGACAAGTTCAAGATTCAAGATAACTTGTTGTACTTTGAAGATCGTGTGTATATTCCGGAAGGGCCACTCCGACTCCGCGTGCTTCAGTCTCGCCACGACTTTCCTGCAGCGGGACATTTTGGCTTTAACAAGACATTGGAGCTTGTTTCTCGAGATTTTTGGTGGCCACAAATGTGGAAGGCCGTCAAAGACTTTGTATTATCTTGCGGTACATGTTCAAGGTCAAAGAATCCTCGGCATCGACCTTATGGGCTCTTGCAACCATTGCCGATTCCCCAACGGCCATGGTCATCTGTTTCGATGGACTTCATCACAGATTTGCCGCCATCAGCTACTTTGGATGCCATTTGTGTCGTGGTAGACCGGTTGACGAAGATGGCGCACTTTATTCCATGTAGGAAGTCTATTTCTGGTGAAGAGACTGCAAAACTCTTTCTTGACAACATATATCGGTATCATGGCTTGCCGGATGATATTATTTCTGATCGGGGACCCCAATTTATATCTAGATTTTGGAGATCGCTATTTGAGATATTGAAGGTCGACATCAAGCTCTCTTCTGCTTTTCATCCTCAAACTGATGGCCAGACGGAACGCGTTAACCAAGTGTTGGAGCAATATCTACGATGTACAATCAATTATCAGCAAGACGACTGGACATCGTATTTATCACTGGCGGAGTTTGCTTACAACAATTCTATTCACGCGTCAACTCAGCAAACTCCGTTCTATGCCAATTATGGTTATCATCCAAAACTTGATATGTTGGCATCCACCGGTGACAAGAATCCAGCAGCTGAAAATCTTGCCAAACATTTATCAGAAATTCAAGCTATTCTGAAGATGCAGTTACAACAAGCCCAAGATTTGTATAAGACTTCTGTAGACCGGCTTCGAAAGGAATCTCCTGTTTTTCATGTTGGTGATAAGGTGTGGCTTCTTCGGCGAAACATCAAGACTAGTCGGCCCTGCGACAAATTGGACTATAGGCGACTTGGTCCATTCTGTATTCAAGAGAAAATCAATCCAGTTGCGTATAGGTTGGAGTTACCTGCTTCCATGAAGGTACATCCAGTTTTCCATGTCTCTCTTCTAGAATCATATAAAGAGTCTACTATCTCGGGACGATTACAACCATCTTTGCCCTCTGTTGAAGTAGAAAATCATGAAGAATATGAAGTGGAGGAGGTCCTTGATTCGCGGAGGAGAAGGGGAAAGTTACAATATCTTATCCATTGGAGAGGATATGACATTAGTGAACGAACGTGGGAGCCAGCCGCAAACTTGGCAAATGCGCCGCTAAAGGTACAGGAATTTCATCAACGATATCCTGAAAAGCCAAAACCACATCGTGGATGAAACTTCACGAAAACGCTTCTTGTATAGGTATAAAACATAGAGTTTTAGTATGCAAAAGACACAACTACGTGTGTTGTTTGTTTGATTTCCTGTAACCATATCAAATTTACGAGTACTTCTAGACATGGATAGCGAAGAAGTAGATACTACATTAGCTGTACTTTCTCAGCCTAGCGGATCACGTCGACGTCCTCGAGATGAAGAGCCAACCGAACCCAGAAGGCGTCGGAGGATACCAAGCAGCAGATCATTTGTATTGGTGTTAGAAGTTGAACCTGCCGGAGAAGGCCGCCCTGAGGGCGTATTTGCAGGACGTTTTCATAACGAAGCCACGGAGGTTCAAGCATGGTCACAAGTCGAAGGCGCTGGGCACTATCGATGGCTGCAAGGACCCATGAGTCATCTACCTCGAGCAAGACAGTTGGAATACATTGCAGAGACTATGCGCCAAGTGTTCGATTTCTTGCGATTTTGAAGGTGATCGTGTTCTAAGCTTCTCGGAGACCTCGAAGCAAAAGGGGGAGGTGATGTCACGGCCACGTACTCAGGAAACAACTTAGGAAGACTCTGGAAGGATCTAGAAGTTCCTAGAAACTCCTGGAAGTTTCTAGAAGTTTCTGGAAGCTTCTGGAAGTTCCTGGAAGTTTCTGGAAGTTCCTGGAAGCTCCTGGAAGTTCCTGGAAGCTCCTAGAAGTTCCTGGAAGCTCCTGGAAGCTCCTGGAAGTTCCTGGAAGCTCCTGGAAGTTCATAGAAGATCTTAGAAGGTCTTAAGTTGTGGAAGGTTCTAGAGAACCTTCTTTTGAGCTAGTACAAATAGGAGTCGAGGCTGAGGGCAACCTCAGTCTCGACAACGCATCTCTTGGAGCTCTAGCTTACACCTCTTGGTGTTGTTGTGTACTCTTCTTGGTTAATCTAAGTCCTGTTCAAGCTATATCTAGAGTTCCTCTTCTAGTTCGAGTCTTGCTTGTAGCTTGTCTTCTCGTGTCCCTGACAGTTTGTCGAGACTGCCTTATTTGCGATTATCAGAGCTAAGGCTTTCTTGCTAGAGCGTGGATTACCCCTCTTGCTTGAAGGACTGTTGGCGTCTTGAGAGTTGCGGATTACCCTCTCTCAAGCTGATATTTCGTTCAGCTTTGAATCTTCTCGTAAGTGTGTGGATTACCCCCTTCTTGGAGAATTCAAAGCTATTTTAGAGGGCGTGGATTACCCACCTCTAAATCGGCGCTCGACCTAGTTATCTGCTCAAATCGTCTTATCTATATAGCAATGACTGGAGGTCAAGATATTAGTATGATCGAGTCTTTTGAAACTAGGTTTGACGCCCTTATGAACGCTATAAACGCGTTATCCACGAGACTCACGGACGTAGAGGGCGTTGCTCACAACAACTCAAGCTCTGGAGCAACGTCGACTACAGCTCATCACCCATTTACGTCTGTACCAGAGGAGGTTGTTCCACCTGTTATTCGGCAAGACACTCTACACATTCAACAACGTAAGGAGCCTCGAGTAAGCATGCCGGAGAAGTTTGATGGAACGCGATCCAAGTTCAGAGGATTCATCAATCAAGTCCAACTCATAACGATGCTGCAACCAGAGAGATATCCCACCGAAGAATCAAAAGTTGGATTAGTTGGAACCTTGCTGACAGGATCAGCTCTTTCTTGGTTTGCTGTTCATTTTGAACAAAGATCGCCTATTTTGACCAATTTTGAGACATTTATCACGGCATCAACAGAGGCGTTTGGAGAACATGACAAGGCTCGAGTGGCGTTAAACAAGATCTACGCCTTACAACAAGGGTCGCGCTCTGTATCTGTATATGCTTCTGAATACAGACAACTCGCTGCAGATATCAACTGGGACGAACAAGCATTAATGGACCAGTTTTATCGAGGTTTGAGGGATGACGTGAAGGACTTGTTGCTAAATTTTCCTGATCCCTGCACGCTTGATGAAGCTATCAGACAGGCCGTAAAATGTGATAATCGGCTCTTTCAGCGATATCAAGATCGACGTTCTTCGAGTTCCGCAGTGACAAAGCGCACATACTGCCTTAACGAAGGTTCATGATTCATATCAAGGCGTGGAAGATATGCAGATCAACGCGACACGCTTCAAGCCATTGACACCGGAAGAGAAGAAACGAAGATTTGAAGAGAATTTATGTCTGTATTGTGGAGAACCTGGACATAAAGCCGGCAGCTGTCCAAAGAAGCGGAAATTACCCGTGACAAAGATTAGAAGCGCCACAATTTCGGAAAACAAGGATGGCCAGTCACAGTAGGGGCCGTGCGACTGGACCTCTCAACACCACCAAAACATCAAGGTCCTTACCTCTCTTCCCAACCTTCTCGATCTTTTACAATACCTATTTCTGTCGGACGTGAAAACATAAAGACTATTAGTTTATTGGACTCTCGAGCATCTGCTTGTTTTATGGATATGGCTTTTGCAAAACTCCATAAGATCACGCTTCAGCAAAAGCCTAACCGTGTACAAGCAGAGGTGATAGACGGACGACCTATAGTTGTCGCTTATGAGACTATACCTTTAGACGTAGCAATGGAGGGTCATAGTAGTAGGATTATGTTTAACATAATCAATAGTCCCTCCCATCCTGTTGTTTTTGGGATATCTTGGCTGGAAACGTATAACCCGGACATAGATTGGTTTTCTCGTACTATATCATTCTCGAGAAAACCTCAGCAGCCGGAGGAATGCCAAAGGACTACGAGTAGTAAACCTTTGCTGGTTGGAGCAAAGGCCTTCATGAAGATGGCAAAGGAGAATACACCGTTAATTATCTATGCAACACCTATTCAAGAAGAAACACCGCCTACAACTATTCCGGAGCGATACAAGCAATTTCAAGACGTATTTGAAAAGAAGAATGCGGACATACTACCGAAGCATAGACCGTATGATTGCGCCATAGATCTTCAAGATGGAGCACAACCACCTTTCGGCCCAATATACAACTTATCACAGAACGAGCTGACGACTTTGAGAGAGTATATTGACGAGAATCTTGCGAAGAATTTTATTCGACATTCCAAGTCTCCAGCAGGGGCACCTATACTCTTTGTAAAGAAGAAGGATGGCTCGTTACGATTGTGTGTGGATTATCGAGGTCTGAACAAGGTCACCGTGAAGAATCGTTATCCGTTGCCACTAATATCGGGACTTTTGGACCAACTCGGCCAAGCCAAGATCTATACAAAGATAGATCTCCGTGGAGCCTATAATCTTGTGCGGATAAAAGAAGGAGACGAGTGGAAGACTGCATTTCGCACAAGGTATGGGCATTTTGAGTATAATGTCATGCCGTTTGGATTGACCAATGCGCCGGCCGTCTTCCAGCATTTAATGAATGATGTTTTTCGAGAATATCTGGATAGATTCGTTGTTTGCTATTTAGACGACATTCTGATCTACTCCAAGGACGTCGAAGAACATGAAGAGCACGTAAAGCTGGTATTACAAAAGCTGCGAGAAAAGGGCTTATATGCCAAGGCAGAGAAATGCGCATTCCACCAACCTAAGGTTGAATTTCTTGGATATATCATATCTAGCGAAGGCCTTATGATGGATCCGAAGAAAGTTCAAGCAGTGACAGACTGGGCATCACCAAAAACAGTACGCGATGTGCAATGTTTCCTTGGTTTTGCTAACTTTTATCGGATATTCATCAAGAATTATTCACAAGTTGCGGCCCCCTTGACCCGGTTGACATGTAAAGACAAGTTGGAGTGGACACCTGCAGCACAGAAGGCATTTGAAGATTTGAAGGTTGCGTTTACTACAGCTCCAATCTTAGTACATCCTGACTTTACAAAGGCGTTTTATATGGAGACGGACGCCTCCGATTTTGCACTAGGAGCAGTGCTCTCGCAGATGGGAGAAGATGGAAAACTTCATCCTATTGCATTTTATTCAAGGAAATTTTCGGCGGCCGAGATCAACTACGAGATTCATGATAAAGAACTTCTTGCTATAGTTGATTCCTTCCAAGAATGGCGTCATCTGTTAGAAGGAGCTGCTCATCCGGTTGTTGTGTATACGGACCACAAAAATCTGGAGTACTTTACATCCGCTCGGGTTTTAAATCGTCGCCAAGCTCGTTGGAATATGTCCTTATCCCGGTTTGATTTTACTATCACATATCGGCCAGGGAAGCAACAAGGACTGTCCGATGCATTATCAAGAAGGGCGTATCTTGCACCAAAGGCAGGAGACGCGGCTTTTGATCAACAATGCACAACATTGTTGCAACCTGAACGATTTTGCCTCAATGCGATGTCAATGGCATTACCAATTGATGCCGACTTCCGTCGTGATATTCAGATTGCATCTAGCCAAGACCCCTTGTTTTGTAGAACAAAACAACACCCTGACAACGACAAGTTCAAGATTCAAGATAACTTGTTGTACTTTGAAGATCGTGTGTATATTCCGGAAGGGCCACTCCGACTCCGCGTGCTTCAGTCTCGCCACGACTTTCCTGCAGCGGGACATTTTGGCTTTAACAAGACATTGGAGCTTGTTTCTCGAGATTTTTGGTGGCCACAAATGTGGAAGGCCGTCAAAGACTTTGTATTATCTTGCGGTACATGTTCAAGGTCAAAGAATCCTCGGCATCGACCTTATGGGCTCTTGCAACCATTGCCGATTCCCCAACGGCCATGGTCATCTGTTTCGATGGACTTCATCACAGATTTGCCGCCATCAGCTACTTTGGATGCCATTTGTGTCGTGGTAGACCGGTTGACGAAGATGGCGCACTTTATTCCATGTAGGAAGTCTATTTCTGGTGAAGAGACTGCAAAACTCTTTCTTGACAACATATATCGGTATCATGGCTTGCCGGATGATATTATTTCTGATCGGGGACCCCAATTTATATCTAGATTTTGGAGATCGCTATTTGAGATATTGAAGGTCGACATCAAGCTCTCTTCTGCTTTTCATCCTCAAACTGATGGCCAGACGGAACGCGTTAACCAAGTGTTGGAGCAATATCTACGATGTACAATCAATTATCAGCAAGACGACTGGACATCGTATTTATCACTGGCGGAGTTTGCTTACAACAATTCTATTCACGCGTCAACTCAGCAAACTCCGTTCTATGCCAATTATGGTTATCATCCAAAACTTGATATGTTGGCATCCACCGGTGACAAGAATCCAGCAGCTGAAAATCTTGCCAAACATTTATCAGAAATTCAAGCTATTCTGAAGATGCAGTTACAACAAGCCCAAGATTTGTATAAGACTTCTGTAGACCGGCTTCGAAAGGAATCTCCTGTTTTTCATGTTGGTGATAAGGTGTGGCTTCTTCGGCGAAACATCAAGACTAGTCGGCCCTGCGACAAATTGGACTATAGGCGACTTGGTCCATTCTGTATTCAAGAGAAAATCAATCCAGTTGCGTATAGGTTGGAGTTACCTGCTTCCATGAAGGTACATCCAGTTTTCCATGTCTCTCTTCTAGAATCATATAAAGAGTCTACTATCTCGGGACGATTACAACCATCTTTGCCCTCTGTTGAAGTAGAAAATCATGAAGAATATGAAGTGGAGGAGGTCCTTGATTCGCGGAGGAGAAGGGGAAAGTTACAATATCTTATCCATTGGAGAGGATATGACATTAGTGAACGAACGTGGGAGCCAGCCGCAAACTTGGCAAATGCGCCGCTAAAGGTACAGGAATTTCATCAACGATATCCTGAAAAGCCAAAACCACATCGTGGATGAAACTTCACGAAAACGCTTCTTGTATAGGTATAAAACATAGAGTTTTAGTATGCAAAAGACACAACTACGTGTGTTGTTTGTTTGATTTCCTGTAACCATATCAAATTTACGAGTACTTCTAGACATGGATAGCGAAGAAGTAGATACTACATTAGCTGTACTTTCTCAGCCTAGCGGATCACGTCGACGTCCTCGAGATGAAGAGCCAACCGAACCCAGAAGGCGTCGGAGGATACCAAGCAGCAGATCATTTGTATTGGTGTTAGAAGTTGAACCTGCCGGAGAAGGCCGCCCTGAGGGCGTATTTGCAGGACGTTTTCATAACGAAGCCACGGAGGTTCAAGCATGGTCACAAGTCGAAGGCGCTGGGCACTATCGATGGCTGCAAGGACCCATGAGTCATCTACCTCGAGCAAGACAGTTGGAATACATTGCAGAGACTATGCGCCAAGTGTTCGATTTCTTGCGATTTTGAAGGTGATCGTGTTCTAAGCTTCTCGGAGACCTTGAAGCAAAAGGGGGAGGTGATGTCACGGCCACGTACTCAGGAAACAACTTAGGAAGACTCTGGAAGGATCTAGAAGTTCCTAGAAACTCCTGGAAGTTTCTAGAAGTTTCTGGAAGCTTCTGGAAGTTCCTGGAAGTTTCTGGAAGTTCCTGGAAGCTCCTGGAAGTTCCTGGAAGCTCCTGGAAGTTCCTGGAAGCTCCTGGAAGCTCCTGGAAGTTCCTGGAAGCTCCTGGAAGTTCATAGAAGATCTTAGAAGGTCTTAAGTTGTGGAAGGTTCTAGAGAACCTTCTTTTGAGCTAGTACAAATAGGAGTCGAGGCTGAGGGCAACCTCAGTCTCGACAACGCATCTCTTGGAGCTCTAGCTTACACCTCTTGGTGTTGTTGTGTACTCTTCTTGGTTAATCTAAGTCCTGTTCAAGCTATATCTAGAGTTCCTCTTCTAGTTCGAGTCTTGCTTGTAGCTTGTCTTCTCGTGTCCCTGACAGTTTGTCGAGACTGCCTTATTTGCGATTATCAGAGCTAAGGCTTTCTTGCTAGAGCGTGGATTACCCCTCTTGCTTGAAGGACTGTTGGCGTCTTGAGAGTTGCGGATTACCCTCTCTCAAGCTGATATTTCGTTCAGCTTTGAATCTTCTCGTAAGTGTGTGGATTACCCCCTTCTTGGAGAATTCAAAGCTATTTTAGAGGGCGTGGATTACCCACCTCTAAATCGGCGCTCGACCTAGTTATCTGCTCAAATCGTCTTATCTATATAGCAATGACTGGAGGTCAAGATATTAGTATGATCGAGTCTTTTGAAACTAGGTTTGACGCCCTTATGAACGCTATAAACGCGTTATCCACGAGACTCACGGACGTAGAGGGCGTTGCTCACAACAACTCAAGCTCTGGAGCAACGTCGACTACAGCTCATCACCCATTTACGTCTGTACCAGAGGAGGTTGTTCCACCTGTTATTCGGCAAGACACTCTACACATTCAACAACGTAAGGAGCCTCGAGTAAGCATGCCGGAGAAGTTTGATGGAACGCGATCCAAGTTCAGAGGATTCATCAATCAAGTCCAACTCATAACGATGCTGCAACCAGAGAGATATCCCACCGAAGAATCAAAAGTTGGATTAGTTGGAACCTTGCTGACAGGATCAGCTCTTTCTTGGTTTGCTGTTCATTTTGAACAAAGATCGCCTATTTTGACCAATTTTGAGACATTTATCACGGCATCAACAGAGGCGTTTGGAGAACATGACAAGGCTCGAGTGGCGTTAAACAAGATCTACGCCTTACAACAAGGGTCGCGCTCTGTATCTGTATATGCTTCTGAATACAGACAACTCGCTGCAGATATCAACTGGGACGAACAAGCATTAATGGACCAGTTTTATCGAGGTTTGAGGGATGACGTGAAGGACTTGTTGCTAAATTTTCCTGATCCCTGCACGCTTGATGAAGCTATCAGACAGGCCGTAAAATGTGATAATCGGCTCTTTCAGCGATATCAAGATCGACGTTCTTCGAGTTCCGCAGTGACAAAGCGCACATACTGCCTTAACGAAGGTTCATGATTCATATCAAGGCGTGGAAGATATGCAGATCAACGCGACACGCTTCAAGCCATTGACACCGGAAGAGAAGAAACGAAGATTTGAAGAGAATTTATGTCTGTATTGTGGAGAACCTGGACATAAAGCCGGCAGCTGTCCAAAGAAGCGGAAATTACCCGTGACAAAGATTAGAAGCGCCACAATTTCGGAAAACAAGGATGGCCAGTCACAGTAGGGGCCGTGCGACTGGACCTCTCAACACCACCAAAACATCAAGGTCCTTACCTCTCTTCCCAACCTTCTCGATCTTTTACAATACCTATTTCTGTCGGACGTGAAAACATAAAGACTATTAGTTTATTGGACTCTCGAGCATCTGCTTGTTTTATGGATATGGCTTTTGCAAAACTCCATAAGATCACGCTTCAGCAAAAGCCTAACCGTGTACAAGCAGAGGTGATAGACGGACGACCTATAGTTGTCGCTTATGAGACTATACCTTTAGACGTAGCAATGGAGGGTCATAGTAGTAGGATTATGTTTAACATAATCAATAGTCCCTCCCATCCTGTTGTTTTTGGGATATCTTGGCTGGAAACGTATAACCCGGACATAGATTGGTTTTCTCGTACTATATCATTCTCGAGAAAACCTCAGCAGCCGGAGGAATGCCAAAGGACTACGAGTAGTAAACCTTTGCTGGTTGGAGCAAAGGCCTTCATGAAGATGGCAAAGGAGAATACACCGTTAATTATCTATGCAACACCTATTCAAGAAGAAACACCGCCTACAACTATTCCGGAGCGATACAAGCAATTTCAAGACGTATTTGAAAAGAAGAATGCGGACATACTACCGAAGCATAGACCGTATGATTGCGCCATAGATCTTCAAGATGGAGCACAACCACCTTTCGGCCCAATATACAACTTATCACAGAACGAGCTGACGACTTTGAGAGAGTATATTGACGAGAATCTTGCGAAGAATTTTATTCGACATTCCAAGTCTCCAGCAGGGGCACCTATACTCTTTGTAAAGAAGAAGGATGGCTCGTTACGATTGTGTGTGGATTATCGAGGTCTGAACAAGGTCACCGTGAAGAATCGTTATCCGTTGCCACTAATATCGGGACTTTTGGACCAACTCGGCCAAGCCAAGATCTATACAAAGATAGATCTCCGTGGAGCCTATAATCTTGTGCGGATAAAAGAAGGAGACGAGTGGAAGACTGCATTTCGCACAAGGTATGGGCATTTTGAGTATAATGTCATGCCGTTTGGATTGACCAATGCGCCGGCCATCTTCCAGCATTTAATGAATGATGTTTTTCGAGAATATCTGGATAGATTCGTTGTTTGCTATTTAGACGACATTCTGATCTACTCCAAGGACGTCGAAGAACATGAAGAGCACGTAAAGCTGGTATTACAAAAGCTGCGAGAAAAGGGCTTATATGCCAAGGCAGAGAAATGCGCATTCCACCAACCTAAGGTTGAATTTCTTGGATATATCATATCTAGCGAAGGCCTTATGATGGATCCGAAGAAAGTTCAAGCAGTGACAGACTGGGCATCACCAAAAACAGTACGCGATGTGCAATGTTTCCTTGGTTTTGCTAACTTTTATCGGATATTCATCAAGAATTATTCACAAGTTGCGGCCCCCTTGACCCGGTTGACATGTAAAGACAAGTTGGAGTGGACACCTGCAGCACAGAAGGCATTTGAAGATTTGAAGGTTGCGTTTACTACAGCTCCAATCTTAGTACATCCTGACTTTACAAAGGCGTTTTATATGGAGACGGACGCCTCCGATTTTGCACTAGGAGCAGTGCTCTCGCAGATGGGAGAAGATGGAAAACTTCATCCTATTGCATTTTATTCAAGGAAATTTTCGGCGGCCGAGATCAACTACGAGATTCATGATAAAGAACTTCTTGCTATAGTTGATTCCTTCCAAGAATGGCGTCATCTGTTAGAAGGAGCTGCTCATCCGGTTGTTGTGTATACGGACCACAAAAATCTGGAGTACTTTACATCCGCTCGGGTTTTAAATCGTCGCCAAGCTCGTTGGAATATGTCCTTATCCCGGTTTGATTTTACTATCACATATCGGCCAGGGAAGCAACAAGGACTGTCCGATGCATTATCAAGAAGGGCGTATCTTGCACCAAAGGCAGGAGACGCGGCTTTTGATCAACAATGCACAACATTGTTGCAACCTGAACGATTTTGCCTCAATGCGATGTCAATGGCATTACCAATTGATGCCGACTTCCGTCGTGATATTCAGATTGCATCTAGCCAAGACCCCTTGTTTTGTAGAACAAAACAACACCCTGACAACGACAAGTTCAAGATTCAAGATAACTTGTTGTACTTTGAAGATCGTGTGTATATTCCGGAAGGGCCACTCCGACTCCGCGTGCTTCAGTCTCGCCACGACTTTCCTGCAGCGGGACATTTTGGCTTTAACAAGACATTGGAGCTTGTTTCTCGAGATTTTTGGTGGCCACAAATGTGGAAGGCCGTCAAAGACTTTGTATTATCTTGCGGTACATGTTCAAGGTCAAAGAATCCTCGGCATCGACCTTATGGGCTCTTGCAACCATTGCCGATTCCCCAACGGCCATGGTCATCTGTTTCGATGGACTTCATCACAGATTTGCCGCCATCAGCTACTTTGGATGCCATTTGTGTCGTGGTAGACCGGTTGACGAAGATGGCGCACTTTATTCCATGTAGGAAGTCTATTTCTGGTGAAGAGACTGCAAAACTCTTTCTTGACAACATATATCGGTATCATGGCTTGTCGGATGATATTATTTCTGATCGGGGACCCCAATTTATATCTAGATTTTGGAGATCGCTATTTGAGATATTGAAGGTCGACATCAAGCTCTCTTCTGCTTTTCATCCTCAAACTGATGGCCAGACGGAACGCGTTAACCAAGTGTTGGAGCAATATCTACGATGTACAATCAATTATCAGCAAGACGACTGGACATCGTATTTATCACTGGCGGAGTTTGCTTACAACAATTCTATTCACGCGTCAACTCAGCAAACTCCGTTCTATGCCAATTATGGTTATCATCCAAAACTTGATATGTTGGCATCCACCGGTGACAAGAATCCAGCAGCTGAAAATCTTGCCAAACATTTATCAGAAATTCAAGCTATTCTGAAGATGCAGTTACAACAAGCCCAAGATTTGTATAAGACTTCTGTAGACCGGCTTCGAAAGGAATCTCCTGTTTTTCATGTTGGTGATAAGGTGTGGCTTCTTCGGCGAAACATCAAGACTAGTCGGCCCTGCGACAAATTGGACTATAGGCGACTTGGTCCATTCTGTATTCAAGAGAAAATCAATCCAGTTGCGTATAGGTTGGAGTTACCTGCTTCCATGAAGGTACATCCAGTTTTCCATGTCTCTCTTCTAGAATCATATAAAGAGTCTACTATCTCGGGACGATTACAACCATCTTTGCCCTCTGTTGAAGTAGAAAATCATGAAGAATATGAAGTGGAGGAGGTCCTTGATTCGCGGAGGAGAAGGGGAAAGTTACAATATCTTATCCATTGGAGAGGATATGACATTAGTGAACGAACGTGGGAGCCAGCCGCAAACTTGGCAAATGCGCCGCTAAAGGTACAGGAATTTCATCAACGATATCCTGAAAAGCCAAAACCACATCGTGGATGAAACTTCACGAAAACGCTTCTTGTATAGGTATAAAACATAGAGTTTTAGTATGCAAAAGACACAACTACGTGTGTTGTTTGTTTGATTTCCTGTAACCATATCAAATTTACGAGTACTTCTAGACATGGATAGCGAAGAAGTAGATACTACATTAGCTGTACTTTCTCAGCCTAGCGGATCACGTCGACGTCCTCGAGATGAAGAGCCAACCGAACCCAGAAGGCGTCGGAGGATACCAAGCAGCAGATCATTTGTATTGGTGTTAGAAGTTGAACCTGCCGGAGAAGGCCGCCCTGAGGGCGTATTTGCAGGACGTTTTCATAACGAAGCCACGGAGGTTCAAGCATGGTCACAAGTCGAAGGCGCTGGGCACTATCGATGGCTGCAAGGACCCATGAGTCATCTACCTCGAGCAAGACAGTTGGAATACATTGCAGAGACTATGCGCCAAGTGTTCGATTTCTTGCGATTTTGAAGGTGATCGTGTTCTAAGCTTCTCGGAGACCTCGAAGCAAAAGGGGGAGGTGATGTCACGGCCACGTACTCAGGAAACAACTTAGGAAGACTCTGGAAGGATCTAGAAGTTCCTAGAAACTCCTGGAAGTTTCTAGAAGTTTCTGGAAGCTTCTGGAAGTTCCTGGAAGTTTCTGGAAGTTCCTGGAAGCTCCTGGAAGTTCCTGGAAGCTCCTAGAAGTTCCTGGAAGCTCCTGGAAGCTCCTGGAAGTTCCTGGAAGCTCCTGGAAGTTCATAGAAGATCTTAGAAGGTCTTAAGTTGTGGAAGGTTCTAGAGAACCTTCTTTTGAGCTAGTACAAATAGGAGTCGAGGCTGAGGGCAACCTCAGTCTCGACAACGCATCTCTTGGAGCTCTAGCTTACACCTCTTGGTGTTGTTGTGTACTCTTCTTGGTTAATCTAAGTCCTGTTCAAGCTATATCTAGAGTTCCTCTTCTAGTTCGAGTCTTGCTTGTAGCTTGTCTTCTCGTGTCCCTGACAGTTTGTCGAGACTGCCTTATTTGCGATTATCAGAGCTAAGGCTTTCTTGCTAGAGCGTGGATTACCCCTCTTGCTTGAAGGACTGTTGGCGTCTTGAGAGTTGCGGATTACCCTCTCTCAAGCTGATATTTCGTTCAGCTTTGAATCTTCTCGTAAGTGTGTGGATTACCCCCTTCTTGGAGAATTCAAAGCTATTTTAGAGGGCGTGGATTACCCACCTCTAAATCGGCGCTCGACCTAGTTATCTGCTCAAATCGTCTTATCTATATAGCAATGACTGGAGGTCAAGATATTAGTATGATCGAGTCTTTTGAAACTAGGTTTGACGCCCTTATGAACGCTATAAACGCGTTATCCACGAGACTCACGGACGTAGAGGGCGTTGCTCACAACAACTCAAGCTCTGGAGCAACGTCGACTACAGCTCATCACCCATTTACGTCTGTACCAGAGGAGGTTGTTCCACCTGTTATTCGGCAAGACACTCTACACATTCAACAACGTAAGGAGCCTCGAGTAAGCATGCCGGAGAAGTTTGATGGAACGCGATCCAAGTTCAGAGGATTCATCAATCAAGTCCAACTCATAACGATGCTGCAACCAGAGAGATATCCCACCGAAGAATCAAAAGTTGGATTAGTTGGAACCTTGCTGACAGGATCAGCTCTTTCTTGGTTTGCTGTTCATTTTGAACAAAGATCGCCTATTTTGACCAATTTTGAGACATTTATCACGGCATCAACAGAGGCGTTTGGAGAACATGACAAGGCTCGAGTGGCGTTAAACAAGATCTACGCCTTACAACAAGGGTCGCGCTCTGTATCTGTATATGCTTCTGAATACAGACAACTCGCTGCAGATATCAACTGGGACGAACAAGCATTAATGGACCAGTTTTATCGAGGTTTGAGGGATGACGTGAAGGACTTGTTGCTAAATTTTCCTGATCCCTGCACGCTTGATGAAGCTATCAGACAGGCCGTAAAATGTGATAATCGGCTCTTTCAGCGATATCAAGATCGACGTTCTTCGAGTTCCGCAGTGACAAAGCGCACATACTGCCTTAACGAAGGTTCATGATTCATATCAAGGCGTGGAAGATATGCAGATCAACGCGACACGCTTCAAGCCATTGACACCGGAAGAGAAGAAACGAAGATTTGAAGAGAATTTATGTCTGTATTGTGGAGAACCTGGACATAAAGCCGGCAGCTGTCCAAAGAAGCGGAAATTACCCGTGACAAAGATTAGAAGCGCCACAATTTCGGAAAACAAGGATGGCCAGTCACAGTAGGGGCCGTGCGACTGGACCTCTCAACACCACCAAAACATCAAGGTCCTTACCTCTCTTCCCAACCTTCTCGATCTTTTACAATACCTATTTCTGTCGGACGTGAAAACATAAAGACTATTAGTTTATTGGACTCTCGAGCATCTGCTTGTTTTATGGATATGGCTTTTGCAAAACTCCATAAGATCACGCTTCAGCAAAAGCCTAACCGTGTACAAGCAGAGGTGATAGACGGACGACCTATAGTTGTCGCTTATGAGACTATACCTTTAGACGTAGCAATGGAGGGTCATAGTAGTAGGATTATGTTTAACATAATCAATAGTCCCTCCCATCCTGTTGTTTTTGGGATATCTTGGCTGGAAACGTATAACCCGGACATAGATTGGTTTTCTCGTACTATATCATTCTCGAGAAAACCTCAGCAGCCGGAGGAATGCCAAAGGACTACGAGTAGTAAACCTTTGCTGGTTGGAGCAAAGGCCTTCATGAAGATGGCAAAGGAGAATACACCGTTAATTATCTATGCAACACCTATTCAAGAAGAAACACCGCCTACAACTATTCCGGAGCGATACAAGCAATTTCAAGACGTATTTGAAAAGAAGAATGCGGACATACTACCGAAGCATAGACCGTATGATTGCGCCATAGATCTTCAAGATGGAGCACAACCACCTTTCGGCCCAATATACAACTTATCACAGAACGAGCTGACGACTTTGAGAGAGTATATTGACGAGAATCTTGCGAAGAATTTTATTCGACATTCCAAGTCTCCAGCAGGGGCACCTATACTCTTTGTAAAGAAGAAGGATGGCTCGTTACGATTGTGTGTGGATTATCGAGGTCTGAACAAGGTCACCGTGAAGAATCGTTATCCGTTGCCACTAATATCGGGACTTTTGGACCAACTCGGCCAAGCCAAGATCTATACAAAGATAGATCTCCGTGGAGCCTATAATCTTGTGCGGATAAAAGAAGGAGACGAGTGGAAGACTGCATTTCGCACAAGGTATGGGCATTTTGAGTATAATGTCATGCCGTTTGGATTGACCAATGCGCCGGCCATCTTCCAGCATTTAATGAATGATGTTTTTCGAGAATATCTGGATAGATTCGTTGTTTGCTATTTAGACGACATTCTGATCTACTCCAAGGACGTCGAAGAACATGAAGAGCACGTAAAGCTGGTATTACAAAAGCTGCGAGAAAAGGGCTTATATGCCAAGGCAGAGAAATGCGCATTCCACCAACCTAAGGTTGAATTTCTTGGATATATCATATCTAGCGAAGGCCTTATGATGGATCCGAAGAAAGTTCAAGCAGTGACAGACTGGGCATCACCAAAAACAGTACGCGATGTGCAATGTTTCCTTGGTTTTGCTAACTTTTATCGGATATTCATCAAGAATTATTCACAAGTTGCGGCCCCCTTGACCCGGTTGACATGTAAAGACAAGTTGGAGTGGACACCTGCAGCACAGAAGGCATTTGAAGATTTGAAGGTTGCGTTTACTACAGCTCCAATCTTAGTACATCCTGACTTTACAAAGGCGTTTTATATGGAGACGGACGCCTCCGATTTTGCACTAGGAGCAGTGCTCTCGCAGATGGGAGAAGATGGAAAACTTCATCCTATTGCATTTTATTCAAGGAAATTTTCGGCGGCCGAGATCAACTACGAGATTCATGATAAAGAACTTCTTGCTATAGTTGATTCCTTCCAAGAATGGCGTCATCTGTTAGAAGGAGCTGCTCATCCGGTTGTTGTGTATACGGACCACAAAAATCTGGAGTACTTTACATCCGCTCGGGTTTTAAATCGTCGCCAAGCTCGTTGGAATATGTCCTTATCCCGGTTTGATTTTACTATCACATATCGGCCAGGGAAGCAACAAGGACTGTCCGATGCATTATCAAGAAGGGCGTATCTTGCACCAAAGGCAGGAGACGCGGCTTTTGATCAACAATGCACAACATTGTTGCAACCTGAACGATTTTGCCTCAATGCGATGTCAATGGCATTACCAATTGATGCCGACTTCCGTCGTGATATTCAGATTGCATCTAGCCAAGACCCCTTGTTTTGTAGAACAAAACAACACCCTGACAACGACAAGTTCAAGATTCAAGATAACTTGTTGTACTTTGAAGATCGTGTGTATATTCCGGAAGGGCCACTCCGACTCCGCGTGCTTCAGTCTCGCCACGACTTTCCTGCAGCGGGACATTTTGGCTTTAACAAGACATTGGAGCTTGTTTCTCGAGATTTTTGGTGGCCACAAATGTGGAAGGCCGTCAAAGACTTTGTATTATCTTGCGGTACATGTTCAAGGTCAAAGAATCCTCGGCATCGACCTTATGGGCTCTTGCAACCATTGCCGATTCCCCAACGGCCATGGTCATCTGTTTCGATGGACTTCATCACAGATTTGCCGCCATCAGCTACTTTGGATGCCATTTGTGTCGTGGTAGACCGGTTGACGAAGATGGCGCACTTTATTCCATGTAGGAAGTCTATTTCTGGTGAAGAGACTGCAAAACTCTTTCTTGACAACATATATCGGTATCATGGCTTGCCGGATGATATTATTTCTGATCGGGGACCCCAATTTATATCTAGATTTTGGAGATCGCTATTTGAGATATTGAAGGTCGACATCAAGCTCTCTTCTGCTTTTCATCCTCAAACTGATGGCCAGACGGAACGCGTTAACCAAGTGTTGGAGCAATATCTACGATGTACAATCAATTATCAGCAAGACGACTGGACATCGTATTTATCACTGGCGGAGTTTGCTTACAACAATTCTATTCACGCGTCAACTCAGCAAACTCCGTTCTATGCCAATTATGGTTATCATCCAAAACTTGATATGTTGGCATCCACCGGTGACAAGAATCCAGCAGCTGAAAATCTTGCCAAACATTTATCAGAAATTCAAGCTATTCTGAAGATGCAGTTACAACAAGCCCAAGATTTGTATAAGACTTCTGCAGACCGGCTTCGAAAGGAATCTCCTGTTTTTCATGTTGGTGATAAGGTGTGGCTTCTTCGGCGAAACATCAAGACTAGTCGGCCCTGCGACAAATTGGACTATAGGCGACTTGGTCCATTCTGTATTCAAGAGAAAATCAATCCAGTTGCGTATAGGTTGGAGTTACCTGCTTCCATGAAGGTACATCCAGTTTTCCATGTCTCTCTTCTAGAATCATATAAAGAGTCTACTATCTCGGGACGATTACAACCATCTTTGCCCTCTGTTGAAGTAGAAAATCATGAAGAATATGAAGTGGAGGAGGTCCTTGATTCGCGGAGGAGAAGGGGAAAGTTACAATATCTTATCCATTGGAGAGGATATGACATTAGTGAACGAACGTGGGAGCCAGCCGCAAACTTGGCAAATGCGCCGCTAAAGGTACAGGAATTTCATCAACGATATCCTGAAAAGCCAAAACCACATCGTGGATGAAACTTCACGAAAACGCTTCTTGTATAGGTATAAAACATAGAGTTTTAGTATGCAAAAGACACAACTACGTGTGTTGTTTGTTTGATTTCCTGTAACCATATCAAATTTACGAGTACTTCTAGACATGGATAGCGAAGAAGTAGATACTACATTAGCTGTACTTTCTCAGCCTAGCGGATCACGTCGACGTCCTCGAGATGAAGAGCCAACCGAACCCAGAAGGCGTCGGAGGATACCAAGCAGCAGATCATTTGTATTGGTGTTAGAAGTTGAACCTGCCGGAGAAGGCCGCCCTGAGGGCGTATTTGCAGGACGTTTTCATAACGAAGCCACGGAGGTTCAAGCATGGTCACAAGTCGAAGGCGCTGGGCACTATCGATGGCTGCAAGGACCCATGAGTCATCTACCTCGAGCAAGACAGTTGGAATACATTGCAGAGACTATGCGCCAAGTGTTCGATTTCTTGCGATTTTGAAGGTGATCGTGTTCTAAGCTTCTCGGAGACCTCGAAGCAAAAGGGGGAGGTGATGTCACGGCCACGTACTCAGGAAACAACTTAGGAAGACTCTGGAAGGATCTAGAAGTTCCTAGAAACTCCTGGAAGTTTCTAGAAGTTTCTGGAAGCTTCTGGAAGTTCCTGGAAGTTTCTGGAAGTTCCTGGAAGCTCCTGGAAGTTCCTGGAAGCTCCTGGAAGTTCCTGGAAGCTTCTGGAAGCTTTTGGAAGCTCCTGGAAGTTCATAGAAGATCTTAGAAGGTCTTAAGTTGTGGAAGGTTCTAGAGAACCTTCTTTTGAGCTAGTACAAATAGGAGTCGAGGCTGAGGGCAACCTCAGTCTCGACAACGCATCTCTTGGAGCTCTAGCTTACACCTCTTGGTGTTGTTGTGTACTCTTCTTGGTTAATCTAAGTCCTGTTCAAGCTATATCTAGAGTTCCTCTTCTAGTTCGAGTCTTGCTTGTAGCTTGTCTTCTTGTGTCCCTAACACATGCCACGTCATCAAGAAGACCTGATCCACGTAGATTCCACCATGGCCATGTCATTTTTAAGCGGGGCCTCGTCATCTCTCACATCACCATGGAGCCGGATGAAAATAATTTTCATGTGGCAGTGCCTGTCGAAGAAGGCGCTCATGTGGACATGATGTGGCATCCATGCGGCACCACTTTTGCGCTTCCAAACGCATGTAAACATTGTCGATATTTTTTTTAATCCGATTTTAGATGACGTTTTCTTGGACATCATCCTTGTCTTTTGAAGCATTTCTCTGCGTTTTTTGGAACATCACAAAAAACTCGGGTTTCTTATAATGAAAAAAAGCAATTGGAAGTATTAGATTGAAAATTAAATGACTTGTAATCATAGTTGTATGGAGATGTTGAAAAAGTCAAAATTTGAGGTCGTTGGGTGTAATTATACAGTTTAGTGACTTTGTATAATTTTGGATTGTTTTTGAACTATTGTAGATCTCGAATAAATCAATACATACTTAAATTTCCATGATTCACTTGCAATCTAGGGTGGTGGAAATTTTCAAGAAGAAGGCAGGCACTTTCTCCGTCAAAACATTATTGAGTTTTTCTTGTAGCTTGAGATCATATGACATATGATGAATACACTTCAGCGAATGACATTTGTTTGCCGTTGCGGTGACATGAAGTGGGCAAGATTTTAATGTATCATTCATTCGAATATGTCAAGATACATATGAAATTCAAGTAAGATACATGAGCAAAAATGGACAAAAATGACAAAAAGAGTAGTCAGTTTTTTACTCCGGAGCTTCCGTCGCCTGGATTTGAACCCGGGTCGCTCGGGTGAGAGCCGAGTATCCTAACCATCTAGAGTGAATTCCCCACTGGGGTACAAAAAGTCACCAAAAACAGTGGCGCGCCGAGGGGGGGAGCCCGCGAGGGCCACCCCCAGCCGGGCCCGGTAGGAAGCCACCAACTGAACCTACACGAAGGTTAACAAGAGGCTTGGAAAAATAAACTTGAAGAGCAGAGCCAGCAGGTCCCAGCGTTACTTATTTCAAACCAAGCAAGTCTCAGCTTAACATTGGACACAAAGTCCAGAATGAAAGCTACAGAACGGAAGCTACAGAAAATCAGTAAGAGAAAAATGACAGCTAAACTCGAAACTCACAGAGTAACCTCACAAAAGTCCTGTGCTACCAGAAGTAAAAAAAATGGGAGACATTCTGAGGCTATTCAGAGGTGAAGGTCGACGTCTTTAGCTTGAGCGGCTGCGGTGTAGTGGGTAGCGATCTCCTTCCTTGAGTCGTGGACTCCGGGGGTAATACTTCGGTGTGGAGAGGTGGGCCTCATCCCTGATCACGTGGAGTAGAGAGGGGTTATGTTGGTGAAGCTCAACTGATGGCTTAGAAACATCTAGACTACAACGGAAGGCGAATCGATTTGGCATCTTCCACGTTAGCAGAGGCAGATTTGCTAACGTGGCATGTTGAAGCAACTGCCAGATAACGTGGAAAGCAAACAAAATGCATTTTATAAGAGCATTCCTTCAATTCCCCACCGGAGTTAAAAATAAAAAGTAACTAACAAAAAATGACCTGGCGGACATTTTATAAGAGCATTCCATGTCGTCCACATCGACTTGCTATTTTCCGTTCACAGACTTTTCCAATTCTCTGAAACCTTAAGGTAGAGATGGGTATTCCCGTCAGTTTAAGCCATTCCGCATATTTGGGATTGAGAAAACTATGGGGATAAAATTTATACAAATAGAAGTTAGGTTGAAAATTACAAATCTGATTTTTTAATATTTTTTTCGAAATTTATCAAATTTTCATGAATATTTGAAGTGCAACATTGTAGACCACTATTTCCGTGAGTAGGTATATGCAATACAAAGATTCTTGCATGGAGAACATGATAGGTTGTTATACAATCTGATGAGTGTGGTAGTCAGGTGCTATCTGCTCAGATATTGGTGCACTGATAGACCACGGAATTAGAACCCTGACGGGAATACCCATCTCTACCTTAGATGTGTTTGCAGTGTAACCGGAGTAAACTCAGATTTCCTTCATCGCCATTGTTGAATATCCGTGACCCTTTGTAGGAGTTCACTCTTACAGGGCCTTGCCAGGATTTATTAGTTTGTAGCCTTGGCTCAATGAAACAGATGCCACACCCATGTTCTACAAAGAAATTGCAGTCACCTCTACACTTGGATTATGGTCACACAGATAAGGTATTCCAGGTTGAAATTTCATTCTTATGCGTAAGTGGCCAGCTCCTTCTACTCCACAGGCAAGGTGAATCAAGGAAATGAACAATATGGCTGTATACATTTTTAACATGATAAGTAGCTAAAGTTTGGAGCACAATTGCAATATTCATCACCCTTGGTTTTTTTTTTTTTTTTTTTCTTCTTGAAGTTTTTGTAATTGTGTAGAATATTCAGTTTTGAACCTTCTTTTGTATATTTGGAAATATATTGCAGACTTGTTTGCAAATGTTGTGGTTTGAAAAATCCCAAGAGACTGGACGAGATTGCTGCTTGGGAGGTGTATGTAACACATCTAGAATTTTTCTGATGGTGCTTGCCAAGATTAGTGTGCCTCATTGAAGGCTTCTGAATGGAAGATCATTTATTTTGAGTTGCCCAAGAAATATACTACAAAATTTAGGTCTTGATTTAGAACTTATAACTCTTGCATAAAATTTTGTTTATGATGTTTTTTTCTTCTTTGACATATGAAGTTACTCCTTTGCTAAAATTTGACCATTCACTTTTTGCTCATCCCTTTTTCTAGATTACATTGGCCTTACAGAAATGCCCTCATAATCATATGAAAATCAAACCCTCGCTTATTGGAGACTTTTAATCTGGTCGTTTCCAAATCATTTTTGATATGTTTTTTTTAGAGGTTGTTCATAATACTACCGAGTGCATGAAAATGTTGAAGCACTGTTGTTTAGAAAGTATAAAAGATATTTTAGAAACGGCTTCACAATTTAGTCATTAGGTGGAAAAATCATGAGGACATGTGTAGAAATTAATATCTTGCAAATTATGCCCATCTTAGGTCTAAATTCTATCCACCATGACTACATGACATTGATTTTTAAGATCTTATGGTAATTTTTTTAAAATTACAACATTTTTGTGAAAGTTAAGAGATTTATTGAAATAATAACAAATTGCGATTATGTCTTTCAAAATGCAGCCAGTCATTCAGCAGTAAAACATTTCAATTTCACCTGCTTATATTTTTGGTGTTAATTAGGAATAAGATGTTTACTAAACCTACGACTTTAGGTAAACTTTAAATCATGATGGTCTTTTTTTTATGTAGGCTTAATTGTGGTGTAGATGGCTTTCATGGTTCAAAAATCTTGATTTTGTCGTTTGCTTACCGCACGTGATAGGCCAGTTCGACACCTTGCTGTCAAATAACTATTACTATTTTAGGACTTTCAATTCTATAGTTCAATTTCCGTGCCAATTCCGTGTTTTTTGAGTACAAATATTATTTTTCTAAAAATAGGAATTTCCGGATTTTTCGGCGTTTTCAATTTTAATTTACTATCCGTCAAACTGGCCTATCACATACGGTATATAGGCACAGTTGTGGTATAAATGTTTTTCATGGCTTTGAAATGAAGATATGGTGAAGAACCTTACAAACCCAAAGTGTATAATATGTTGCTATATTATTTCCATCTTTCGGGTGGTTATACATGGTTCTTATGTAAATGGACATTAATAACTTTATAATACCTCGTTAGGTGGCACTGTAAATGTCAAGAATATTTACACCTGTTACCTCATAAATGTTTCGATTGTATAGCCATAATATAGTTAAGATTTGGTAGCAGAAATAGGCGACCTTGCCAAAATTTGGCATTCTTGGCAGTCAGGGATCAATACTCATGTTAATCTTTCTTTCTCAGTGTTGATCGAAGCTTACATCATCCTCGTTGTTTGAAATAAATCTCTGCAAATGATATGAGATAGTTCGCTTGCTCTGCCGACTGTATTCAATGTCTGAATGACGTTTGTAAGGTATAAGGTAGACGACCTGTTTCCGATCAGGCCCCCAATAACGCAGTATAGGCCGACCTATTTCCAACCATAGGCTCGCATTATTTTTGTATTCATTTGTAAATGGCGACATAGTATAAAGTTCACAAGTGTTCAATTCCAATTGGAGGAAAGTTTGACTTTTGGATATCATTTGTTCTTGATATCAAGTAGCATCAGTATTGGAATGTAGTTTTTCAGTTCTTGGAAATAGATCAGCCTATATAACAAGAATGGGTTGGAGAGAATCTTCACTTTGAAAATTCATAGTAAATTCAATATTGCTCCAAAATTTGTTCAAAAATATATGATCTTCCTCAAATCTATTTCCCTATGCTCCAAAATTATTTGTGTGTTTGATACTTCACTGGAAGTATGCTGAATTGCTTAAGGTGATCAGAAACAGGTCGTCTACCTTACACACTCATGAAGGTGAATGAACCCATGACTGATGTGTAGGCTTCCCATGACAGATAAGTAGCCAAAAATTTGATGAACAGTATATTTAGGATGCATCCTCCAATAGAATCCCTCTGTGAGTGTGACGGAATCAAGTAGTCATATGTTTGTTCACTAATCTGAGTATTGTCGGTCATGGGTAAACCTATATGTCAGTCATGGGTAAACCTAACTTTTGAACAAAAAAGTTTGTAGTAATTTGAATTTTACTAGATTAATTTTGAAAAAATGCTCATTCTTCATGAACCTTATGATACTATGCACAAAAAATAACTCCTTATTGAAAACCTAAGATTTACTATGCTGAAATGCTTAAGTTATCGGTCATAGGTGTGTATACCTTAGCTATACAAAACAATCATTAACATCCACCACATGCTAGTAAGCACGCCTTAAAAAGTGTGGCCCTTGCATGCCATTTCCTGAGTGTTACCGCAAGTGATGACTTCTTTAATATAGTTTCAGGGGGGAAGCACAATAAAGTGAACCACAAAAGTGCTTATCTTTTTTCCAATTTCAGCCCCTTCTATAAAGACTAGAGAAAGTGAGATTTACGTTATGTTGATGCAAAATTAAGTTTGGGATACGGAAAGTAGACTTGATCTTCTTCAACTTCCCAAATTTGTGGAAGAAGATGTTGAGTTTACAATGGAAAACGGAGACGTCAAAGTCAGGCAAAGTGAATGGTCGTCATTCGGAAAAGTGAACATAACGGTTTAGGGTTTTGTCCAAAATCCTTTTTAATTTCGTCGTGCACTCTATATGTTTAAGAAGTATTCTAAAATAGTCAATTAATATACTCATTGATTGGTTTAGGGTTCCAAAAGTACCGCAAGGATACTTTTTAAGAGGGTCACTTCCGGGGTACTTTTTGTGCGTTTTTTTTCACCGAACATTGTTTTTCAAAATGAAAAAAACATCCTTTAAAGACAATAGATGGCTCCAAATGAAGAAATTAAGACTTTGGAAAAGTTCATTTTCATGAATTAGAACTAGTGGTCAAATTAAGTTTCAATTGAAGATGTTCTTTTTATGAAGATGTATGTAAGATACCTTATGACACCCTAGAAAGTGACTAAAATGCTCAAAAACTACACCAAAATGCTCAAAAACAGCTTTGAACCTTAAAAAACAGCACACTTCATATTCACTTGTTGGTGGTCACATTTTGCACTTTGTGGTCCACTTTATTGTACTCTCCTCCTTCAGGAATGCAATTTGATCACAGCGTAAGGTAGAGGGTTGTATTCCCGACTGAATTTCAGGTTTGTATACTTAGACTTGTGAAAGATTTTTTTTATATTTTTGGATGCTCCGCAAAGCTATTGCAAAGGCATCTCTCCAAAAAATTAAATTTTTGAGCATTTCTAAAATTTTCTATGAATTTTTGAGTCTGAAGGCATAGAGTGGCCATTAACCATTCACTAGAGTCCTACATTCATGAGCGGTTGGATTCTGAAAATAGAACGCTTTGGCACCAATGAGAACCAATCATAAACTTTCAGTTTTCCCAAGTATGGACGTAATTAGAACCCTCTTGGTCACTTTCTCAAGTAAGGCTGGTTGGTTCCTGACACCCCTTCCCCAGTCAGTAGGGGTCGGGATTGCAACCCGCTCGGGAATGCAACCCTCTACCTTACTTAGATTCAAAAATGGAGCAAAATCTAAGCAAAATGTGCTTAGAATCAATGTGCAATGTGCATAGAATTTTGTGCTTGAAGTAGAAATAAGCCTGTTTGTATACTTTGATGATTCATTGCTCCACCTTCATTCCATACCATTGCATTCTACTTGTAGTATGAGTTCAAGTTGGTACATGAATTTACAAGTTCACCATGTTGCCAATGGTTTAGGAGTTTGAGTTTGGTGATGGTTGATTTATTTTGGTTATTAGTGGAATGTCTTTTTGGTTGATATTTTGTTTTGAATACGTCAAAAGAACTATGTTAGATGTTGTTTTGTGCCAAACATAAACCTTGTAGATGAACCTTTTTCAATGTTGTAATGTTAATATGGTTGGTCTTATTTCAATGAAATTTGTAATAGTAAAATTATCCCATTTCAATGATGTTGTATTCATAGTTTTTTGGATAATCCACTTGTCGTATTGGTCACTAAAGCCACGATATTGAGTTTAAATCTAAAGTTGAAGTAAGTCTTTATTGATAGTTGTTGTGATATTTCCTTAACAAAATGCACCATAGAATTAAATTCAAGTTGTCTATTCTATTTTATGTAATGGATGAATAAAACAAACTATTGAAACTAGGTTTGTACCTTTTTCAAACTAATTTATCTAGTTATTTTGGCCTAATTTGTTGGTTAGATACTTCAAAGTCAAATGAGCTTCATCATATAAGCTTCATTAACTGACTCATATTCACTTCTTAATGAACACATTTTGCACTTTGTGGTCCACTTTATTGTGCTCTCCTCCTTCTCTATTGTAGATGATTTCTCAATTTAGCTTATTGAAAGTATTTTGGAGCTTCAATAGAGCATTGCACAAGAAGCTAGCAAAAACATACGTGCTTTGATATTAACAAGCCTATATTTTGAGATTGGCATGTTCCTACTTATAAGTCCCACCAAATGGCTAGAGCACACTTCAATTATCTATACTAGAATTGACAAACTTGCCTTTTAACCAAACATCTCATCATTTTTCATACTAATTGTTTAAGGCTACATATTACAAGATTATGTTCATTTTCTTCTTTTTCAAGATGAATCAACCATTATTTTTTTACAATCATGTTATGGTTTTCTGTGGCCATATCATCATAGAAGGGATGTCATGTATTTTACTATTGAAAAATCAAGTCTAATTCTTAGTGAAGATGTTTTTGTAATTTAAATTTATGGATATATATATATATATATACTTATATAGAGTAGTTAGTACATGTCATGTAGGTGGAGCATTTTCCATGCTTGATTTCTTCATCAAAGTATAGTTATATTTAATAAGAGTTACACTAGTATGTTGTTGGTGCATCAATTTTTTTCTTTAATTACCTATGGCTTATTGTTTAATGAGTTTATGAGGTTATGAGTTTATGAGTTTTAAAAATTACATGAGCATATATAGATTCTTTTTTGTTTTCTAGTCTTGGAATCCTACTTCAATGAGTTTTGACAGTTGTGTTCATGATATGATTGACCTTGATAGCTCGTCATTCTCTTGCTCCACCATCTGATCCACCACATTTCCTTGGAAATCATGTAGATACCCCATTTAAAACACGAGTTCCCTTCCAACATATGTTTGATTTGCCAAATTATAATCCTACAATCCTTCAACTCGTGCCTTGACTTAAGCAACAATATCCCAATTCTTTTCTTTCACCACAACTCTGAAATTCAACTCATGATTTGTAACACGATTACAATCCTTGCTTGGATCCAATAACACCACACTCTAGCAAGCCATTACATCCATTTTATAGGTGTTTTCATCCTTGTTGATGAATGAGAAAATCATAGTAAATAAAGTACTTCATCCACTCACAGCTCATGAAACCTTGCTCATGGCACATGGCACATGGCCCTTTGCTCATGTTGTAGCATTCCCCGTTCTGGTGCAAGCTCAATGACATCGTTTGCTACCGGTCCAAGAGCTTGCTTCCAAGCTCGCTCAGGTGATCGAGTACTTCGTCGCAAGGTTTCTAGCCTTCTCTTGAAGCTAGGTGAGGTCCGGACTCGGTTTCTTTGTCGTTGTTAATGAGCTTGCAACTGGTTCTTCTGCATGGGTTTCTAGAACCATGTCGGGATTCACGATGCCATCATCACCGCAATGATGCGTCATTTTGTAGTGGAGCGTTGATGATTTGAAGAGGTTCTAATCAGTGAAGCGGCTGTCTATGACTTGTTCGTGTGCATGATAGATTTGCATGTGTGTCGGAAGATGATGAGATGAATGGCTGTGTGTGCGTGCCGAGATAGGGGCGTTATCCGTCCACCGCCCTACGTTTTGTATTTTGACCCTGTTCAAAGGTTTGCCTTGTAGAAAGTGAAATCGCACAGTAAGTGACATCTCTGATATTCTTCGACTTCGATGGAACAATGACCCATGGCTCTTTGTGCTCTTCTTCATACATTGCGGTGAGATGTTCAACCTGTTTGAAAGATCGGTTAGTACTTGGCCGTTACTCTCAAAAAGCAGGAGATGATCATTGCAGATATCTGGACTGTTCTCCTGTATTGCTCGATTGACGTTAGCCTTTTTCTAAGATTTACACCTTGTGCATCCTGCGAGTAATCGAATTGGTTTTTTCTAACAGCCCTGAACCCTAATATAACTCATCGTTGAAGCAAAACGAGTGCAGTCTGTAGACCCCAGGTAAATTAGTCAAGGTCAGGAAAATCGACAAGGACTGCAGAATACTGCGTTTATAAATCTCAATATCTGTCGTAATCTATGAGGAACACTAGTTGTGAGTCTAGAACTCAAATTAAATGTTTGCTTTCTCGGTTCCGTGACAGCACCAAACTTGAAGGTGCTGATATTTCAAAGCGTTCTAATGTCAGCCTCACGCTGACTATAAATCGAAAGTGTTGTATCTCAGTGCTGATATTTGAAAGATTTCCACTTGTCAGCCTCAGTTACTTCCAAATTGGGCTCCAACACAGAAAAGATGTTTGAAGAATATCTGTAACATTAGATGTTGAAACTAAATACTCCTGTCATAATGTTTATCAGACTTTGCCTCTCCGTCTTAACCTGAATTGTGAAGTATTGCATGGTATTTGGAAAGGAATTTGTTTAGCTCTTCAGAAAAGTCGACCAGAGTAATTCTTCCTGATATGTGTTGGCTTGAAGTAACATGCTTTCTTGATGTTGCAGCGCCCTGTGTGCTCAAAAAAAAAAGAAAAAAAAAGTTACATGTTTTACCCATGATCTCCAATCCTTTCCAAGTTTCTATGGATTTGGTGGGACGTGCAGTACTGTAACTTCTTCTAAAGCTTCACCAATAATGCAATTCGATTTAAAACCTCACTTTAGTTCAATTATGAGCATGCAGAGCGGTGGTACATATGTCAAGAGTCAACAGATGGACTTGCATTGCAGAAGATCGCAGATGCTTCAAAAAGAAGCCAGTTGAGTCTGTTTGGTCATTTTAAAATTCTATATGAAAAGTAGTTATCATTTTCAACAACTTTACTGATTATTAGCACATGGTTTGGAGAAGTCTGTGGTAGTGATACGTGAGTCCAAAGTTGCTTGGACGTTGCAAAATTGATGTAGCAATCTTGAGACAAAGTAGGGAACCTAAATTGAATGTCATTTCCCCACATTTGTAAACTTGTAGTTTGATGAAATATATGAAAATTGCACATATGTTCAAAATAATACTCAGTCAAACAACATGTATTATGCTAATATTTTACCAAATTGAACGCACAAACATTTTATAGTTCAATTATGAGCATGCAGAGCGGTGGTACATATGTCAGAGTCAACAGATGGACTTGCATTGCAGAAGATCGCAGATGCTTCAAAAAGAAGCCAGTTGAGTCTGTTTGGTCATTTTAAAATTCTATATGAAAAGTAGTTATCATTTTCAACAACTTTACTGATTATTAGCACATGGTTTGGAGAAGTCTGTGGTAGTGATACGTGAGTCCAAAGTTGCTTGGACGTTGTGTAAAAGTTAATGAGAGTTGCTCTTGGAAGGTGGGATGTTGAAATATTGGGAGACTGCACCCTCTTGTTTCCAAAAAAATAAAAATAAAAAAATATTGGGAGACTGTAACAATTCAAGTGTCATTTTCTGTATAAAACCGGTTATCAGGAGGTTCAATCCGAATATATTGTTGGTGAGGTTCAAGATGATGTTTCTTACTTTTATATCTACCTCTTAAAATTGTACACTAAAATTATTTACCTGTTTTTACTAATTCATTCCTTTCAGAGTAAGCTACAATAGGAACTTCAAAACTAATTGTCAAAATTGATGTAGCAATCTTGAGACAAAAGTAGGGAACCTAAATTGAATGTCATTTCCCCACATTTGTAAACTTGTAGTTTGATGAAATATATGAAAATTGCACATATGTTCAAAAATAATACTCAGTCAAACAACATGTATTATGCTAATATTTTACCAAATTGAACGCACAAACATTTTAAAAGCCATTCTACTAATTAGCATCACTACTTCGAAAAGTCACTGATACTCCACTTATGATATAATTCTTCGTATTGAGCAGTTCAACTACCAATCAATAAAAGAAATGCAATGCAACAGCAGCTTTGCACAAGGCGGCCAAGGTCAAAGGCCTGACATGAAGCCTACAAGTCAATGCAGCAGGTGAAAAGGAAACACTCCTTTTTATTCCTGGAAACAATTGGGCAATTCCTGGAAACCCAGTCCTTAAAGGATTTTAGCCTATATGTTTGAGGTGTATAATTTAAAGATTTTTTTTTATGTGTACATACATGAGGTTTTTTGTTGAATGCAAAAAACCTGTAATTTTATTTTCAAAATTGAAATAATTATTATAATTTGAAGTAAAAAGTTGAAAATCATCTAATATAGGAAAGTTATAGGTTAATATATTTCCGACTTCCATGACACGAAAACTTGATCATGGTGCTATTACCAAAATATCCCCTTACAATTTCTTTTCAATTAATCATATTTTTTCTAAATTTCTCAAAAGTTTGAATCTAAAACTTCTTTGAAATGAATTTAAAGCTTCTTGAAAATGAAGAAGTCTATTGATTAGTTATGGGTGTCTGGTCGGATATCGGTGTCTCAATTGAGGATAGTTTTCATGAGTGTCTGTCAAACAATCCGTGTCAAATAGTGCGCCTAGGGTTGCAAAGTTTGTGCTGAGAGTGACAATCTTTATAAAGCATTCCATCAAGGTAGAGCATGGCATTATAGACATTATTTTTCTCAAGATAATCTTATTTTTTTCTTCTTCTTTAGCATCAATTCTTCCATTTGTTTGGCAACCATCAAAATCCAATTCTTTTTTAAATTGCTCTTTGAAGAAAAAATGAGAAAAATAAATATAAAATATAAAATCAAATCAAATAAGTTTAATTAATAAACTATAGATCTCTCATGAAACTTTTTAAGCAACAGAAGGCTTTTCAAACCTATTGAGCAAAGCAAGAAGAATTTGACTAAAGGCAATGGGTCCAGTACTACCCGTTGCCAGTTAAGTCTTACAATTTATCAAAACAACAATTACAAAGTGGCTAGGATTGATCTCATTGGATTTTGGATAATGTTAAAAATAAATAAATAAATAAAAATATATAAATCAAACTTATTTAATTCAAAGAAACAGGATGCAAAAAACCACATTCATAAATTCATAATCAATAAATATTTACCTAAGATAAATAACCAAATTAATTTTTAATTTTATAAAAATCATAAATATAACAACGAAATTTTTCAAAAATTACTTTAAAAATATTTCTATTGTAAAAATTATTACAAAATTGAATTTATCTAATTATACAGTGTATAAAATTATAAATTAAAAGAAATGGATGGCAGTATCATTGCTAGTTCATCCGGTGAGTAGAGCCTATCCTTTAATGCCGGAGATGGGCCACCCTATTTTTCCACAGAGTCTGCCTGGAATCCGCCCCAGTGGTGCACTCCGAAACTACTAGCTACCTCTCTCAACAGGTCTCATTTCTGTGGAACCAAGAACCTGACCTCGAAAAGAAGATGATGAATGATGGGCACACACACTGTTAGAATCTCTGCAAATTGCCTCCCAAGTACCACCTTGGGCCGCAAACTCGGACATTGGACCCACTCACTCTCTCACGGACTCGCCTCCGAGATCCAATCCTCATAGCAACAAACACCAACACATACACACAACCATCTTCGTCACGCCCAGGCCCAGGCCGGCCAAACTTCGGGAGCAGATTCAGGCAAGTGGGCGCCATAGCCTCCGAGCTCATCACGCAGCCGAGCAGGTCAGTGACCATCTGTCCCCAATTGGCAGTGATTGCAGTCAGTTTGATAGAGAAAGGGAGAAGATTTGTTGTCATAATAGCACTAGTCTTGTCCTCTTGATCTTTGTCCTGTGGACACTGATATGTCTAAGGTACTTGACGAACTTAATTCATGTCGGGTTCTTGTAAGGGGACCGGAGCTAGACTTCCTTTTTTGGCTTTCTTTCTTCTAGGAAGATAATATCTTGTTGTGGTGGTGAGATTGGGATTCTGATGTTCTTTTATCTAGATTTTTGGATCGGTTGTTTCGGGGGTACGCGGAGGAGTGACTGATGTGCGAGGTGGGATCGAGTTGATTGGTGATCTTTGTGTGTACGCGGGTTGTGTGGCAATTTGTGTCGTGCAATTATATGGCTTGTGGTCCCTGTGCGGTGCGGTGCGATGGAAAGTGGGAAGATTCCGATGTTTTGAGGGCGTGGCTCAGTGTTTGGTGCGTGTTGCCTTTTTCTTCGTGGCACGATGTGCCGAGTCAAAGATTGACAATCGTGGATTTCTTCTTCAATACTGATGCCTAGTTCCTTCTCGTCTTGACTTCGTGTAAGTCACTGGCTTGGAAACCAAGCCAGGACTTGGAACTGATTGGGGTGAAGAATTTGGTGCCAATTCCAAGTAGAGAGGTGAGGCTTTGTGAGTCACGGCTTTGAGATTTCCGAGTTAATCTAGTTTTCTGCTCATGAACTAAATCTTGTGTAGCGGAGTCTTGGGGCAGCGTAGTCTTGGTGCAACGTTTACTCTTCTGTCTGTATCCAGAGGCGACGCTTCTAGGTACCAATTTACTCTTGATTTGCATCGGGAAGTAGGTTTGATAGGTTGTCAAGGAATCGGTCTCGTTCTGCAGTGAAATCAGCGAATCGCAAGTGAGGAAGGTGGTGAAGAGAGCCACGATGTATCCTTAGCCGAATTTTCGCAGTATTTCCCCAGTTGCGAAGAATCCAAATTGGGTACTGATAAACCAATCTGCATAGGAGTTCATTGTAAGCCGCCGTCTCTGAATCCTCTGATGTCAGGTTTAAGTCCTTTCTAGCACAAGTATCTTGTGTAAGTACATGCCAGGGAAATTGTTAGCCCACTCATCATAAAACCCTAGAAAAGGATGACCACTTTCTCTGCAATTCGAGGGACGTCCGGAAATTGCTTCCTCAATCTGAACATTATGTTCTGATCTCTTCTTGCAGAAACATGCTTCCCAGCTCATTTTTTCCTGTGCTTCATCAGCCTGAAGTCTGTCCCAAATATTTGTTTTCTGACAAAGCTTTCTTGCCGTGGGATGTCAGGCACAGTGATTGGAAGTCGAAGCACAACGATGGCATCAAATATATGGCATACTTTCATGTCCCTCAGATTCTCAGGGTTTAAGCCCTACCTTGAAGCAGGGGCAGGATGGTTTGCTCAAGTGAAGGAGGCGATGAAGGTGATGGTGATGGTGTGCAACCCCCTGAACAGTAATGGAAAGACAACATCACCTCAAGTCAGGCATAAAATTAAAATGGCAAGCATACACATGTCCATGGAAGAGGTATCAAATACATATAAAATCACTCCCATTCGCAGATTATAATGGCTATGAATTTCCATATTTTGTGTAGAGCAAGGGTATGCTTTTGATATTACCACTGGGTTAGTATCTGGGTTTGTGTCAGATATGGTTTCTCCCTATGATTTCTTCATAGTAAACCACTTTTATAGGGATAGGATCATACTGGAGGTTGCCAAGAGGTAGTTTTCTTTTAAATACAAAAAATGAAGGATCAGTGTTCTAAGGCAGTGATCCAGTGCGGATGTCAGCATACATCGGATGTGTAACCTGTTTATAATGTACAATTTTGTGACTACCAAACTCTCTGAATCATGGAGCTTGATGATACTCTAAAATTATGACTTTGGAATTGGCACCTGGTATGTTGTAAACCTGTTGATGTTCTCAAAGTCTTTCACAACTTGGGATTCAGTATTTCCACTTTTGCACTTCCCTGAACCTGCTAAGTCTAGGACACTTCCCTATTTGAATGAATAGTAGAGTCTTGTTCAGGATGTATGAAACTTTTAAAGCATTCTGTAAACATTGCATAAAAGTAATAGCTCTCTAATGCACATGGTACCAGTGCGCAGTTGTACTGGACTTTTTCTTTGACAAGCACTCGTATGGTTTGAGGGTTTGGAAGCAGATCCAAAGGCACCTAGTGAAGGGTAGTAAAAGCAATCACTTATTTTCAACATACCATAGCACCATAGCAGGTTTGCCCAAAACATTTCTAAAAATAAAAATTGTAAAAATTGTAATAATATGAAGATAGAAAAATGAAAATAGAATAAATTAGTTTATGGGATATTTTGTAATTTCTGGGCCATTTAAATTCATTTTCATTGATTTTTTGCTAATAAACAAAAATTAAAAAATTTGGTTTTCAAGAAACGATTCTTAATTTTTCAAAAAAAGGAGATATTCGTTCACGAGGTGGTGAATCTACTATGGTGTTTTGGTAGCACAGACAATTAACCTCGCCCTCATCTTAATGATGAGGCATGCCCTCCCCCTACTCCTCTCCTTCTTCTCCTCCCTCAGTTTAATTTTTGGAGACCTACGGCCTTCTTTTAGTAATTTGATATTTCTAATTGAACCGAGAACCCCAAATTTGTCTGAAGAGATCCACTTAATTAATTTTAGGTAGTTTTTTTAATTTTTAATTATTTTTTTAAATTTAAATTTAATTTTTTTTATCAACAAAATACTTACAAGGTACTTTTTGCATCCTCCAATGGATGCTATTGTCATTAACCCCTAAACGGCCATTGTCCTGGAATGGGCTTTTTTGAAATTTGGGCAGGTTCCTAAAAATTCAAATTTATTTGAAATTTTTTGAATTTTTTTGTGGAAAAAGGTTTTTTCAAGAGGTTTATGGGGATATTTTTTATATTTTTTTTGGATGAAGTGAGAAAAAGTTATACTCCTCTGAGCATACAACGCCCTTCCACGGGCAGGCTCTCAGCCACTGTGAATGCAGCAATTTCTGCCCAAAACTGCCCAAATCTGCCCAAATCTGCCTAAAGACGAAACTTTGAAATTCCACCAAAAATTGAGATTTTGATATTTTTCAAAAATAAAAATTTCTAAGTATAGAGAAGGTAGTAGAGCATGTTCTCACCGTTCGGATTTTTAATCCAAATTTTTTTCATATGCTCTTTGTATTGTCAAAAAACGGCCTTTGTTTGTGAATTTCAGTATACCCCCTAGCAGAAAATGATTGTTTTGGAAACCTTCCACAACTTTTTTGAATATAATCTTTCTGACACAATTAGCTAACTCAGTCTTCTTTGACGTGCATCAAAACCCCCAAAATCCGTAATGCAAAAAAATGGTTTTTTGGGCCTTCAAAACTCTGCTGATCCTTTTTTGCGCAGGAAAAAAAAAACTTGTTTTCCTACTTTGAACGTTATGATCTTGCGATTGGTGAGGAATGAGTGTGTAAGATTTGGTGGACATGTAGACATAGAAGTTAGCTACAAGATCTTACGGTTAGATGTACAAATTAAGATCCCAACTTTGCAAAATCCACCTTGCTTTGAAGAGGGGCTGTTTTCAGGCAGTTTTGATGAAAAACACCCTTGGCCGTTTAGGGGTTAAGACAAGGGGCGAGGTTTATCTCCAAGGTTTCGGTTGTGGTTTCGAATAGATTTTGGTTGTGGTTTCAAATAATGGATCTCTTTGTTGGTTTAAAAAAATACAATAATTTTTCACCTCCTAATCTCCCATTTGGTCCTTAGATTTTATTTCTACTTGTAGTCAAAAACAGTTTCACCATCTTTGATATGCATAATAATATATAAATGCAACAATTGTATTCATTTCCCTGTAAGATAATTGAAATCCTTTGCATTCCCTTGTAATAACCCACTTATATTGAGTTTTAAATTCACTTGATATTCACTTGATTAGTGTTGGTGTTCTTGAAAACAACACTAAAGTGATGGTATTAGTCTAAGAATTAGTTTATGCATAAAAACCGAAGGTTATGATATAAACTTTTATATTTGATTATAACAAATATTATTTGCTGAAACAATTCACCAAAAATTGAGATATTATTCTTTTTTTCAAATTTCTTTTTTATACGTGTAAATAAAATTTTAAGGCATGATATCACTGCTCGGATTTTCAATCCAATATTTCTCCATATGCCTTTTTTTACTATCAAAGATTATAAATAGGCATTTGTATTTGAATTTTAGCATACCTCTATGTGAAAAATCAAGCATTTTTTTATAGGTCGTATGAGGGTAAAAAGTATTGACATAGGGCCTACCACCATAGTCTACCCAACTATAGTTGGGGGTCTTGAAACCTCGTTGTATAGGTATCCAAAAAGACCTTGGGGGATGATGTGTTTGTTGTCAAAAACAAAAATTTGAAGAGCCTCAAGTCAGTTTCACTTTTGAAATTGATTTCTTTGGCTAACAAAACACTTCAAACTTATTTTGCAATGAGGAAGAATTTTTTCTTTCCAACTTTGAATATTATGATCACAAAACGGTAAAGAGTTTGAATCTAAGATTTGGAATAGATGTACATGTACAAGTAAAGTACTAGATTCTACAATTATTTCCCTCCAAAATACATCAAAATTTGAAAACGTACACCTTGTATTAAAAGATGCTAGTTTTGAGGTTTTTTGGCAATTTTGAGGCTTTTCAAATGTAGAGGTCAATTGAAAACCCCTCTATTATTGAAAACAAACATTTTGAGCTATGTTATGATACACACTATTTGAAAAGTTAAGTCAAAATATGTCCTTATGGTTATAAATCATCAGTCAAATTAAAACCTCATATTTAATGCACTCTTGTAATTGACCGCCCTAATATTTTACAATCTATACTATGTAGAAGAAAAAACATGCCAAATTGATGAAAATTATACATTTAAATGAACACGATTACTTCAAATTGGAATGAAATTTGCATTGCATTGGTATGAGGTAGAAAGGAATCTTTAATATATGATCTACGTGTTGTCAATGCTTATACCAATTTCTTGCTCCAACTTCACTACATATATTGAACCACTATAATAATGTGTAACACCCATCAATACATATTGTATACTACCAAGTTACATCAAATATTATTTTCTTCCAGCAAATTAACCCCTAAAGTCGAAATCGACCCGATCACTCTTGATATGCCTGAAAGTTTTTAAAAAATTGGAACTTTGACTAAATATAACTTAAGATCCGTACGGTCAAAATTGATACAATTTTATAGATAGTCTAATTGGATGGCTCTAAACAAGATCCTACGGTTGGATTTCTCAAAATCAAGTGGATTTCTAAAAAAAATAAAATTGTGCAATGATTTCAAAAAGGATAGTTTAGAAGTCACTGTGATCAATTTTGACATGTGATCGATTTTGACTTTAGGGGTTCACGAACATAAGAAGCCTTCTAACATTCCACCATGTACATAGCCTGTATTTAACCCACATTCTAAAGAATTCTCTTGATTTTTCTAAGAACATAGTTTTGAATTAGTACTTCTTTTCTCCATGGAAATCATTTCTGCAATACATAAGAACAAAACCTACTAAAGTCCACAAAGGCTGAGCAAGACAGCTGAGTGCCTTCACTTCCGAAGAAAGTCATGCCACTGTAGAAAGCCAAATAAGGTAGCTACACCCATTCCCGTGACTGCACCCGTTTCCGTTTACATACAGTGCACATCAATCCGAGTGACTATGATCTTGGGTGGTTGAAGAAATTTGCTATTATAAGGATTTTTTCATGGCAGAAATTGCTTCTCTAAGTCACAGAATCAAGGCCATTTAGACACGATCAACATGTGCAAATCAATTCTTGACTTTGACTATTGATAACGTACGCAAAGTTTATAATTTCATGACTTTTTCGATACATTCTAAATTAATATCTAATTGCCTTTCCATCGGTATAATTACTTTTCATACTGCTCATTTAGAAATATGATAATTAGCTTAAAGTCACGGGAATGGGTGTCACTACCTCAATGTACGGGGAGATCCGGCAGCTAGTTACAGATCAGCCGACCAGAATTGAGGTTCAGCCGGTTGAACTTGAATGTCTTAGGCAAATTTCCAGTTGAAAAAACTAAAAATCATCCATGTATTATATGAGTATCAGACAGGTATCACCCAGATATTGTCAAATTATCATCCAGGTATCATCTCCCTTAACCGAATAAGTTAAGTGAAGAGAGGATATTAGCTGGGTTGAGTCCAAAATCTCCCCGATAGCTGCACTACCTTACAAGAGACATAAAAATTACACACTCCGATGGAAGACTTTTAAATCCACTTATATATAAGAACATGACATAATCACGAAGAGATTCTGCAAAATATTCTCACAGATGAAATCATATCGTGTATGAAGAAATATCTTGCAAACTTTCTGCTTTTCCACTTCCCAACGGCGATGCTTTTCACAGCTTTCCAGAAGACGCTCGAAATTTAGTAAACTTTTGCTAATATCTTTGTAATATCACTAGGACTCGTCTTTCTAGAATTTCTGAACGACAGTGTTTGCCCTCTGATTTGTCATTAAAAGTTTTAGAAGAGCGGTCCCCATTTTCATCCGACCAAGAGCATGATGTACGCAGTTACAAATCTTTTTCTGAGGCAGGAGTTCGGAGATGAAAATCCAGTTGATTTACTAACAAATTACAAACACAGACAGTGTATATCATGCTAGATGATGGAATGGTATTCTAATCGGAAACAAGTAACAATCATCAACATTCAGATTCTACGATTATTTGTTACAGACACAGAAGACCATTTCATGTAGAGTACTATCAACAAATACACAGAACAGTAATAAAATACAAAGGCTACATGAATTCCAAATCTGGAGGGAGTCCATGTTGTGTGGCAAGGTTTGGAGGAACATACCACCTCGGTAGCATTGCCAACCGAGGCAGCCCGATTTTTCGATTAATCAGTATAGTACAAGTATCATAGATTTCTGATCATGCTGTACACTCCAAAATTGATTTCATAACTTCCACTTACGCTACTGAGCTCATTCTTCTTGCAGAAGACACTTCACTCTCAAATGCTAAGTACTTTTGTACAATTAATCAGGTGGCCCCGAAAGGTATGCCAGCGTACTTAAGGAGCGTAATTTGATCCACCGTTTGAGAATCACAACACCAACTCTACCGTCTTCTGCAGTAGACTTCAGGGTGACGAGGTTGACGAGGCTTGCACAAGCTCAGAGGCTCGTGTTCATGTGGCTGTGGACTTCACCCATTCGATTGAAGCATCAGCTCAGGAGAGCGGAAGTTGATGCGCATAAGAGAGTGATTCAGATCATTCTCAATTGAATCATCATGGTTGGTGAATTTGGGAACTCCGTGGTTTAGATCACGGTTCCGTGCTTGATGACAGCGTTCTTGCAGATCACTGTAATACCTGAACGAATGTAGAAGCCCTCGTCTGGCCTTGCAGCTTCAAACACATGCTGCATCGGAATAAACATAATTTCATTAGAATTTCTGGAAGTGTAAACAAAGTTTTAAACCAGTTTTAAGCCATATAAGAAGGAAATGAAACAGAGGGTAAGAAAGTTTTAGAGCTTACATCAGTGTTGGCAATGACAACGTTGTTTCCAATTCGTGCGTTCTTGTCAACGATGCAGTTCCTCAACTGCGTGTTCTGGCCGATACCCAGAGGTACCTTCCCTTCCTCCAGGAGGGCAGCGGCTTCGGGATCTGTTTCGTAGAAATCATTTCCCATGACCATGGCACTCTTCACATCGCACCCAGACTCCAGCCTCGATCGAACTCCGATGATCGCATTCTCCACACTGCAGTCCCGCAAGAAGCATCCATGGGAGATGATCGAGTCCTTCACCTTACACTTCTCGATCTTCGTGGGTGGGAGGTACCGTGCGGAGGTGTAAGTCGGCTTCGCAGCGTCGTAGAAGCTGAACTTGGATGACTGGGTGGTGAGAGCCAAATTTGCATCGAAGAACGACTTGATGGTTCCAATATCTTCCCAGTAGTCATTGAACAGGTAGGCGTGCACGTTAAACTCCTTGGCTGCCTGGGGAATGATTTCAGAGCCGAAGTCGTTGGCCATGGGGTAGCGCCACCTCAACAGCTTGCTGAGGACACTCTTCTTGAAGACGTAGATGCCCATGGATGCAATGTAAGGCTTCTTCTTTGCCTCCTGTGGTGACAGACCCAGAATAGTTGTGTCCACTTGCTGCCCGATCATCAAACAAGGGCACGATTAGTTCCGAGGCAAATAAAAGAAAGTTCACAAAAGAATTGCAGCCATAGATTGATGAGTTGGTGCAGTGGATCAAGCTCTCACCATAGCTTGCAAGTCATCTCCCTTGGGCTTCTCGTTGAAGAAGTTGATTCGGCCCTTGCCATCGATCTTCATCAACCCGTAGTCTGAAGCACGGCTATCGTCCATAGGCACACAAGAGACGGTCACATCCGCTCCAGAGTCCTTGTGCTTCTGCATTTTGCAGCAAGAATAATTGTTAGTAAAACAGGAGATTAAGAGATCAACCGAATCCAATTGAGCCTCTGATGTCGGATACAGACAGAATTTGTTGAAGAGAATGATTACCTGGACGAAATCCTGGTAATCCATGCGGTAGAGGTGGTCTCCTGACAAGATCACAACATCCTCTACGTCCTTGTTCTTAGCGTCTTCCAACAACCACAGGTACTGTCTCACGGCATCAGCGGTTCCTTCGAACCACTTCTGGCCCCCATCACCAGGTCGCTGCGCAGCAGCCAATACCTCCACGTATCCATCGCCGAAGTTGCAACCATTTCCGAAGTTGTAAGTACGAGCGAGATGACGGTTTAGAGAGGCAGAGTTGAATTGCGTTAGGACGTAGATTTTGTTGATTCCGCTGTTAATGCAGTTGCTCATGGGCACGTCGATCAACCGGTAACCACCTCCAAGTGGAACCTGTTCACAAAGTTTCAAAGCAAGAGTTCAGCTTCAAAATTCCAAGATAAAACAGTAGAACATCGACTCATACTGTTCAATTCAGTAAGTTGCTGAACTGTAATAAATCCAAACCGATACTCACCGCAGGCTTTGCTCGTTTAAGGGTAAGGGGGTTAAGCCTGGTGCCTGCTCCACCTCCCAAAATGATAGAGAACACCTTCGTCATGTTCACTTGCTCCTTCGGCACCTTGGATACCTTCTTCGGTGCTTGCTCAATCTGCAAAAGAAAAATATCAAGTTAATTATCTGATATACCTGCGATCTAACCTCAGACGATCTCCAAAGTAAAATTGGATTCAAGAAATTCGAACAATTGAATAATATCAGCCCCGGCATCATTCAAAACCACGTCAATTCTCCACACTCTGTGAGCAGGAATGAACCGGTGCTAACATGTGAAGCCAATAACTGGGAAATAAAAGAGAGAAAAAGCAAGGTAAATACCAGAGTCTCTACGGGGCGATCGGCCAGGATCGCGGACACCTCAAGGGTGCTGCTCTTGGTTCGTACAGCAGTGGGTTTGGGGCAAACATTGGCCTTCAAAGCCAAGTTGTCGCCCTTGAACCCTGCGGAGGAAAGATTCATCTCACCCTTGAAGCCGGAAGGCAAAGCTTCCTGGCCAAAGCGAGCAACCCCGCTGGCGACGGTGCAACAGCTGGTAGAGGCGAACATCCCTGCTGCGGCCATTTCAGCTAGCACCGTCCTCACTGTCTGTGTCACAAAATCTACTCGTCGATGGAGTAGAGCCTGCCAAGGCTCTAGTTAACACCGAACTCCTCAATCCTGTACAAAAAAACCAAATGTCTCAGAATACACGACTCGATTGCACAACAGCCTCAAAACAGAGACTCTAACTGATCCCAAGAGACTGAGTCCCACCCAAACTCCCAATCCTTGCATCCAACCGTGCTACACAAATGACAACAAAACTATCACCAGCAACTCGTCCTCAAACAGAGAAACACCACAACACCGTGGTCGGTGCCACACTCATCACAGAAACCAAAGAATTATCCACGTGGAACTTCGAAACTAACGACACAGTCAACCACCGCCAATTCCTCCCCAAAACACCCCCACACACACCTTCAAAACTCCGTCAATTGTTGTCGATGAAGCGAAACAACAAAACCAAAACCAGTCACAGTCGCTGCTACAAACCCACTCCGATCGGCACTCAGAAACAATAATGTCGACGAATAAAGAAAACACTGAGTCACAGTCCAGCTCACGCCTCCCTTCCTCACTCTCGCAACACTAAACTCACGCACGCTCTCCTCGTGGGCGTTCCAGTTGTCCAGCAACACTAGCACAAATGCGGAACTTGTTCTCTAGTCTCTCCAACTCTGGGTCATCTTCTACAACTCTGGGTCACCTTCTACAACTCTGGGTCACCTTCTACAACACTCGGACCCCTGCAGGCTCGTGATCGAATATAACTTGCAACCAGCTTCGACTGTGCTCAGCTAGTAGCTGCTCAGACTGTGAGACTGCGCTGCACCGGTGGTGGTTAAATCCGAGAGGAAGGCCCCTACATCTTAGCTACGATGCTACTCCTCAGCGTCCTAGAAGTGCGCAAGGTTGGCGCATGCAACTATATCGAAGGGACCCGCCAGGACGCGCAAGGCTCCAGAGCCCACCTCCCTTGAGGGCCATGCCATGCTCCTCCCCTCCTCCCCTTTCCTGCCTCAGAATTCACGCACCACTGATGCCAGTACCGTTCGTTGGTTGCCCCATCGATCCCATTTGCTTAGTTTGGCGTCCGGCCCACTTCCCCACGCCGGCCTGCAAGTCGCCGCTTGGGCTGCGTCGCCCATTCTCCAACTTCTCAGTCACCAAGTCACGAGTCACGAGCATGCATTCATTCATTCCAATTTTCCTTTCGCAAAGTACTCTGTGCCATTGCCATTGCCACTGCCATGGTGTTAATTCTGCCATATGGAGATATTATTCTATTTTCTCTCATGTTGCGTTATGTTGCTCTGCAGTGAACCCCTCCTCTCCCACCTGGCACCTCCGTCTTCCATGCCAAGTGGTGGAATGGTGTCCTCCGTGACTTGGTGACGCCACTAATTACTTGGCAACACTATATTTTTTACCGTTAGAATTGGTCAAATATTTCTATTTTGATATGAAGTGTTTGTGACCAGAATTTTTATTTTTATTTATTTTTTTTAATTTTTTTTTTTGAAACAAATGGAGTTTTTATTCCACTGCTTATGACTGGAATTTCGTGTTACTTGTTTGTCTTCCCCAATGTTTTTCTTGTGAATTTCTTCATAGAAGCTTTTTGTACCTCTACATATGGTTGGATACTACTTAGACACTAATGGATTTGTTATGTCGAGAATTGAAATCGTTAGATCCATTCAAAAACCAAAAATTTGAAATTTCATAAAATTTAAAAAAAGAATAAATAAATAATCTCCAAAACATCATTATTCTCCTCAATAATAATTTTTTCATATACTACAAACTTGTTGGCATTTTTAAATCTTTATCAATTAATATAATTTGATTATATCAATTGTGTTTTGGATTAGCTCAATTTGAAGATGACCCAATGTTCAATTGAGGAATCACAAAAACTATGATTTTATTTATATTTTTCAAAACAAAAATTCACATAACATAGTGCCGCATCCTGAAAGGGGTTGCAAGGAAATCTTGGACTAAATTTTACAGTTAAAAGAGTAAAAGTTCTCAATCCCTTTTGGGCACGCTGACTCATCCATGATCAAATATAAAACACAAACATGATCGGATGATCAGCTGAGACAATATTTTTTGGCCAGTTTTGTGCAGCTGCTTTTGCAGGCTAGAGTTCAAATGTCCCTGTCAACCATCTTTCTCTAATGTTTTACTCAATGTCTGTTTTTCAGAATCTTCATGTAAGCTGTGAAATAAATTATAATGAAGGGCATTTTAAATAGATCAGATGCAACCACACGGAGGCAACCATGGATTAGTCTACTAACTATTACAAAGGTTCACAATGATTTATTTCCATAGCTCACATGAAAGTCATAGTATTGGGTCATTTAAAAAAAGAAAATTAATTAAAAATTATACTTGAGGATGTTTGTTTTTCAAGAATATCGTTTTTGCAAGGGTACACTAAAGAGTACCCATCGAACTCTTTAGAGAACCCTGAGTGGGCCCTAGCAAAACATCCCAATTTGTAAGACATTGGTCCAACGTTGTACGGGAGGAATTCTCTACACCAAATTTGCATCGTAGAACCCAAATTTGGCCAATTTTTTTTCTAAAAGAAGAGTTTAGAACCTTGAATTTGTAATTTCTGGATTCTACATGTTCTACATGAACAATGTTCTACATTCTAAAAAAAGATATAAATTAGTGTGCCCCGTTTGCAAGTATGTTGCATGTGGCTTAAACTAATGGGAATAGTGTCCAGTACCATACTGTCAACCACAGGACACAGAATTGGGAATAATTTATTTTACAATTGGTCAATGATGCTCCTCCCAACTCTCCCAATGACAATGGACTCCAGCACGAGTCCAAATTTCAGGTGCACCAGCTGATGACAAGTAAGACTGTGAAGATTCTCTGATATGAGGCTCTCCTTCAAAATAACAGCACTAAGTTATGGGTGCTTGCATGTACCACCATTGGTTTGCTTGCAACTTGCAAATTTCTCGAAACTTGGGCCTTCATGAGTCCAGAACGATGGCCCTACTTCCTATCAATTTCACATCCATCGCATTTTTGTGCCGTGATGGGAGATATTTCCCGTCTCGGCATGAACCACAGGTTCCATGAGAACTTCGGTTCCATTGCCTTGTTTGCACTTTGGATACTATACCGATTTTGTCCAGTGTGGTGGTTTACTCCTGCTGTTGATGTTCCGATGTTTGTGCAGCAGCATAAGTTAGATGTAAGAACGTCCATTTGCACCCAAAAGTTAAAAAGCTGGAAAATATCTGTCTGTTCAGAAGAGCCGTGTTTCTACAAAGAAAGCAAGTAGAATTGTTTTTTTTACCATGTGAAGGGCAACTTGGAATGTTATATTCCAACTACACTCTGTCTTTATACTTTTGTGCGAGACAAGTTGGGTGGATATTTTTGAAGTCCCATGCTGGTTTTGATGTTTACCATCAACTTGAGAGGAACTCCAGTGGTCACAGTCAAAGGCAAGGGTGATGTCCGTTATTTAATTTCCCAATGAGGTTCCAAGAAGATTCTATTCCTTGTGGATATTACACCCAAGAAAAGGAATTCTTGGTGTTGGCACTTGAATTTCAGATGTTGGGTATCTTGGATTCTTTGCAAACAAGACTACTGGAAGCAAGTTACTCCCTCTGTTTCTGAAAGAAATGGTGTTTTCCACAAAGTCTTTGTTTCACAAAAAAACAATGGTTTCATCATTACCAGGAAGTCCACCGTCAAGAATTTAAAGGAGGAACCTGCCATGAACCTGAAATCAGCAAGGTGACACTAGCTGATTGCCTGATTGAATTTCAGAAAGTTTATTTTAATGGCAGCTTAGCAGGTTGGCAGCTGATGCATTTACAGAGTCAAGGCGGCGTCACTGTACTTAATCCCGGCCTAAAATGGAAAACACCATTTCTTTCAGAAACAGAGGGAGTATACTGCTGTACCTTCAATTCTTCAACATTGCAAGACATTTTTCAATTTTCGTCATTTTGAAGGTCCATTTCCACCTTCATATTTTTTCTAATGAACTTCAATGTTTTTTGGTGAAAACCAACCTTAACCCTTTAACGGGCCGGCGTCCAAATCTGGACGCCGGATGAATTTCAGCAGCTCGTTTTCTGTCCTGCAGGATGTTTTTCATCCATTTCTTTTTTTTTCCAATTCTTGTGCTAGTTTTATACTATTTGTACGGTTTGGATTTTCAGAATAAGATAATGTGAATTTTTGAAAAATTACAAAAGTGATTTACATCAAGTTTCAATCTTAGTTCAAAAAGAGAAACCTTAAACATGATTTTTCATAATAAGTAGAATCAAATAATGGAAACTATACCATCTTGTAATGCATGTTATTCCAATCTCATTACAATATTTAAAAAGAAAATAGTGTTAATTTTGGATTTTTAATTGAATTACAAAAGAAAACCTTGCAAAATTACTTTAAAAATATTATTAATAAATATGATGAATCTAACCGTACGGATGTTATCTTCACATTGACATCTACAACTTTGTTTTAAACATCAAATCCATTTTCCATTTTCATCAACCATTTTATAACAAATTTTTGAAAACAGTGATGAATCGGGACGTTAAAGGGTTAAGTTTTGGTTGGTGATCACGAGAACGTGGCCAAATTTTCCACAAAGTCCTTCCCAGTTACATAGCACATGCGCAATTTACTTTTACAATTTATTAACAAGTACAACCTTTGTCACGGGCTGGGTTCTTTTAGTAGGTGAGATAAGCTTTCAAGTAGGTTGGGCAGGTTTTTTTCATAGGCTGTACTGTGTGAAAAATCAGCACTGCATGTGACTCTACCTTTTCTCCAGAGACTCTGTTTTTAACCTTGGTAAAATTCATTAAAATTGAAGTGGTAAAATTCATTAAAAATTGAAGTAGTTCATCATCAAACTATCCACCGACGACACAAAAAACACACTATTCTAGACACGGTGAATAGAGAAAAGGATTTGAAGTGTTTGAAAGACATGGAAATGGGAGCCTCCCCTCAAGCACGTTCTGCAAATCTGTTTTGCTGGTTTCATTGGCCATAAGAAAAACGTTGTGTTGGACATTGAAATGGTTGGGACAAAACATGGAGATTCTCTTTGAACATGGCGAAGTTAAGTTTAGGTCGGAAAGGCTACTGTGTCTTCGTGGCTGTCTTATCCCATTCTGTCCAGTCACCACAGGGATCCCGATTTGTTGCACCTTAGAGCATCCCCAGTAAGCTGTAAACCTGTAAGCCTGTAATTACGAGAACGTCGTTCTCCCAAGCCTGAGTGCCTTTCCGAAGCAAAACATTCCAAAACCGTTTACAGATTTACAGGTTTGCCCCAAAAACCCTTCCAAAATGAGGTTTCGACCTGTAAATTACAGACTTACAAGCTCGAATACAGGCTTGGCCTGAACCGCAATTCCGTCTTTCTACATCTTTCCGATTACAGGTTTACGGTTCAGGCCTTACTGGGGATGCTCTTAGTCCGATGCATGCGACAGTCGATCTTAATATTCCTCAGCTCCGTAGTGACGATCGTCGATGCAAAGAGTTTGATTCTTGCAGCAGACTTTCTGGTTTCAAGCATTTTGGCTTCTTGTAAACTGAAACTTATGTTTTTGTTACAATATAAGCAAACTGGGACTCTGATGCGAGTTCCATTTGCGGCACTTGCATCACCGAGGATTCACCTTTTGCAATTCACTCAGTGCAGGAGTCTGCCGAGAGTATCAGCTAGTGAGAATTTTCAGTCAATTTAGAGCTTATAATTTCAGGGTCGAAAGTTGGCATGACCCAAACAACTGAGGCCAATGCAGAGCTGATACTCGAGCTTTATTACCGATTCAAGGTCACAGTTTCGATGACTTTAGAAAATTTCTCAAGTTGGTTCATGTTGGTAATTCGGAGACCTATGTAGATTCCACAGAAGTACAACCTTCGAAATTGCAGACTGTACGAGAATTTTGGTACTAGATTTTTTGAAGGTACATTACCACAATCTAGTTGGCATTGGATATGAAGAAACTATAAACAAGTACCTGTAAAGTATAAGTATAAACAAATAACTATAAACTACAACTATGAACAAATATTTAAAAACTGTAACTTTAACTGTAAACTAAGACTATGTACTTGCTCTCCAGGAAAGCCTGCCAGCATTCTCAAACCAGGCTATCACCGTGTATCGAGGTGCATTAAATATAACAGGCACATAACCCTGTTTGGAATAGGATTTAATAGATTCAGGTTGAAAGCACACATCTGATAGGGCAGCCTTCTGCTTGCAAGAGTTTCAAAGGGAGGCAATGGACAGTATAGAGTCCCATCTCCACTTCGTCCAAGTTCAGCCCCTCCACAATTACGAGTTTCTGCAAGATTGCACAACAGAGCAACAAAACTTGAGTCATGTCAGAGCAAACTTTGCAGTTCTTGAAACAGACCTCAATCCAAAGAAGAGAACAGAGGAGCCAACACATTCAGGACTCATTTCGTACAAGTTGTTTACCTTTACAAATGAGTGTAAGTAAAGGAGTTAAATCAAGGAGATGAACGCACCTTCCCTAAGAGAACCCGGTGGGCAGCAACAATGTCAACATAAGCTGCAATAGATAGGTAATCAATTCCTGCAACCAAAATAGCACATGTCATTCACCTAGTTATACATATGTTGCAAGCAAAACCTAAACACTAAATTAAAAGATTCTTACCGACAAACTTGACGTTGGTGTTCTTTACAAGCCATTCAGCACCATCGGTGGTGAAACCCACATAGCTGGAGTCCCACTCCTGTGTCCACATCAGTTTCCTGTATCACACACAAGTTTACACATATATAAGCTGAGCAAGTGCTAACCATAATGCTCGATAACCGATCTTTCCCATAGTAACCAGAACCAGCGATTTCACAATTAAAGCGAGAGCAATCACCAACCCAAGCCAGAGTCGTAAATCATTTACAATCACAACATTTGGCACTTGGTAGCGGATTGAGCGAGACTGGTACAAGTCATAGCCAACTCCACAATTTTTACATCTTGTCCCACTCTTGATATCTAGCCATTCATGACGTGACAAATGGGAGCATGACGAAGAACACGTTTCTACATAGAGTCAAAGTAAACAAGTAAGGGAAGAGGAGAATGCTAGCAGCTACAAAGAGTTCAAGATTAGCGACAAAGAGAAGAAGAAAGCACTATGGAGATTTGAAAAGAGTTACAGAGCGATATGGAGAGTAACATTACTGCCTATGTGGAGGTGGCTGTGTACCATCCATTGCACGAAGAAAATGAAACTCGTAATGCACAAAATTCACATCGAGAACTGGGTTCCTCCCTACCTGTCAGAATTAAGTGTCCTAAAAATGACTCGTTCAACACCTGGGGGAATATGGAGATCCTGGAGAACCTGAGCTGTATGCCCATATCCACACGTTTCTTCAAATCAGTGCCAATTAGGTCTCGATCCAAGAAATTACCCTCACAATCACATCCAATTGCCATCAAACGAGAATGCTCAATACTAAGTAATCATCACACTGAAGAAAACAAACAATCGAACAACATCCAATCTCTTCTGTTCCAAAAAAGGCTGTTCAACACGAACCTGTCAAGTTGGAGTCGCGTGGTGCATCAATCAGAAGCACTGGACCTGCATACATATAAAAAACAAGCCTCAACAAGAAGCCCAAAATCACAGAGTAACATGCTTTAGAACTCCAAAAACAAAACTATAGTTAACCTAGATTCTCTAAAGAACCTCCAAACGAATCATTATCCTCTCCCTCCATTTCATATCATCACTGCCAATTAACACCATAACTCTCAAGCCAACTTCATCTCAAAACCAAGCAACAGAAAGAATGGTTACCCTTGAAACTGCAATTGGGCATGCACTTACCAATGAGCACATCTAGACTAAGAGACGCCACATCAAGCCCAGCCTGGTAATGCTCCTGGACATAATGGCCAGGCGCATCCACATGGGTACCCGAATGAACCTCATCAAACTTGAGCCCGGAGACATTACAATCGTCCCCGTCGGCCATGCTCTGCACCAAGCCCGTGAGCTTCCCCAGCCCGTTCTTCGACTCCCACCTGGGCACATCCTCTCGGTATGCGTGCGTGATGTCGATCACCCTCCTCGAGTAATCTCCGACCTCTCCACCTGGAGCTTGGCAGATGTGATCTCCCTGAGTACTGGCTTGCACTTGCACTGAAGTGATCGCCACTAGGCCTAGTGCGAGGATGAGGATGAGCAGAAGCGGCATCGCCATAGCCATGGTTGTGGAGCGAGCTCTGCTGGTGCCGTGGCGATGGTGGCGATGTTTGCCTGGGAAACGAAACTGAGGCAAAACGTACAGCATGGTTGCGTCATTGCACAACATGTATACATGTGAAACCCAATTTCAACTTGTTCTCCTTAAATGTCGCCTTGGGTTCTGAAAAGGTGCCATGGATTTTACCATAAGGGCTAGGGAGTATTATTTTTTACTTCAAATGGTTGGGACTTGTGGAAGAGCTTGGTGGTGTCACTATACTTGGTGTGTAAAAGCCCAATGGTTTCATAAGTGAAGGAAAATTACTCTTGTTGTTTTTCGATTAGAATGAAAATTAGTTTCTTTTGATTTTAAAGATATCAAGGTTTTGTACAGTGAGGGTCAGTTTATAGTTGGGATTGGATTAAGGGCCGGTCCAAACTCTCCAAATTTTAACCAATAGAATCCAAATTTTAACCAACAGAATCCAAATTTTCAAGTCAAGTCCAACGGCTTTATATTTGGGCCCGATTGGAACTTCAATTTATCCTATGTAGCATCCTATGTGGCAGTGTTTTGGCGCCAAAATGTTTAGACCTTAGTGATGCAATTGGAACAAGGTTTTCCTTGGCCCAGACTCCCAAGCTGGGCATAAACTCTAGACCAGACTCGAGGCTGAAAAAACGTTCAATCCGACTCACCCTCCGACCAACCCCAGATTGTGTATAACGTGGGCCTAAATATGGGGAGACTCCCAAGCTCTTCTGTGTCTTTTATTTATTTAAATTGAGCAAATATGACCATACTTAATCAAAACTTTTGATATCTAAGTCAAATATTGGATGCCTCTTAAAACTAATTCTTTTAATGAACTAGCTATCGGAACCAGATACCCCAGAGAGAATAATATACAATCCCTAGCTCCTGATGGAGCTAATCTCCACTGAGTTACCGATGTAAGCATTAAGAATTAATGTAAGTCCAGCGTACTGCTAATGCATAAGACGTGCTATTTAAACCTGCATATTAATAGTGAACTGATCTTACGAGGAGAAATGAGATGGAACAAACGAGAGTTATCACGATTAAGAAGCGAGTTCTTCGGACTAAGCAAGTGTTGAGTGCACAGTAACTCACCGGAGGTCACAGATGTTTTATAACACACGTGGTTGCTATTTCGTGCTTTACCCACTTTGAGGACGCTTTGAGAAAGTGGAATTCGAACTAAGTAAGTTGACAGTCTTTAGAGGCTCTGTTTCGTTCTAAAGCGTAACTGTTCATCAATACGAGTTTATGGACAACGTCATCGATGATGAAAATGACATTGCAGAGTAGTCGTGAATTCCTTTTTGTTTAAGGGTCTGCATATATCGCAGTCAAACCAAATAAGTGGTTGTTTCCTTGTATGAGGATTCGTAAAATAAGAGACACAAGTACACAATGAAATTTCGATCGACAGTTCCGGTCAGGAAAAGCTTGCCATGTTGCACATAGTAGGTGCACGTTCATAACATGAATGGAAACTACATCTCTGGCAGACGTATACTTGAAAAACAGGTGATTCCGATGATGTAACCTGATATACTGTGCTACGATATCCAAATGTATTACACCAGTGACCGGTGTATTACGACTAGAACCAATTCTGAAATGCACGGTATGCCGCCTAACGGACAGAAATTGATGGAATAATGAGATCCGCATTCCTTTTAGTAAGAGCAATCAGTTCAGCGTTGGGACGATCATTGTACACCACCTGTCCACAGACCCAAAAAAATTCCATGAGTTGTCGAAAACCGAACATGTAATGATAGCTATCTGAAAATTCTATCTGAACCATATTTGAAAACAAAATTTTCGTACAGTGAAATTCTAATCTATTTTGGCTGACAAGGCTTACCCGCTGTTTTGCATAGTCAGGCGTTTTTCCTGCAAAAAAAATCACAAAGCCCGCTTTTACTGATTAGTGGCAGCTTCTGGAATTTGACAACTATTAAAGCAAGGTGATAAAAGCAAAGGCAGAAGTAATCGTGATAGTCTAGTTGCACATGACGGATTATACCTAAGTCCCTACATCTCACGTCTTATATATCTGGACGCGATGAAGGAAATGAAAACCAAAAACAATGAAATGTTTCAGGAAGGCTGCACTTGCCAGTTGACACATGTCTTCGTTCGACCCTCTTCATAGCCTCATCAATGTCGATGTCTACGTACCTGTTTGTGTAAAATAGTTCATCAAGGAATCCTATCCAAGATATTTTAAAACAGTATGAAGATTACACAAGGCCTAGAAAACAGTACATGAGTGCCACTTCGTCATAACACACCATTTTTAACTGTCAATATGCAATGTAATAATATCGCCGGAATTAGACACGCACCAGCGTTCATCAAAAAGGTCTGCCAGGCCTGTCCATTCTCCCTCTTCCATCAGCAGGTAGTTGCCCTCCACCACAACAACTCTGTGCCTGGTAACCCCACAAGAATCTCTTTAGCCTACTGTCATCGGTAAAAAGAGAATCTAAGAGGACACTTGCATGTGAAAAATTTCAACAGTGCTTAGCGGATTGTAAGTGAATAGAGGATGAGGATCACACATGGGTGATACGTAGATGTCCTTCTCAACAGGGTCCCCTACTCCATGGTCGAACGAAGGTAAGTGTGCCCAACCCTGCACATAAAAAATAGGGGCATATTTAGTATTTAATCTTCGCCGCATACAAAACCACTAAAACAGGTAGTATGGAGACAAGATAATAATCAACATAACTTCTGACAAAATAATGGTCTCACTTAGTACGTAGGGTTTTGATTAGCAGGAGAAGTCTCAGTTGTCATCTGCTGCTGAGTTGCTCTACTGTACTGTACAAACCATGTGGGACAAAATAACGAAACTCAAAGTCTTGATTAAGGTAGATCACCTTCGCACCTGACTTCGCAACTGCTGCAAGTTTTTGACTAGAGATGCAGGATCAAACGTCCAATGAGCTGTACAACAAATAACCCCAACTAGTCAAGTGGGACTTCATATGTAGGGAAAAGAATCAATTATTAAACATATTTAAACCTGTAATATGCTGTTTGGCAGACATACAAGCTGAACCACAACCTGAATGACAATTAAATAATATGAGGTGACAGGATTCTGCACTAACCTCCTCGACGAGCATGAGCTTCTACTGGGTCCTGTAAGACGCCAACAAGACACGAATTAATTATGTAGGAAAAAAAAGCTAGAGAATTCAAACAATGCAACCAAGTGGTCCTCAACAGCACTAACATCAAATTAAGAAACTGTAAGTTAAGAAAACAAGGTGGGTTTACCTCCATAGCATCGAGCTGCCGGCGATACAAATGAAACCCATCCATGGGTACGGCTACAGCTATCTCTGTTGGAGATGCTTCTATGTCTCCACTTTTCTCCCCTTGTTTCTCAAGCCAAAGAACGTTTAAACGAGCCGCAACCTCTTTGGCAACTGTTGATTTTCCAGCTCCAGGTGAACCTGCGATCCCTACCATATACCTGTGTACTCAGTGAAATACCAGCCCATTCCATCCAGATAATTTCAGATTGGCATCATTCTTATTCAAATATTGAAAGCACTATATATGAAAAAAGCAATGGATCGATCACTAACTTTTAAGTGCAAAAAGCAGCAAGCTGTTCCTGACGATTGATGATAATATCATAGAACTTCATCATGGTGACTGAAATATCTCGGAGATAAAAGAGAACAATAAATCTGCGACAAAATCCCGAATTTCTTGATATGTCACCCTTTCACATCATAAGTTTTAGGATGGTGAATATTACTTTTGACCAGTTTCAGTAATCAAAGCTCTTGACAGAAGTTGATTTGCAAGGATATCGTAAGTTTCGTCCATGGAACTGCAAACAACGCAATAATGCGTTACCATATCGTTGCTAAATAGCACCTGAATGATCTTCTAAGGCACAGAATAACACCTGAACACCACACATTTAGGCAAGTGCATGTCTAGAGGCGAAATTTGGTAAGAGTACCCCCAATCAACCAACAAAACAAACAATATTGTCCATCAGAGGTAAAGAGTATTTTTCTGATCCTGGATTAAGATCAATACCTGGACTGGAGAACACGAGGATTCTCTTGAACGCTGCAGTGCCACTGCCACAATCGCATTCACAGCCCAAATTGGCACGTTAGACCTTCCGATCGTTGAGAAGCTGTTGGTAGACAGTAGCGTATTAACTAGATCATTTTGCCTAATACGTCTCCTACACAACTACATTTTAGGGTACTAGAGTTCAGCTTGAGGTTTAACCCTCGGTCTAAGACCATGACTGTGACATTCTCTTCATAAAAGTGCTGCTGGATCAATGTAGACACATACCTGCTGATTGGCCCGTTGTCGCCCACATCTTTCCACTATTCCCCGTTTTTTTGTGCACAACCTTGAATCAACAGGGACTAGTTGATTCCATGCGCCGACGTATGTTCCGGTATTCTTGTTTCCTGCACCCCTCTCCCCAGCAAGAACCAATCAAATAAACCCCACTATAACACATCAAACATTCTTCCACTAATTAATGACACCACATACTGCATTCTCCTTCAATTGCGGCCCTGGCTAGAGTTACAGTTCTAGCATGCAGGCAATACGTCAAGAAACAAGTCAATTAGCTCAAGATTCACATGGCCAACAGAAGCAATTTCACCAAACCCTAACCACATCACACTGCAACGAGTTCATAATCCAATAACCATTAAGCTTCATACCAGTCGAAGCAAGCGCAACCCCAGCTCGCGTTGGAAGAGAAGCCGAAGACTCCCATCCTGATGAAGCCATCCATGGCTGCTTAGTCCTACACATATCCAAAACAAACACTCAGTCCTCTTCTAAGTTCACAAAGTTAGATATACATCCACATTCCAAACCAATGCACCGAGAGAGAAAATTCAGACTCGATTGTAAAACATAGAAAATGTACAACTATCCATCAAGGCTCAGATCCGGATCGAATTGAGTTCCTCAAGGATAAGTCTAGACTCTTTAGACCCCATAGCAGATACCCAAATTGTGACGTTCCTATGAAATCAAGCAATTAAAACCCAAATTGAGGCAACCATGAAAGCAAGTGATCTGGTCACGAATCACCAGCAAATTCGCAATTGAAACTAGTACTAGTAATCAACCCAGTTCTAGTTGAATCCGCTAGAATCAAGCTCCAAGATGTACTGATGATTGTTGATGAGTTTTGGTGAGCTTTGAGGGAGGGTTTGAGAGGTGTGTGACCTGGGCAGCAGCAGAGACGACGAAGCAGCGAGGTGCGCAGTTGCAGCCATGATCGGTGGCCTTCTCTTGCACTTGGTAATTGATCTAGAATCGCAACTTGGGTGATGGTCTTGTTCGTGAGATATGTATCCCCTATTCCCATGCATATTCCCCTATTCCCGTACACATCACCCTATTACCGTGAAACTCTCGCCCGAGCATATAAGGGGACGGCTACCGAGACTTTACGGGTCCTCCTCCGCAATCCTCCTCCTCCGCAATCCTCCTCCTCCGCAATTCTACCCCGCAGTCTCTAGTATGGGTGATTCTTGGGGCATCTTGGGGGCCGGAATTGCAATAGGGACGGGCATCTTTTTTGGTTTGAAGTCTATGTCATGGCAGGAAATCGAAATCGAAATAGGAAAAATTACAATCACAAAAAAAAAGGAGGAGAAGAAGGGAGAAGAGATGAAGAAGAAGGTAGAGGGGCCATGGAAATGGCTTTCCAGATGTTAGCGGTGCTGTTAGGTGTGCTGTTCAAAGGGTTTAGGGTTTAGGGTTCAAAGGCGCGAGCGCTTCACGCTTTTTGCGAGGTAGTCGTGGAGCTGCGCAGAGTTCACCGTGCAGACGGCTGACGGATTCGTGCTCGCGTTGCACCGGTTGAGCAGGATTAGTAACCCGGTGACCAGTGATGCATCAGCAATGCTTGCATTTTCCTCAAGTGCAGCAGCTCCGTCGCCAAGGCAGGCACCGGTGGCCGCTTTCAGAAACGGGAGCAGTACCGGTGCTCATCATAATTCGGATTCGGCTGATGGAACGCACAAGAGAAGGCGACCGCATCAGCACTCATAGGGATCATCTCCAGGCGCGCCAGTAGCTGGATTGGTGCCTTCAAACAGGACGGCAGGCGTTACTTCACCAACGCTCCCTGAAGTTGCAGCAGGTCCTGCTCCAGCTTCCACGCAGAGTCGGTCGCCGTCTTCGGCGCATAAACAAAGACAGAATACCACCGGCGGCGGTTCTCGCTCGAACTACACAGCTGATCCAGAGGTACAGTCCGATTATAACATCTCTTTGGCCATTCGCCTTTGTGCCAGGTTGTGCTCGTTTACTCAGACAACAAATTACTAACTCGGATATATGAAATGCCTGGGATAACATATGTCATCTCTGCAATCACACCTTGCCTACTAGAGTTGTCAATAAATAACCCTGGAGAAACGTACCTGTGTCTTGTTACATGTATATCATGCCATCCTTGAAGAGAAAGGACACGCCGACTTCACGAATGCTAATCCTGAAGGATATCCGAGTGCACCTCATGTGCCACAATCCTATATACTCGACGCATTCATGTTCAGCAATTGCAGGGCATGTAGTGTCGAGCTTAACCATTGTGACTGTCCCCTTTGCAGACCAGACATGGCTCCCTGGTGTTGCTTATGCATCAAGAGTTTTTCAATGGCGATACCAGGTTCGAGTTCGTTGATACGAAAACCGTAGTAGCAGTCTGCTGCCGATTATGCTGTTGAACGATGGATACGACGTCTGGATTGGCCATCAACGTGCAACGTACTGGAGCCATGGTCATGTTCATCTCAACTCCACGGATCGAGTAGGTTACTCTCAATTCTTTTATTAATGTTGATCGATGTAAGCGCATGGATACGTCCATCAGCTCTACCGGCTTGGTTTCGTAAAAGTAATGGTCAATAACCGACCGGCCAATGCCTGCTTTACATTGTGCGTTTACTCGTGAAATTCACCTTACTATCCCTGCCAAAAAAATTCAGCAGGAGCTTAGAAATCTGTTTTCTCTAAATCTATCTCAGTGCATTTAATTGCTGGCGGTCAAGGACATGAATTTCTCCTCTGGAACACTTCGTTTACAAAGCGTCTCTTGAGGCATTACTCTGATGAACGTTTAAATTTCTACGGAAAGAGGAGGATTGCTGAATATTCAGGATATATTAAGGAATGCTGTATTGAGGATTGCGTTGTTTGGTGCTCTTGTCAGCAGGAGTATTATGAGACGGGCTTTCAAAATGGAATGTTTAATTATTCCACGTAAGTATCTGTGATCCTTTGTCCGTTGAACACTTTAACGGGAGTTGTGCTAATTCATGAAGTTGCCATTATGAAACTAAAACTAGAGTATCAGAAGATAGTTCCATCGTCCTGTCAGTATCCTGCTGGACTGATCAACAAAGGGACACCTGTTAAGCAAGGCCGTTAATTATTACCATGGCACACGGTGTTCTTAGATGTCTTCCGACCTGCCAGTCGATTCCTCAACACGCAGTGCGCACATCTCCTTCTTAAATTGCATTCCGAAAATTAATATGGACCGACATTCACTATGACCTGAATCACGTTGAACATATGGAACAGGGAATTTTCAGAGACAGGGCCATATTCTGCGCAAGGACTTAGCAACACAGCAATCGCTCTGATATCAGGTGCGAATCTTCCGAAGTTGATCTTGCCATCTGCAGGCCCCTTCATTGCCATGTTGAAAAAACATACTGAGCTGTGTTGCATCCCTCATGACTGGTTCTGCTAAGACTAAAGCAGGGGGGGCTTAAGTAACGTTTCTGACCCCAAAAGGGTTGGTGTGGACATGATGGTCTGAATTCGTACAAGCATAAACAAAATGAGTCACTAATTTGTAGTTGCTGACTTCGTTCTAAATGGCAGGCCCGAACTGCTGCCTTGGTTCAGCGCCAATCCGTTTTGTCAACGGCTGGGACGGCACTACTTCATACAAAAATCTTCTCCAGTGGCAGCAGGGTATAGTAGCCTACTTGGATCATGTTGTAACACTGATGTTGAGTTACATGCGCCGTTGTGTTTGGCCCGTGAAATCTGTTTGGCATCAAGCATTGGTCATAAACAGTCGAAAGTTTATGCGAGATCGTACATGTCAAAAGCGACTGCCAGTTGCATTCTCAAGAATTTCAAATCGAAATTTGACTGATCGTCCTCATGTGATAGGACGAGTAGTTCTTACTCACAGTGATTTTGGTCGCAGGCATACGGACGAATAACTTTGCTTACTATGACTATGGCAGCTCAGCCAGAAACATGCAAGCATACGGCCGACCGACGCCCCCTGTTTACAATGTAGGACGAATTCCAAGACGAATGCCGATTCTTATTATAGCAGGTGGCAGGGATTGGTACTCCCCTTCACAAGGCATCAGACTTTTGTTGTCTCAATTGCAGCAGCAAGCGATACTCATCAATTTGACCAACTATGCCCATTACGACTTGGAGTTCAGTGTCCGACGGGAGACCGACATGTATGTGCCAATTCTCCGATACCTTGGAGGTCCAAGGTTTCATTGAAGATACTTCCAAAAGCTAGGATCTCATGGTGATCAAAGGTCTAGCCTTAAGAATGTTACTTCAGCCCTACCACTCCCTTGTCAATACTAACTTGAAATAGTTGTTTTTGAAGTGTCGGTGTAGTGCGTCACACAATCCAGTACTCTCAAAATCCTGGCAGGGCTCAGACCTACGGACATCAGCTCAAGAGTTTTTGGGAGCTTGACATGACTCCATAAGCCCCTAATTGTAGAATTAACTCCACCTAAACTTGGCCTTCGCAGCTACCTCCTGCCATCCTTACTAGGAATACTCTCTACACAAGTCCTAAGCATTCAACATGAACAATCGAAATCTTCATGTACAGTACATTTGGAACTGTAAAATCTCGTGGCCCATACTAAATACTTCGGACTCACCTACCATCGCGGACGTAGGCATTGGTTGCTCGATGCATTGACCTCACTCCTCATATTTGCAGACTTTGTTCGTTTGCATTGAACATCAGAATGCATTGCCAGGATTCACAAATGAAAAGAGAAGAGGATTCCTCCAAAATTCAACCTGTGGAGTTCTTGCATCCAGGAAGTAAATTACATCACATAAGCTGCGAGCTTAGATGTAAACATGAATACTTTGTCACTCTGTTCAAATGAAAATAATCACGCCTTTAAAACTCATCCTACATTCAAAAATATGCTCTACATTAATTGCAGCAAAGCTAACGCGCAAACTGGGAAGCAGCAGCATCTGGAGCTTCGGAGGGTATCAGCGTCAAAAATTCATCAACCTTCTTCCGAGCAGCCTGTTCACAATTCACGTGGAAATAAATCAGTAAGTGCTTACCCTACTTTCAGCATTTCATAACACAGACTTCAAGTGAAATTTAAAATAATCAAGATTGCGCACACTATCTAAAGGAAAGAGGGACGTCTAGTCTCACCTTTATCGACTGCAAACCGAACTTGAGAAACTCCATCCTGCACAAGAAATGAAACACCTGAGAAATGGCAATCATCGGTCAACTTTCGGATCTCAGCTACAGTTGCATAGAGCAATATTTAATTTCATGAATGCCTGGAAGCGCGATCTATAACGAATCATGTGGAATTTCATAAATTGTGTTCATAATATCCTTGGAAGAAAAAACAGGCTATCATGTACCTTGGCACTCAAGTCTTCTTTCTCACTTGTGGATGTAGTCGAAGCACCCTGCACAAACAATGCGGCCCAGGCTCATTATGTTACAATACAAAGCTAGGGAGACCACAGTGCAAAGCGTAGCATTACCCCTAACGAACGAACCAAAAACTCCTCCTGAACATCATGAAATACTTACACATATGCAAATATGGAACAACCTTGTTAGAAAGTGCTAGGAACACCCAAGTTGTTACTCTGTACTTCGTAAACGTCCGAAAGGAACAGAGTCTAAACAGTAAGTTACTCCATTCATAGGTCAAAAGTACTCTGATTGGGAGAGAGGTCGGAGAGAGGTGGAGAGGAAGCATAGAATTAGGGTTACAAATGGGGCAGAGTTTATCCCCGTTATATATGAGGGGGACTCCCGGTTCAATGGAATATTGTGAGTTCCTAGAGCTATTGTGAAAATCACAATGAGGTTTGCTATCATTATATTTTTATTTTATTTTTCAAGCATGGAAAAGTATGGTGATTTAACTGTATTTTGGTGTGTAAGAGTTTGATGTTCTCTAAAGCAAAAAATGTCTTGTATATCAAGCAAATTGTTTGTGAATTTCTACTTGCAATGTTGTAATTTACTTTGCAAAGGTTGTGATGTACCTTACGAGTGTTGTTATGGTTGCTTGTAGTTGGATTCAATTACTCATCAAGAGGTTAAGTACTGTAGTAGGGTAGTTAATTCTTGCACTTCCAAACAATTGTTTAGATTTTTTGGAAAATTAGATTAATTTATAAGAAGTGCATTTATGTTGTTTAAAAAATCCTCATGTGGCCTTAAAAGATCCAAACATCAATAGAAATTATTTATTCTATTTTCCTTTTTCTATCCTTCAAATTTTCCATTTTCTTTTTTTTCTTATGTATTAAAATAAATTCTCCACATACTAGGTACCTTGCTACCCATCTTTCATATTAAACGATATCACAATTAATAACAAAAATAACCATTTAATAAAATCTCAACATAGAGTGCTATGTGGTCAAATCTTGTGAAATTCATATTTTAAAATTTTAATCAAATTTGCGTAAAGTAATTGTACCATCATGCTCAAGTGTATGAACTTGGTTACCACATGAACAAGAAATGATTTTTTTTTATTAAATAGTAATATATATTCATAGTTTTTAGAACTAAATTTGGCCACATTTACATTTAAATATCTACAGAAAGAATTGTAAACCTTTTTGAAGACACTTTTAAAAGAAAAGATGTATATGTAGATGCTCCCCACACACATGCACAATCAAACTTTAGAAACTCAACACCAATTGTTTGAAAGAAAAACATCATCCAAAACCATAAAAATTGACTTGAAAAATTGACATAAAATACGATTTGATTTTCTTTTAACTAAATCTGACAGGCTTGAGTAGGATTATATTTAGATGCAAAACTAATTTCATCTACCAAAGTATACCAATTATACACCACAGTGTAACTGAGAATTTGAGTTCCTCCTCAAATAGTAGACAGTCTGTATTCCTCTCTGACCCAAATGTACAGTACTCTACAGGAAGGATAAGTGATTATACTGAACTCCAAGTAAGCTAGAGTACAAACGCCTATCAATGGCCTGGAGCAAACACTTTTCTTATGTCGATTAGAACTTCCCAAACATTGTAGCGCCTTGGAGTTTGTGATCTGTAATAGCGTATGCAAGGACAATGGGAAATTTTGCCTTGTAGTAAACATTGTTGTCTTTGTATTTGTTTTTGAATGTATTTCTCTTCACATTCATGATGACATCCCATTTTTGGATTTGAACTGTTATAGTTTTAATATTTCCAGATTCATCATCTATTAACCCCTAAAGTTCCTTGACTATGTTTCACCAAAAAACGCTCCAAAACTGCCATTTTTGATGTAAAAAACATGAATGACTAAAAATCATTTTTTTCTTATTCTAACCATAAGATCTTGAAGTAGATTATTGTAATAGACAATTCAAAAAATTCAATATAATTGATTGTAGAGATTAAAAGATTATATCAATTGAAATTTGAAAATAAACTTTTTTGACAAGATTTTTGACTAGGTTGACACACTCTAACTTTCTTTTTCTTAGGTTTTTTGCATTATAGATTGTGGGGGTTTTGATGCATGTCAAAGAAGACTAAGTTAGCTATTGTATAAAAAAACATTACTCTCAAAAGTCAAGTGTAGCATGTTGAAAACCATATTTTTATTAAGTTGAATACACAAGAATGCCAAATCTTATTTCTTTCCTAGAAATTCCATTATTTAATAAAGTCCCAATCCAAATAGTTAAAGTAAACATTGATGTCCATCCTTTAACTGAAAAAAAGAAAAAACCTAAAGTAATACTTTTTCTAACTTTTATGCAGGAAAGAAGAAGTTTTTTTAGTACACTGCCCCGAAACGATGAGAAAACTTTGATATTTGTGGAGTGAACATTATGTACTCAAAGTCGTTCTTTTTTTGGAAATCTCAAAGATGACATCATGAAGTATTTATAGAAATAATCTCAGAGGTAATAGATATATTTAGCATGGCTGCCCAAATTGCCCATCGAGCAACTTTTTACACTTCAAGTACCACAACTTTTTTTATAAATGTCCAATTGAATAAAAAATTAGATTCCTTCAAAGTTCTTGTTATGGCCTACATTCACAAAAAGTTTCAAAAAATCTTGACTTTAATTGAAGTCACAGGTACATGCCCGAATTCTAAAAAAGTCCATTCTAGGACTGGTCCTTTAGGGATTAATGAGACCACCGTGGCTATAGCTCTCTTTACTGCACCTTTTTTAATGCTTACATTCTCAGCAAACATAACCAGACATCCTATTGCAACCATTTCTATATTGAGGTGTCTTTTATTATTCAACCAATTTGCAACGTCTTGTATGTTTGATGCGTTCATTTGGATGGTTACTTTTCTTGTTTCCGTAGCACTAAACTTTTTATAGAACACTAAGCTATTGTATTTTGCTACATCTTCACAATGTGTACATAGTATGGTAGGATCACCAATTATGTAATTGTCAATTTCAGCATCTGTAATGAAGCAGCATGGTAAAATAGAATCTATTTCATTTTGTGTTGGTATTGTTTGTCTTATGATATTTAAAAATCAAAAAACTCTAAATCGGTGGAATGACGTACGGATTTTGATAGTTTATGCTTGTAAGCCATGTTCCGTAGGGGGTTACTCACAATGTGGCAGGTTCTGCAGCATATGTCATTCCCACGGAGATGATGTGTACATATTGCAAAAAGTTGAGAGAGATCTCCTACAAGATGGAGCAATTTTGTTTGGAAAACATCTAAACTTCTTGTTCTCATGGTTTGATGAAGGCTATGTACAATAGTAGTCAACATGTAACTTGCCATTATTGAGATTTTGTCGATAATTATAATATCTGCTTCCCTTAACTAGTCAATTTTTTTGTTCGGTTCTACAAGTTGATTGTAAAATCCACGTACTGGTATTTTGAATGTTGTATGTGCGGTGCTTGCGGATTTGCTCAATCTCAAAGCTGCAGGTCTTCTTGTTCCGCACAGTGTGACATTTTTATTTTTGGATTCAAAATGAAGTGTAAGATATTTAATAAAATATGTTTTTCCACTTATGGGTGTCCTATTTAGTACGTGTAGACCAAAAGGATTCATATTCATGATTTCAAAAATGTTTTGTTGTTCTTCAGTTAGTCTCATATCTCTGAAATTTATGTCAAAATTTTGTGCACATTTAGAATTTCTAAGTAATTGACTTCAGTTGGGAGATTGTGTTCCGTCCTCGATTGTTATGAAATCATTCATATTTGTTTTTTGTTCTACATCTAAATATGGGTATTCTCTAAGTAAGCTTTCAAAGAATTGCGACAAATTCTCGGCCTTTATCAAATTCCGCTCTGCATATTGATGTAGGTATGTAATTATAAATTATATTTGTATTGTGGATTTAATCCGCCTTTGTAACACTTGTACATATAATTTCCTGTACTGTTGTCACTAGATAATAAACATTTTTCATCTCTGAAGCTTATTGTACGCAATAGAACATTGAAAAAAAACCCCTCATTATTGTATGTCGGGTGGAAATTTGTGAATCGAATAACCTTGTCATGTTTGTAAACTTAGTTGCTAAGATTATCTTTTGCAACACAAGTTGAATTTTATCTCTTAAATCGATCGATTTCATAGTTGCTAAAATATATAAAGAATGTGCATTCTTCAAGTTGAAATGGTTTGTTAGCGTATTTATCTATAAGATGAAATCCTAACACCTTAGATTTGGTGACAATTTTACTTCAAAGAATGGGGTTAAGATAAGCTATTTAGTTAGCGGTGCTCAAGCGATAATTTTTTCCTGATTTTGGAAATTGTTGTCTCGTGAAGCATACCTTATGACCATGGTTTAGGTAGTTGTTTTGAATAGAATTCATTATTTTAGGGAAAATATCATGCCTATATCCGTGGTTGAGGGACTTGGAGAAAATTTTGAAACTTTTATTCTACCATTCTTCTTCTATTCTATCTTCTCATTTTTTTATTCTTCCATTCTTCTTCCATGTTTTATCTTTATTTTTTTATTCTTCCATTTGTCTCCCATTCTATCTTCTTAAATTTTTATCCTCCCATTCTTCTTCCATTAGTTTTGTTTTAATTTTATGGAACCATTCGACTCCCATTCTATCTAACTTCTAATTTTTTTAATTCTTCCATCTTTCTTCCATTTATTTTTTATTTTTTTTATTCGTCCATTTGTCTTCCATTCTATCTATCTTCTCATTTTTTGATTCTTCCATTCTACTTCCATTATTATTTTTATTTTTTATTCTTCCATCTGTCTCCCATTCTATCTTCTCATTTTTTTAGATGGTCATTTTTCTTCAATTCTTTTTCTTTTTAATTTTATCCTTCTATTTCTGATTCTTTTTAATTCTTAAAATGTATAGGTATTTTATATTTTTCATTTTAATTTTTTTGGTTTTTTTTTCATGTTATTTCCGATTTCCTTGTTGTTTGTAACATGTTTTGATCTAATTTTTCAGCTTCATTTTTTATTTTTCTTATGTGTCAAATTTAGTAAACATGATGGAAAAAAAGCGGCTAATGGAGTACAGACAATTGATGAAGATGCATAACAAGATAGACAGTTTTGTGTTCAGTTGTATTGCTATAGCCAAGTCTCATGCGATGACCACAAAACAGTAAGGGAGAGTTGGAGTGGGCGACAAATATAGAACACGATAGGTTTTAAACCAAGGATACTAATACTAGGGAGCAAAAACATCTGTAGATTGTGAGAAATGGAGAGAGGTAAGGTGGAGAGAGGAATGGAGCCTTGGTACGCAGCTGAGGTTTCATTACCAGATTTGGGGCATGATCCATCTCGGGATTGCCACCATATCCAAGATGATGAATTGATCAGGATGTTTGGAGAGAGAAAAAAACGTAAGGGATACTACTATCCAAGAACTAATTCTTAGAGGGTTTGAGCCTTGAGGGCGTGTAGAGAAGTTGTATCCAGCCATTTTCCAATGTAGTCATATGCCAAAGAACAAGTGCATATTGGAGAGCTTTGCAAGAGCTTTAGTCTCCGAGATATGCTATGGCCACCCGATGAACTGGCCATGTATGCTTTGGATAAATGGAACATGAAGAGGAATAAGGAGAGCAAGGATTTAGCGGTGAAGTATGTCATGAAAGGGCCCAAAGAATCCTACCATGAATTAGCCAAGGCGAGAGTTAATAGAGAGATTGTAGATGCTGAAGTGGACTTGTGGATTGCAGATGCGGACTAGGGCAACCGACATGTCTTTATCAGTACAGAGTTGGCCTCGCCGACAAATCTATTGACTGGAGCTGAAAGAGAGAGAATGAAGACTCGACTAGAGAAGCTACAAGGTCTTTTGCAGAACTCAGAATTGGTTCAAGACACGAAAGATTAGACTTAGAAGGAAGAGAAAATTATCAAACTAAGGTACAAGATCAAGCAAAAGGAGATTGCCTTGGTCGACTCAAAGGGCGACATATTCGAAGCCATCCAAGAGCTTCAACAACTTGCAGTCAGTAATGGAAGACCTTCAAGCAATTATTGATCGACTGAAAGGCAAACTCTTGAAGATGACAAAGAATTTCCGCTTTCCCCTCAATTTGCGTCCAAGTCTATACGTTGAAGGATCTAGATCGAGCAATAGCAGTTCTCATATTACCATTAAACTATGTGCACTATGAAACGGTGATTTTCCATTGTTGGACGTCGTAATTGCCCCCTGTCATTGTACATATCATCTATGGTACATGGTAATGCAAAACATGGTGGAGGAGCAATGTGCGGAAAAGAAATGCTAGTTGAAGTTCACAAAGAAGTGGAAGATAAGTCTAGGACTTAATAGGATCTTCATCAATACCAGGAGTTTTACAGGATGAAGCTATAATTTTGGTAGATTATAAACAATTATCATGTCTTTCTAATAAGACTATTCATGCTTCAAAATTCTTCATAATTTAGGAGATATCCACAATTAGGTGTTTGTTAGTCACCTATATTATCATTATTTTTTTAGTTAGTTTTTTTCTTTACAAAGAAAATAGCCTCTAATATATTCTATTGGCCTACATATTATAAGTAATGATAGATACGATAATATGGATAGATTTTTGCTTTATGTATTAATAGGGGTCTTTTAAATGCTTTCTAGGAGGTAAATAGCTCCCCCCCCAAAAATATCCCACTGTCGCACATGAATCCCCAAATCTACGAGAAGTGTCCCCCCCCAAGCCTCTTCTAAAGGTTGAATACGGTTGGTGGAGGTGTGAGGATAAAGATCCCATAGAATAGGGGGAAAAAATTAGTGTATATGGAAGGCAAAAAATTTAATTCCCTTTATTTTAAAAAAACAATTAAAAAATACATATTTATCGCAAATTTTCTGATGAAAATTTACAGTGAGCGGCAGCAAAAGTAGCTCGTGAAAAGAACGCAAACCGACCGTGGAGAACTTTGAAGCTCTCAGATTGTGAAAAAAGTTCACATTGGGAACGTAGCAGCATGTGACCAAACGTTGCTTCCGTTGAAAATTTCCATATTCCAAGAAACACGAAGCAACATCACTAAGAAAACGTTGTTATTTTGCAAAAAAAATTCTTATTAAATATTGCTTTGGTGGGCAAAACCTAATAGTGAGTGCAAAAAGAGAGAAAGAGTGTGCCATGAGGCCAAAAGAGAGCCAACAAGGCCAAAAGAGAGTGCCAACGAGGCCAAGTGTACTGCAAAGAAGCGGATAAAACTATGTAAATAGGATTTCAAGGATGGTAATAGTTTTGAGATGAAATTTCTATATCAATGTACAGTATCCACCAACAAGTTTACGTTCAAATTTTTGAACTCCAAGTTCCAGTGAAAATACTGTAATTTGAAAAATAAAATCTCCCAATCACTACTGGAAAAGAGGTGGTTGTACACCCCATGAGTACACTGGCGGAGAAGTGTGTTGTATTGCACAATGGTTCCACCAATCAGAAGTCCCCATCGCTGTTTACGAGAAAGGGTGTTCCGCTATTAACTCAGATCTGAGCGTTTCGGTTTACTGGGTCGTTATTATGGGTCGGGTCTTGTTCATACAATTCTCTACGATGAATTATGAACTGAATCTTGAGCTCGTCCACAAAAAATAGTCAACAGAAGCCAATCTTACCAATGACGTGCGCTCATGTCATCTCTGAATCACATTGGCAACGAGGATTTAAACCACACTTCCGTTGGTATTTTTCAGTTGAAATTGGGATGATTTCTGAGATCTGCGGTCCACTAGAATGAGGGCACATGTCATTGTCAGTTTGAAGATATCCGCGTGGTATGCAGTCTGTTGATGCACGGGTTCTGTATATCCGTCGATAACCGGGTTCTTAGTTTTCAGCAGTAGAGGTCCGAAATTTGAGAACAGTGGGCCCGATCTCAGAAGGGCATTTTAAAGTAGTTTCGGGTATCTGAGTTGTGCAATAGACGTAGTCGTCCTAGAACTTAATTACAAAGGTTTGTCCTGATCTAGGGAACACCCAGAAGTGTGATCCTTAACTGGAAGTACCTGCTTATGAGTTCGGTACGTAAGTGATGTCTCTTACAAAAATATGCTTCAACTCGGACCTAGTTCTTTTTACAATGAACCATCGTTCAAAGTAAAAGTTTAGGCATAATCACGTACTGTCCACTCAGAGTTCAAAATCATGTATGGAAATTTGTGAAAGCCTAATAATTAGAACATGTAATTGTAAATTCATGTGCAACAACTCGAGGACAACACATCAGAGCTGCTTCAGGAGGAGCAGAACAGATTCTAAGTCAGCGATATTGGTGTCTACTTTTGCGCACGCATCTCAGTAAGTTTTCTCAGCCTCTTCGAGGTTTGCCATCATTTTTGTGATGAGATCACTCTGCCTTTTCGCCTTGAATTCCCAGCTGTTTCTTCTGGTCTCGGCATTTTCCAGATTCTGAGCCCATGACTTCTCCAATGTCTCGCAATTGCGCACGTATATCTTGTGGGCGGTGATATGGTTCGCATCCGTGGAGATGTCTTCGTTTTGATGTGCATTGATGCATACCCCTCGAGCGCGGTCATATTCTTGACGGGCCCGGACATGGCTGTCTGTCTTCTCCGATAGCTTTCTGTTGACATATTTCAGACGCGCTTTCTCCTCCATGAGCTTGGATTTTAGGGTGCTGACCTCACACTTCAATTCGTGAGAAGACATGCAGAGGTCGTTGCGTGCATTTTTTACTACTGTCTCGATTGCCGGCCGTAGTAGAGCTAAACCTGAAAATGTCGAAGCCGTCATGCTCTGGAACGCGTTGTCGGCGTCAAAGGGACCGTCAATTAGACGACGTCGACCAGGGTGTTCTTCTTTTTCGATCTTCACCACTGCCGCGTCGGAGGAAGCATTCTGATCGGCCTACACATTCACGTTCAAGCAAAGCACAAATTATCTTACACATAAACAGAAATGTGTTCCAATTGTACATGTAGATCCCGAATGGAAGAGATTACTCAATGAACAGTACCATGCAGGTGCATGCACACATTCAAAACCAACGTCGGTGACATAGAACCGACACAGATCATCAAACCAGCGTAAATCAGAAATTTGTGCACTTCATGTCTAATGAAATTACTACAATCAAAAAACAGAGTGCATACCAGTATTTTTACGTACCTCGGGGTCTGGAAATGGAAGCACCTTCACGAGAGGCATCAAAGGAACTTTGATGTCGACGAACTTAGTAAGTATGCGGGGAATTCGGGAGTGTGACTGATGCGGGTGCGTTTGTTTATACGCAAACTCCGCCCTGTTGATGTCGGAGCCCTTAGCCTCTGCTAGAAGACCACATGCAAAATGAAATGGAATAACATGGCTCACATGCCAATTCTGTTGCAACACTTGCATTAACAACTCCCGCACGTAAACCTCGTAGTCTTCGTTCCCTTGATTGTCAAAAACGATACCACTGGAAGTTTTTGGGCCCCAAAACTCTAGCATCTCAGTGCGTGTGGGAAGCAGTTCCATGGGGGTCACCGGCGGAGTCAGGCCCTCGTTCGGGAGTCCCATGAAATGCGCGAACCAGGGGATCACCCCGAGCTCTGGGAGGTACGGTGTAGGCTCCAACATTGAGATGTTTCTGAGCGAGAACAAAGATGAGGAGGAAACACGGAGATCCGAGAAGTTACGGTACAGCAAGAGAGAAAGGACAGTGCGGAGGTGGAAATGAAGAAGACTCTAGGAAGATGAACTCTGCTCAAGAACATATATGAAGACTCGATATGGAGGAAAATGAATATGTGATCGTGCATTCATTTGCTTCAGGGCGCAACCGATTGATAATTAAGAGGAGATCTACCTCAATACAGATAATTACATCTCGCGTCCAGGCTAACTATGGTATGATAGAAGAAAAGACATCCGGGAACGTTATGGCTGCTGCACTAGCTGGGATCGTACTTTGAAGAGAAACATTAAATACCAAGGTGGTCTGAGTCTGGGCCACAATTAAATCATTGGTGCCCTAAAGCATTGACGTCTGCGTTCCCTGTTGTGGAAATGTCATTTCAAGGGGAGAGATGTAGAGTTAGTATTGCGCCACGTTCAAGACGTGACTTACAACCAGGGTTGTCAGGATGTCCGGACGTCCGCGGACGTCCGCCAGCCTCCAACGCTCCAGGACGTCCTGTGACTTAGAAAAAAAAAATCACACGAACACGTTCGACCCCGGGGTGAAACGAGATTCTGAGAGGGGGAACATTTTTCGCTCTTCCGATCGGCCGATCCCGCAACAAGGCCGCATCTCGGCCGTCGGATCGCGGGGACGGCCGCGGGGTCGGCGGCAACGGCCGCCCTTCGATCCGACGGCCACGATGCGGCCGTTTTGGGCCATCGCGGGCCGTCGTATGTGGGCAGCCGTTGTTGGCCGTCCGATCCGGCGACCGTCTCTGCGGCCGACCGCGGAGACGGCCACGGGGTCGGCCCGTCTGCGGCCGCTCCGATCCGAGAGCCACCATCGGGCTGCGGCGGCCGCATCGTTGCCGTCGGATTTCGGCGGTCGTCGAGGGCATTGGATTGGGCAGCCGTCCGCGCGGACGGCCGCCCTATCTAGAAAAAGACCCCCGAAACTTAAAATGTTCATTACTTCTTTGAAACTTGTTAGAATTGGGCTTATGAGGTGTTTTTTGGCATCTACGTTTCCTGTAGATGCCAAAAAACATCTCATAAGTCCAGTTTGGACAAGTTTTGAAGAATTTACGGGAATCTGAGGATTTTAGGGAGTTGAGGGGTCGGCCGTCGGCGGAGACAGGGGGCCGTCCGCGTGGACGGGGGGAATCGCAAGGCCTTCCCTCTTGTCTTGGGTTTTCTCTAGAGCTCGCCTCCCCTTCCCTCCTCCCCTCCTCCAACCTTGACAAAAATAATTCCATTTCTAGACACTCTAAAAACAAAATCATTACCGAACTAGAAGTTTCAGACATATCCCTGAAATCATGGAAAATGTCCTAAAGATCTTGTAATCGCGATTGTAGGATCCGCCTTGATGTTGGGGTATACTTTAGAAGGAGCTATTTGTGTCCTTTAATTATTGGTGCTCTACTACGGTTTGCAAATATAATCTCAATGTCTAGAAGGAAGAATACATTTGTTTTGGGAATGAAATCATGGCCCATGGGCGTGTAGAAAGGGAGGTATACAGTGAGGGGTTACAACTTAAAAGGTAATGAGAAGCTAATAAAAAATAATATACTTTCATTTGAAGACATTATTTTGTTAGGCAATAAAATTAAACGAGAACTCGACATGGATTTCTCTTACATTAATATGACAAATTTGTATGTTTTCAGTTTTAATTTTATGTTGCAAGACAAATCTTTTTTTTCATGGAAATGCTCTTTTTCTAATTACTTGCTTTCTTGGATATTCAAAATTATGTCCATTATAGTTTGTATATCTCGGGGTTATTTCTTATGTTTTCAAATACCATTATATTCTACGTAATTTCAATTAACTATTTTCCTATTATTGTCTCGTGCTTTATCTAATCCTCTAATCTTTAAAAAAAAAAAATCCTTTCTAAGATAGATATTTTTATTTTGTTACTTCTTTTGCCATAATGTTATTACCATGACATGGTTTTCCCTATTCACTTCATACTCCTCATTTCTTCTTGTATCTCATTTCCACGCTTGCAATTTGTTTATTTTTTTATTAGATCTTTTATTCTAATTATCTTCTTGATTTATTATTACCTCTATGTACTTTTTATTTTACATTTTTTTCCTTGATATCTATCTTCTCTTTACACATTTGTTTCCTTTGAACCTTTTCCCATTGTAGTTTGTCTATCTCGCGGTTATTTGTTATGTTTTCATTTACCGTCATATTATATTTTATTTCAATTGTGTGTTTTTTATTATTGTCTTCTACATAATATAATCCCCTAATCTTTTATTTATTTTTCCTTTCTTCCGATAATTAAAAATAAAAAGATAGAATAGGAGACAGATTAGAAGAATATTAAATAAATAAATAAATGATGGGAGAGGAATGGAAGGATAGGAAAATGAGAAGATAGAATGGAAGAATAATGTCAAGATAAAAAACTAAAAAGTCAATAGAATGGAAAAATAGTGTAATAATAAAAAAATATGAAGATAGAATGGAAGGCAAATGGAAAAAGTATAAAACTAAAAGATAGAATCGGAGACGAATGGAAGAATACAAAATAAATAAATACTTAAATAAATAAATAAACAAATATAAATCATCCATTACTTCTTCGTATTTTTTATAGAAGCATTCTGTAGTAATACTCTATTCTTTACATTAGGTGGGATCCAGAACAATAGAATACTAAGAATGGAATATTAATATGAATGCCAATGATTTTAAAGAAATGAGTTGTTTAATCATAATAGATATTATTTTTGGCTATGAAGTATGTGTTTGTATTTCCACATTTAGATGAATCCACATGTTATGTCCTTCATCGATAAAAATAATGATTTTGAATCACCTTTAAGATGGAAAAAAATTCATAAATCCCAGAATAAAAAATCGACCAGATTTGTTAAACTCTAAGCCATAGAGACTCAATGTTTATCTAAAAGGAATGGAAGGCAAACAATGTCGCATTCACTAGCCCAAGTACTCAAATGTAATACTAGCATATCCTTCATTCCAAAAGAAAGAAAGAGTTCTCTTAATGTCAACTCCCAAACCTTCAAAATTCACCCACCTTTCTAAATTAAACATCTAAATTAAACATCCACCCTTGTCAGATGGCTTGGTTTTTTAATTAATTAATTAATTTATTTATTATTATTAGAGCTAAAATTTGTTGTATTCTTTTTAAAGGACCTGATACTCTGAATTCTTTACACTATATTTAACCTTCTATTCCTGGATAAGTAATTTTGAGAAAACTAATTTGTGTTTGAAAATTTTCAAGTATAATAAACGATTTGATAACTTATTTCGATTGTATGTCATACCACCTAGAATGAGAGAACACTTTCAAAAGAACATCTTGCAGATGTGTAACACCTCCTATTGGTACAGAAAAGAGAACCTTTATAATATATATGCATTCTTCTGTGTATCCTTTACCCTTCACTTGAAATTGTCAAATGACAATATACACTAGTTTCTCCAATAGTAGACTGAATGAAGCACAATTCTTGAATGAAACACAGTTTCTGCCGAGTAAAACTCAATTTAACAAAATTGAATTTTTAATGTTAGTGTCAAAAAATCATGCATATTTACCAACCACGTAGCTATTTACTTTGAGCGTAAGTTTTGGTGAAAACAATATTCAACCGATCACAAGCTAATTTGTAGGCTTGGTAGCCTAGCATCGGCCTTGGCATATTTGTGTTATATCGTGTCTTATTCATTACCTCTTCATTACTTCTTTGTTAGCGCAACAACATTTACTTCGTAGGTTTCAATGTTCTACATATTATGGTCTAATTGCCTAAAGTGTTGTTCAACTTCAACTAAGCCTAAAGTTTCATCTTCTCTCTTTGGCGTAACAATGATGGTTTTGCTAATATCAGACATGATTCTTTAGGCTTTGGGTTCCTTTATGACTGGTTTATCTTCTAGTTGATATCTTGAATGAAGAATACTTACATAGAAGCAGTCGCTTAATATTAGCAATATACTATCGATTCAATTTGAAGATTACTTTTGATTTCAACTACTTTAGAGGATGAATTGCTTATTAGTGTCAATATGAGAGTTTATAGGGAAGAGTGCATGAATTGCTTGTTTGTGTTTATGCAAAATTTATTTATCATAATTTTCTATTCCTTATAAAATGAGTCTCAAACTTGCATATATCCAATGATCCACCGGGTATCATAAATCCTACAACGGAGCGCCCATTTCGCCAATGAACTTAAATCGAGTTAAATAAAATAAAAAAAAAACTAATAAAAACTGTAAACCCTAGGCTTCGGGGAAGCAAAGCGATTGCACAATTCCTCCTCGCAAATCCTGGGAAAGGCGACTAAAGACTGGCACACTAGGAGGCCTTGATCGCACATGAAACCACCTGAACGGGTGGGTTAATTCTCCACTCAAGAGCTTCCAAGGGACGCAGACGAGATCAAAACCCTGAGCACTATGAACTGCTTTTAAGTAAACCCACATGTGCAGTCCTCATCAAGCTCACACTCCAGCTCACCCTGCACAGCACTCCCTCAAAGCAAACTCCTGCGCATGTCGTCGATGCAAAACCACGTTGGTTCATTGCCTCTGCAATATTCTCCAGCCGAATTCCGCTCCCACTCAAAGCCCACCTGGTGAAAATCCTCTCCTGGCAGTTGCCGAAACCATTCTGCTCACACCCCATTCAGCTCCCCACTGCCCATTTCCTCCATCACTGATCTCCCTCCACCAGCTCCAAACTCCCTGCCCATTCTCCCAGATCGTAACCTCAACCCCCATGCATCATCCTCAACAAAAATCACACCAACAATCAATCACACGCACCTCCCCATCCTCCACTGCAACTAAATGCTCCCATGCATCTCATCTTACAATCTCCACACCCATCACAGCACACCACATCACATCACATCACATATATAATTCTATTATATTCTCAAACCAGACCAGACCATGGCATGCCCCACAAGAAGAAGGCCATGCAATAAACAAAATATGTTAAGATGATGATGTCCCACAAATGAGCTTCTCAGCAAAACCACAACACCTTGAAAAGTCTACACGCACGCAGTCCAAGACAAACCAGCACTACGCTTCTTCTGGTAGTCTCTGTTAAGCTAAGTGAGTGAGCAACAAAGAATATGCTACCTATTGAACGCAATTCACCAATGTCCAAGCATTCAATTCCTCCAAGTAAAACCAGTCTTGCTTTTCAATCGATTCACATGTTTCCAAGTCTTCCTGAGCAAACCTGGAAGAGCAATCCTAAGAAGAATCCCCATACAAAAACACCTAATCCTATCTTGCAGCTACATTGTCTACTTGGAAACTATGTTGGATATATCTCGTTATGGTTCATGGTCGACAATGCGTTTCAAACTGCATGACATTGCAGACTATGCTGAATGCCCTACGAACAACAAAAGGATAACAGCCCAAGAGTTCTCACTGCAGAGTGTATGCCTAGCCAAGAACAGGTCGGCTGGGTCACAGAAAGCAGTCACAGCACTGCAATGCCGGTCATGGGGTGGTCTTCAACGTGTTCTGATTCATATAGGTGATCAAGTTCATGCCTCCGTTCGTAGCATGGCTCACAAAGATCAAAGTCAGGGCAAATGTCGCAATGCCAGCACTTGGTTGAGATCCGCGTCAACCCACAGCCATTACAACGAGCGTTACCGGAGGAGCAATACTTGGTAGAGTATTTACCATGATATGGTCTTCCATCGGGGAGAAGAATTTCAGAGCAACCGTGCTGCTTGAGCTCATGCAGCAAAGAAATTTGCCTTTCCTTCATCCACTCCCATTTGTGGCAGTTATGCAAATCTAAACAAGAAAGTTGCGATAAACGGCCTGTCGATTGAGGGAGTTCCACCAACTTTACACAGTCCTTACCCCTTAGAATTCGCATATCAATAAGATTACCAAGGGTATCAGGTAGCCTTGAGAGCCCAATGCATCCATTAAGGTAGAGCTCCAATAATTTGCTCAATTTGCCCATGGACTCTGGTAAACTTAGAAGGCCTTCACAATAAGAGAGGTCAACCTTGGATAACCTCACCAATCCTCCAATTGAGTCTGGTAGCCCTATGAGCCCAATGCATCCATAAAGTTTGAGCTCCAATAAGTTGCTCAATGTGCCAATGGACTCTGGTAGAAATTCAAGGCCTTCACAATAAGAGAGGTCAACCTTGGATAACCTCACCAATTCTCCAATTGAGTCTGGTAGACCTATGAGACCAATGCATCCAATAAGATTGAGCTCTAATAAGTTGCTCATTTTGCCAATGGAATCTGGAAGACATGTTAGGCCTTCACACGAAGAGAAGTCAAGCTTGGATATATTCACCAATCTTCCAATTGAATTAGGTAGCCCTTTGAGCCCAGTGCATCGACGAAAGTTGATCTCCAATAAGTTGCTCAATTTACCAATGGACTCGGGTAGACATGTAATGCCTTTACACAAAAAAAGGTCAAGCTTCAATAGTTTCACCAATTCTCCAATTGAATTAGGTAATTTTGTCAGCCCACTGCATTTAGAGAGATCGAGCTCCAATAAATTGCTCAATTTGCCACTGGACTCTGGCAAACATGTAAGGCCTTTACAAGCAGAGAGCACCAACTGAGACAATTTCACCATACCTCCAATTGAATCAGGTAGACTTGTGAGCCCACTGCATCCATCAAGATTGAGCTCCAATAAGTTGCTCAATTTGCCCATGGACTCTGGTAGCCATGTAAGGCCTTCACACCAAAAGAGGCGAAGCTTGGATAATTTCACCAATTCTCCAATTGAATCAGGTAGCCTTGTGAGCCCAATGCATCCAGTAAGATCGAGCTCCAATAAGTTGCTCAAATTGCCAATGGACTCTGGTAGACTAGTAAGGCCTTTACAAGCAGAGATCAGCAGCTGAGACAATTTCACCATACCTCCAATTGAATGAGGTAGCCTCGTGAGCCCACTGCATCCATTAAGATTGAGCTCCAATAAGTTGTTCAATTTGCCAATGGACTCTGGTAGACATGTTAGGCCTTCACACCAAAAGAGGCGAAGCTTGGATAACTTTACCAATTCTCCAATTGAATCAGGTAGTTTTGTCAGCCCACTGCAGTTATAAAGATTGAGCTCCAATAAGTTGCTCAATTTGCCAATGGTCTCTGGTAGACATGTTAAGTCTTCAGAAGCAGAGAGCACCAGCAAAGTCAATTTCACCAATCCTCCAATTGAATCAGGTAGACTTGTAAGTCCAATGCATTCATCAAGATTGAGCTCCAATAAGTTGCTCAATTTGCCAATGGACTCTGGTAGACATGTTAGGCCTTCACAAGAAGAGAGGTCAAGCTTGGATAATTTCACCAATCCTCCAATTGAATCAGGTAGCCTTGTGAGCCCAATGCATCCAGTAAGATTGAGCTCCAACATGTTACTCAATTTGCCAATGGACTCTGGTAGACATGTTAGGCCTTCACAAGAAGAGAGGTCAAGCTTGGATAATTTCACCAATCCTCCAATTGAATATGGTAGCCTTGTGAGCCCAATGCATCCAGTAAGATTGAGCTCCAACAAGTTGCTCAATTTGCCAATGGACTCGGGTAGACATGTTAGGCCTTCACACGAAGAGAGGTCAAGCTTGAATAATTTCACCAATTCCCCAATTGAATCTGGTAGCCTAGTGAGCCCATCGCATCCATTAAGATTGAGCTCCAATAAGTTGCTCAATTTGCCAATGGTATCATCAAGTTTCTCCAAATGTTTGCAATCCCTCATATCCAATACACACAGCTCCTTACATTGTTGCAAAAAGTTTGGTACTTTAGAAATGCTTGATTCCCTTAAGCACAACCACTGCAGATGTGTTTTACCTTGAATGTTGATGGCTTCAATGACATTCTCATCACCCTTGTTCATGTTTAACAACTTCATTTGGGGACATTTCAAATTCAAGCTGTATTTCATACGCTTGGTGTGCTCTGAGGTCTTCGATTCAGCTTCCATGCCATCATTCAATCTCATGATCCAATCTTCAAGTGAAAAACCGTATAATGACAAGCCTTTCATCCATTCGGACTTTATCTAATGCCAATAAGAAAGACCACATGATTAGAACAACTTGTTGCAAGTGTTGTTAAAACGCTCAAACCATCAACTAAATCCAATCAAAGAACCCCTTGATTTGGAACTACCTCATTGCTTTGTAGAAGCTCCCGCACATCCTTGCAATCCCATAATCTATTCATCTCCTTCACCATTAGGCGGCCTTGCCCTCTTACAACACCGCGACCCATATCACGCAATTGGTCATGCATGGTCACTACTCCACCTTCCGTGTTCATCTTCACCAAACATCGCTCCTTCAAATTTCTCAACTCTATCAATGTCTTCGATTGCTTTCCTCCCCATATCCGTAACAATGTTTGCTCGCTGTACTGTACTGATTCAGAAAAGAAACATGCAATATCCAAGAACATGTTTTGCTCATTCACACACAAAGCATCGTAGCTTATTTGGAGCACCTTCCAAAGCTTATCATTGTCATCTCCCCCTTCCAAAGGCTCAACATACTTCAATTTCTCCAAAGCCCCTTTCCAACAATCTAAGCACTGCTTGCTCGATAGATCATCCTTCAGATAACCTCCCAAGAAACGACCCATCACTTCAAGGCTCAATGGCAATCCAGAGCAAGCCCTCACAACATCATCACACACAATTTCGAACTCATCCATCAAGTGTTCTGAGGAATCCTTCCGTAGAAATTCATGTAGTGTTCGCCGCTTTTGCTCCAGAGTTCTAGCTCCCTGAAATGCATGATATGAAAACAGCTCAATATCCTCGCTTGAACTCATGAACTCCACATCATATCTTTGAACACGGGGTACATATTCCTTCAGCACCTGCCAATTTCTACAAGTGACGATTAGCCTCGACTCTTTGTTTCCTGTCAAGAACCCCATGTCCTTCAGCAAGCGATCCAAGTTCTCTTCTGTCCCCACATCATCCACAACCACAAGCACTTTGTGCTGATGCACTGTAATATACTTCTTCAGGTCTTCGAGCAAAACATCCCTAGAATCCTTCAAGGCACTGTGCTGTACGATAGAACCTGTCTTTCTATCCGTGATTCCAAAATCTTGCAGCAGCGTAATCAACACTTCGTCCAAGCTTGCCTTCGATTTCACATCGTCCAAGTAGCTGCTCCTATAAAAATCCTTGCATATTGACTGGTACACAGCTTTTGCCAACGTCGTCTTTCCGATACCTCCCATGCCAACCACTCCTACAATAGGTGCTTCCTGTAGCAATCGTTTGGTGGCTTCCTCTTGTTTCTTCAATCTCACAAAGCTCTCTGGCACAAGGCTCTCTACTCGTTCAGTAAGGCTAACCTCAAATCTCCTGACGACCTCCCTCAGCGAATTAGTCAACCATAAGTAACTTGAATCGTTCTTGGCTTTTGGTCGAACAATATCAGAGTGATTTTCGCTCAAGGCGAGGTAATTGCCTTCTTCGTATCTGGAAGATGCTTCGTCCACCACCATCTGCATATACTGTCGAAAATGAAATAGGAACATAATCAATACATGATACGAGAACTACAAAGCCATACAACAATTGACTCATATATCACAACCATTCTTGGACACGATGAAACCAGGGCGAAGAAATTGTTACTTACTTGCGATGTTGCATGCGTCTCAGCTGCCGATGCAAAATACCACGATTGGTGTTTAGCTTTCTCAAAGGCTTCGCTTAGGCGACTTATCTCTGTGTTTAACACTTCCGTATTTTCCGATAAGGGACCCTTCCCCCCTCCCCTAGCATTACGAAGATATTTGGCCAGGACTGAACCATGATGGGGAGTTGAATAGAAACAGAAACCCCGAATGTTCTGCAAGAGGTTTTGAGCTTTTCTGTCTTGTGAAACACGATTCTTTGCACTAACGACAATCTGCTTAGCCACCAAGCCACCAAACCCATGGCACACAAACACCACCGGAACTCCATTCTGTCCAATTCCACCAAAATTCACCATTTCTTGTACAAGGTTCTCTCCAACAAGAAATAAGTCCATCCTTCCATCGGTAGCAGTCTGCTTTATGCTGGCATCGTATTTGAGTGCATAGACTTTCGCAAAGGGAAACTCGGCCGGGAGCCAGGTCATTGGCCAAACGTTGTCCAGTGTGCCATCTCGAGCCAGCCAAGTCTTCCAATATGCATCTCCACTGTTGTCGTCCACCAATCCATGAACAAACACCACCTCCAGTTGAACCGGTACTTTGGGTTGGTAGAACCGAAAGATAGAGTCAGAGACCTGCGTGTCAAAAGAAAAGCATAATTGGATCAAACTTCAGAGAAATAGAGCCCCACTTGGCATGAACTACAATATGGCATCGAGGTTGTATTTCGCATCTGCTGCATGATTTCTGAATACAAGCAAAGAACAAACTCACCGGTTCTCCGTGAGTGAACTTCTCCTTTACTTCGCCCATTGCTGTGCCCAACCTCTCCCTTCACATACTGGCTTCCCCGCCTAACAATCAATGATCTACAAAAGGGCACGGAGCTCATCAAGAAGCGCCATTTCATGAGCCGAAGGCATGACGGGATATTGAGTTTAAATACCTTTGTTTTTATAAGCTCGGAAAGACTCAACGGTTTCAATCAATAAACTCACACGGCTGCATTCAAGAATCCCTGATCCAGACTTGGTTCAAAATGGCTCATGTGCTCACTACCGAGCAGTATCCTCGTATGTTTCAGCAGAGGTAAGCCTTCAATGCAGATACGTTAACATATCGGCCATGAGATTTCCATTTCAAAATTTCAGCTTCCCGAGTACCTAACTAACACTTCAGATATGAGTCACATCTGGAGAGACCTAATCTGACCGCAGCAGATGTTCCAAATACAATATACCCAAAAACCTGACCCACGTTGGAATACCGTTCCAGAAAATAATGAAGTTCCCACTCCACATGTTTCCCAACAAAGTGTCCACAATCGACACCGGATCGCATTCGGATCACTCGTACCTGAAACTGATATCAATGCTTTCGCCTGTGAGCAAACTCTGCGCTTCTGAAGCAAATTATCTCTGCCTTCTCTAGAAAACCCTCGCTCCTTGGTGAGCGATGCACGTCACTCGAAAGCAGATAGCTTCGGTGGATGATTTACTGGGCACAGGCTTCGTGATGTCAGACATGATAGCCAAAGACCTAACTTGCCAACTCTAGCATCTCACATCAAACTCGCAGTCCTAAAGCACAACCTATCTCTCATAAACCAACTCGTTCTTCTGCACACTTGAGCACAAAAACAATACTGACCCACGTTGGAATACCGTTCCAGAAAATAATGAAGTTCCCACTCCACATGTTTCCCAACAAAGTGTCCACAATCGACACCGGATCGCATTCGGATCACTCGTACCTGAAACTGATATCAATGCTTTCGCCTGTGAGCAAACTCTGCGCTTCTGAAGCAAATTATCTCTGCCTTCTCTAGAAAACCCTCGCTCCTTGGTGAGCGATGCACGTCACTCGAAAGCAGATAGCTTCGGTGGATGATTTACTGGGCACAGGCTTCGTGATGTCAGACATGATAGCCAAAGACCTAACTTGCCAACTCTAGCATCTCACATCAAACTCGCAGTCCTAAAGCACAACCTATCTCTCATAAACCAACTCGTTCTTCTGCACACTTGAGCACAAAAACAATACTCTCTCAAGATCTGCCACGAGTCTCATATCCATTAATCGGCCGAAGGATCGTAGACATCCTACCAACAACGACCACCAACTAGCCTATAAATCTACAGTACATGGCTTCCACACGCTACAACAAACACATCAGCGGCGTCACCAACAAAGAAACAACTTGTCGTACTTCTTACGCATACCAAGCACGTCAAGCTGCTTCACGAACCTGAATGCGGATCGAACCAGTACGCCACTCTAGCATAGGACAACCTTCATTGCAGTTAAAACTGCCCTCTCCGGACCCCACGGAAGCCCGTAGCTCTTCAAAGCCAACGCGAAGGCAACTGCAGTTTAATCCACCAAACTGATCCGCATCAAGTTTCCACACCCAGTCGGCAGAAACAAACTCCAGATCTTGGAGCCACCTTCAACAGCACAGATCAGTTTGGTCCTGCAGATCAGTTCAGATGGGTCCCTGCGCATAGATCAGTTCAGTCCTGCAAATCGATCAGATGGGTCCCTGCGCATGTGCATCTGTTGAACTGGTTAATTTGACGCAAAGCACGGTCTCGTCGTCTAGCAAGTTAGCAACCAGTCTACCACACGGACAAAGCTTCCAGTCTCGTCCAGCGGTACAAACACTTGAAGAACGGCGGTCTTTCCTGAAATCGGCGTGGTGCGAAACGAGGAAGACGAACAGTGTTTCCCACTTTGTTGACAACTTTCAAAGTTCAAATAGTAGATGCTCGCTCTAAATAGCAGATTCTTGCGCAGAATCCGGAATATGCACAACCGGGAATGAGCGACCTTTCTGGACCAAAAAAATCAAATGGCTGTTGAAATGGACTCTGTTCTGCTGATTCTTTGTAAGAAATTAGAGTTATCCTTAAAGTCACCTTGTATTCTAAAAACATATCATGAGTTTTGCTTTATTGTATCACTTTTTCTTACTTCAAATAGTTGGGAGACATGGAAGAACTTTGTACTTTCACTATATTGGATGTGTAAGAACTTGGTGGTCTCTAAACTCAAGAAAAACTAGTTTTCAAAGATGGAATGACGGCAAAACTAGTTTAATCCCATATTCGTTTACTTGGGACTATTCCACACATTTCGAACTCCGTTGAAGTCTTATATGTCCAAGAATTTGTACTAAGAGTCCTGAATTATTCACACATGTATTATGAGATATGGTGTTTTTCGAGAAATTATTACCTTCATCAGGTTTTATGATCAAGTTTTTTAACCAATTAACTAATTCAAATTTGAATGTTGGGAATACGATTGACTTTTAAATGATCATGTTTTATGTTCTACCTCAATGAATAGGCACAAAATACAAGAGATCAAAAAAAATTATGAAACAATTATCCCATTTATAGGACAAAATACAAAATGAAATTATGCCTACACTACACCTTAAGTCCATTACATTTTAATATACAATTCATCTAAATTTAAATTAACAGTAAGTACACTAACTAACAAAGTGTACATAATATGTACCTCCAAACATATTAATGTATGATTAAACAAAAAGTTGCAAAATGTTGAGCTACATGAACCATGGAATTAAAAACGTGAATGGAATGTATTATAATTCTATCACTTAAGCTTTAAAAGGTGAAGTAGTTGGATTCTATGAAAGTTATCCTTTACTTGTTGAATTGTTTCCTATAGATTCACATTAAGAATCTATATTGAAAAACATATATTTTTAATACTAAAAAATGATACTAGACTCTATCTCAATTAAATAAATGTCTATCCGTTCAATAACCTTGCACAAAACCAAATCTAAACATCTTCTCAAATCATGGAGAGTTCTTTTAATTATCTGAAGGGTAATTTTATGCGTTGGCAAATTCTTCAATCTTCTTCAATGTTTCTTTTAACACAATCCTGTTATAGCGTGCTTTGTATATTTTCATGTAATGCACATTACATATGCACTTTTTTGTGTGAACCTTAAACATTTTGAAAACTAGAAAACTACCTAAAATTTTATATATTTTAAAGTGTTAAAATTTTAAATTAAAACTTACAGTGAGTGGCAAGATATTTTGGTAGAACATAGAAATTTTATACATTTATGTGTATTTTTTCATGAAATGTACATTTCAATATTCCTTTATGGCTTTTCTTTAGTGATAAAATGTTTTATATCAAGTAAAATAAGGAAGTAATGTTTTATTATTTTATTATAATATAAGTTGATTAGAAATATAGTTACATTGACAATAGAAAACACCTGAACACAATAGATGTTTCAATTTTTTTTTTTTACCATGTTGTTGATTAATAGCTAATAGAATTAAATTGCATTGGCACTATAGGGGCCAATAATTTGGGATGGGCTATAGAGCAATTTATTATCTATTTTATATGAATATCTAAAACAAAGATTAGAATTAATAATGGAAAATTTGTGGTTAATAAGAAATGCAGTATAATCTTTTCAATGGGGCAGAAATTGTAATTACTGGAGAGGTCTATTTAATAATGAAGAACTAAAACATATCATGAAAGTGATTTTGGATTTACAATATGACATGGATCTCATTTTATGAAAGTGACCTTCAATTTATAATTCAAGACGCAGCACTGTTTCTTTACCAAGAACACCTAAAGTACTTTAGAATCATTGGTAGTAAGTCTTGAGCTGAGGACAAATCTTAGATAATGCACATTTGTGAAATTTGTCTAATTGAGGATGCTCAAGAGTATCAATACTAAAGACCAAATTATTTAAGTTGTTCATAAATCATTAAATGATTTTCTTTTTTCAGTGACATTGCAATTAAATACATAGACCAACTACATATTGAAGATAATAATGTCCTCTAAATACAATACTACAAAAATTGTGCTATTATCTACTGAAATAAATTACAATATATAACTATCAAGATCTTACTCTTGAATGGAATTTTGTGAAAGCTATTCTTTAACATTATAATTCTTGAAATTTTATTTTTTTGTAAATATTAATTTAATTGAATTCTCCGAATTGTACACCAATTAGATCTTATATTATTGTAGAATAAAAAATTGTATATTATCTGTTCTATGAATAACTTTATCCTATTATGTTCAATGCTTTTCTGAATTTATCTAAACAATCAAAGAAGCAACTTATATAAAATTGCACCACTCTTTTTGTACTCAAGAACATTATAATTTTTGAAACAACCAAAAGAGGGAAGTACAAATGAAAACAAACTAAATTTTCCTTGAATAACATTGTTGATACCTGTGTATAAAGAGAAGTGTGATACCATACATACACTGCGTCTAAGAAAATGTCTAAGAGAATTGCTACTCACTATCAGAACCACTTGCAACTTCATGAGCATTTGGCGGAGCTCTAATGCTCTAAGCTATTTTTGCTAAAGCTAGTATAATATGACGTTTTGGAATTTTGACAACTCTTGTAGGCAAAGTCTTCGGTTTCCATGTTGTTAAAATACTATCTATACTTGTAAATTGCTAGTCATGCGTGAGCTCTTCAGTTCCCACTTGAAGTTGCTTGTTGTATCCCAATTCTGATATGACATCGATCTTGTACCAGTTTGAATGCAAGGTCTATACCATTTCACCTTGATTTGTTTATAATTCACAGGACCAAATGATAAAACATTTTCGCGCAATTTCATGCTCCATCGTCCGAAAGAGGCATCTATGCCATCGTGAGTATGTCCAACCAAGAGGAAAGAAACCTGGATTTCTTCAAATATGCCTTTTGCAACAAGGAGGGACCAAAAGCACATCACATGTCGGCTTTTGTTGTCCTTCCAACAGTTATCAAGTTGTATATGCAAAGAGGCGGTAGTTTAACAAATTCCTCTAAATTTGGTAATAAAGGCTTCAATGCTATAGAGCTAATGCATTGCTCTGAGCCTACAAGGACTGCTTCATACAATTTAGTTGAGCCAGCCCCTACAAAGAGAGAGCTAGAATTTAGAGACTTCAGAGGATTTTCAAAATCGCAAAGAAGTTTGGCGATGGATCCAATTGTTTGGTTATTATCTGCAGGATAGAGGTCAAGAGTGTAGTGCGCATATTTTTTATCGCCGTGTCCATGAGCAAGCATTCCTGTCACGGAAACCGGAAGCTTCATTAAACCATCAATTGGTTTGCTTTTTGCAGCAAAGCACGGAGAAGATGTCTTTGAATGATCCATCTTGTCGTGCATAATGCACAATACTTGTAATGGCCGATAACATGCTAATGCTCTGCTCAAGTAATAAAATGCACGGCATGCTTCTTGCTCACGGAGATGAATTTCAAGGAGTTCCATTGCATGTATAAAACCAGGAGAACCATAAGCTTGGACATCTCGAAGTTTAGTAAACTCATCACATCTTGCACATTGAGCAAAGCCATCTCCGCGGCGCTTCATCTGATACTCTGAAAAATGTTGTTTACGATATTTACTACAAGATGATTGAGAAATCAACTTATGCCCGCATTCTTTTTGGACCTATGAAGAAAAACCATGTTTGTGAAATTGCTCATCTAGGTAATGAACCAATGCTTACGAGACAAAGGGTCACTAATACCAAACTACTCACTCCTTTCGGGAATAGATTTCTTTTTCTACTATGTGTATAGAACCAAATACTACATTTGAGGCATCAATCCAGTAGTCAATTGACTACTGGAATCTTGTGTAATGTAGAAGAGATCCATGTACACGATCTCATTTATACGTATTAGTTACATATAAGCATCGTAGATCAGACCGTAGGAATAATTTCAAATACATCTAAATTATCGAAAATAAAATAAAATAAGAGGTCCAAAATTATGCCGAGATTGATAGCATAGTAGAATTTGAAGCAAAGTTCTACCTTTCATGATGATGAGGATATCAACGTCAATGTAGACACAAAATAAATTGGTGAAACAACAGAGACAGTGCAGCTCATGACATTCTCGAGGGCATCTATATGCAAACCAATGTGATTGCTAATATTGTACCTGAAGGTGGATACGTTGTTGAGATTTGAGCGTGTACAATTGAAGTGGAGTGCATTTTGTCAAGAAAACCTTCTACAACTAAACATTTTGTAACGACACAAGCAAATATGATACAAGAGAATTTGATGCAAACAAAGGAATGTTGCTATTGAGCGCTAAAGAACTATCCACTAAGCTAGGGGCTAGAAAACAAATACATTCCGGGAAAGTGTGAAGAAAAACAAGGCATATCAAAAACATTTAGCGCCTAAAAGCATTGTAAAGAAACACAATTAGTAGAAGCTTACAAATCTCAACGAAGAACGTTTTTCTTGAATCGGCAAGCCCGTAGGAAACACGAGTTGTTGCAAAAACCCTCGGTGCTATAGAAAACCAGTGGTATAAGATATGAGATTGGAGGCTACAAAAACCGAACTATACTCTGCTAACCCTAAAATGATACAGTTTTCAACATTCGCCTATGAAGTCTTAGATATACAATTGCAAAGTCTGCAACCTAAATGATTCACAAGTCAACAAATGGTGAGAGAGAAACAAGCTATGGTGATACAAAGAGGCGGCATACGCACAGTGAAGCATACAAAGAAGAGGGAGAAGGAAGAAGAGTGACGAATGAAGGAGAAGGGTGTAGGAAAGAGGGGGTGGTTTGGCGGACTACAACCTATAAAATTTGGTAATCTTGTCAACTTAACATTTGGCGGCTGCAAACCCTGTCATCATTTAAACTTGAGATTTGGCGGCTGCGCACTACCAATTATGATGGTAGGTCTGGCCTAGCTAGTTTGACCCAAGCAATGCAAACTGAGTGCGTAGATTGCAGAAAGTTGGTAGATGTATGCTCAAAGGAGAAGAAGAAGGAAGTTACTAGATTCTAACATGTATAAAAAGGTTTGAAAAATAAATTTCTAAATTCATGATAAGAATATTGGAATACCAAAAAACTTAACACCTATAACTTAATATAAAATGAATTTGTAAGTTTTATTTAAGGTTGTGAAGTTCATGTTATGTGAAGTGCTGATTAATATTTATTTACAAATATATTAAAAATAATCATTATTTTATGCATCAAGAATGAATCCAAATAGCATATTCTAATTCATTTTCTTCCCTTGCATTTAATTCCCTTTCTTCTTAGTATTTTATTGAATTATTAGAACTGTTAAGTTTTTATATTTGTTCTAGAATTCCTATTTTGTCTAGAAAATGAGATTTTCATGTAGACAAAATTTAAACTCTATAAATATGTAGGATTGCAAAATTGATATTTGTGAAATTTGGATAGTTCCAACAAACCGTTTGACATAAGATGTTTATTAGTGTAACCCAACATATCCACTTCCTTTACACATGGCTTACTAGAAATTTGATATGTAATTCAAAAGTTATGAAAGGTTGAAGGTTTTAAATCTAAATGTAGGCAACAAAAAACATTTTCAAGTATTTTTGCCAAAATATGTATATGTATATATATATATATATATATATATATATATATATATATATATATATAAACATCATCAATTTCTAGAAAAATCAATTTCCTTAGGAAGCTTTAAGCCATTCATATCCAATAAATGAAGTAATATTTATGAGAAGTCATATTTACTAGTTTGTCTAGAAAATTCTACATCTTATTCTAAATTACATATGGAACGACGATGAAAATCAAGGTTAAATTTAATGAATGTTTGGTGAAGACTCCGAAGTCATTTTTTACATAGAATATGCACTTGGCCATTACAAAATTGTAGAGAATTTTGTTGGAAAGTTTATTGAAGATAAGATTTTGGTTTTTTAAAGGATTGAAGAGGACTTATTTTAGAAGTTTAAACATGAGGATCTTTCAATTGATTTTGGAAATTCAAGTTTTGAATGGAGTTTACCATCATTCAAGGATTGAAACTATCTTTTGAAGTTCAAGTTCTTATTTGTTTATTAATTTTAAGTAAAGTCGAACAAGGTTTTTGATTGGTTTTTCATACACTGCTCTGCTCCAATTAGTGTGTTGGTTCAGATTTATCTAGAAAAAAATACTTGGCGATAAATTGATTATTTAGTGCTTGAAGAGAGATTGTAATGATTTGATATGGATTCTTCAACTGTGAAAATGGAGTCATATTTTTTCAACTCCAACATCAAGTATATAAATGTACTTTAAGCAATATGAGTGGTCACATTTAATGTTTTCATGTCTTATTTTCCAAAAAATTGGAAATAAGATATAATGTTTGTACCAATACATAATTTATGTTGTTAAGTTTTCAAACAAGAAGTTAAGTGAAGATCATTGTATTTTTTTAGAAAATTTTATACTTCTTAAATGTGATGTTTGAAAATATTTATAAATTAAATCAAAAATTATAATTAATAATACAATTTTAAAACTATGAATTTATGAATTAGTAGTTTTAATATAATTTAAAAATTTAAAAATTTAAAAATTGTTATGCTAGTATATAAAAAATTATGAATTTTAATATATAAAAATTAATTTAAAAATTAAATTCATAATTTTAAATGAACTCGAAAATTTTATTTTGATTTTTAAATTATTTTGAAAATCGGAACTGATCATATGTAACAAACTGACATTGCAACTGACATTTGAATTCATGATCTAAAAAAACCCTACAGTTATCAAGTTTCAACTACTGTACCACAAGATCAAGATTTAAAGCTTTTTGATGCAAGAGTATCCACACAATTGTGGTTTATTTTTTTTACATTGCACAAAAAACATTTATGTACTTATGTGATGAGGTATGATATAGTTTGCAAAGAAAAAAAAGGACCAAATTGCGGGAACCAATTGAAGTGGAAAATAGAGTTGCTATTGCATTGTTTAAATTAATGAGTGGATCCACTATAAATTTGGTCACTCATCTATTTGGAATTGGACGATCATTAGTTTATGAAATTTTGACCTATTTTATATCGATTTTGTATAAAAAGGACGAGGTTATTCATACATGACTTGTTGAAAGTACATTATTTCAAAGATGAAATTTTGTATCAACGGAGAGTTTGTGTATGGAAAACGTATTGTATCTATCCAGTAACTCGGGGTAAAGTGTATGGATGATGTTTAACAATGAAACAGATGATAGCTATCTCTCCTTTCTGCTCTATGTAAACATACATGCCCATGTTGAGTTCTTGCTATAGAAACTTAAATGAGTATGAGATCTGAATCTATACAATGCGATGGAAAGAGTTGCAGAACTTGCACTTACGAACTCGTGTAGAATCTATTGTTGCCAATTGTCACCCTTGTGAAACATATGTTCATTTGATATGGATCGTTCAAACAATCTCAAACACTATTTACAATTTGCAAGTGTTGTTACATAAAGCAATCTAGTGAGATTGACCTTGCTATTTTGCATGTTATACAATATTTGCATGATAAATTTTTACATATTCTTTTTAAGATATCACTATAATTTGATTTTTTTTTTTCAAGTACCAAAATGAGAAAAGGAAGTATTTATATGATGTTCAACATTTATTTGTATAAAGGTACTCAAACTAGAATCTAGAGAAACAATCGTTAAATTTTTAATTTGATACAGAATAAAATCAAGTTTTCATATTATATCTTTTCTACAATTTGGAACTTTTATTAACATACTTTACAATAGTAGGCACATTAAAGTTTCTACATTATAATTTTGTACTTTTTTAATGCCAATGAGAAAATTCTGAAATATGCATAAGTTTTGTATTTTTTTAATTAGCAACTAAAATATGTACAGATTTTTTATTGTCTCGTTTTGGAAACACATGTTATTTGGACTATATAAATGATCAATACCATGACTTTCAAACTTAACATGTACATCTTTTACTATTCAATACCAAGTACATATTAACACATGATTTATATATTAAATCAAAATAAAATTTTCGAGTTCATTTAAAATTATGAATTTAATTTTTAAATTAATTTTTATATATTAAAATTCATAATTTTTTATATACTAGCATAACAATTTTTAAATTTTTAAATTTTTAAATTATATTAAAACTACTAATTCATAAATTCATAGTTTTAAAATTGTATTATTAATTATAATTTTTGATTTAATTTATAAATATTTTCAAACATCACATTTAAGAAGTATAAAATTTTCTAAAAAAATACAATGATCTTCACTTAACTTCTTGTTTGAAAACTTAACAACATAAATTATGTATTGGTACAAACATTATATCTTATTTCCAATTTTTTGGAAAATAAGACATGAAAACATTAAATGTGACCACTCATATTGCTTAAAGTACATTTATATACTTGATGTTGGAGTTGAAAAAATATGACTCCATTTTCACAGTTGAAGAATCCATATCAAATCATTACAATCTCTCTTCAAGCACTAAATAATCAATTTATCGCCAAGTATTTTTTTCTAGATAAATCTGAACCAACACACTAATTGGAGCAGAGCAGTGTATGAAAAACCAATCAAAAACCTTGTTCGACTTTACTTAAAATTAATAAACAAATAAGAACTTGAACTTCAAAAGATAGTTTCAATCCTTGAATGATGGTAAACTCCATTCAAAACTTGAATTTCCAAAATCAATTGAAAGATCCTCATGTTTAAACTTCTAAAATAAGTCCTCTTCAATCCTTTAAAAAACCAAAATCTTATCTTCAATAAACTTTCCAACAAAATTCTCTACAATTTTGTAATGGCCAAGTGCATATTCTATGTAAAAAATGACTTCGGAGTCTTCACCAAACATTCATTAAATTTAACCTTGATTTTCATCGTCGTTCCATATGTAATTTAGAATAAGATGTAGAATTTTCTAGACAAACTAGTAAATATGACTTCTCATAAATATTACTTCATTTATTGGATATGAATGGCTTAAAGCTTCCTAAGGAAATTGATTTTTCTAGAAATTGATGATGTTTATATATATATATATATATATATATATATATATATATATATATATATATATATATATATATATATATATATACATATACATATTTTGGCAAAAATACTTGAAAATGTTTTTTGTTGCCTACATTTAGATTTAAAACCTTCAACCTTTCATAACTTTTGAATTACATATCAAATTTCTAGTAAGCCATGTGTAAAGGAAGTGGATATGTTGGGTTACACTAATAAACATCTTATGTCAAACGGTTTGTTGGAACTATCCAAATTTCACAAATATCAATTTTGCAATCCTACATATTTATAGAGTTTAAATTTTGTCTACATGAAAATCTCATTTTCTAGACAAAATAGGAATTCTAGAACAAATATAAAAACTTAACAGTTCTAATAATTCAATAAAATACTAAGAAGAAAGGGAATTAAATGCAAGGGAAGAAAATGAATTAGAATATGCTATTTGGATTCATTCTTGATGCATAAAATAATGATTATTTTTAATATATTTGTAAATAAATATTAATCAGCACTTCACATAACATGAACTTCACAACCTTAAATAAAACTTACAAATTCATTTTATATTAAGTTATAGGTGTTAAGTTTTTTGGTATTCCAATATTCTTATCATGAATTTAGAAATTTATTTTTCAAACCTTTTTATACATGTTAGAATCTAGTAACTTCCTTCTTCTTCTCCTTTGAGCATACATCTACCAACTTTCTGCAATCTACGCACTCAGTTTGCATTGCTTGGGTCAAACTAGCTAGGCCAGACCTACCATCATAATTGGTAGTGCGCAGCCGCCAAATCTCAAGTTTAAATGATGACAGGGTTTGCAGCCGCCAAATGTTAAGTTGACAAGATTACCAAATTTTATAGGTTGTAGTCCGCCAAACCACCCCCTCTTTCCTACACCCTTCTCCTTCATTCGTCACTCTTCTTCCTTCTCCCTCTTCTTTGTATGCTTCACTGTGCGTATGCCGCCTCTTTGTATCACCATAGCTTGTTTCTCTCTCACCATTTGTTGACTTGTGAATCATTTAGGTTGCAGACTTTGCAATTGTATATCTAAGACTTCATAGGCGAATGTTGAAAACTGTATCATTTTAGGGTTAGCAGAGTATAGTTCGGTTTTTGTAGCCTCCAATCTCATATCTTATACCACTGGTTTTCTATAGCACCGAGGGTTTTTGCAACAACTCGTGTTTCCTGCGGGCTTGCCGATTCAAGAAAAACGTTCTTCGTTGAGATTTGTAAGCTTCTACTAATTGTGTTTCTTTACAATGCTTTTAGGCGCTAAATGTTTTTGATATGCCTTGTTTTTCTTCACACTTTCCCGGAATGTATTTGTTTTCTAGCCCCTAGCTTAGTGGATAGTTCTTTAGCGCTCAATAGCAACATTCCTTTGTTTGCATCAAATTCTCTTGTATCATATTTGCTTGTGTCGTTACAAAATGTTTAGTTGTAGAAGGTTTTCTTGACAAAATGCACTCCACTTCAATTGTACACGCTCAAATCTCAACAACGTATCCACCTTCAGGTACAATATTAGCAATCACATTGGTTTGCATATAGATGCCCTCGAGAATGTCATGAGCTGCACTGTCTCTGTTGTTTCACCAATTTATTTTGTGTCTACATTGACGTTGATATCCTCATCATCATGAAAGGTAGAACTTTGCTTCAAATTCTACTATGCTATCAATCTCGGCATAATTTTGGACCTCTTATTTTATTTTATTTTCGATAATTTAGATGTATTTGAAATTATTCCTACGGTCTGATCTACGATGCTTATATGTAACTAATACGTATAAATGAGATCGTGTACATGGATCTCTTCTACATTACACAAGATTCCAGTAGTCAATTGACTACTGGATTGATGCCTCAAATGTAGTATTTGGTTCTATACACATAGTAGAAAAAGAAATCTATTCCCGAAAGGAGTGAGTAGTTTGGTATTAGTGACCCTTTGTCTCGTAAGCATTGGTTCATTACCTAGATGAGCAATTTCACAAACATGGTTTTTCTTCATAGGTCCAAAAAGAATGCGGGCATAAGTTGATTTCTCAATCATCTTGTAGTAAATATCGTAAACAACATTTTTCAGAGTATCAGATGAAGCGCCGCGGAGATGGCTTTGCTCAATGTGCAAGATGTGATGAGTTTACTAAACTTCGAGATGTCCAAGCTTATGGTTCTCCTGGTTTTATACATGCAATGGAACTCCTTGAAATTCATCTCCGTGAGCAAGAAGCATGCCGTGCATTTTATTACTTGAGCAGAGCATTAGCATGTTATCGGCCATTACAAGTATTGTGCATTATGCACGACAAGATGGATCATTCAAAGACATCTTCTCCGTGCTTTGCTGCAAAAAGCAAACCAATTGATGGTTTAATGAAGCTTCCGGTTTCCGTGACAGGAATGCTTGCTCATGGACACGGCGATAAAAAATATGCGCACTACACTCTTGACCTCTATCCTGCAGATAATAACCAAACAATTGGATCCATCGCCAAACTTCTTTGCGATTTTGAAAATCCTCTGAAGTCTCTAAATTCTAGCTCTCTCTTTGTAGGGGCTGGCTCAACTAAATTGTATGAAGCAGTCCTTGTAGGCTCAGAGCAATGCATTAGCTCTATAGCATTGAAGCCTTTATTACCAAATTTAGAGGAATTTGTTAAACTACCGCCTCTTTGCATATACAACTTGATAACTGTTGGAAGGACAACAAAAGCCGACATGTGATGTGCTTTTGGTCCCTCCTTGTTGCAAAAGGCATATTTGAAGAAATCCAGGTTTCTTTCCTCTTGGTTGGACATACTCACGATGGCATAGATGCCTCTTTCGGACGATGGAGCATGAAATTGCGCGAAAATGTTTTATCATTTGGTCCTGTGAATTATAAACAAATCAAGGTGAAATGGTATAGACCTTGCATTCAAACTGGTACAAGATCGATGTCATATCAGAATTGGGATACAACAAGCAACTTCAAGTGGGAACTGAAGAGCTCACGCATGACTAGCAATTTACAAGTATAGATAGTATTTTAACAACATGGAAACCGAAGACTTTGCCTACAAGAGTTGTCAAAATTCCAAAACGTCATATTATACTAGCTTTAGCAAAAATAGCTTAGAGCATTAGAGCTCCGCCAAATGCTCATGAAGTTGCAAGTGGTTCTGATAGTGAGTAGCAATTCTCTTAGACATTTTCTTAGACGCAGTGTATGTATGGTATCACACTTCTCTTTATACACAGGTATCAACAATGTTATTCAAGGAAAATTTAGTTTGTTTTCATTTGTACTTCCCTCTTTTGGTTGTTTCAAAAATTATAATGTTCTTGAGTACAAAAAGAGTGGTGCAATTTTATATAAGTTGCTTCTTTGATTGTTTAGATAAATTCAGAAAAGCATTGAACATAATAGGATAAAGTTATTCATAGAACAGATAATATACAATTTTTTATTCTACAATAATATAAGATCTAATTGGTGTACAATTCGGAGAATTCAATTAAATTAATATTTACAAAAAAATAAAATTTCAAGAATTATAATGTTAAAGAATAGCTTTCACAAAATTCCATTCAAGAGTAAGATCTTGATAGTTATATATTGTAATTTATTTCAGTAGATAATAGCACAATTTTTGTAGTATTGTATTTAGAGGACATTATTATCTTCAATATGTAGTTGGTCTATGTATTTAATTGCAATGTCACTGAAAAAAGAAAATCATTTAATGATTTATGAACAACTTAAATAATTTGGTCTTTAGTATTGATACTCTTGAGCATCCTCAATTAGACAAATTTCACAAATGTGCATTATCTAAGATTTGTCCTCAGCTCAAGACTTACTACCAATGATTCTAAAGTACTTTAGGTGTTCTTGGTAAAGAAACAGTGTTGCGTCTTGAATTATAAATTGAAGGTCACTTTCATAAAATGAGATCCATGTCATATTGTAAATCCAAAATCACTTTCATGATATGTTTTAGTTCTTCATTATTAAATAGACCTCTCCAGTAATTACAATTTCTGCCCCATTGAAAAGATTATACTGCATTTCTTATTAACCACAAAATTTCCATTATTAATTCTAATCTTTGTTTTAGATATTCATATAAAATAGATAATAAATTGCTCTATAGCCCATCCCAAATTATTGGCCCCTATAGTGCCAATGCAATTTAATTCTATTAGCTATTAATCAACAACATGGTAAAAAAAAAAAATTGAAACATCTATTGTGTTCAGGTGTTTTCTATTGTCAATGTAACTATATTTCTAATCAACTTATATTATAATAAAATAATAAAACATTACTTCCTTATTTTACTTGATATAAAACATTTTATCACTAAAGAAAAGCCATAAAGGAATATTGAAATGTACATTTCATGAAAAAATACACATAAATGTATAAAATTTCTATGTTCTACCAAAATATCTTGCCACTCACTGTAAGTTTTAATTTAAAATTTTAACACTTTAAAATATATAAAATTTTAGGTAGTTTTCTAGTTTTCAAAATGTTTAAGGTTCACACAAAAAAGTGCATATGTAATGTGCATTACATGAAAATATACAAAGCACGCTATAACAGGATTGTGTTAAAAGAAACATTGAAGAAGATTGAAGAATTTGCCAACGCATAAAATTACCCTTCAGATAATTAAAAGAACTCTCCATGATTTGAGAAGATGTTTAGATTTGGTTTTGTGCAAGGTTATTGAACGGATAGACATTTATTTAATTGAGATAGAGTCTAGTATCATTTTTTAGTATTAAAAATATATGTTTTTCAATATAGATTCTTAATGTGAATCTATAGGAAACAATTCAACAAGTAAAGGATAACTTTCATAGAATCCAACTACTTCACCTTTTAAAGCTTAAGTGATAGAATTATAATACATTCCATTCACGTTTTTAATTCCATGGTTCATGTAGCTCAACATTTTGCAACTTTTTGTTTAATCATACATTAATATGTTTGGAGGTACATATTATGTACACTTTGTTAGTTAGTGTACTTACTGTTAATTTAAATTTAGATGAATTGTATATTAAAATGTAATGGACTTAAGGTGTAGTGTAGGCATAATTTCATTTTGTATTTTGTCCTATAAATGGGATAATTGTTTCATAATTTTTTTTGATCTCTTGTATTTTGTGCCTATTCATTGAGGTAGAACATAAAACATGATCATTTAAAAGTCAATCGTATTCCCAACATTCAAATTTGAATTAGTTAATTGGTTAAAAAACTTGATCATAAAACCTGATGAAGGTAATAATTTCTCGAAAAACACCATATCTCATAATACATGTGTGAATAATTCAGGACTCTTAGTACAAATTCTTGGACATATAAGACTTCAACGGAGTTCGAAATGTGTGGAATAGTCCCAAGTAAACGAATATGGGGTTTCAGTTTTCCTTGAATTTAGAGATCACCAAGCTTTTATACACCAAATGTAGTGAGACCACCAAGTTCTTCCATGCCTCTCAACTATTTGAAGCAAAAAATAATAATACGATAAAGCAAAACTCATGGTATCTAAGTCAACGACCGGATGCCTTTACAAATAACTCTATTGGCGACATGGAAAAGACTGGCAGATTCATTGCAGCCAAAGTGCTGGAAATGACTTATTCTATTGAATTGCAATTTATACGCTTTTTGGACGGAACTCCTTAATGAAATTCATCCTGCTATATTGTTTACTCAAAAGATGAATTCCATCTACTATAATGCAACTCTGGTTTTGTTGGTCTGGACTCTGTACCAAATATTTTCTATAGTTCAGTGGAACCATTTCTCTGCTTCGCTATTTTGACCAATTTCTATTTTTCAAATTTTACCTTAGTTTGATATATTATTACTGTATCTTAATGTTTATTTTTACAATGTACACAACTGCTCGCATATATTTCAAAACGACATCAAATCAACATTCATAGACCTAGTCGCACACATCTGTGAAAGACACGCATATAACAAGGACATTCTCTTAAAGTGCAAAATAAACATTACATATACAACAAGCTTTCTACAACATCAGACCCCTGCTCATGTCCAAGACAAAACACAGCCAACGACCATGAACTTCCCTGTACCTATGCATGCTTGCTGATTCACCAAAACAGAAACACAAACATCTGTTTGGTATACTCACATTCTGCATATCTTTAAAAACATTGTTTCATTGTGTAATGTGCGAGTAACATTACAAGCAAAGTACCTTCCGCGGTTAGCACCGACGGCTCTTCCAACAGATGATTCCGAAACCACATTCACAAGCATATTTCAAGTATCAAAATTCTGCTTCTTCGGTCCTCGCAGAAGAGTATTAATTCAAAAGGATTAGTCTCCAAGGTATCTCACCAATTCTGTACAATGATTCATTCTAATCAGAGGGAATATCGTCTTTCCAGCCCCTTCCTATCCGTAGGTCTGCCAAAAACTGTACAAAACAGACAGCGCCTGCTTCACACACTTGACATTCTGCATCTGAGTTCCAAGGCAAAAAGAGAAGAGACGATGTCGTATTGACAAAAAAAAAAAAAATTAAAAAAAAAGTAAAAATAAAAATTGCCCACTGTTACATGAGTCTTTTGCGTGGTAGCAAACTGACGCCGCACTTCTTGCTCTGATAAATCTTTGACTTGGCCAACCGAAATTATTTCCTCCTTCACTCGATGTCATCTTCGACCATGGCTGTGACTTTCGTATCGCGAACTGTGAAACTACATAATTTCCAACCACCCTACAAAAAAAAAGATGTACACATGTTAGACTCACGAACATGGAGAACGAACTAGATATCAGACAAGGAAATACTACATTTCCGGGAGTTGCTTTATGCTACTCTACAACTGTAGTCTGTTCCACATATATGAGTTCTCTATTTGAACAACATGTGGGTTTGATAATAACATAGACCTCACTGAAACTGCAAAAGAGTTTTACTTCAAAGTCCACTATATCTGAGATGGGAGATTCTGCAAAACGACATTAATCATAAATTGCCGGTAAAATTGAAGTTCACTAGGATTAGAAAACAACAGCCACAACTAAGTCGAAAGTCTTGAAGTGGATGTGCCCAAATGGATGAGGTACACATCGAGTTGTAGTGGGACCAACGACACGGCCCGCAGGAGTTCCAGGAGGGATGTGGGACGTATCTCCTTCAATTTTTTTTTGAAGCAGACGCATGTACGACAGAACCCAAAACTAGGGATGGACGATTTGCTTTTCCGACAATCAGAACAGGGGATGGCGCAAAGGTAACCTCTTCAGATGACCCGTCGAGACGAATTGTAGGAGTTCCTCGAATAGGAATTGCTCGCGCAGCAGGAGTGGATGGAGGTGGAGGATCCGCTTTAGATAGAGGAATGGTCGTAGGCGACCTCCCCAAGTGAAGAGCGCACTTTGTAATGTCCGGCGATGGCGGAATCTTCACATGCGTCACACCGCGTCAAAGCTGGGTATCCAATACGCTGCAACGCACGATAGCTGCATGTGAACGCCAACTGGGGATTATTGATACCTTGCGCGGCGGATGCATAATTCCTATGGGATTTGCAACGGCCTGAAATGCAAGGAGTGCTTTTGGGGTCCACCTTCCCACCCAATCCGGACCCACCATGGCGCGCACATTTGTATATTTCGGACACTTCAGTTTTGTTCTCCGCTCGAATTGTTTCACGTTCTCCAGCCCTCCGTTCAAGTCTACGAGCTCTTTTGGAGCATCCCGGAGGTGCTGATAGTAGCCCCCGCGCCTCTCCTTCGCATTTTGGCAAATCGGGAGATCAAGCTCCTCGAAGTCCAGTTTTACGAGACAGCTAATCGCCGGCTTCAATTCACCAGCGCCGCAGCTGATGTCTTCAATTTTCCGCTTTCCCTTCATCGCCGCAGCTGTGTCCTCCATTTCGCAACTCCAACTTCCAACTTCACAAGTACTCTTTCCACGGATACAGCCCTGGACACCCTCGCAGCATGAGCACTCCCTCGACAAATTAGAATGACAAAGAGAACCACTTCTGTGTAACGAATATCACAATCAACGGCTAACTTTCCAATTTGTAACGGCAACTTCTAATTTCGTGCGCACTCTTTCCACAGATACAACCAGACGCTCACTCGCTACAGAACGTCTTCTACCTACAAACCATAAGAGAAGGTCCTGAATTACAACTGCACAATACACATTACGGTGCAGTGCGTTATCTCTCAATTTGTACCACAAAGTCCGACTCCTAGAAGTACTGCATTCACAAACACAGAAAGACACTTACTAAGATCTCATGCTAAAATCAGAAGAAAACAAGATGAACAAATGTTGCGAGACACAAACTACGGAGCGTCTGAAGAAAATCTCATTTCTAAACACCAACATGAAAAACCACAGGATCTCTCACAGCAGAAACACAACAATGCACACACTCTCCCTACAAAAGCTCTCCCAATTAATCCGATGAGGAGGCAAGAACAAATGCTGTGAATTACATGATTTATGGTCTCCAAAAACTGTAGGTTTTCCAAAAAACAAAAGGCAAAGTCGATTGCATGCAGATTGAACTAGACTGATTCATGAGGATACACTAACCTCGTCTCTGTCGCAGAAAAGTGACCCCTTGAGGCTTCCACATCATATGATGTTGCCTTCAACCGCAGAGAAAAACTCACTACTTGCCATCGAGTGCAAGATGTAAAACTAATCAGTGCGAATCTTCATAATGGGAGCCGCATTCAGAACTCATGAAGTCACCAATCTGCGGTGTGACGTCCGGTAATTACCATGAGTACAAAATCAATCCCTCATAAAAGAATCATTAAGTTAATTTCATCCATCTTACTGTCCGGGTATCTCCAGGGTTTCAGTCACAATCAACTTCTGGGTCGGATCCGGTAGGCGGGTCAAAAACTCTTTATAGACGGCGCACTGATTGGCCACATCCACCAGAAGGGCCAGAGTGGCCTTGATCTCCGCGACGCTCTGGACTGTTCTGGCTGCCTGGTCACGGGCCTCCCAGAAGTCCAAATGGGCATCATTCAACTCCTATTGGAGTTTGATGATCTTCTCCCGGTTCTGCTCCAATTCCTCAACATGGCTGGACTGTAGGCCAGCCAGGTCCCGGTAGTTGCGAAGAACGGTAATGCATTAATTCCTCCAACCGGTCTGGTCCAGTAAGGGAAATCACCTCCTTCGTCAACCGGTGTTCAAGCTTGGTAGTTTCCTGTAGGTACTGGACATACTCGGTCATCTGCCCAGCCAAGTTGGCCAAATCCCGACACGGATCTCCGGTGTGCTCCGGCGGACCAATAGGTTTGAGGGCTTCCGTGCTCAAGTCGTGTCTAGCCGATATGGGGGACCGGGGAGTACCGGATGGTTGCCCTTTCTCCGGACTGGACGTGGTTTCTTCGCCGGGGTGGGCGAAATCTTCATCACGTCGTCATCGTCATCACAAACTTCTGCCTTCAGTTCCGAGTACAGTTGGAGGCTCTTCAGCCTATCGTACTCCACTACCTCTCGGGGGGTCAACAGTCGCTTGTGCCGGTAGAGGTGAATGAGGAAAGTCGGAAGGCAAGTAGAATGTTTCTTCACCCTCTTCAGATTGGCCACCTGCCGGTCGACCATTGTCTTGATCATAGCGCCCCAATCCACTTGGATCAACCCGTCCATGGCACCGATGAAGGTGGACGCCCACTTGATGGTTACCCGTTTGGGCTTTTCCGGGTGGAAAATCGGGTTCATAAACCCTACCACCAATCGGGCTCTTTCGTCCTTAATGTCGTCCAAACTCCAGCCTTCCCGCGTATCTCCAGCCGTCTTGATGTACTCGTAGATGAACTCACGTACCTCCGGCGTTGAAACGTCCCCACCCCGGAAGCCATACGTGTCCCTCCAAAACTGTGCCGTCCACTGTTCCGGCTCCCCCCGGATGGTATTTCAATTGTTAGGGTTTTTGACTAGAATCTCCTATGCCGGAAGTGAATCCGACCAAGCCCAGGCTTTATCAAGGAGCATCGGACAACCCATAATCTCCAAGGCATCCCGGAGACGGTCCCGGCGCTCATCCGTTGGTATCACCAGCATAACCCGTTGTACCTTCAGCAAAGGACCTTCCTCCGGTTCCTTCCCCTTTCTAGCCATACTGCTAATCGTCCTTACAATCACTCCGGTAACCACCTGCACGCACGATTTCTCACACAATCCCTCAACTAACGGAAACACTTCCGTCTCACCGTCTCTCTCCTATCGACCTCAGCACATAATGCGAAATACATCGAGGAGCACAAGGTCCCGGCGCACACAAAACGACAAAAGAAAGAAGGATCACGGTTGCCCTTCTGCCTTTTATACCCCGCTCTAGCTCCAGCCGTTCGTAGCTCTTCATGATGGACGGTCGTAGCCCTTCATCATTGGACGGTCGCAACCGGCGGCGCTTTAATTGTTGCGTCCGTTTTTCCCGTATGAATTATGTCCACCGGCTGTTGCCCTAAGTCTGCTCGTGTCTGGAATCCGTCCCGCGGCCTGTCCTTGATCCAACCGGTCCTATTCGACCAAATCAGCCCCGGTAGTCCGTCTGTTTCTTCATTAATTCAACTAACCGTCTTAACCAGTTGTTACCTAGATCTAGTTAATACTTACGTATTCCTATAACGTAATTTCTGATTTTTTTCATTTTTTTTCACCGGATTTAGCCTTCCGGACCCCGGTGTGCCAACCGTGGAAATCACTTTCCACAAGGATTGTTTAGCACCATCTTTCAAATCCAGTTGTTCATTAGTGATGGTTTGGGGTGCATTCACCGGTTTTGACAAGTGCCCACTTGTTATAATTCCACCGGATAGCTGGAAAGGTAGGGACTTTGTTAATGTAGTTTATGAAAGTCGCTTGAGTGGCTTCTATTTCCTCCACGATCACCCTTAGACACTTATACTCATGGAAGATGGTGCACCGGTGCATCGTAGCAAAGAATCAAGTGATTGGAGGCCAACGCATGGCATAAGAAAGCTTTTATGACCTGCAAACTCTCCCGACTTAAACCCCATTGAAAACCTATAGAAGATTGTGAAAGATACTATCCAAAAGGAAGAGCTACCGCAAAATAAAGAAGAATTAGTCAACACAATTGAAAGTGCATGGGAAGAGGTGTCTTCAGAGACAATTGAAGTTCTCCTTGCAACCATGAAGTTCTCCTTGCAACCATGCCTCATCGTATGAAGGCTGTAATCAAAGCTAATGGTGGTAGCACTAGATGGTAGATAGTTTGTCCAAAAATGCTATATTTACCTATAAGTCTATAATTTTTTGTGTAAATTCCTAATATATTAATAAAGTAGATTTCATTGTCTCTCTGATGCACTTTGCGGTTTGTGATTTGGATCAATTTTGAGCAAATGGTGGCGATTTGAAATTGAAGACCAGTGTCTTGTTTCTGCAAAATTAGTGCTCTGAACGTAAACTGGTTGGTGGGTACTGTACAATACACAACATGTTTACGGGATAACCTTTGATAACCTTTGATGATAATGCACTCATCATTACTCAAATTATGCTTAATCCCTCTCTAAAAACCTTTCAACTTCAAGAGTAATATTGCTTTATTATTCTACTAGAATGTAAAATATATAAACTTGAAACCCTCTTTATCTATTTTCAATACAAATTTAGAGAATTGGACAAGGCTAAACATTGTGGGACAAAAGATTTTAAATCAAGTTAACTTTTTTTTTTAAATTAAATAAGTTTTTAACATTTATTTAACCTTTTTTTTAAAATAAAAATATTTTGAATTTTGGTGACTAAAGAAATTAGGTCAACATATATCATTTGAACAAAAAACATAATATATGTATAAAATATATGTGTTTTGAAATTTGCATATCAATAACATATTTTTGTAATTTAAAAATCCAAAATATTTATATCAGGTCTCGATTGCAGCGGAGTGTCTGAGACTTTTATAGAAAATAGCCAACGGTGCTTAACGGATGACAAGAAGCGTTCATCCTCTGTGACTGATAGCGACCCCGTGACGGGTTTGCGCGCTCCCGCGTCCCATTTGAACAGAAAACTTTGCCGAGAAAACCAAGTGCAAACCAGCCGAGAGCTTCAACGCAGCCGCGAGCTTCAACGCAGCCGAGAGGGAGGGGAACCACAAGAGCGAGCGATCAGTAGAGCTATGGATGCTTGACTTTGCGACGTGAGGGAGAGGCTCGCTCTAGAGCTGATTAATTCTTGTCTCTCCGACAAACATGTGTGATCAATTGTTCCGTCGAGAGCGAAATCAGCCGGCTTAGTTGAGATATGATCAGTTGTCTGAGAATGAAGAAGGTTCCGATGGCTGTGCTGTATGTGTGCGTGCTGTTAGCGGTGCTGGTCAATGGCGCGAGTGCTTCAAAATTTTGCGAGGTGGTCGTGGAGCCGCTCGGCTATGGCTGCGCAGAATTTACCGTGCAGACGGCTGACGGCTTCGTGCTCGCGTTGCACCGGTTGAGCAGGATCAACTCATTCGTAGGGAGAGGTGAACACGCGAGTGCTCCAGTAGTTAGCAGGTCCCCCGCATTTGCTCCAGCGCCTTTGGAGAGCGATCCGATTGTTTTTCAGTATCCCGAGGGCCGTGGAGCGCCATCCCCGACGATGACTTTGAGCGGTAGCAGTAACCTTGCGAGCATCGATGAATCAGCAATGCGTGCATTTTCCTCAACTGCAGTGGCTCCTTCGCCAAGGCAACCACCGGTGGATTTCAGAAACGGGAGCACCGGTGCTCATCATCATTCCAATTCGGCTGATTGTACGCACACAAGAAAGCGACCGCATCATCACTCACAGGGATCATTTCCAGGCGCGCCAGAAGCTGAACTGGTGCCTTCAAACAGGACGGCAGGCGTTACTTCACCGACGCGGCCTGAAGTTGCGGCACGTCCCACTCCAGCCTCCACGCAGAATCCGTCGCCGTCTTCGGTGCATAAACAACGACAGAATACCACCGGCGGCGGTTCTCGCTCTAACTACACAGCTAATCCAGAGGTACGGACCGATTATAACATGTCTTTGGCCATTTGTCATTGTGCCTGGCCGTTACATGCTCGTTTACTTAGATGACAATTTACTTACTCGGATACATGGAATGCCTGGAATAATATATGTCGTCTTTGCAATCACACCTTAGAGACGTCAACAAATAATCAATATTCCCTGGAGAAACGTACCTTTGTCTTATAACACATATATCATGCGATCCTTGAAGAGAAATGACACGCCGACATCACGAATGCTAAAATTCCAAGAATCGATGAATTCCAAGTGCATCACATATGCCACAATCCTGTGTGCTCGACGCATTCATGTTCAGCAATTGCAGTGCATGTACTCTCAAGCTTAACGATCATGACCGTCCCCTTTGCAGGCTGGAATGGGCTCCCCGGTGTTGCTTATGCATCAAGAGTTTTTCAATGGCGATACCTGGTTCGAGTTCGTTGACACGGAAAACCGAAGTAGCAGTTTGCTGCCGATTATGCTGTTGAACGATGGATACGACGTCTGGATTGGCCATCAACGTGCAACGTACTGGAGCCATGGTCACGTTCATTTCAACTCCTCGGATCGAGTAGGTTACTCTCTTAATTCTTTCATTGTTGATCGATGTAAGCGCATGGATACGTCCATCAACTCTACCGGCTTGGTTTCGTAAAAGTAATGGTCAATATCCGACCGGCTAATGACTGCTTTACACTGCGTTTACTCGTGAAATTCACCTTACAAGACCTGCCAAAATTTCTCAGCATGAACTTAGAAATCTGTTTTCTCTAAGTTTTTCTCAGTGCATCTAATCGCTGGCAGCCAATTACATGGATTCACCTCTGGTAGACTTTGTTTACGAAGCGTTAAGGCAATACGTTTATTAGGCATGAATGTATGTTTCTACGGAAAGAGGAGGAATTATCCTGCTGAGTATATGAGGACACTGAAGATTTTTTAATCGGCTGTTCAAAATTTGTATGCAGGAGTACTGGAACTGGACGTGGGATCAGCACGTCCAGTATGACCTCCCCGCGCAGCTGCTTTTCATTTCTACGGAGACAAATCAACCTGTTCACTGCATTGGCGTTTCGCAGGTATGCTTTGTAACTGAGAGTAGGTGGAAGGAAAGGTCATTAGCAATTCGCAGGTACTTGAACTTCGTGACCGCGCGAAAGTAGAAACTAAGGAAATCGTGCATTTTTGGAAGCAATTCCATAACATCTTAATCTTAACCTTATCGGCAAAGGTGTAGCCTCATCGAAAAAAACTCTCTCGTGATGGTCTCATAAGTGCAGGCCGCAACTGTTGGCGTAGCAGCAGCTACGGATCACGAAACAGCTCAAATGATACGAAGTTTGACACTCATCGGCCCTACCGCGTACCGGGGATATACCAACTCGGTGTTGCTCGAGGCTTGGGCGTACTATTTTGGATTGACTATTGACACGGTAAGATCTATCGCAGCGGATATTGCTCAATCTGCAAGAATCATTTTAGTCCTGGCAATTGTAATTTAGAGAAAGTCTATTGACGTGGATGTTATAGAGGTCGGAGCGCTGCTATACAATGACTAGAGAATTGTTAATAAGTGAATCCGAATCTGATTTTTGATTAAATCATGCTGCTGAGATTAAACAAGGAATACTGCATTGAGGATTGCATTGTTTGGTGCTCTTGTGATCGAGCAGGAGTATTATGAGACGGGCTTTCAAAATGGAATGTTCAATTACTCCTCGTGAGTATCTGTGATCCTTTGTCTGCTGAACACTTTAATTGGAGTTGTGCTAATTAATGAAGTTGCAATTTAAAAACTTTAAAACTAGAGTATCAGGAGATAGTTCCATCGTCCTGCGGGCATCCTGCTCGACTGATGTCGTTGATTGTTTCCAAACACACGGTGTTCTTAGATGTCTTCCGATCTGCCAGCCGTTTCCTTAACACGCACATCTCGACTCTTAAACTTCTTAAATTGCATTCCGAAAATTAATATGGACCGACATTCACAATTGACCTGAATCACGTTGAACATATGGAACAGGGAATTTCCAGAGACAGGGCCATATTCTGCGCAAGGACTCAGCAACACAGCAATCGCTCTGATATCAGGTGCACTCGAATCTTCCGAAGATGATCTTGCCATCTGCAGGCCCCTTCATTGCCATGTTGAAAAAACATACTGAGCTGTGTTGCATCCCTCATGACTGGTTCTGCTAAGACTAAAGCAGGGGGGGGCTTAAGTAGCGCTTCCTATCCCAAAAAGGGTTGGTGTGGACATGATGGTCTGAATCGTTCAAACATAAACAAAATGAGTTACTAATTTGTAGTTGCTGAATGCGTTCTAAATGGCAGGCCCGAACTGCTGCCTTGGTTCAGCGCCAATCCGTTTTGTCAATGGCTGGGACGGCACTACTTCATACAAAAATCTTCTCCAGTGGCAGCAGGGTAAAGTAGCCTACTTGGATCATGTTGTAACACTGATGTTGAGTTACATGCGCCGTTGTGTTTGGCCCGTGAAATCTGTTTGGCATCAAGCATTGGTCATAAACAGTCGAAAGTTTATGCGAGATCGTACGTGTCAAAAGCGACTGCCAGTTGCATTCTCAAGAATTTCAAATCGAAATTTGACTGATCGTCCTCATGTAATAGGACGAGTAGTTCTTACTCTCACAGTGATTTTGGTCGCAGGCATACGGACGAACAATTTTGCTTACTATGACTATGGCAGCGCAGCCAGAAACATGCAAGCATACGGCCGACCGACGCCCCCTGTTTACAATGTAGGTCGAATTCCAAGACGAATGCCGATTCTTATTGTAGCAGGTGGCAGGGATTGGTACTCCCCTCCACAAGGCATCAGACTTTTGTTGTCTCAATTGCAGCAGCAAGCGATACTCATCAATTTGACCAACTATGCCCATTACGACTTGGAGTTCAGTGTCCGACGGGAGACCGACATGTATGTGCCAATTCTCCGATACCTTCGAGGTTCAAGGTTTCATTGAAGATACTTCCAAAAGCTAGGATCTCATGGTGATCAAAGGTCTAGCCTTAAGAATGTTACTCCACCTAAATCTGACCTTCTCAGCTACCTCCTGCCATCCTTACTAGGAATACTCTTTACATAATTTCCAAGCATTCAACAGGTACGTTTGTAATCTTCATGTATTAGAAACTGTAAAAACTCGTAGCCCGCATCAGACATTTCGGACTCACCTACCGTCACAGACGAAGGCATTGGTTGCTCCATGCATTGACCTCACTCACAGTTCTGCAGACTTTGTTTCGTTTGCATTGAACATCAAAATGCATTGCCAGGATTCACAAAAGAAAAGGTAAGAGGATTCCTCCAAAATTCAACCTGTGCAGTTCTTGCATCCAGGAAATAAATTACATCACATAAGCAGCAAGCTTACATGTAAACATGCATACTCTCTCATTCTGTTCAAATTAAGGTAATCATGCCTTCAACACTCATCCTACATTCAAAAAAAAAATGTTCTAGATTGCAGCAAAGCTAACGAGCAAACTGGGAGGCAGCAGCATCTAGAGCTTCGGAGGGTATCAGTGTCAAAAACTCATCAACTTTTTTCCGGGCAGCCTGTGCACAATTCACGTGAAAACAAATCAGCATTTCAAAACACAGAGTTCAAGTGAAGTGAAAAATGACCTGGCACATACGACCACTCTTTGTTAACACCACTGTTAATAGATAAGAGGGACCTGGTCTAGTCTCACCTTTATTGACTGCAAACCGAACTTGAGAAACTCCATCCTGCAACAACAAAGCGAAACACATGAGGAATGGCAACCATCGTCGCTACACCTTCGCAAACATTTCTACACTCATGTGCTTCCAACCAATGCACTGGACTATTCGAGGTCGACACTTACTGTTGAACAGCGTTGGGTTCTCCCAGGTTCTCGAAATACCTACTGTAATCCGCCTGTTGCCCAAAAAAAGATGGTAAGAAAACGCCATGCAATGGAATATGGATTAATACTTGATTCGAAGAAAATCAAAATAAAATCGGAGAATTGACTGTAGGAATTTAAAGAGCTTGAAAGATGCTGCTTATGAAGAATGCAGGTATTTGATCAAGGCAAGCTGACTATTATGTCAGATTGAAGATTTTGACTGAAAAACTTGATTAAATCATTGCATTGTTGTGTTCTTAAGTGTACCTGATCGACGTATTCGTATATTTCAAATGAGAGCTGCGATGCCTTATCTGCATTCTCCCCATCTAACCATGCTGCAGCACTGCAGAATCAGACAGTCTTCAGGTTTAGTGATTTCTGTACACGGATTTGGTTTCTTCAACGTGTAGAGAAATGATCTAAGAAACGATAGCTGTGATGCTACACTTCACAAGTGAATGTCAGAGACATACTTTAGCAAGTTGCTCTTGATTTCGTCAGGCCTGCCAGCTCTCCTTAGTGCACCTTTTAATTCTTCAACCTCTGCAGCCAAATAACCATTTTAAAGTAATTTCGGATCAGCCAATAATTGCAAAATTACACGAACGTTTTCAATGAATATCAAGCCAGAGAAGTGAGATAGAGGGAGAAGTCTAACCTACTACAGAATCTTCCAAAGATTTTAATGTCCGTTGGAGTTGAAGAATAGAAACTACATACAAAAACAATGGTTTGGAGGGTCTTCCAGTTGGAAATTTGAGCTGCAGTCACCAATCAAAGAAACTTTTGCTTAACACGAAAATCACCAAAAAGTATGAACATGCACTAGATGCACCTGCCTGAGTACCAAAGATCAGGTTCCTATAGATGATCAGAATCCTAGAGACAAAACACCAATTAGGATTTGACAGTACATTGTGATGCACACAAGAAAAGAGCACGGAGGCAGATTAAGGTGTAGAGACATACAAAGGCTAATCCAACAGCTAGTGCAGTAATTCCAACTCCAATAATTAGACGTCGATTAATGATATCTTGAGAACCAGCTTCCATAGCTTCCAATCCAAGACCACTTCCTTCAGTAGGTGCACCTTTCGATAGAAACAGCTCTGCTTCCGACAAACCCCACTTACTGGGTTGCTGCTCCGGTTTCCCTGTAAGAAGTGATTTCCCGTCAAAACCGTGAGGGTATATCATCCCATCAAATTCTGCTTCCCTTCCAGAATTGGCCTGTAACTCTAGTGTCGAATAAACTAGCAAGAAACATGGTAATACATCAAAAGCTATGGAGAAGGTTCGGCAAATGCAGGGGACTACTGGAGAGTGAGGGCCATCCATACCAGTGGTTTTGCCTGGGCCAGAGAAAATGGTTTCTCTGTAACCTGTGCCGTCAATACGCTTCTCCGGAGTCGCTGGCTTTAGTTTTGAAAGGTCAGTGGTACCTGAACTACCCTTTCGGGCCGCCAGCTCCTTGCGCAACGCCTCTGCCTCAGCCTCTGCAGCTGCCAACTGGAACATCACAGTTGAATCCTTGGCCCTTCACTACCTATCAGGATACTCAATCGTGTTACTCTGGCCTCATACTAAGACGTTACACATTTTACATTTGGCACTTGAAAGAATTTTTTCAGATAAATAGGACATCTTCATCGGTGCTTCGCTGTGATTGAAGCAGAATCCTTTGTAGTTGGGACGCAATGCCGTATGCAGAAGATTCTCGATGGTACAATTCTTTGTGCATATCTCAGATTACCTCGGCTAATGCATAGAACAATATTTAACTTCATACCTGGAACCGCGTAGAATTTCATAAACTGTGTACATAATATCCAAGAAAAAAACAGGCTAACATGTACCTTGGCACTCAAGTCTTCTTTCTCACTTGTAGATGTAGTCGAAGCACCCTGCAGAAACAATGCGGCCCTCATTATGTTACAATACGAAGCTAGGGAGACCACAGTGCAAAGCATAGCATTATCCCTAACGAAAAAAAGAACTCCTCCTGTGATATCACGAAAGACGTACATATGCAAATATGGCTCAGAAAGTGCTAGAATCACCCTTGTTACACTACTTCGTAAATGTTCAGTAGGAAAAGTCCTAACTTAAACCCTGGAAGTATCGATCAAACCAGTCCCCTCATTCTTAAAATCAAAAGAATTCATCAAACTTCATCTCGTCCCGAGATTGTAAACACAACATTTGATTGTTAGCATCTGAATTGTTTGAAAACTAAAATGCCAGAAACGATGAAGCTGCCCGAAGTAAATATAGCAAAGTAGGTTGAAAACTGTGGAATGCCGACAGTAACGAAAATGCATCAACAAGAAAGAAACCAACATCTGCTGAATCCCTTCCTATTCAACTCTATTCTGAACCTATTCTTAGTGAGTCCATGCTAAGATACTGTTATGAATCCGTCATCTCTCGAGAACCACATAATTCTTGTTGAAAATTCAATCATACTTAGATTCAACTCCTTGTTAGAAACAGAGCACGACGCACAATTTACGAACCCAGAGACAAATTCACGAGAGGCAACAATTGGTGCAGCTCACGTGTTCCGGAACAACGAGCAAGACAAAACTTCGCAGAACTCACATTGTCCGAATTATCTTCAATACTGGCTCGACTCGGCCGGCACCGCCGGCTGTCCAACCCCACGAGCCGAATCACGCCTCCCTTAACTCCCAAGCCGTGCAGCGGAGAAGAACTCCACCCCAAATTCCCCGCAACAAAAACATCCCTCTGGGAAGCCGTCCCAGTCGCCGTTGGCACCAGCGGAGACGACAACATCATCACTCCACACCGCGCCATCTCCACACTGTGAGGCCCAGCTCCAGCACAACTAACAATCGCCCCCAAACCACCTCAATTCCCAACCTGCAAAACTCCCACCCAAAGCTAGACTTCTACCTCCCTTCACCTCAAAAGTCCAACTAACCCACTTCCAACAAAACCAAAACCAGCTGCCACGATCAAAGACCACAATCTACAAACTCAACTATCACAAATTCCCACTAGTTTATGAGCACCTGTGAAACTTTTGCTGACTGAAAGCAATAGATTTGAGATAACGTGGGTAGACCATGGCCATGTCATGGACACACATGGATTGGGTTAAAGCGACCCTATCGCCACAGCGACTGCCTATTCCCGGCTTCACAAACCTCGAGATTCGGAAGCCAAACCCAGATTCGATGTTTACTGATTTGAAACTGGTCGGAATGTGAAGATCTTATGATTTTACACCTTTCGGAGATGTGAAATATGCAAAAAAATTGGAAAGTTTGTGTGAGTTAGGATGGGTTTATGAGTGTGGAATGTTGCTGGGATGTTGCAGGGATGTTTGGCATGATGGCTATGGCGGTGTGGTTCGTCTTGCTCGTGAGTTTTCTCTGTGAGTTTGGCGATGGAGCAGGATTGAGTGACCCCATGTTGCTGATCACGAATGGGGAGTTGTACACGCCGTTGAGTAGAGGGAGGGGGTCTGTTTTGACGGGAGGGGGGGCCATAGTGGCGATTCTGGGGGAGGGTTACCCCGTGGAGAATCTCACGGGGTTGCCCGTGAGGGTGGTGGATGCGGGAGGCGGGTTTGTGGTGCCTGGGTTGATCGACATTCATGTGCACGTCACGGGCGGGGGCGGGGAGATGGGGCCTGCGAGCCGCACCCCGGAGGGCACCGTTGGGGAGATTGTCGACGCCGGGATCACCACCGTTGTTGGCGTTCTCGGCACTGACTGCGTTTCCAGGAGGTTTGTAATCTCGAACCTTCCTTGATGAGTGACTTGATAGAATTTTTCTATGGTTTTGTTAGCTCGGCCTGAGTTTAGCAGCAATCGGTCCTCATGGATTTGTTGTTTCTCTGGCAGTACATGATGTGGAGCCATCCTCTTGTACAGCCTTGAGAATCTGCGTGTGAAAGTGGCGGCTCTGCAGCATCAAGGCATTACGGCCCATATGTGGAGCGGGTGCTACCGCGTCCCGTCACCCACTCTCACTGGCTCCCTGATTCGAGACTTGCAGCTCATTGACGAGGTCGTTGGCGCCGGCGAGATTGCCATGAGCGACCATCGGAGCAGTTGGCCCACTACGCAGGTCCTCTTCTCCTCCCTTCCATAGCATATGTTCATAATCACATCTTGGCTGCCTTCGTTTAAACTATTCAACCGTTCTTAAACCCTTAACCCGGTAGATTATAATATCATGTTAGATATAATATCCTTGTAGCAGCATTCAGAGTACTGTACACTATTTTTCGGTTCACTTGAGGAACTATCCTGAAGTTCTCTCTTGATCTAGATTGGCACCATTTGCTCTTAATTGAATAATAATTTGTGTTGTGTTGTTTTTTCCTGCAGGAGCTTTTGGGCTTGGTAACTGATGCCCGAGTGGGAGGCATGCTGTCTGGCAAGGCAGGTGTTGTACACTTCCACACAGGCTCTGCCGATTCCCTGTTGCAGCCACTTTGGGATGTGGTGAATGCGAGCAAGGGCACCATTCCTTTGAAGCACATGATTCCAACTCATGTCTCTGGTCGCGGCCCTGCTCTCCTCAAGGTATCGTTTCCCTTAACCGTCCCTAGTAGAGTGGTTCCCGGATTTCACCTTTCGTTGGATCCCAGCTCTTTAATTCTCAAGTGGTGAGCATATGCTTGTACTGGAATTTTTGCTTTGGGAGTACAGGCGGCCGAGGAGTGGGTGAGCAAAGGAGGGCGAGTTGATTTCACATCCGACCAAGAAGGCGAAACAGCGTCACACGATGCATTGATGGATTGGGGCAAGCGAATGGGAAATGCTGCACTCCAGGGGGTCTCTCTCTCGTCGGATGCTTTCGGATCTCTGCCTGTTTTCGACTCTAAAGGAGAGCTTGTGGAGTACAATGTTGCATCTCCCAAAGCAAACCTCAACACTATTCGGCGGCTTGTGCTGGATGGCAAGTGGGCACTTGAGGATGCACTGCAACTGAGCACCACCAACCCCGCCTCACATCTCTCTTTCAAATCAAAAGGTAATACTGTGCATCTCTTGAATTGAATTCATTGCACAGAGCTCCTGTCACCTGCACATATGTTATGAATTACAAACTAAGGAAAGTTTTCACGTTTCTAAGCAAGTGGGTAATTCGTTCTACATTTTGAGAGATTTTTTGTGTCAGAAAAGAATTGATCCTTTTCATCACCTCTACCTTGTCACCTGGTGTTTATGATACTGAATTCACCTGTGCATATCTTTGATATGATGCATTTAGTGCATTTTTTGCAGGGAAATTGGAGGCAGGTGCAGATGCAGACATCGTTATATTGAGTCCGGAAACTCTTCAAGTCCAGTACGTGATTGCACGTGGTAAAGTGTTGAAATCTCCGTCTGTAACAAGTGAAGGAGTCGGAGATTGTTGTCGATGTAGTGATGAAGGTCTCTTGTCTAAGAAGGCTCCTATCCTCAAAACCCCTTCTTGCATTGACTAAGTTTCCATGGTGGATGAGCCTCTCAAGGACTGGAAAGAGGCAGCCCAGTTGTGGTCATCATCCGAATAGCCATCTCTTAGATGGAAATGATTTTTCATGAAAGATTTCTAATTTGTCTTGACATTTTAAGGGAAGAGCGCATTAATCTAGCACCACCATGTGGTGATGGTTTTTATTCTGCCACAAATGGACTTTATTCCATAAATTAATTTTCCATGGTTTTACACTTACCCTATGGAAATTGATCAAAAAGTTAGTGATCCTTAATAATTTGTATATCTATGATCACACACACACAGTGACTCCGAAAACCGAGTCTCTGCAAGGAACTTGAAACTTCAAATGACAATGTAGGAAACAAGAGTGATTGAAATGAAAACCCATCACAACAAAAACTGTAGAGTAAAAAATTTACATATAATTGTAATGATAAAATAATTACAACAAAGTAGATATAGATGTTGAAGAAAATTGTGTACATAGACTTTGTTTTTGCACTAAAGTGTACAAGACACTCAAAAATTTGTTTATCGTCCTTTTGCAGCTAAAACCGCTGCAATTTGATCAAGCTTGCTAGCATACAATCTTCTGCACTCCTCTAGACAAATAGAATTGCCAACTTCTTGCACTCGAACCCATAATTGAAGGATACCACTAGAAGGACTAGAGTATGAGTCAATTGCGGTTTTAGTATAGCCCATGTCTGCTTAATAGGATTTCAGCTAGGAGATTGTGCATGCCACTCCAAAATACAAAACGGTTGCTTCCTAAGCCATTCTCGAACAATCTTGGTTGTATACACATTAGCATTGTTTTGTTGAAAAATGATTTTTTTAAGAGTGAATCCAAATGCAAGCAATGTACCACACAAATCTTGCTCTAAAATTGCAATGTAGCTTCTAGCATTCAAGCGCCCTTGTATATTCTGCAATGACCCCAATCCTTTATAAGCCAAACAACTCAAAAACATTATAGAGCCTCCACCATGCTTCACAGTTTGGTTCACAGCGTGTACATGTATGTTTGGACGACCTCCTTTAGACAATGCTACACTTGTAGAAAGCCTCCTTCTCACTCTATTAATTGTAGATTGTGCCAAACCCACGCTCTTTGCAATCTCTCTACTGCTCATCCCCTTCTTTATTAATGCTACAATATTTTGCTCTTTCTGTCGTGAAATAGGTCTCATCTTTCTATACAACAAAGCCACAAGAAGTATTCAAGACAAACACACTAAACCCCCACAAAAAAATTGACTCAAAACAATGAAGAAACAAGAAAATGAAAGCTCTCACAGAAAGGTAGTAAGTGGCAACTCAAAAACTGAGTCTATGCGACGTCAACGTCTCTCTTCTTCTCACTGAAATCCTAGTGAAGTTGATGACATCACCATGATATCATCTAACAGTTAACTTATAGTTCTTTTATAGTTAAATTTTACGTTTCCTAAATATATCATTATTTTTCCTGTGAAAGGCCCACTAAAGTCCTTGTTTGATGCATAGACTCAGTTTTTGGAGTAACTGTATGATATATTGTCTCAACTTAGGATAAGAAATTAAAATAAAACATATCAACTTTAAACGCAAATAATATTATAATACTTTATAAAAAATAATTTGTGTGGAATTAGTTATTTTGTTTAATGGATGACCAATTCTATAAATTTTAAAATATTTTAAAAAAAAGTAAGATACTTATATAACATCAAACAACCTAAATTCAAATTATTAGACAAATGATAATTCTAATATATTAAATATACAATATTTCTTATTTATTTCTGTGTAGCATTTCCATAGATAATTTTCTATACTAATAAAGCTTAGTAATTTAGATTTTAGAAAATACAACACGTGTTAATTTTTTTTAATTTCTTTTTTAAATAATTTGCATTATAAAATTCAAGAGTGCATAATTGGTCTTGTAGGGGATCAATTGTATCATGGAATATAAAATAGTAGGTAGAGAAATGAACTTCTTCACTGTAGGCTATCTTTACAGTAATTTTTAAAAGCGCTTTTAGCACGATTCAAAACGACCATGGATATTCAAGGACATGCAATATAAAAAAAAATTAAAATTAAAAAAGAATGCAAATAAGCAAAGATAAAACATCAGTTTCACTCCTGAAATAAACGTACATGGTCTTTAAACTATAAACTACTTCATTAAATCAAGTCAAAGTCTATTAATATAACGCCATATACAAAATGTGACCTACACTGTCATCACTTGCCAAATTCCATTTCTTTTATAATGGTATTTATTTATAATTAATTATTTTAAAAAAATACCATATAAAAAAAAATTATAATGTTAAATTATTTAAAATTATTTTTATTATAATGGTATTTGTTCTTGATTTTTAATATAATGGTATTTTTCTTAAAATCATTTTAACATTACCATTATAAAAATAATTTTTTAAAAATTATAATATGGTTATTTAAGATACAATTATTTAAAACAATATCATACTGGTTCTAATGGCATGTTAAATTATTTTAAATTATTTTAATATTTCTTTTACAATAGCATTTCTAAAAATAGATATCATATCAAAATCAATTATTTTAATACAAATACCATTATAATATCATATCAAAAATACTATTATAACCATTATAATGTCATATCAAAATACCATATAATACCAAAAAAATTCTAAATACTGCAAGAAAGAATTTGATCTAATCTAGATGAAAAAATTTGATTTAATCTAAGCAGAAGATCTGTCTTTACGTCTCTAGCATCGCTCTTTTGGAAAAAGCCAATTCCATGGCCCCTTGTTGTCCACTGCCTTCTTCTTCTTCCACTTTGAATGGCACCGCTAACCCTGTGAAATCCATCTCCACGGCTTCTCTACCTTTTTCTTGCTCTCATCTCTCTTTTTCTCCTCATTTTTTTTTGTAAATGTAATTTTTCCTATTTCGATTTCCTTATCTTTTAGTGACATGTATTTTAAACTAAAAAAGATGCCCGTTCCTATCTCCACTCTGGCCCCGAAGATGGCCTATGAATCAAGTTGTGAATAAGGCGTCACTCTCCATTATTGCAGATCTCAAAGCGCTTTTGAAATCTCTTGGAGCATTAGAGGCACATAAAAATAATTATTTAAAAAAAATACGATATAATAAACACTTAGAATGGTATTTGTTTTAAAATTATTTTTATTATGATGGTATTTGTTCTTAATTTTTAAATTAATCGTATTGTTTTTTAAATCATTTTAGCATTACAATTATAAAAATAATTGTTTTTAAATTATAATACCATTATTTAAATAATACCATTATTTAAAATATTGGTTATAATGGTATTTTAAATTATTTTAAATTATTTTAATATTACTTTTATAATATCATTTATAAAAATAATTATTTTGCAGATTTCTATTCCGCAATCCTCCTCTAGCCATAGCCATGGGTAGTTTTTGAGGCACCGCCGTTGCCGGGATAGCTATTGGTACTGGGATTTATTTTGGATTGAAGTCTCTCTCAAGAGAAATTGAGAAATTTAAGGAAGTAGGAATTGGCAAAATCACAATCACAAAGAAGAAGTAGGGAGAAGAGAGTAAGAAAATTTTAGAGAAGCCGTGGAGATGGATTTCACAGGGTTAGCGGTGCCATTCAAAGTGGAAGAAGAAGAAGGCAGTGGACAACAAGGGGCCATGGAATTGGCTTTTTCCAAAAGAGCGATGCTAGAGACGTAAAGACAGATCTTCCGCTTAGATTAAATCAAATTTTTTCATCTAGATTAGATCAAATTCTTTCTTGCAGTATTTAGAATTTTTTTTGTATTATATGGTATTTTGATATGACATTATAATGGTTAATAGTATTTTTGATATGATATTATAATGGTATTTGTATTAAAATAATTGATTTTGATATGATATTTATTTTTAGAAATGCTATTGTAAAAGTAATATTAAAATAATTTAAAATAATTTAACATGCCATTAGAACCAGTATGATATTGTTTTAAATAATTTTATTGTTTTAAATTATTTTAAATAATGGTATTTTTTAAAATTGTTTTAAATATTGGTATTTTAAATAATGGTATTTTAAATAATGGTATTTTAAATAATGGTATTATAATTTAAAAAATATTTATAATGGTAATATTAAAATATTTTTAAAAAATACCATTGTAATAACAATTCCATTTATTAAATATTTATTATAATAACCTTTATTAAATCAAGTCAAAGTGTAGGAACATAATGCCATATACAAAATTTTACTTGGACTGTCATCGATTGCCAAATTTCATTTCTTTGGGGAAGACATTGTGAGGTGCAAAATATATGATCGAAAGTTGTAGCACTTAAACTCTGTTAAGGACTCAAAGCTTCTTGCCTAAAATTTCTCATACCACATATTTATTAATAAAGCTTAGAAGCTTCAAATTTTGGTCCTCAATAGAGTTATTTGTAAAGTCAAGAAAAATTTCAAGAATATACCTTTTTTTTTTAATTATTATACTACTATTTGTTCACTCTAAATAGTTAGTAGATATGAAAAAACTTGGTGGCTTACAATTGTAATATTTATTGAGTATGGAAAAACTTGATGGTCCCTAAATACGAGTTAGAAGTTTTTTAGCCACCTTTTAGAAGCAAAAAATAGAGGTCATGTTGTAGCAAGAATCCTAGCCGCATTTTTCGTCCTTGAATGATTAAAGATTAATTTTGATCATTTAAATTGGAAAAAAGAGGGTATCTTTTTCAAAACAAGGGCTACCTTTACAAATAACTCTTATATTTTGCACATTTTTTTGACAAGTGAAACATCTCTTATCATCTCTTAATAGTTTTTAATAAGACTTAAGTCCATCTTCCAAGTTCAAGTGATTTGAGTTAAATGAGGTTATTGTTTAATGGATTCATTGCAAATTGAGTAGCTACTATAATTAGATATATCATAAACCAATTTCATTACAACAATCATTGAAAATTTGGAAAATCATTTCACAACATTTTTTATTTAAAAACAACCAAAATTTGATACTAATTATGAAAATAATTCACATACAAAGGCAATGAAATGTCCTAACATATAATGTAAGAATAACTTAAATACCCTCATTTACACATTAACGTATAACATCTTATCTTTAACAAAGTAGAGATACCTTATCCTAATATTTAAAGCTATTAATGCTATTCCTAGACAAGCCATTAAGAGGGTGATAATCTTTCCTCATTGAAAATAATTTTTCATTAAGAATGCAAATTTTTGTATAACTTATTTTCCAACATTGAAATTTGTACAAATTTTTTGAAAGTAAAAAGTATCTTATGACCCACTTTAATCAATGTATTTCTTCATGTCCAAACATATGTAGTACTATTTTCCACTTATACAATACCTCAAACCAATCAATAATATACTTTGGAATCCTCAACGCTCGAATGCCATTAGTAGATTGTTTCTCTATGAATAATATGACTTTGGAGAGTCAAATTGAATTTGAGCTAAATGAAGGCTGGTTTGTAAAAGAAGTTTGTTGATGTCTATTAACGGTTCTTTATGTGTGGTTACTTTAAGGTATCTCTACCTTAAGCTTCCATATCTTTATCATGTGGACATTGGATTGAATGTGAATCAAACAAAGTCAACAGACACTTAATTCACATCGGTCTCCTCCAGAGTCCAAAGTTCCTCTCTCTCTATCTCTAACTTAACTATTCAGTATTCACAACAAAAAAGACATGAAAATTAGATTGGATAGCTGTGAGCTAGTCTAGATTTTGTAGAAGTAATAGACCCCTGGACAACCGGCGTTGTCAGGGGTTAACTGTAAGTTAGTGTTTGTTCCACAGATATCTGACAGAAGACAACCTAACCAATTCTGGCTAACAGTTAGCTAGCCAATGGTCTTGTGTAAGTTAGCATAGTGTACGACACTGCTTGAAAAATCTGATCAACATTCGATAGCTCAGAGAACAGTTACTCTAATGGCTCAACAACCGAAAAGCCTGTGAGTCTTGACTATTAACCCAATCGTAAGAAGACAGACAAAGAGACTGGCAATTCAGTATATGATAGTGTAAGTGTACTTTTCTTTCAGAAGACTAAAATTCCACAGGTACGGGAATGTGTAAACCAAATTAGTTGGCAATAACTAACCATGACCTTCAAGCTGCATCACTGAAAATCTCACTGCTCAGACTGTCATGTCAGAAATTTCTGGTAATAGATAGCCTTTGTGTGAGGAAAGTAAGAGAAATAATTTAGCAGAATCACAATCATAATTGTGAGAAAACCAGTTACTGCAACATGAATCTACCTACCGGTATTTGAAAAATTAAAAGAGATGAATTACAAAACCTTCTCAACAGCATGATTTGTGTATTTTCAATCTTTTAACACATCCAACAATATTCTGTTACCACCATACTGTTGGATATACACTAGGACCTGGCTTATCACTTAGCCGCTATCACAAAGACACTGAAAGAGATTGGAAAAGAATGTTACTAAGTTCAAGAAATCCTTCAGTCGCATCGCCACACCCAGAACTGGATGGAAGTTGAAGATTCAGAATTCCGTTCTATTGTACACCAGGCGCAGTAGTCCACGGTCCACCCACTTATCAACTGCTGTAGCTTACTGCTCCGCTCACCCTTTTTCCCAGATATTCTTGCAACGCGAGTGACTAAGGATCAAGACTTAATATATACTGAAAACCATCTATATGTGAATGCTGAGGCGATCCACAGAAATACGTAGGTAATCATGCGTGCACCCAGTTATATCCTAAGCGAAACCTAGACCCACCCAAGAGCGCAGTCTTGACGTTGAGATTGATACTTCGCGCGTGGTAGGCCATAGGATTGCAGACAGAACTGCAGGGCTCCATGTGCTACTGAATGCGCTTCACACGAATAACCTTATCCCCGGCTGCCAGCTTCCATCACTTGGTAGAGTTCCTCATTCAGAAAGATGATCCAATAATCTTAAAACTCCTCATCCATCGAGACTTCATTCTGACGGAACTGTACCTTCAGCCTAAACTCACTGCTTCAATGAAGATAATCTGAGAAACCTAGGACGACTGCTAATATGTGAGGTGTTGATCACTTGTGGATGATCCAATAACCAACTGGTACCGTAAGCTTGACAGAAATGTAACGACACCTTCACTCTGCTGGAAGAGATAAGGGTATAACACAGGAGAGAAAAATCGCAATCACTTGTCTTCCATCTTGTTATTTGGGGCTCCTGTTTCGGACAAATATTTTCTTTTTCAGGGAATCCCTGATGCTGGTTCCTCGGCTACTCAAGTCGGCCCCGTACCCTTTTCTCTTGATCACGTTTTTCTCCCAGGTAAGTTTCATGCCCCCTTCTAGTGTACCTGCTGGTAGACCATGATGAGAAAGGTTGACCTTGAAATGTGCAATTTCCTGGACACCTTTCTTGAAGGCGGCCACAGCCTGACCCAAGGGGATGACGCCATAGCCTAGGGCATCTTCGTCTGAGTCATGGTCGAGAACTCGTACCATTAAGTACTCTTTGTCCACTCGTTGCAAGGGAAACGAACTCAAAACCAAAGTAGGAAGTTCCTGTAAAGGATTCCAGACAGGATTCAGGGTCTGGTGCTTTACTTTTGAATGAAATTCTTGTAACAGGTTGGGGCCTATAAACGAGACAAATGGATCTGAGAAACCATTAATGTCTGAGGCTCGCAGTTTCTTGGCTCGCAGTGACGTGAACCGGATGTGCCACCTGAAAATTTACACAAGCAACAAAATCAGCAAACTGGCAACATTCCCTGAGTAATGCAGGTCTGGGTCCCGCATGCTTTACAATTTCCAAATCACAAGTGCATGCTGTAGATACCATACCCAACTTGTTATACCATTCAGGTTGAACGTGCATCAAACAAAACGGCACAAGAGGACCCATTATCTTGGAAACTTGTTATATAAGGATTCACTGACCTTTCAGCATGATAGCAGACTGCTAAAGAAGCTACTGTTGAGAAAAGTGTATTGAAATTTATTTTACTCTCTTACTAACTTAATGCACGAGGAACGAGGGCAAGGAATGGAACAGCATTACTGTCATATAAGCAGAAGAAGCCACGCACCTCTTATCATCTTCATCAGTACCACCCGGCGGAAGCATCGTCGATGAAGGCAAAGCATACGAGGTCAATTTGTATGTCGCTCCCACTGGTTTGTGATCACTGGTGAGGATGCTAGGGGCAGAAAAGTACGAAATGAGGTAGGAATGGCATCCTTGTAAAGTCTTCCAAAGCACACGATCGCACCATGCGGGCATTCGTTTTTGATCGTAATGATCTAAAAAATCCCTTTGCATTTTGAATGTCGGTGGGAATGTTATCTCTCCTTCTTTGAAACCAGCAAGTATACGTGAAGCTCCTTTCTCCTTCCGCAACTCATCATACTTGAGAAGCTCCTTCCACCTGTTTGCATGAATTTGCTTCACAATTGTAGCCCAGAATGCCCGATCAGGAGTCGTTCCTTGAGGTTCCAGTTTCCCAAAGTCAAGCCTGTAATTCAGGTCTCCAAGCCAGAATACATGGTGAAACTGGCTGAGTAAATCCATACTTTGTAGTCCAACCCGCATTGACATTGCGATCTGCCTAAAATTGCTGTTACGTGTCTCGCACTGCCCGACATGAGCAGCGAAGTGGCAGTTCACAAAACATAAACCTGTATCCCAGAATTTAAACGCGATGCACACACCTCCTTTGTTGGCCATAACATTACCAACTCCTGTCGCCTCACTGTCATTATCAACTTCAGAGATTGCCTTCTCAGCATCGTCACGAACGAAGACCACAAGTCGCATCTGCCCACGTGATGTTGCATGAACAAGCTTATAACGCTCACCAAAATGCGATTTCAATGTAGCAGTCCAGTCCTTGCTACACTCTGTATACGGAGCACGGGGCGGATAGTCACATTCCTGAGTTCCTATGGCAATGATCTCAAAAAAAGCGTCGGTGGGTAGCCAAGGAGATAGGTCTGCTGGAGGGCGAGCATTTCCGACATTCCACGTGCCCACGAACGCTGATATGGTCTGTTCCGGTTCTGCCATACCAACGATAACTTGCATGTACAGCTTTCCAGGCATGAGTCTATTGCCGCTTTTGGAGTAAAGATCGTACCACTTGGTCTCCACATCCTTCCGCCCAGCTTGCTCCTGATAATGTAGGTTTCAACACAAATGTTAACAACAATTTCTATCGAAAGAAAACTAACAATCATGAGGAAAGCTTACGTGAAAACGTTCCCGTAAGGCGTACATTAGTTCAATGTATCCAGATGCTGGTAAAACATCGAAGTGAGGGCTTACAAGAAGACCCCTCGTTCAAGTGCTAAGTCATAAGAAGAAATGACAAACAATTTTCATAGAAGAAATAGAAAAATGGTGAGGCACCCAGATTTCTACCTCGAGCAAGTTGAGAACACACAGATTATTGATGTGTCCAAGGGCTTCTTCGATACCAAGCACCCCTCTTGCCACAACTTGAAGTGTTATTTGAGCACTCTTCAAGTCCCGAACATCGAATGTAAAACTCTGGTTCACATTAAGAATTCCATCCTGCAAATAATCCAACCAGCGCTTCCTTATGTTTCAGACTTGTCTTCTAGACAGGTAGTTATCATGTGCAAGATCAGCTATAGCCTATAAAAATACGGCTGCCAATATACACCAAGAGAAGTTTTTAAGATCTTGATCACAAATATCGACAGGGCGATTCACGAAAATTCTTTTCTCTTCTTCTTTTTTACCTGATTGGAGCCAATTTTAATGTCCTTTGATTTTCTCAGTACTTGTTCCACCCGAACTTTGAAAACAGGGTCTCTGGCGTCGGGTCCAGTTGCAGTTCTCTTCAAGTCCTTTGCAGCAATTATAGTCACTGTCACTCGGCATGCTCTATCTGTGCTTGTGACATGAGAACCATTCGATCCTGAAGCTATGTCCTCAAGATCAAAAAGACGGCCATTGCTCCCTCCCGAATGAGATAACTTGTGCACCTTGTTCCTACGATGTTCTAATTTCGCCCCTACTCCAACCCTGAAGGAACCCGCCTGTGTAACCTCTTGGAACCTCGGAGTGCCGTCCTGGGATCCTGTGGGCGAAGACTCGCCAATCTTCGTAAGATTAGATCCTTCCATTTCTCAATTGTTGAACTCCCACTCACCCGCATCTAGGCAGATAATTGGTAGAACAGAAATCAAAGCGTTTCTCGACCAGGGCGCAAAGCAACGCCGGATAAGAACTAATCGAAAGAAAACTAGATGTAACGCTTAGTTCAGATACCGATGGCCTGCTTTCTCTCTTCCCAAGCTTCCCAATAGGCGTCCTACATACTGTGCATCAACAACCCAACAGATGATCAACACCAGTATGACAAATTCAAGCAAGGAACTATTCCAGACCAACAAGTCCCTGCTTACTTAAACTTATCCTCCTGTGACAAAAAAAAAAACATTAATAAACCAGTTTTCTATGTCAATATTGATATCCCCTGAAACCTGAAAAGATTTCGAACCTAATCCCAGCATCGCAGCTCTTGTCGAATTCAGTATTCTTCAGAACACTCAAAGCAAATCGTCTCTCAAAATTCAGACATCAAAGAAACGAGTAACCATACTTATCACCAAAAACTCTAGTGAACAGAACTCAAAATTCTCCGGTATCCCACTGCATCCACGACTCAATGAAAATCAACATAAAGTTATATAACAACATGACGCACACACAAACACACACAGACACACACATAGACAGAAAAAAATAGCTTTCATGAACCCATGCCACTACAATACCAAACCCATCGAAAAACAGACAATCAAATCCTCCAGAGAAGAGCGTCCGAGCAAGGCACCTTCACGAAACACGCTACCGACAACAGCAGAAGTCGAGGCACCACAGCTGACAGCAATTGGCCGGCGAAACGGTTGCCGCTTGCTCCCACGAAATTTTTTGCAACTAGAAAGGAAACAGACCCCCCGGTTCTCACAAGCTCCAACTTAAGTACGCGATCACAAGAACCCTCCCGGGCAAGACGCCATTCGCCATGACGCACATCAATGGATCCCACACCTTCCACGTCACAGCCAACCAAACCGAAAAAACCTTAAAAAAAACATAAGCCCACTAGAAAACAGCCCCCTCACCACCTCTACCCTTTCCGCTCCGGCTCCACCCCCGGCCCCAGCCTCGGTGCCAAACTGTAGCCCCTGACCCACCCCAAAGTCATCATCATCATCACCATTGCCCACAAAACCCACATCAAACTCCACCTCCTCTCAGCTTCTAAACCCTCACTCCTCCAAAATCAAACCCTACATTTCATCTCCCTGTCCCAAAAATTCCACCCAAAGTTCAAACCCACCCAAACAAACAAACTTCCCTTTCTGTGCCCAAACTCTAACCTAACCACGGCTCATAAGAAATCTACTCCAGACTAATCCCATCTCTTCACATTCAAGCTATTGGGCTGTCATTCAGGCATCTGGAGACAAGCAAACAACCCTAGCTAATGGCGAAGGAGTGAAGTTGTGATGTTGGTGTTGATGAATCCTCGATATCGGAGTCTAGCTTTGTGTGTGATGATGGTGGTGCACCATGGTGGCAGCATGTGAGACTAACTTAGAAAGGCGGAAGGCATTGCAAGCGAGAGAGAAAAAACTAAGTAGGTCCTGGTGTGATCTGACGGAGGGAGGGAGGGCTCATGTGATCACTGGCATGGCATGGCATGGTTAGAGACAAATTGCGTCTGTGCATGCTTGTATCTCTCTCTCTCTCTCTCTCTCGCTCTCCTTCTCTCTCTGTGTGTGTGCCGTATTCCAGTGGACGCATCGTACATACGGTTTCATTCGTCGTATTTCAACTCTGTTTTAGGGTATTTGTGGTCGTATTTTGGGACCATGTTGGTTGAATTTAGTTGTAGTATTGATGGATTTGGTTATGTTTTTGATGGATTTGGTTATGTTTTTGATGGATTGAGGTGGTATTCGTTAGTTTGGTGAGTAGGGGTGTTTCATCTAGTTTGCTTCGTTGAGCCTTGAGGGGCTGTTTTTCTTGAGATTTGTTTAAGACAGTGTTGGGCTGTGTAAATGGGAGTCGTTGGGAGTAATGGGGTGGTTTAGTATTTCTGGGAGGCACATGACTTATGGAATGGAATGGAATGGAATGGCTGGGTCCCATGGAATGTTGTCGTAACTTATTGTTGCTAACAACTTCGAGGAGAGCCCAACTGGTCTATTCTTCTTTTGTTTTGTTTTTTTTTTTTTTTTTTTTTTTCCTTTTTTTTTTTCTTCTTTTCTTTTGGATAATTTTGAAAGCCGCAATTGACATCTTTTTTGGTTGAAGCCATTTTTTGCAACATGAAATTTTGCTGGAAATTTGGTCTAGTGAATTAGGCAGGTTGTGTAGTAGATGCAATTTGCTAGACGAATGATTTGTTACAGAAATGGCCGAACAGAGAGTTTGGGAAAAATAACTTCTGCAAGCAAGGAGTACCTTGATTGGTTCAGTGTGCGGTTAGTTGTGATGTAAATTCACCATTGGAATAATCTTGCTCTAGTTTAATAAAATTTTGATTATTTTTTAAAATGAGAACTTGGGCTTAGATTACTGTAGCATCCTTGCATATTGGGCAAAAGATAATTTGTCAGAAAAATTAGTTACCTTCAAGATCAGTTTTTTTTCTCTATCCAACTATTTCCATACTTTTCTGACTATATATTTTAATAATGTTTTATTAATAAATAAAAATTGATCCACTGAAAAATCTTCGTATATGACAAAAAACAATTATGGCAATCAATGGAAGCTTAAAAGTAAAAAGGGGTAAAGAAAACTACAATCCTACAAGAGATATTTACAATGTAAAAAGTAAATATTCTTAAACTTTACATAAATGGTAAATCTCTAATTAATTTTTAATTTATTTTAGAATGCTAAATCCAAATACGTCATTTTTTTGAGTTGCACAAGGATGATTTTCAAAGAAGAAAATTATTGAATAAAAAGGTACCCAAGTAGGCTGGGAAGGGTAGCAGATCCAAACTGACTTTGTCCAAGAGGATGAGCCACAAATTCTAAACTTGTTGTCCATTCTACATATCCATTGCTAATGTTTGGAATATCAATGAACTGTGCAGTACAGCCCTGAACAGTAGAGTTTGTTAGCTTGTGTGCCTGATATTTTGAAACAGTTCAGGAACCCTTGATGTGTGGTTAGCATGAAGTCTTCACACAAGAATAATTTAAGGTAGGAACACCCAAAATTGCCACCGTCCTTAAATCGCTCAAATGTACCATAGCATTTCATTTCAAGGTGGAAATGTTGATATTTAGTACATTACTTATTTTTTTAGGTCATAATGAATAAGGGATGTACTAGTCACCTATATTTTTGAGCTACTGTTAAGCATTTGAGCAATTTTCGAACAGTGGCGATTTTACAGCATCCTACCTTATTACAGAATCATAAACTTCTGTGACATGAACCTGGAACAATGGAACCATGCTGCTTGTGCACATTAGGAATGCAAACTCATGGAACGGGCAAGTGGTTGAGTTGGAATTCGTAACCTAAGTTACATCCTGAATTGCTGCGTATGTTTGGTTGCATGAATGCTGACTCACTGATCTACATCATAAATCTCCAAATAGCCACTTATCTCTATGGCCCAGGCTGGTCACCGCGTTTCCTGGGGCGAAGTCAATGATGTGAAATGTATGCAAAGGCTCCTGAGGACATAAGTTGGGCCTGTAATGTGTTTCATATATATATATATAGGTAACTTTGGTATTAAAATACCAGCGTGAATAAAGGGCCCTTTAATCCGTAAGAATGTTGGTTGTAGGCCGTGTGACCTACTCAGACAATGTGTTTCAAATAATGTGATTGTCTTTGAAATTGTTATAAAAACCTTGTGTATAATGCAAAATTTTGTTTCAAAAACATATAAATTTTGTTGGATAAATTTTAATATGTTTTTTACAAAATGTTGATGAGCTATAACATTTTATTCATTTATTTGTATATGCTTATAGAACGTTTTTCTTTGCGTGTTAGTACTAATATCAAATTGGCCATCTGACATTTTGCAACCCCCATGCCTATGCACATGTTCAATGATTCACTTCAAAGTTTTGTCTTCCCCATTTTTCCATTGAATTCAACTTTATCCTTCATGGTTTGACTTTATTTGATATTACATTGTGCCACCATTAACTTCAAGAAATAATTTTAGCTTTCTTCCCAATACCAAGATTTAAAATTTTAATTATTATTTTAATTTCTTCTCACTTGATCATGGTCTCAAGTGTGAAGAGACCTTACTATATACAAAGTCAAGTAAAACATGTAGAGTTCGTGTTAAAATTATTGCAAGGGTTAATTTAACCCATCTTACAAGATAATCTTTGTGTACAAATAAATTGAAGCACAAAAAACTTCACAAGTAGCAGCACTTGGCTGCACAAAAATCTTTGCCGTTCACTAAGAATGTCGTCAACCAACAAGGGTGGCTTTTCATGAAATTTTGGACCCAACAGAAAAATTTCAGCGGTACAGTAATATTGATTCATTACTATGTGAAGATTTTCTCCTAGAATTTCTTGCCGCCCAATGAGTAGGCAGTTGACACCCGGTGGGATAACTCAGAAAAGACAAAGGAATATTGACATTGCAGTGCCTAGACGAGTTCTCCATGTCGTACTGCCTACAGACCTCGGCAAAAAATCCTACAATATGAAGTATCAAATTGACCCCAGTGAACGTGTTGATAAAGGAACCATATTCAAGCCACCTTGAATGGTAAGTATTTGTGCAGATTGATCGGAAAGTGTGTTGTACCCGCAGCGTTTTGTTGCGTTCGTGTCTCAAACAAGCAACAGCGCCATGAGTTTCAACTGTATCTCATCAGACTGTCAATAAAAGTAGATGGTACTGTGAATTGGGGAGCAAGATTGTCAGAATGAGAGCACAGTACAATGTACAATGTACGCTGCAATGCTGCACCAAATAGCTTATTGCACCCATACTGGTTAGAACTGGAGCAATTTTTATTGTATTTAATGTGTGAGTTCCTTACTATTTTTGGATAGGATTTGAAAATAAAAAAGGTATAAGAGTTATTTATAAACACGCCCACTTTATCACTCAAAATATCCGCTACAATCTCACTTTATTCATTATTTTGTTAATATTTTCTATTGGAGTGGCGAAGGGTCTCATATGCATTCTTTTCCTCTATAAACTATTCAGTCTCATGGTAGCGACGTGCCATCTGCCTATATGCGTACTTCATATCAACTGAGCTCCCTTCCACATTCACACCCGACAACATCCTTCAATACCTGAGTTGTATGTTAGGCTGTGAAAGTCAAATTTTAGACAATTTTTATTTTTTTAAAAAAGAAAAAGATCAAATATTTGCATGCTTTACTGATAGTGATTTTTTAATTAATTAACTACTTTCTGTTTTACACGAAATTGAATTTTCATGACAAGATTTCTCCATATTATTTACAAATACAAGGTTCATAGTTGTGTTGTACAGAAGAAGGTAACATGAGGATATTCCTCAGGAATGAATGCAGAGGAGTTGAGTAACTTACTACTCTTCACTTGCATATGGACTCACTGGTAGAATTTCATTGTAATTTGGACATGTATTTCATACTTCACACAACTGAGACTCACCTGGACTCCTAAAACTTATTTACAGACAGCTATTTCTTTACTCCAGTTGCGCCTCTCAATTCATGATCAGCAATAACATGCCTGACCTGATACTCTATCAATGGTACATGGGTCAAGTCTTTCCGCAATCAAGTGATGTGAGAGGCCACCTAATCACATTGGGTTACTCACCAAGCGCACGGCAACTCGTAGTGGACAACACTTGGATCAAATGGCCACGTGTTGAGATTTCATGGACCCATTCCAATTCTGTGGGCACTAAATTGTTGTGTTGTCATTTTTCAATTCATGCTGATGCCAAAGGTAGTCACTGCATATGCATTGTGGAGGTCAAGCCTCAAGAGAGTGGGCCAATATTGAATGTTTTTTTTGAATAGTCTTGTTTTCTCAGGATACTCCAAGTTTTGGATGCTACACAACAAGAAATGCTGTGTGGCAGACATGACTAAATTATTGTGGCAATACTCACCGAGTCCATACACATGGACCAATGGACTGAAGGAGTGCACAATCAATTGACACTCTGTCACGGACCTATGTGTTTTTGCAAGTATACATAAGATGTGATGCATAACTGAGTGATCAATAAGTTGTTCACCAGTGATGGAAAAATAAAATCATTTGAGAATACAAGTACACTAGGTGCACAAAATTCAGGCGCCTTGTGACACTTTCTCTTCACCTACCATGAGTGTAAAGGATGCATGGCCCATTAAGTTTGATGACGTACAATTGCATCATGGACCTTGTAAGCCTACAAAGAGATGGAATGTAAACTTGACATCATAGGAAATAAAAAAGAACCGAGTACACAAGCATTTCAACATATATCAGTAAGAATGTTTTTCCAGTCTGCATCAGTATGTTTACCAGTAGTCTTTGAGTGCCCAGTTTACAAATCAAGAGCTGCTTTCAAACGTGTGAAAATGCATAAACCAAGCAGAAACATAGCCAAGCACCTGACTGGATAACACATATTTTTGTTAATATTACTATCAAGACACATAACCTAGCCCAAGTTTACCAGTTTATACACATGAACTGTTGAACACATTCACAGCAAAGTGACTGCAGTATGAAAGACCCAGTTCCTAGAAGATAGAGATATGTTGGGTTTGTCCCATTAATTATAGGTTTCATAATGAAGTAGGACATTTACATTTCTGTGACAATACCAAAACCTGTTCACCTTCCTAGTTTCACATTCCAACCCAAATTTATAAGAGTTGATCCAGAGTGCTATCTTGCCTACCTCAATAATTGAGGGGTACACGGCCCACAGGCAGGACCTAAACCAGCCTCAGTATATGCTACAATCTAAAATAAAATTATGTGAAGAATAGATGACAAAAAATGGAGTTCAATCCAACAACCTATTTTGAGAACCAGAATAATCATGATCAACGTCTATAGCACTAAAACTGTTGTTACGTAACTGATCATGATAAACTTCAAGTTTTCCAATAGCCTCAGTAATCAGTGGCCGAGCAGTCTCATGCTGCGCAAATAACTGAGATAACTGGCTGGCGTGAATAGTCGAATTCAGGACATGAATGACATTGGCCTTTTGTAAGACTTCACTATCAGGAACATTCAAAGATAGATAACAAAGAAGTTCAAGCGCAGCAAGTTGTGAATCTGAGTACCCAAAGTTCAATGCAAGCACAATTGCTCCGTCCACCGCTCCTTCGTGAATGATGTTTTTCGAGTGCTCCAAATGCAAGTAATTCTCATCACTGGCAAACCTTGACAGAGCAGCAGCCGCTTCAGTGGCAACTTCGACAACTTCCTGGTTCTGGTCGTCCACAACCTTGGCTAAAGCTTTGGTCAGGGCTTTGATTGGAGCCTCAGCTGGTGCAGGGAAAATTCGAGCCAAACTTCCAATTGCTTTGCAACATTCTATCTGCAAACCATGGACAACGTTCTTGTGAGTAAGAACTCATTCGTAGGAAAGCATAAAACAAATGGTTTAACAAAAACTGCTGCAATCCCAAAGCCCAATCATTTTTTTTGTTGCACTGGTATGAATCCTGCCAGCAGGAAACTTAAGCTGGAACAAGAAACCGACATGTACATTTAGTGTGCTTACTGATTCACTTGCTACTTGCCTGTCGCTATTTGTTCATTCAATAATTGATATTCTAGTTTCGAGCATATTAATTAAGATACAGTACTAGACTCTTTCACTAAACGTCCTCGACCTGGGGATCAGCACACCTGTTACAAGAAATTAGACTTTAAGTAACAAAAAGAAGAAAACTGGGGACCCCATCCTTAAAAATTGTTTGTCAAATAGGGTCATCTCAGATGCAAAGCTGAGAAAGAGAAGATTATACTTGGTGGAGACTAAAGAAGACTCCTGCTTAGTTTGATGTCAACTTCGGCTCACTCATTTCCTAACGTACACTAAGGTGGAACACAGGGTAGTGGGCCAAACTGGAGACCCAAAAGATTACACTTTCAAGGATGGCTTCAAAAATAGTAAACTAAAGGTCCACGTGATCATGAAGAGTGAGAGCACAGAACCTGAAGTTCGGGTTCTCCATTTTCGTCTGTAATTTGCATCAACAGCTGTTCGACTACAGCTTTAGCCGACGGCGAGTTCGTCTTAAACGCAGCTCGCCGGAGCTCAGAGTCCCTCCCAGCAGCAGCTGCGATTTCCTTGACAGCCATAACAGAATTATACTTCAACTCCCCTCCACTATGTTTCATAAGCTTTGCAAAGCAAAGCAATGCACACGTATCAGTAATGAGCTTGCAGTTCTTCACATGGTTCGCTGCCAATCTCCAGAGCGCATGCGCAGCCTCCACCTTCAACCCAAGCTTCACTTCAGGATCCTCCATATCCCGATGCGCTCTACTGCTCTGCCTCATAGGCCCATTCATTCTCGCACTCGAGGAAGGATTCTCTGAAATAGTTGGTGGAGCAGAGCTTCGTATCCGAGCCATCACTGAATTCGCCGCCATTGCCACAGGTTGCACCCGAGTATCCGAAATAGCAGAACTACCATGCCCATTCGCTCTCCCCACTGTACTCCTCAGCTGCGTCATATTCGTCCTCACAATTGCGTGAATACTCGCTGGCCCCTCCATGCCCTCCACTGTACTCGTCTGATGCGCAAGAAGCGCAACCAACAGCCTAATAGCACCTTGAGAAGCAAGCTCCCCTTGCGCTTCATCATCAAGCGAAGCAAACTTCGCAACAACTCGTGCAACTTGCAACTGCAATACCATCCAAACCAACAGAAACCTACCTGTCAAGCACTAATAACATGATTCCCTTATATCCCACAATTCATGAATGCTAAAATCTCTTGAAACATGTTGCCAGCAATTAAGGATTACCTGAACTTTCATGGAGGTGGAATGAGAAGCCAAAATGTGGGTGAAGACGCTGCTAGCGCCCTCAGTACGCAGCTGACGCACCCGCTCCTTGTCATTTGCAAGGAGCCCCAAAGCAAGTGCAGCTGCTTCCTGACCAGGGATGGTGCCCTCCTTGAGTAATCTCAGCAACGGCGCTGCTCCTCCTTCCTCAATTATGATCTTAATGTTACGCTCTGCACTCTTAGCTAGATTACCCAAGTACTCTGCACCCTCTGCTTTCTCATCCGGTGTGCCAACATGCACGATGGAGACTTGCTCCCATACAAGTGCCAAGACGGGGTCAGTGGAGGCGATGGGGGGCAACCCCGAGAATGCAGAGCGATCTTCTCCACTTGAGGAGATGTTGAGCAGCCATGTGACATCCCCAGTTGAGCTTTCCAGGAGGTAGTTCACTTTGCGGAAGTCGGTCGTGGTGGTGATGGTCATGACCCGCTTGAGCATCCCGCTGCGCTTGCACTTGCGCACCAGCCCCAGAGCGCGCTCCAGCGCTTTCAGAACCTCCAGCATGATGCGTCGCGTGGGTCGTTCATAGAGCCCTGCTGCTTTGTTCAGTATCACCGCCTGTCGTAGCAATTGGATCAGCTTCTCCACTTTGTTGTTGAGATCCGCGCATTCTTGTCGGAACGAGTCTGCTTCATCCACTGCTTTGCGTACCATCTCTGCGACCTTCAGGGGGAAATCCAGCAGATACTCCATCGTGAGCTCCATGTGATGGAGAACATACTCTTCAATTTTCGTCTCCATTTTTCCGCTTCAAAAAGTCCGATTCTAGTGCATTCAAGTTCGTTGGAACGGGTTGTTGGAGGTCTTTCCAGAAACTGCTAACCACACCTTGATTTGAAAACAACAATACACCAAAGAGATTTCAGAACATTGAACATAGGACATCAGACCTAAAACTACAATATGCATTTGCAAAAGCGAGCTCTCTCTCCAGCATCTAACATGCTACATTGCAACTGTTTGCTACTGTCACGACATCTAATGGTCCCTCACCTCAACCCTAGAAAGCACTAAATTCACAATTATCCCGACATATCACATGTAAGATCATCTCAAAAAACGATGGCGGCTCGAGAGTGGGGCTGATTGGGTCATACCAGGACTTCGACGCCCCCATCACCCTCCTCAAACCTGCATTACAGTGCAGAGGCAATTCATCACTCTCCTCCAGCCGGCAACTCCACCACATTGCACCCCAGATGCCCCACCTTAAACCACACCCACCGCAAGCAGATCTCGCCTAACCAAAATGGGTACTCACTCCAGAATCACGAATCTAATCCTGATACCCACTCAACATCCGAACCGCAAATGCCAACGACCAACTCAACCGAACCGATCTGCTGGCTCAATTCAACACGCTCCTTGACCCCTGGATCTACTTATACAATGCTAGACGAGTCTCTAAACATGCGCTCAACCCAGAAACCCACTCCATAGCAGGCCAAGGATCACCAACATCCTAAACCTCAAAGCTGGGACATAACCAAGCCCAGTCAAACAAAGCTGCTCACAAGCGCTGTCATTCCATCAAAACAATCACAATGCAGGAGCAACTTCTGATTCAGCTACCTCCAAACCTAAACTGCAAGCGCGTGAATGCTACCGACAAGTGACGGCTGCAAATGAAAAGCAGACTCTTGGACGAACAAACAAACACATAAACCAGGATGATCGAATAAACTACTGAATCCTGCAAAGTGCTTCAAGTGCGAGCTCAGACGAAGATGAAATCTAGAGCTGAGAGATGAAACTTCGCAAGCTTGAAAGGCTCACCGTTAACTTAGTAGATCTGTAACAAGATGGACTAAGTTAGATTTTGAGCGAAAGCCGGGCGGAACGCAGAACGTGTGCATATTATAATCCCGGCGTCAGGAATGAATACTGTGTGTTGGGAAGAGTCCCAGTTCAACGGATTACCGATTAAAATGAATGGAATCCGTCAAGTCCGCAGCCCACTTGATGGAGCGTCAAACATCGATCACAACCGACCAGATGGAGTGGGTAAATTTCTGCCCAGTCCATGACTCCATCGCCAGTTCAAACTTCGACAGCTTTCAACGATTTGCAGCTCCATCATCAAGTCGTTTGTTTATTCAACGCGGAATCCAGCCCAGGTTTGGAGCATGAGAGCTCTGGAATTGTTGGCTGCTTTAGCCTTTCACTGTAACATTCGTTTTTTGGGGATGATAGGTACTAGATACTAGATTTGAGGTACTGTGATGTACCAGTCTACTGGAGGGTGGTACTGTTGTTGTGTTCTATTTTGAGGGCGACTTTATCAGAGGGTGGAGCGGGTTGTGGACTTGTTCTCTGAAGGTTTTTGTCTGGTATTGTGTGAGGAGGTGATGATGCGTGAAAACGGGGAGAGTGGGTGGTGACGTAAGGTCAAGGTGGGGGTGAGTCCAAGAGGGGGATGATTATGGGGAATAATCGGTAGAGTGGATGAGTGGTGGTATCATTTCCTGTGTTGTGCTGGCAAACGCGGGGATTCGTGGGTTTGGCATGACTATTGAGTGCGGGTGAGGTGAGAGGGACTCGGGATTTGGTACTGTAGGATAGTACTGTAGGAGGAATGCCACCTGTTTGTTTTAGTTGAAACATACGGTATGAGGGAGGGAGAGAATATGGAAAGAGTGTGAATCTAGTGTTGTGGTTTGTTGGAGAGATTCGGAAACTGGAACAAACAGGAGGATATAGAGACTTGTAAAGAATGAAAGTGGTGTTAAAACGCATCGAAACTTGTGCGGGAATAATGATGTTGGTCTGATTTACAAATGGCTATCAAAATCTTATCTGCGCACTCAAAAGCACCCACATGGTCTTATCCGTTTGAGAGCGCCCTGCCTCAGTTGCTTCTGTGCACAAAACCTGGTCTTCCTAGTGCGAATGTTAAGAAAAATGAGTTTGACTCGGAGTCTTCATTCACTACAGTGATTCTTCTGCTTTCAGACTCTGTAGAAAACAAGATTATCATGAGTTTCGTTCCACGAAATCAAATCGAGGAATAAAAAACGGTTTTGAGATTTTTTTCAATGAAATACTGACCAAGGAGCTAGGCAGTAAATGGTGTCCAAAACGTGATGATCAACCAAATCCGTCCTTCACCAGGAAGGACACATAATTGCAAAATACGGATATAGACATCAGGATAAAGAAACGGAAGCATAAAAGATTGATGAGGCTGGTGAATCTTACTTGAGAGAGCTTTATCCAGTCATCAAGTACGGTATTAGCTTTGCCTGATCGTTGTACCTCCCGTGCGAGAGAAACACCCTCACCTAAATCTTTAACTAGTCCGCAAGCCATAAGTCCGGCTCCAGCATTCAAAATCTGGAACATATACATCAAAATTTACTTAATCATTTGTCGTGTATACATGATCGAACCAACGACGTACCAAACTGTAGACGAAGAACTCCAACTCCCTTTGAGGCTGACGTGAATCAAGATCAACTTACCAAGTTGTACATCAATATGAGCAAGAGTCAAGAATTCTTCGAATATCTTGACTTTAGGAATGACAGAAATTTCAAAATAAATGGCATTTCACATTGTCAGTGTAATTTAGATTAGAGTTCTTTTGTTTATGAATTTCGGAATTAACGACAAGAATGAATGGGGCCTTGTCTATAATCTCCTACACCATCACAGCAGTTCGTATTCATGTAAATGAACGAAAGTACTCACCAAAGAATCGGCTATAGCCCCCTGTTGACCAGCGAGGACGTCCCTCAAAGCCTTGGCATTGAAATCGGCGTCTCCACCTTTCAGGTCTTCCAAGGAGCATCTAGCTATGCCAAAATCCACTACACAACACCGAAGGACACATAAATGAATAAAATCCAGAAACAACTCACAATACCAATTGAAGTAGCCGGGTTTTGGCATTTTATTTGGCACACTTCCTCCAGATCTAAACCCGTGATGAAGAACTACACATCCTCTGGTAATTGCTGAAACAGTTAGAAATAGAAATGGTAGGGATCAACGGCTGTACATGGATCAAAAACAAAGCTTTCAATTTTTTCGGGTGTCACTTCCAGAACGCGTCCACCCCCTGTTCACGTGTACAACATTTAGTCCCAATATCACATCAATAAACAGCTTCCAGCAATTGCCAGTACCACTACATTATGTACAAGACTCAAATCTAATTCAAAAGGATATCCAACATCTACCACAATACGCGCAACATGAAATGTAAGAAAGCAGAAAGCACGACGATAACAATCCAGCAACGTGGCGGCAGAAGCATACCGAGTGGGCTCATTTCATCTAATCCCTCGCAATGGACCACCAGTGTGCGTTTTGTGCCGAAATGTTGCATAATCTTGGCCATTCTTTGCACCTACTTTATCACAAAGGAGCCACATCAGACCAGGGAGCATCACCATAGCAAATTCAAATTCAAGACAGAAAAATTTGAAACGGCTAAATCCAAGAACTATGATTCAGAAGGTCGATCAACAGCCAAAAAAGCGTAGGCTTCTAAGACATGTCTGAATTATTGCAACTATTCTAAAAATAAAAGGCTGAAAGCAATCGTATGACTAACCAAATTTTCATGGTACACGCCCACAATGGAGTGTGGTGCACGAGACGGGTTAAGCATCGGGCCAAGAATGTTGAAAGCTGTCTTTATTTTAAGTGACTTCCGAACTGGAGCCACGGCTTTCATTGCTGGATGATATCTTGGGGCAAATATGAACCCGACTCCAACATCTTCTACACACTTTGCCACTCCCTATACACCAAAACAAAATTCACAACGAAATATCCCCCCAATTTAAGTAAATGATCATAAGCACAATGAATGGTAGATTGTGGAGATATTAGATATGAATAAAGAAATGCACAAGACAATCAGAGAACATGTTTAAATCTACTGATTCGAACTCACGTTGAAGTAATGATAAGCAGTCTAGACGAAAACAAGTTAGACGTACCAAGGTTCCCAAACAAACAGAATGAACACACGCGCGAAGTTTACCTCAGGCCCTAGATCAACAGCAACACCAAGGGTCTCGAGCACATCTGCACTTCCACAAGCTGACGAGCTTGACCGAGATCCATGCTGTCACCATAGAGAGAGCACGTCAGAAACCACAACTTTAGTAAAATAATAAGCATATACTAAACAATTTGTTCCACCACGAAAACAGCACATGCATCTAAAAATCCTTACTAAACAAAAGCAAGAGATCACCAAGAAAGTAGAGCGTCTATCGTGCAGAGATAATAGGCAAATCAACCTTGGCAACTTTCGCACCACAAGCTGCTGCCAGGATACAGGACCCCGTGGAAATGTTCACGGTGTTTGCTCCATCGCCTCCAGTACCTACAATATCCAGAGATCCTGGAATAGTTCGCACCGGTACCGCACGCTTTAGCATTGCACTGGCAAGCCCTGTAACCTGCATGTATCGCAATAATATCAAGATAATAGCTCAAAACATCCCATCTCTCTTGCTCTGGTCCAAGCGCATAAAACAAAGATTGATTATGGTATCGCCTCGAGTTAATACCTCGTCTATTGTTTCGCCCTTGGCTCGTAGAAGCGCCAGAAAAGCCCCAATAACTGCAGGATTAGCATCCGCAAGGAGAGTCTCCATCACTCCTTCCGTTTGAGATTGAGTCAAGTCTGTCCCTTTGATAAGCTCCTCTAGAACCTATACACCCACCGATCCAACCATTCCCCAAATCAAATTATCAGCTGCCAGTACGAGTGACCACATTTAAACTTCTAGGGGCCCCAAAGAACAGATGAAATTTGACGGATATGGTCGTGATGCTACATCAAGGATTTAGTTCGAGATTCATACATTACAACACACACTAAGATAAATGATGTGATAACAATTCTTCTCAGGCATTCATGACGACAAGGCTCTAGCCAGTGGAACCCTAAAAGCTGAAACTTCTTGACAACATTCCGAGACTGAAGATTTACATGTAGACCCTCATTAACAGGCAATTTGCTTAACCCACTCCATCTCACTAGAATATGTCAGAGCTTGCTGAATATTATCAAGCCTTGCAGGAAAACAGTAAATCGACATTTAGCACTGCAACTCCTGTAAAATTATCACGACATTGATATTATTGATATTAAGTACTTCCTACTGTGCGCACAGGTTTAGTGAAAAGCAATTACAATTGCAGATACAGAATTCCAATTGCTTCTGCACAAAAAAAAAGAAGGAACTGACATCAACGGGGAAAAATCACCATCCTCTAAAATAATTTCAACACTCTCCCTGTAAAGTTAAAAATGATGGTCATTTCATTCTCAACAAAAATCTAGAATCGACATTGCCACCATCGAAACACGTCTACCGTGCTAATAATTTCCGAAAAAAATCATAATGCGGCGTCCACATTGACACGCCATTGTCACCATAGATCCAAAACAAACCTAAAAACTCGATCCAAACCTAACATTCCCACAGTAGATTCATGACATTCCACTAGAATCTCAAAACACAAAAACCAACTCGAATGCAGAATTCCAAATGCAGCTAGAGAAAAAAATAAATAAAGAAATAAAATAAAACCAATGACCTTTCGATCCAAATACAAAGCACAGCTTAGTAAACCAAACCGACCTCGCTGGTCGAAAATGTGACCCTCGGGGACTGCACGTTCACGGCCTGCAACCTGGCTCCAGCCACCCTGCCCTTGCCCCACGCCTTCAATTGCTGAGCTCCACCTTGTGGCGTCCTCCCCGCCCCCGCAACGCTCCCATTCGGCGCCCGCAGAGACGTCGGCAGCTTGGAGCCCAGAAACAAAGTGGTGGGCGCCATCGCTCCCTGCGCCAAACCGAGAGACGCAGAGATGACACCAGCAGTTACCCAAGTGAGGGAGCGGAGTCCTGATCCCGATTGAAGCTTCAAGATGGAATTCTGTAGCACAGAATTCCCTGCAGCGTGCGAAGATTGGCAGCCTCTCTGCAAACACTACTGTTTCTTTCCCCGCCAGGAGGAAGATGATGCTGCCTACTTTTGCTTTTTCATTTCCGTTTCTTTCTAAATGGCTCCTTCTGCGCTTTTCTTTTGATGCAGCTTTTTCCTTATGTTTTTGCTTTTCTTTGGGTTGTTTTTTGCGTCTGAGATTAATTTACTAGGATTTCAATCAATTTATTCACCTGTTCTTTACTTTCACTATTACAGTAGCGTGATATACTTTACCCAGATTTTGAGGTGTTGTGTCTGCTAGAGATAACAAATGGATTATTTGAAAGGATATATTGAAGGTGGAATTTCTAAGTGGTTTTGTAATTTGAACAATAATTTAATCTTTAAATGCTGAATGGTGTCTTTGGAGTAGAATGGTTTCAAAAAGTCATTACCAAGTATTACTTTTAAGAGTAGTTTAGAGATAATAGAGTTATTCTTCAAGTTAACATGAATTTTAGAAAGATTTTGATTGTATTGTTCATTACTCCAGATAGTTGGGAGACATGGAAGAGCTTGGTGGTTTCACCATGAACGATGTGTAAGAGCTTGGTGGTTTCTATATTCAAAAAAGACTAGTTTTGCCATCATTCCATCCTTATAAACTAGTTTTCTTGAGTTTAGAGGTCACTAAGCTCCTACACACTACACACTCAATGTGAAGAGACCACCAAACTCTTCCATATCCTAACTATTTAGAGTAAGCACTAGAATTATGTTTCATAGAACTCATGCTCTCTAAGTCAAATCCCGGATGCCTTTCCAAATAACGCAATGCATAAACAACGTCAATGCACACCGGGGCCGCAGAAGGACCGTGCATCTGATGAAGAGTGGCAACACATCAAAATCTAATGAACAGCAACAAGATGTCACCATTCTCTTGAACACCTCTCCATGCACCCAGCTGAACAAAAAATCATGAGCCCCAAATGACAGAAAACCTCAGCCCTCAACGTTACTAAATTACAGCTGCAATTGAATCTGTCTCTAGAAGAAGCAAACTCGAACAAGCCTCGACCTGTCAGATATTATAGTAGGCTCCTCATGCAAGCAACATCCCAATTTATTTAAAATGCATAAATTGGAACATTATCCCTACCACATACAAACTTGGCCCATGAAGGAACACGTAGAGAATCGTCCAACCAATGACCTCAGAGAATTTGAAGAATTCAGAATGTATTGAATCAAAGTGTAAGTATACAATGAGAAAAAAAGTTAGTGATGAAGGTCTGCTGCAATTCTAAAACTTGTACATGGTTGTGGGGCAAAGCAAAGAGCAAAGCACCTCCAAAGAGCAGACGGACCCTAAGCTTGGCCAATTACCCTAATTGAAGCGAAGGAGCGTCAAACGGCCGTTGGCTCACGCGACTCCTTCTCCGGGTCCTTGGGCGCTTCGATCTGCCTCACAGCAGCGTCCTCGGAAGGCATGTACCTCCGCTCCCTAAACTCCTTAATAGTCCAATTGGAGTTAATCTTCGCCTTGGGCGGCTCCATGACCTTCCCAATCGGCGCCACAATGTCCGGATTCCCATCCCCAATCACTCCATCCACAATCCCGTACTCCATCGCCTCCCACGAATTCATAAAATTATCCCTATCCGTATCCAGCTCAATCTGCTGCTCCGTCTTCCCCGTCAACCGCGCCATAATCTTCTGCAGCTTATACTTATGGTACATCATCTCCCGCACCTGCAACGCCCCGTCAATCGCCGTCCCGCCCGCGCCTCCCAACGGCTGGTGAATCATCACCCGCGCATTCGGCATGCAGTACCGCTTCCCCTTCGTCCCCGCCGCGAGCAGAAACGCCCCCATCGACGCCGCCAGGCCAAAGCACACCGTCGACACATCCGCCTTGCACAGCTTCATCGCATCGTAAATCCCCATCCCTGCCGTCACCGACCCCCCGGGCGAGTTGATAAACAACTTAATGTCCTTGGTCGGATCCTGCGCGTCCAACAACAACATCTGGCTAATAATCACATCAGCTGAGAAATCATCCACCTGCGAGCCCAGAAACAAAATCCGCTGCTGCAGCAGCATCGTCCCCGGGTCCAGGTCCTGCAACCGCGCAAACTGCTCTATCCCCCCCGGCGGTGCCCCCGGCCCCCGCATCGAAACCCTAGGGTAAGCATCCATAGACGAAGCTCGAGCTACCATCACCCTCCCCCGCTGAGAGCCACTCCATCGCTGCAATTGGCGACTTCCCGAGTGCGGACTCTTCCGGCTAATGGCAGCGTGTGAGTAGACGGGCGTGGGCAACTTGGTGCCCAAGAAGAGCGTCTCCATCGCTCCCGAGCAGTGCGAGATGGGAGACACTGACGAGGGGTTTGGGGTTTGCTGCGAGGATAAGAGTCCTGCCCTAATTCATGGACATGGAGCGCAACTCAATTCCCTTCCCTTCGAACTTGAACTCAAAACAGGGGAGCTTCGTCTTTGGTGGTAAGTTGTGTGTGCTTCGGATGATATCCGGGGAAGGAGGTGCGGGTATTAGTGTGGTATAAACTGAGTATTGGGCAGGTGTTGGGGTAGTCGGAAAGGGGGAGGAGATAAGGAGTTCCAGGGATGGTTCATGGAGGTGGAGTGTAGTTTGAGGGAGGCGTGAATTTCCACAGGGTTGGTGCACGGAAGGGAGTTTCGAATGCGGTGCTGTTGGGCATTTTCTTGTTCACAGACTTTGATTTGATTTGTTAAAGGTTATTATAATAAATATTTAATAAATGAAATTTTTATTATAATGGTATTGTTTTTAAAATTATTTTAACAATACCATTATAAATATTTTTTAAATTATAATACCCTTATATAAAACAATTTTTAAATACCATTATTTAAAACAATTTAAAAATACCATTATTTAAAATAATTTTTAAAAATACCATTATTTTAAAAAAATTAAAAATACCGTTTTTAAAAAGAATACCATTATTTAAAATGATACCATATTCATTATAATGGTATTTTAAATTATTTTAAATTATTCTAAAATTATTTTTATAATATCATTTATAAAAATAGTTATTTAAAAATAAATACCATATCAAAAACAATTATTTTAATACAAATATTATTATAATACCATATCAAAAATACCATTATAACCATTATAATCCCATATCAAAATATCATATAGCACAAAAAAAGAATTATAAATACTGTGAGAAAAAATTTGATCTAATTTAGATGAAAGAATTCAATCTAATTTAAGCGGAAGATCCGTCTCTACGTCTCTAGCATCGCTCTTTTGGGACGAGCCAATTCCATGGCCTCTTGTCGCCCTCCGCCTTTTTCTTCTTCCTCTCATCTCTTTTCTTCTCCTCCTTTTTTTTATAACTGAAATCCTACCTATTTTGATTTCACTATCTTCTAGTGACATACCCTTCAATCCAAAAAAGATGTTGATTCCTATCCATGTACCTATCGCCACTCCGGCCTCGAAGATGGCCCATGATTCACGTTGTGAACAAGGCGTCGCTCTCCATTATTGCAGATCTCCAAGCGCATCTGGAATCTTTAAGAGCATTTAAGGCACATAAAGATAGGTTGTGTGGAGCTTTTGTTATTATAATACTTGAATGGCACCCGGTCAATGGAGTTGCACTTAGGGCAATGTCTAGGTGGGTCTCATAGTTCTTCCGGATCCACGTCCCGTTTTTTTGCATACTTCATTCCATATTTCCTGCCAGAGCATAAGGCTTAGCTCCCGCACCAACTTCCAGGTGCAGAAGTTTGCCGTAGTATGAATTCACCTTACAAATTCAAGTTTCTGCTGGATTACTTTTTCCAGTGTCGAGTATCTACATTGTACTGTGATCACCTCTTACGGTGGAATCACATGAAAGCTTCATCTTCTCACCTATTTCAAAGTAGAACGAAGACTGAAGACCAGTGGTGACCATGGTGGTCTATAATTGTTTTTTTTATATTATATTTATTTTTTATGGTATTTTGATATAAAATCATAATGGTATTATAATGGTATTATAATGAAATTAACAATGCTCTCAATGTTTAAAATGGTATTTTTGATATGGTATTATAATGGTATTTGTATTAAAATAATTGTTTTTGATATAATATTTCTTTTCAAATAATTATTTTTATAAATATTGCTGTTAAAATAATTTTAAAATAATTTTAAATAACTAAGAATAGTAACATAACCAATATTTTAAATAATGGAATTTTAAATAATGGTATTATAATTTAAAAATATATATTTTTATAATGGTAATGTTAAAATAATTTTAAAAACAACATAATTATATTAAAAATTAAGAACAAATACCATTATAATAAAAATAATTTTAAATAATTTAACATTATAATTGTTCTTGATGTGATTTTTGTTTTAAATTAATTATTTAAAAACAAACATCATTGTAAAAAAATGGAATTTGGCAACCGATGACAGTGTAGGTTACATTTTGTATATGGCGTTATGTTCATAGACTTTGACTTGATTTAATAAACTAGTTTAGAGTTTAGAAACCACATACGTTTATTTCAGGAGTGAAACTCATATTTCATCTTTGCTTATTTGCATTCTTTTTTAATTTTAATTTTTTTATATTCCATGTCCTTGAATATCCAAGGCCGTTTTGAATCATTCTAAAAGCGCTTTTAAAAATTACTGTAATGATAGCCAACAATGAAGAAGTTCATTTTCCCACCCACTATTTTATATCCCATGATATAATCAATCTGCTATAAGACAATTATGCACTCTTAAGTGTTACAATGTAGATTATTAAAAAAAATTTAAAAAAAATTAAAATAACAGTTGTTGTATTTCTAAAATCTAAATTACTAAGCCTTATTAGTATAGAAAATTATCTACGGGAATGCTACACAGAAATAAATCATAGTTTTATTTATTTATTTATTTATTTATTTAATATATTTTCATTTGCTAATGGGAAAAAAATTTGGGGTATAACTTGAATTGAACAACACTTATGCACAAAGATTATATTATTGGCTTTGGATTATGATAGCTTGATTTTGGAAATGAGAAGATTAAGTGAAGAGATGAAGAGATATTATTCTGGAAGGTAAATTTGAAGATGGAATGACAATTTTTTGTAGAATTGGCCTTCGCTTGAACCAAGCTATTAAGCAATATAAGATGAGTCATTACTTTAAAAATAAAAACAATAATGTTTAAGTTATTCATAATTTTGGGGTTTTAATGATTTATTTAATACATATATGGACTTGATATTATACTTATCATATATAACATGGAAGATTTTATAGTAAATCCATATGAAACTTTAATTGAACAAAATTTCCATTAATAAATAATAGAAAAATAAGGCCTATAAATAGTAAGTGGACTATTTTAAATAAGCAAATAATTATTTTTTGAAATATGTGGCTTAATACATATGTTATCTTCAATGTATGAGCTATAATTGACAATAGGATTAAAATGGGTTATTAAAAGCTAAAAGCTTCTTCAATGTGGAGAATGAAACAAGATATCAAATAGCTACAAAAGGCATGTAATCTTTTAGTAGTGTAATACCAAAGAATAATGCTTTCTATGAAATTGGATATATTAATATAGAATATATAAGATATATTAATATAAGATATATAGAATATATTAGTGTAAGATATATAGTAGTACCAATTCTTGATCAGTGGAATATGCTCTCCCTAAAAGAAGAGGCCTATTTAACCAATGGACAAATTAACGACACTTCTGAGAATCTTGTTACCTCCTCAAAAGTGACACTCAAATCAATAATGCATGAATAAGGCAAATTAACCAAAAACGGTTAAAATAAGGGAATTCGACCTAAAGGTATAGAGTTAGAAATAAGGTGAAATTTTTTTGAGATGAAGAAGAAGAAATGATGAAGAATACAAGTTAATTGTATTTTTATTCCCTGTAAATAATTATCTATAATTTTTCAAAGTGGGAAGTTTGTCAAAACCCCTTCTTGTATACTGGACTCTTCCTTAACCAAATGTGATGGTATTCTAAAACCGTTAACTAATATCACGGAAAATTAAACATAAGACTACTAAAAAAAGTAGAACTTGACATTATGTGGCAAAAACTGTCTGGGCCACCAAAACTTGATTGATCCACCAAAACCATGCAAGATTTCTCTGTTTTTGGGAAACTTTATTGTGCGCCTTGAGGGCATTCACAATTTTTGGTTTCTCTACCTTGTAACACAAGATTTGCAGCAGGAGCAGGCCAAAAATAATGTACAAGTATGAACGTATACTAAAAGACATCAAAGAAGAATATTACATTTGTCTGGTGGCACTGTACAATTTTCTCAAAATCTAATCTAGTATTACACCTAAATCTCAGAAAATCAAGGTTCTGCACAATAACAAACACAACAATGTATTGCAACTGTGCACTTCAATCAATGAAGAAATGTAAGCTGTGCTTCTACTAGCAGTATGTATTCTTTACTCTTCAAGTAGGAGACGGCTAAGAATCTTTTGATGGATCAATATGCAACACCACCACTTGCACCTTCACCATCGTGTCGAAGACTTTCGGTAAGCCAATAACCATCCCAATTGCCTCCAACTCTCTGTACAAAAGCCAGCAGATTGCAGTTAGATAACTAGGACTTCCTTCCAAAAAAAAGAAATAAAGAAAAGCAGAATACCAAAGAGAGTATTTCTATGAAAGATATTTGACAACTGTGAGTAACGCATGGTGAAATGTTGGCATCCAAGCCATGTGAGTACCTGGACAAGAGTGAATTCGTATACCTCTTCTTCCCCTGGTCTAGCTCCAACTATCCGCACTCTTTGCTTAAAGCAATGCTGTTAAAACATCCAAAAACCACGGCCATCCTAAATTCCTGAAGATGAACAAATAGGTTCCATGCAGATACAATACGTAATAAAATTCATTGCAATACTTGACCAGATACAATGTGAAACTACAAGGGTCCATACGTCAATACCTCGTTTACAAAGAGGCTGCTCAAGATGTGACGATCCGTGTGGCCCAATAAAACACGGAAGGAGGTGTGATGGAGAATGCGCCTGAACCTTTCGAACTGGTTCTCACACATATGCATGACAACGTCAAGTTCACATATATAACTGATTTAGCCTACACACATAAGCAGATTCTTTCTGATTGATAGAATTCCCTGGGGAATTTCACAAGAGGCATTGCTTTTAACTCGTTCTGTTACTTCATGGCGAAAAAGTTTACCGATCCTTTACCTGGCCTAAATCAAAAAGTGGACCAAAGTACTCGGAGCGCTTGAACGGATCAAAACCTGCAAACTGCAGACAGCTGAATGATGTATTTACCATGATGAAGGCTTATTTATCAATTCACAGAAAGTGATTTCCATCTCCACCTCAGTATGAGGTCGACGTTTGAAAATGCATCACAAGACGTACGAAAATCTCAGTGCCGGATTCTTTTCCTTATCCAAGAACACTAACGAGGAAGAGCAAATGATTTGTTGCTCAACTTCCAAGGACGTGGTATGGAACTATTCAGATTAAATTTCAGTCATCTTAAGAGTTGCTTGGCATGACTAGCCTGATAATTTACACGACAACTGGCTCAAGCGAAAGAATGATATTTCATACCCTGTACATAACTTCGATGCCGTGATCTGTATAGGGAATGTCATTGTCCTGAAGAGCATTTAGTTGTACAAGCGTGACCTGCTCAGCTGACAACTACATACTCTCCCGGTTAAATGCTGCACACAACATATAGCTGGCACCTTTGAAGAAACTAAACGAATGTCACGACCATCACTGAAGTGGAAAACAGGGAAATGATAATGATACAGACTCGGCTTCCAAGCCTCACACTAAACTTGGAAGGAAACTGGCATTGTAAGGTGGATCAGCGAACTTACATCGAATTTAGGACCAATTGGTTTGTTAGGCTTTGCCCTGCAGAAAACAACATCACTAGGATCAATACATCCATGCACATCTCTCAGACGTTCCAATCTCTCTGCAACAAGACTCATATACAATAACTCAATGCAATGTCGAGATAAATGAGTTCTAGAACGTGAACTAGCACCAACCAGCCCACTCGGAAGAATCTAGCAGTGGTATTGTTGAATTCTGTAAGGTTGAGATGGCAAATGGTAGAAACGCTTGATAGATGTGCCCTTATCTCTCACTTCTACAATTCCTCATTCTCGGTAGATGGTTTCTAACCTAATTTTTCTGAAACTATGACATGAATCGAGCTAGAGCCCACTGCCACTGGCTCTAGAATTAAATGTATATACATTTGAACTTAGGGCAGCTTGAATCGTTAAAGAATGCACAACTACACAATGAGTTAATGTATAATTATCCTTCCGAAAACATGATGGACCACAAAATGCCGAGAAAACTATGTACGATACATATGTATATACGTCACTAAAGCAACTGCTATGGAGGAAAAAATAAAATGCCAGACATTACTAAAGAAATTGGAGACAAAAAGGAAAAAGTAGGTACCAAGCTGCTGGCAGAAAATCAGGTACTTCGGCTGCTGCAACAATGGAAGACCTCCGAGCTGATCCAGAATACATAATTTTCTTCATCAAGTTTCTATTCGATACCCTGGAGAAGTGAGCACTCATGGGGCAAGCAAAAACAAAATTCCGCCATCTTGGCAGTGGGGCAAAATCCAGCGGGCAAGAGGAAGCTCCCAGAGACGAAGACAAGCAGAACGTCACTCCAGCCATCTCCGTCAATTCCCAACCACTCTCATACACTAATCGCTCTTGCAAATGTCCTGTAACCCGTCATCCTTCACACATAACCTAAATTCAGCTTCCAATTCACTCGCTTAGATGTGATCGCAACCAGCCAATTCCCTTCAACTGAGTGAAATCCCCACTGAACCCAATGAACCCACTTCACCTAAATTGCCTTACCCCACAGCTACAAAATCTGCAAATGCTCGACGAAATCGGCGTTAATTCAAGCAACCCAACTCCAGGATTACTGTGGAGTAGATGCAGAGAGCGAGGTGGCAGATACATGGAAAGTGGAATTGCATTACCTAAACCGCAGTGGAAGCGAGGCATCGGCCTGCCAGATCGGCATTCGCAGATGTGGGTTCTGAAGCAACACCTGCCGTGCACCGATTTCAGGTGATTCCAGTGATTCCAGAGCATCGTGGTCTTTGATAAGATCTTCGGCGTCTCTGGTGTCTGCGTCGTCGGTCTCTCAGCCAAAGCTTTTCCACGATCCTCGAATCTCTCTCTCCGGAATTTCTTTCCGGTAGAATATCTTTCCCGGGATGGATGATGGTGGGCACTGTGCACTATGCAGGCACACTACTAGTTACCCAGGCGTCCGAGACAACAACCTGGCATCAGGATATGGAATCATGAGAATTGAAAACATCGGGTCCCACATGCCCCTCCTTCAAAGTTCACTTCATGCTAGTCAAGGATTTGGATGCTTAGATGGTGTAGTCAGATTGTCATTGTTCCTCGTTGCGAGCTGATGTCTGGGATGGTTGTGATCTGGGTTGTAGGAGCTTATCAAATCAGGATACTCTGTTCTGGTTCTGCTCTAAGTGGAATTGCCTGCGCTCAACTTTAGGTTGCCTGGAATTTCGGCAGTGGATGGCACTGGCTACCTGGAATCTAGGTTTGCGACGACATAGTGTAGGATCAGGTTGTGATGGCGAAGTTGCAAAGCGAAGCGAGGCTCATAGTGGCTCTACAACGGCAGCTCATTAACAATCCCGGTAAACTCCTACGCACTCTCTTTGTATTTTTCACTGAATCTGCGGTTTAGTCTCAAGTAAGCATCAAGCAAGTGAGATGTGTTTGTGGCGCACATGTGCATGCATATCCTTGTAACTTGGCGATAGAAATCAGGGCACTTCATTCTGGCTTCGCTATCAGATGATTTGAACTGCACTCAGTTTAGTTTGTCTGGAATTCTGGCAGTGGATGGCACTCGCTTCTAGGGGATCGATGTTTGCAACGATAATTGCCAGGATTAGGGTGTGATGGCGACGGTGCAAAGCGAAGCGGATCGGGTGTTCATAGTAGCTCTACATATCGGATCACATTGGTGCTCATATGCCCACAAATTCGACGACAATCGTCCAGATGGGTACATAGCCGACAGACAGACAAGGCTGGGGCGTTCCGGCCCGTCGAGGTGTGCTATTTACTACGAGCCAGGGGATGCAGCAACCGCCAAAGTCAAGTCTTGGGGAACAACAGCGAGCGACGATCATGAGTGGGCCGTCGATCTTGCGAGGCAGCGGCCTCGGTTGGCAATGTCCAAGGTTGGCACGTACTTCGAAAGCTTCGTAGGTGCAAGGGAGTCGTCAACCGCCTTGCTTAAAAATGGCTTCACGCTTATCCAGGTCATCTCAGATTACCTCCGACTGATGGGCGCCTCCATCATGAGCGAGCTTCAACAAGATCACGGCTTTAATGTGAGCATGGATGATGTCCAGTGGTGCTTTACTGTGGCTCAGGACTGGGGCGACCACGGCATGAAGCTGATGAGGATGAGCTTGGAGCGCGCATGGCTTGTCCAAAGTGCAATCTCGCGTGGTGGGAGCCCTTACCCTTTGCGATTTGTGCCCGAGCTGGATGGAGCTTTATATTACATCGTCCGAACATTTAATGGTAACTCACATATCAAAGCAGGCGATAAGCTTCTCAGTCTCACATATATATTGGCGGACTTTGGCTGTAAACTTTCCCACTCACTTATCAAAGCAGGCGATAAGCTTCTCACATGTATATTGGCGGACTTTGGCTATAAATCTTCCCACATTAGTGTACAGGAGGTTTATTCAGCGGAAAGGTCCAAGTTTGAGGTCAAACAAGTGGTGGAAAGTGTTGAAAATTTAGGTGGTCCACAGCCGTGGGAGGAGATGTTTATGGAGCTTTTGATGGCCAAAATGCTACCCGTGCAGGATAATGCGCTAAAAGTATACGCCTTCAAGCAATTTCTCAGGTCGCACGTGATGGATCTAGGTTTCGATAGTTACATGACGGGTTACAAATTTGCGCTGCCTATTGATGTTCAAAATCGGTGGAAGGAGTTGGATGTCGAGCATGGAAACCCTATTCGCAATTCATATGGTGTGATCGAGCTCACGGAAGTTGAGTTCGACAGGGCTATGAAACCTTGTTTGGATGAATACGTAGAATTTATTAGGCCCCAGCTGTTGTCAACTCCAGGTATTGAGGCAATTCTATTGGTTGGGGCCCTCAGCAACTTTACTTATTTTGTTGAAAAGGTGGTCATGGATCTGCATCGACCCGTGGATAATGTTTTTTCCGTCGCCAGCATGGGCGCCGTGGCGATGGTGGGAGATCAGGTGTGTAGTAACGCATCCTTGAGTTAGTGCTCACTCCAGAATACAGCTTGGAAATGCAGTATGGACACTCATCTCCCTTTGCCTCTCAGTTGGTAAGGAAGATTGGGAGCGCCTTGAGTTGCAAAGTAGCCATTTCCAACACGGAAGTAGATAGACTCTGACTACCTACATCTTGCAAGTGTTTGTGTCTCCACGCATTCGTTCAGTACTAAGTCTAGTGTGCTCCATGTTTTTTCATGAAGGTACTTCCATTTACGTGGAAAGGAGGAGGGAAGCTTCCAGAGGATGGAGCTCCTGCATCCTCAAGTCATGGCGATGGCATCACAGGGCGAACCATTTCACCTGAAATAAGTGGAGTACTTCCTGGACGTGGTTTCACCAGCCCCTCCATTGCGTCAAGCAATGCGTCTGGTGGTAGTGGAGCCTCTAAACCTTCTCTTGAGAAGAAGCCAAGCAACTCCAGAGTTGAGAGTGTCGTGAAGAAGTACTCTTGGGACCAAGTTTGGCAGATGACGGAGGGTCTCACTTCCAGAGAGCTTGGAAAAGGTGGCTTTGGCACGGTATACATTGGCAAGTTGGAGAATGGAAAAGAGGTGGCAGTGAAAGTCCTAAATCAATCCTCTCAAGAAGGCAAGCTCGAGACGTTTGTAAATGAGGTATTCTTTCTGAGAAAGTATTGACTGCTTGTGACCAACTTTATTCATGTCACGAAAGAACTGAATTGACACAACAATTTTCAACTTAGAATTAGTTCAAATTCGATGCATTTATCACATGCTTGACTTGAGCGTGACCGTGATATCAAACCGAAGGACTGCTTAAGTGTTGTCCAATGCATTGTTTGCCTGACAAGGATGTAGAAGGACTTCTTTTTGTTTTGTTGATAAACATGAACTGAGGTCATGTGATAGGTGAATTTGTTGATGCAAGTCAATCACGTGAATTTGGTGAAACTCATGGGTTACTGCCAAGATGAAAGAGATATTGTGATTTACAAATATATGGAAGAAGGGAGCATAGGGGACCATCTTCATGGTGAGAAATTTTCTATTTTCTTCATAAATAACTAGTCCAATAGACACTTTATTGTCTTTTTAATTCTTTTAGGGAAAGGATTCTGTATTAGCGGATGTGTGCAACTGATGCTTGGATATTATGTTTGGATTGACGCAAATGTAGGGGACAAGAGAAGACTCAATTGGAAGGAGCGACTCAACATAGTATTACAAGCTGCACGTGGTATGCTTGTATACAAAAGTACTTGTTGATACTTTGGCTAGAGTTTTTCTTGTACTAATTAGTTGTTGCATTTGCCTAATTTCTTAACGCAAAGAAAAATTCATTGTTGTATATGCTTGTGGATGATGAAACTTCGGGCACATGTTTTACTAAAGAAGAATTCTTATCGAAGATTCATTCTTTGTAAGCTTGTCTATCAAGGCGGACTAGTTCTAATATTTTGTGGTACCAGGGATAGAATACTTGCACTTTTTGTGTAGTTCAAAAATCATACATCGAGACATCAAGAGTGAGAACATCCTTCTCACTAGAGACATGGTTGCAAAAGTTGCTGATTTTGGAATATCAAGGTTGATGGGTGGTGATGAAGCCAACAACAGTCATCTTATCACGCGGGTCATGGGAAGTCCTGGGTATCTTGATCCAGAGTATGTCTTCTACTCCCTTGGAGGATTTTCATCAATCCACCTTGTGATAGTGACTTGCTTCTTGTTGTGGTGGCCTTTCTTAGGGCTACATGAAGAATGTGTGTTGCAATTAATTTGTATGATTTACTTACAGAGGAGACAAATGGTGCAGGTATTATGAAACAGGGCGGTTGAGGCATTCAAGTGATGTATATAGTTTTGGAATAGTGCTACTTGAGATGATTACAAGCCGTAAACCAATTCCAAATCCCAATGATGCAAGTTGTTGTATTGGTCCTTGGGTAAGTCATTGATTTGGTTGATGTTGTATGTTGACATGCAATGTAATCTCCTCAATCGGTTTTAACTAGTGCTGGACTGCTTTGAAATTCTTAGGTAAAGAGGAATTATGGGCGGGGTGGCAGTGGAGCAATGAAAGCTGTTGTTGATTCAAGTTTGAGTGGCAACTACAATCCAAAGGCAATGAAATTGGTCATCAAATTGGCCATATCATGCATAAACCATGGTGGAGGCAGTCGTCCAAAAATGTCAGAGGTGGTGTGTGTATTACAAAAAGCACTAACAATGGAGTTAGAAGAGAAAAAGTCTTGGATTCCTTTTATTTAGAAGTGGGGTACCAGCCTTGTACCATAATGCAATCATAGAATTGGAAGTTTGACTGTTTATTTGATTGCTTTGGTTTTTAATATTGTCCATGTATGGAATGTAATGGTAATGGCGCTTAGCCACTAAAATGTTGGGAGAGCCATTTTGTAACTTTTGACTTAGAAAGAAGAGTTCCTCCTGTACAATGAAAATAGATTGCTTTTCATCGAATTTGTGTTGATATGCTTAATTTGCATTTTGCACATCCTGTCGACTTGATTACTTTGTAGAAGGGGCAATCCTCCTTTTCCTGTGAATTGTGTAGCCAGCTTGTCATTCTTCCTCGTTGCGAGCTGATGTCTGGGATGGTTGTGATCTGGGTTGATGGCGATGTAGTGCTGATCGTTGGAGTTCCGAGTTTTGTATTATTTTATTTGTTTGTGAAGCAAAGCATGAAGGAATGACAGATGTTCTAAAGTTGAGAGTGTTCTTCTTATATGATAAATGAGGGAGGTCCTGGGGTTTGCACCTTGCGACCTTCATTGTTCATCAAACCCCAGATAAGCCGAACTAGTTAACACTTTCCAGTATCATTTCCTATGTGCATCGTGACGTTTAATTAGTGGCTTCGTATCCCAAGAATGTGGTGCGATTTTCCTGGGCGGTAAAAATTAGGGTACTCTATTCTGGTTCTGCTCTGAGTGGAGGTATGTTGAATTTAAATATATATGCCAATCTTTGACAATAAAAAAAGGCATGTCTAGAATTATTGGGTTGAAAATTTGAACAATCTGAGCACAAATGCCTTAGAACCTTATTTACATGTACAACAAACAAAATTTAAAAAAAAAAGTAAACTCTTAATTTTCGATAATTTTTTCAAGTTATTGCAATCTAATTGATTCTAGGTAGATTTTGAAAATAAACGAGCATATACAACAGTTTTGGGTAGATTTCAACATAACCTAATAGTATTTTCAAACTATGACTACCAACACCTCCTAAAGTATGAGGAATTTTAACCCCTAAAGGACAATCTGCCACATTTGGGCTTTTTTGGAATTTGGGCAGGTACCTATGAATGCAATTTATATCAGGATTTTCTGAAATTTTTATTGAAGGTGGGCCGTTCGGAGATCTTCATGTGGGTATTCTTATTTTTCAATTCCGACATCAGGATCAAAAGTTATGAAGGTTTAAGTGTCAAACGCTGCTCGTTGGGCAGCTGCTAAATTGTTCTAAGCCATTGTGAATGCAGCAAATTTTGCCCAAAACTGCCCAAAACTGCCCAAAGATTAAACTTTGAAATTCCACCAAAAATTGAGATTTTGGTATATTTCAAAAATAAAATTTTCTATTTATAGAGAGGGCAGTAGAGCATGTTCCCACCGTTTGGATTTTTAATCCAATTTTTTTTCACATGTTATTTTTATTGTCCAAAAACTGCCTTTGTTTGTGAATATCAGTATACCCCCTAGCGGAAAATGATTTTTTTGGCAACTTTACACAACTTTTTTGAATATAATTTTCTTACGACAATTAGCTAACTCAGTCTTCTTTGACGTGCATCAAAACCACCAAAATCCATAATGCAAAAAAATGGTTTTTTGGGCCTTCAAAACTCTGATGTCCCCTTTTTTTGCAGGGAAAAAAAACTTGTTTTTCAACTATGAACGTTACGATCTTGCAATTGGTGAAGAATGAGTGTGTGAGATTTGGTGGACATGTAGACATAGAAGTTAGCTATAAGATCTTACGGTTAGATGTACTAATTAAGATATCAACTTTGCAAAATCCACCTTGCTTTGAAGAGGGGCTGTTTTGAGGCAGTTTTGATGAAAAATACCCTCTGAACTTTAGGGGTTAAAGCATGAATGGTCTTATGGGAAAGGTATGCAAAACCTCTACGACCTACAAAAGGTTTCAACTTCAAATTATGATTTTAATATAGTAAATCAGAGACTATCCAAAGTCAAATCAATATGGTTTGGACTCTTTTTTACTTTAGTGGTTAACCGATGAATGCATGAGGGGAAACTTCTTCCAAAACTAAATGAAAATGGTCAATTTGAAAACAACATAAAATGCATTCTTTTTCAAGGGGTTGAAATTTGTCTAGAGATTGTTCACAATCTATGAATCCAAACAAGGTACTATAAATTGCATGTGGTTCCCAACTCACCAACCTCTTAGAAAATTCAAAAAATTCAAAAAATTCCTTTTATAGCTCGATAAGCTTCTCAGAATCTGGAATTAACCTTAAAATGGTTGATTGAACTTTTAGGGGTTAAAATGAGGCAACATTGGATCTTCCTATTCACTAAGCACTCCATATAGAATTCATATCTTAGTGATATAAAGAAAGCTAGAATTCAAACCATTACACTAAAATTTTATAACAAACACAATAACATAGTATTACAAGCTCCAATGCAAAGATTCCTATACCCTCAATATTATATTTAACATAATATTAGATTTATGAATTATTAATTAATAGATTTAAAATATGATTAATATATAATTATTTTAAATATAGTAATTATACGATAAACAATAACAATGAAATAATTGATTAAAATTACTGTTAATTATTAATATATAAATACAGTAATCATATTTGTATTTCATATTAATTATAAGATGCTCTCAACTACAAGCTTCTCTTCAGGTGCTTGCATAGCAAATCGAAATAAAATAACAGGAATTCCACTTTCCGTGCATTCTATTCAAAGTTAATAACATAGGGAATATCTTAGAGAGCCCACCATCACTGTACCTTGATCACGATGATCTCGTTTTTTACTGTTTCCCAGGTGCTCAAAGGTTCAGAAAACCGATATGGCATGGATTGCCAGAACTCAGGGGACGTCACAGCAGCGTCAACTGATGAATGATTACATATGGGTGACCCAAAAGATCGAAACTCAACGTCATGGGCTAAGTATTAGAACAAGGACATTCTGCAAAAGTATGTCATATTCGGAGTCCAAAACTGTACAGTACAACAGCCTGTTTAATGGCACAATTGTTGAATGCTTCCAGAGTGTTATACTCGTTCTCTCAAACAAGGAGACCTTAGTCCAAAAAATGCAGCAGGCTTTGATCTCACCATGATAGATATCATTGACTGGCATGCACGTCGATGTGATAACGCAAGAAACTGAATCCTGATACATCGAGTGTTATATCTGTGCCTCTCTTGAATATGGTAGCTATGGCGCCTGCTCTTGGAGCTGTACTACTCCAAGAGATTGATGCAGTTAATGAAGACTTGCAACGCAGCACCGAGGCTGGAGCATGTGAGGTTCCTGTGGTGGATTTACAAGGTGTAGACGGAGAGCGCCGTCATCTCGTGGTGCAACAGATTCGACGAGCGTGTGAGGACTGGGGGGTTTTCCAGGTCATCAACCATGGCGTCCCCGTGGCTCTACTCACCGCGATGCTTCAACAGGCCAAGGAGTTCTTTCAGCTTCCAGTTGAGGAGAAGCGCAAGCTTAGCACCACTTGGGTGAACCAAACCACCCCACAGCCTGTTCTGCTACAAGGCTACTCCTCCAAAGAGTATGGAAAATGTTTTCTCCAATGGGGCGAACAGCTGCGTCACATCATTTCCCCTGTCTGGGAGCGGAATTACGAGCTCTGGCCCACGAATCTTCCATCTTACAGGTCAGAAATTGCTCTACTTCAGAATTGCAACTCAGAACTTTGTCAGTATGTTTCATTTAGAACTCTTGCAACGAACTAGTCTCCTGGAAGCCAATTCGATTAAAGTTAGTCCTGTTTGATATGGCCCCAGGGAGACAGAGGAAGATTATATTGCCGAGCAGGAGAAGTTCGTAAAACACATGATGGAGCTCATTTCGGAGAGCCTTGGCCTGAACAAGTCCGCCATAACGGACGTATTTGACGGAAACTATCAGCGAGCCTTGCTGGCGAACCATTACCCGCCATCTCCGGATCCCAGCGTCTCCGTGGGCATAACTGAGCATTCGGACTTCTCCATTATTACTGTCATTTTACAAGATACTCTGGGGCTGCAAGCGCAGACAAGAGACGGCGGATGGAGGTGTGTGAGACCCATCCGTGACGCCTTGGTGGTGAACTTAGGCGACCAGCTGCAGATTCTGACAAACAGGAAGTATCAAAGCGGGGTTCACCGAGCGACAGTGGACAGTGAAAACAAGCGAGTGTCTGTTAATACGTTCACCAATCCGCTGGACGACGCTCTTGTCACGCCCATTCCCGCGCTGCTCGGTGAGTCACAGCCTCCCTTGTATCAAGGTCACACTTACGGTGCTTACAAAGCGGCGTTCGGTGCCCGGTGGGAAAAGAAGAGGGCCTTCTTGAAATCTGGTTCTCCCAAGAATCCGGCCTCGTTTTAAGGACGACATAGAAGGGCCACAGTTTTTTTCCCCTGGAACCACTATCCTGTCTCTTCATAACATAGTTAGTATAGACGAAGCTCAGAATAATCCTCACACATGTTCAATCGTAAATAAATAAATACATAGAATTACAATATTTGAAAGCTAGAAACGCTAATACATTTTAATCCACCAGCTCTTTCATATCAAATCTGATCACATTTGAGGGACAAACCAGATAGGCATCTTGAAGTACAGTGTACATATACAGTAATTTTGAGAAATTTGAAATTCCGCTTTCCACCTGCAAAGAGAACTAAGTATGAGATAACAACTTACGGATGTTTTCGAATCCTCGTGAGCTCCAATAATCGTCGTGCTCAACCGGAAAATGTAGACTAGATACTCCAGATGGATGCAGCATCATGGTTAGAGAAAAGTATGGAAGGTGCATCAGGGTAGGCCATCGCCACTATGATCCAACAGCTACTCCAGACACAATACCCCATGTTCACCCAGCCTGCACAAAGATAATTGCATAATAAACAAAGTTACAGTGGATGATGTCTCACTCTACAGACTCGCAAACAGGGTCCTTGAAATAAGAATTCTGCGCCAGTTAAACTGGAACCTGCTCCAAACACTGATGTGCAAAGAGTTTAAAGCCAAGGTTCCATGACATTGGGAGTTCTATGGTAGCACATCACTACACATTTCCGGAACTATCTACTGTAAGGTTCTCTACTCGCCCCATCATAAATCCTATAGCATATCTATGAGTGCGAATCATTTGTTACTAAGGCTCATCAACCTCCAGCTCGTAAACAAACTAGGTTCACACCGGCAGAACTGAAGCAATTTGTTACTTAGGCTCACGTCCTTCCCTTCTCAGTAAGCCTAAGATCTGAAACACTGGATCCCAAAATACTTTGAGATCCAGACCATGTTCTTGGCAAATGCATACAACGCATTTTAGGCAGATAGTAACGCCTCCAGATAACCAACATCACGAGGCATCAGCTGAATGTCAACAACCACATTCGCCTTAGATAAGACATAGAGACAACATACACTGTTAGCGAGTGAATGGAGAGGATGCTTATCCATATCTCCTGAAGAACCACAATGTTAGTCAGTCAAAGCAAACGCAGTCAAACCCTCATTCAAGTCTTACCGCACGGACAGAGTGCTCCAAATTTTCACAAGGAAATAAACGACAATGCTATCATGTGAATCTGCATAAATAAATGCATTTATTAACGCTGGTATGAAAGCCCAAAGGCAGGAGAATCATCTAATTTGAAATACAATCAATGTTTTGTGTGGTCACTAATTGTAGACGCAAAGGAATTGCTCTTACTGTCTATCATCAGGGAAGGAGCAAGCAGGGAAAGACTCAAGAGAGACACGGCGACTTAAGCTACACTTTACAGGCTCTCTAAACTTGAGAAATGATCTGCCTATGAATTCAAACCTTCTCTACTCTGTGTTTTTGGTGTAATTTGAATAAACCCCTTGTAAGTCGAAAGCAGAGTTCAGTGCTGAGATAACTTCATCCAGTGTTAGTCTACAAGTGTCAAGGTCCTTCAAGCACTTGACTAAACTACAGAGGCCTTGGTTGCATCAAGCTCGTAGGCACACAACTTGTGCGAACCTCACGGTGACATTGCTTACTCCTCGCAACGGCCCCTCAACGCCGTGATTGCACACCGATAATGCAGCTAGGGTTAGAGACTTGGAAATTGAGAAGACACCTATCTATGTAGGCACAATGTCATTTGCAGCATCTTCACACACCTCAACAAGAGCTGCTGAAGCCACAAGATAATTCTTCAGATTAGTTGATGTTACGCCTTCCCTCCTTCACACGCTGGGAATCTCCTCCCGAGCCGAATTGAGCTCGGGGTGAAGTAACCTCCTCAATTCAACCCCAGAAAGTGGAAGGCGAGGTCCAATGATTCGTAATTCTCAATGTGAGGACTTTTCAAGGTAAGGTCTACAAAGAGATAAGAGCACTAGTTTCATAAATTTAAAATTATATATCACACTATGTAAATTTTGGCACTAATTGATTTTTGTAAATGTTCACAGTGTAATGTCCCGAATCAAAATATATGACTGTTATTAGTCAAGGTAATGACTACATAACTACACATAGTCACCCAGATCAATGTTATTACAACATGGAGTCATACACAAACTAATGACCAATATAAATGAAGGAAACTGTCTATATGACTCTCAACATGACTACATTCTGTTGGCAATCAGTGTAACTGCTCAAATTAATATCGAGAGGCAATTAATAAAGGTTCAATTGTCGGCGATGGAAATTTATAGCATGATTAATAGTACAAGCAATCTTCATGCATCTGGAAACCCTAAGTAGGAAGGTAGACAAAGTGGAGTCATAATATTTGGTGCATCTCATGCAAACATGTATTCTTTTTTTAGAATTGTATTCTAAATATCTAGTGATTGTAATTCTGTGAATATATATGTCTAGTATGTACCTGCAAATGAAGATGATGGACCTACCCCAACTTTACAGCACTTACCCATTGAGGCCTCGAGTAGAAAATTTTGTCGAGTCACTTGATTGAAATAAATGACTACAATTAGTGAGATGAATGACTCCATGACGACATGTAGTCACTCAAATGAAATCTGTTACAAAACACAGTCATAGAAGATTCTAATACTAAAACCATATGACTATGTTAGTATGACTCCAGATAGTAAGCACTCAAAGCATGACTATGGGAATAGCGCCGGGGAACATATGGCTTGTTCCCGAAGACGTTCCCACCCAGGTCCTCAAAAAAATGACCATGTATATAACTGGTCCATGACTAGTCCATGACTGGACTCTGTTGTGACTGGATTTTGACTAAACTAATGACTAATGTGACTAGGCGGTCACATGGGCCGGTTTACAACTAGTCACATTGGGCTAGATTTGTTGTAGTGTTTGTTATCTTTGCGACAGCGATGGGAGTTGATAGAGTTAGGGTTGCACTCCAAAGCATATCTGTCGCGGAAGTCCTCCCAAGTTAGCAAATCTGGAGGGGATTTCAAACTCGCTATCAACTCCTCCAAATCACCGACCTCTAGGAAACGCTCCTCCTCCTTCACCGAAACCCCTACCACCTCGCTCCCACCCGACTTAGTCTTCCCGATTTTAACTCCCATTCCAGATCCACCATCAACTCCCGACTTAACCTTTCCATCCCGAGAACTTGCTTTCAGAGCTTCTCCCCCCCCCAAGACTTAGACCTCCTAGACATTGCGAGACACCCTAAACAAATTGAACCGCAACTAAAACCTACTTGAAGCAAAACCTTGAAAACTAAAACCCAACTTAAAACCTCGACTAGCAGAGAAACCATATCGGAAACAGTCGCTACAAACTGAAACCTCAGAGCCACATTACTCTCTAATCCTTTGAAGCAAAACCCTCAATCCCCATCTGAACTAGCGAAACGATAGCAAAAATACCAAAAACTACGATAGCAAACTCAACCCTAAGCTCATCACAAGTATCTCACACACAAACCCTCTGACTCTCTATCTCTCTATCTCACCCTAAAAACTCTAACCGTCTATGTGAACCAACGTAAAACAAATAACACATTGTCTCCTCTCCAAACTCCAAAGTTTTAACTATGATGCAAAACCACAACACACCAACGAGAGAGACAACAACACCGAGACCAACAAACACCGACCAGTGAAGGAGACCACAGTGACGTTGGAAGTGCGAGATGAAGACTACCTGCTACGGCAGGTACCACCCAATCCAGGTACCTACAACCACCGGTCTGATGCTTTCTCATTGGTCGATCTGAGCTTGGGTGCCGGTGGCACGCGGTGATGATATGGACGGCTCAGATTATCCGGAAAAAGTACATCAAGTACATCTGGGTAGAAATGTACACGGGAAGTACTTCTTAAATCTGCCCAAAGTGTACCCGGTGTAGCTTGCCAACACCCTACATACATCTTTGAGTCATTGTTGTTACATAGACCTCTTGAGGCATATTTCTTTGTTTCCAAGGACATTTAAAAATTTCCCTGTGATGCTGTAATCACAAAGATCACACATGGATCATATGTTGAGAATAATCATTGATATCTTTGTATGATGGTTTGTGGTCTTTCACTTTACACGTCATTGATACGTCACCTTGTACTGAGCATGTCTTTTATTTTCTTAGAATTCAAAAGTTTTCAACATGTACAAGGATACACCAGCCTCATCAAGTATGAACACGGTTTTATGCATAACATTGAAACTTCTAAATTCCAAGCTTCACTTTGTACAAATATTTAGATTTGATTTGAAATATCATTTGCTGAAGCTTATTGGACTATATAGTAACTCATATATCAATAAATAAATCAATAATATAGATTGATAATTATTATATTAGTTAACTCAACATAGGTTCAATTGTGTCAAATCTTAGTTTTAAAGGTTCAATTGTGCCAAAAAAGAGTTGTAAATATTGTCCACATAATGAGTACTTGTCCTATTTGAATTTTATTGAATCCTAACAAATGCGAAGGAGACCCATTACCCGATTTAAGAGAATAAAGTGTCATCTTAGCACCTCAAGGATGTCCAAATATTTTTAGATTTGGATTATAAACCCCTAGAAGACGGGTTTTACAAACAATATGGATTTTACTATCACTAACACTATGATTCAACACTGGAAATTACTAGATTTTACGTCATGCTTAGGGATTTGTTGCTTCTCTTGTTTAGAGTAGCAACAAATCCCTAAGTCAATTTCTTAGTCATTTAATGACTTCGCCACAAAGCTTGCTGAAGTCCTAGAAATGAATGAAAAGTGCAGCAGGTGCAACATCCTGCATCGGCCCAGCCCATCCTGTGGCCCTGATGCCCCATCCTCTCGTCACCCCACTCCCTACAAAACTCCCTCCTCGGGAGCAATCCCGCACCTTCTCCACCATCCTGCATTTCGTTGTTAGAATTTCAATTTTGCTGCTTTCCCTTCGCAATGGCGTCCGTTGTTGCTGCCTCCACCGCGGTGGCCCCTGCTGCCTTCGCTGCCGCCTCGTCGGCAGTGTCGACCTCTGAGTCGAGCTCCGTCAAGGCCTTCACCGGCCTCAAGAGCAACACCCTCTTCGCCTCCAAGGCCCAGAGCTTGAGCTCCGTCCAGAACGGCAGCCGCGTGCAATGCATGCAGGTATGAAGTGGTTCTCTCCTTGTTGTGTTGTGACTGTACTTCAATTATGATACCTTCCGTGCTTTTGCTCTGCATTGTATCGGTATTCTACAGTGTCGGCTGATGGATAGTTTCAATACTAGTCCCGGATAAGCCTACCATGTAGTAGTCTGGAGTTGAGTTGTGAAGTTTAAGTCCAGTGTAATTAGGCTGGGACGTGTTCCACTTACTGCGGCCTCAATGGCAATGGTGTGGTCATTTCGTTTTGGCTGTTTTAGATTCTTGACATTTATACTTCCAAATTAAGCTATGGAGCTGCAATGTTGATAGCGGTCATTGGTTATGGTGGGATGTTGTTACGTTGGGAAGGTTGGCTTCTAAATAAGTTTTTTATGACACAGGTGTGGAACCCCATGGGCCAGACCAAGTTCGAGACCTTCTCCTACTTGCCTGCCTTGACCGATGACCAGATCGCCAAGCAGGTGGACTACATGATTCAGCAGAAGCTCATTCCCTGCCTCGAATTCGACATTGTAAGTGTTCGCCAATCATAGCTAGTTCATTTCAATCTTTCCTTCTTGCATGTCAGAATGAAGGTTTTGAGTGAGTCCTTGAGGGTTATCGTCGTTCCGTAGTTTCCAAGTCGGATGACGGGCTTTACAATTGTAAGGGATTGATCCTCATGAACACAATGTTGTACAGAACTCCGACGGTGTGTCGCGCGCCAACAACCAGAGCCCAGGATACTATGATGGGCGCTACTGGACCATGTGGAAGTTGCCCATGTTCGGGTGCAACGACGCTTCCCAGGTGTTGCGCGAGATTGGGGAGTGCAAGAAGGAGTACCCCAGCTGCTTCGTGCGCGTATTGGGCTTCGACAACGTGAGGCAGGTGCAGATCTGCGGTTTCTTGGTCGCCAGGCCTAACTAGATTATTATTTGTCGACTTAGTCTGCAGGTGAAGGTCTAGTTTATTGTTTTGGCTTTCGGAGAGCTCTACTTTATGTGCACCTCAAAGGAGGTTTTTGGCGATGTGTACATAATAAATGGCTAGGTGCCGTCATTTTGATGCCACACTTCATTGTCTGGGAATGGTTTCACTATTGCGTTACCTGGAATACCTTAAACGTGATATGGACTCCTATCATCCAGTCTGCAGAAAGATAATTGCATAATAAACAAAGTTACAGTGGATGATGTCCCTCTCTACAGACTCGCAAACAGGGTCCTTGAAAATAAGAATTCTGCGCAAGTTAAATTGGAACCTGCTCCAAACACGGATGTGCAAAGAGTTTAAAGCCAAGGGTCCATGACATTGGGAGGCCTGTCGTAGCACATCACTACACATTCCCGACACTACTGGTCCCGTCATAAAGCCTAGACCATATCTGTAAGTGCCAACTATTTGTTACTAAGACTCCTCAACCTCCAGCTCGTAAACAATTTAATTTGTTTACTCAGGCCGACGTCCTTCCCTTCTCAGTAAGCCGAAGATCTGCAACACTGGATCCCAAAATATTTTGAGATCCAGACCATGTTCTCGGCAAATGCATACAATGCATTTCAAGCAGATAGTGACGCCTCCACATAACCAACATTACGAGGCATCAGCTGAATGCCAACAACCACATTCGCCTTAGATAAGACATAGAGACAACATACACTGTTAGTGAGTGAATGGAGAGGATGCTTATTCATATCTCCTGAAGAACCACAATGTTAGTCAGTCAAAGCAAACGCAGTCCAACCCTCATTCAAGCCTTACCGCACGGACAGAGTGCTCCAAATCTTCACAAGGAAATAAACGACAATGCTATCATGTGAATCTGCATAAATAAATGCATTTATTAACGCTGGTATGAAAGCCCGAAGGCAGGAGAATCATCTAATTTGAAATACAATCAATGTTTTGTGTGGTCACTAATTGTAGACGCAAAGGAATTGCTCTTACTGTCTATCATCAGGGAAGGAGCAAGCAGGGAAAGACTCAAGAGAGACACGGCGACTTAAGCTACACTTTACAGGCTCTCTAAACTTGAGAAATGATCTGCCTATGAATTCAAACCTTCTCTACTCTGTGTTTTTGGTGTAATTTGAATAAACCCCTTGTAAGTCGAAAGCAGAGTTCAGTGCTGAGATAACTTCATCCAGTGTTAGTCTACAAGTGTCAAGGTCCTTCAAGCACTTGACTAAACTACAGAGGCCTTGGTTGCATCAAGCTCGTAGGCACACAACTTGTGCGAACCTCACGGTGACATTGCTTACTCCTCGCAACGGCCCCTCAACGCCGTGATTGCACACCGATAATGCAGCTAGGGTTAGAGACTTGGAAATTGAGAAGACACCTATCTATGTAGGCACAATGTCATTTGCAGCATCTTCACACACCTCAACAAGAGCTGCTGAAGCCACAAGATAATTCTTCAGATTAGTTGATGTTACGCCTTCCCTCCTTCACACGCTGGGAATCTCCTCCCGAGCCGAATTGAGCTCGGGGTGAAGTAACCTCCTCAATTCAACCCCAGAAAGTGGAAGGCGAGGTCCAATGATTCGTAACCATCGGTCGGGTGACGTGCCCCTCCCCATAGGTCTAGAAGACCCGGTTATAAACCGTAGCCGCACTCAGTCTACTGTAAACTTAGGAATCAAACTCATAACCACAAACCTAAGACTCCATAACTCGACTACTTGTCCGTAAATTCTGGAAAAAGACTCATAACCATGCACCTACCACCCCATAATCACACCACTTTTCTTATAAGCACACCACTTTTTCCCATAACGACACCACTTTTCCCATAACCACACAACTTTTCCGAGAATTCAAGAAATTATATTCATAACCACACACGAAACACCTCGTAACCACACACTTTTTCGTGAATTCAGGAAATTACATTCCTAACCATGCTCCAAAGATTTGAATCCATGCACAAAAGCATAATTCAAAAACAGACCATTCAAACGACTAGAATCAGACAACTGTACACAATTTTCTCCGAATGTACTGTTTTTTATTTCAAAATTTTCATACAGCTGAGAAGAAAGACCTGCATTAAAAACTCCCTCATTATTTCTAACTATTCAACGTCACAATTACTTGAGGGAGAAAAACATGGTCTAAATTACTTCGAACCAAACAATCTATTTAGAACTGATTCCATCTGCTCACTACCGAAAACCATGTTAATATTCGTCAACTGACTAAATGGAGTTGATGGAGGTCGAGACTCTGACTGCAGTGGTCGCAATTCTTTACTCGTGACAGCAACCACACCATCCCCTACAGCGCAGGGTTTTGACTCGGCCATAGTAGAAGAGCCTGCAACGCCACCTTGACCTTCTTCTCTAACACTCCTCTTCGGTGCCTCTTCATTGCGCTCAAAGTTGTTCATGATATCTTACAGCTCTAAATCGGAGAAACCTGAAACATCATCAAGCTTACAGTAAGTACCATCAACAGGATTACGAAGTCTCGCTTCGACACCGTAGGTCCATCCTTCTGCAAAGTCGGCCTCACGTAACATTTGTCCAGCAGTCTTGGCGTATTGTGGGGGAACTGATTTGAAGACCTGGCCATGCTTCTTCTGATTGCCATAAGGGTTTTTAGCAACCTCAAACTTGCCAGATTGAGGTGAAACTCCAACTTTGTAGTGCACTTCACAGGCACCTATACACCTTGCTGAACCTTAAGCCGCAAATCTAGGCTCCATATCAGCTTGACCACTTGACATACCCGGCGGTCTACTTATCTGAGTCGGTGGTCTAGTACCCTGAAGCGGTGGTCCAGTACGTGGATGCAATGGTACAGGACTCTGATGCACATAAGCCGGACTCTGATGCACATAAGCCGAACTCTGATGCACATAAGCCGGACTCTGATGCACATAAGCCGCACATCGAGGCTCCATATCAACTTGACCATGTCCACTTATCTCAGTTGGTGGCCCAGTACCCTGAAGCGGTCTTCCAGTACTTGGATCCGATGCTTCAGTAACCGGAAACTGTCTACTACTCTGATGTAGATTAGTTCCAACGAGATTAGTATGTGTAGGACTATTCATCCAATCAGAACCAGCATACGGAAAATTAGCAAAGTAAGGAACGACACTTAGGTTGGTACTCGGTGGAACCTTCTTCAATGCTGATGGAACATTTACAGCATTATGATCAATGTAGTCCCTAGCAACCTGAGCCTTCAGCGATGAATACTGTTGAACTACACCGCCAACAGGTGCAGCATCCAAAGCTCGCATGGCAGCCTCTCTAGAAACATCTAGAGTATCATCGTAGCGATCAAGTGAAGTAGCGCTCTTGTGACCAGTGACTTCACTCATGACATTCCTCGGCACGTTAGCAATAGCCATGCAAGATATAGCAGTTCTCCTTCCAGTTTTGTTCGTCACTACTCCTTGAACATTAGCTTCAGCAACCATTACTTTCAACCAATTACTGATTGTACAAAGGCCAACTGGAGTATTCTTATACCATACCTTTGATGTTGATTCAGGAATGGAAGTGAGAAACAGTGCACTATTCTTCATGTCCTCTGAAAGATGCTCATCATAAGTAGCCCATGTCATAACAACATCATGGGAGTAAGAAGTCACGGGTGGTCGGAAGTGTTCATCCTGACAGCGGCTCAGTGACACTTTGTTATTTTTTGACAGCCTCTTATTGTACCTAATAAACAAAAAAAAACCATGTAAATTAAATCCAGACTTGAAGATAACAAAGCAAAACATAAAAGCAAAACACAGAGCAAAACATAAAAGCAAAACACAAAGCAAAACATAAAATAAGCAAACAAAAAAGCTCGAAGCAAGGAACTGAGAACATCAATACAGTCGAAACAGAGAAATCCAAACAAGCTTACTAAATAACCAAGCAAATAAAAAAAAATAAAAAGTTTTATGAGACTTACTGAACGTACGGTGCTCCAGCGGAATTCACACCACGAACAAAATCTTTATACTTTAGATTATATGCCTCCTTTCCACCACAAATGACAAACTTAGACATGCACTGATACAATATACGCTTGGTAAGACCTCTGGCTGAGGTCAACTGGTGAGAAGGATGATTTAATATCATTGCCTCCTGAGCAAAGGTCAGACTCTTAGGTTTTTTCCTTGGCTTATTAACTCCTGCATCTCTTGAGAGCTCTATTGATTTAACAACTGCAGCATTAGTCTGAACAAAGAAATGATGCTCAGATATTCTTATCAGAGGTTCTTTAATTTTCTGAAGTTTCATCTGCTTAGCTTGGTGGCGTCCAACGATTCTATGGAAAGAATCATACATATTTCCAATCAATCCAGAAGGATACCGTTCACCACTGTCTTTGCATAGATAGAGAAAAAAACGAGTAAGAAGATCTGCTAGATCTTCAAGCGGCAGGTCAACAATACTCACAGAAGTACTCAGACCTACAGATTCTCGCCAAGCATGGAATCTGTTTGCCGCCCACCTCTCATTCTTAATGCTTTTGCTTTCATCCATGTAACACACTGATTCAAAAATCTCAGGATCCAATGGAAGAAATGTGCAACTCTTCTTCTTAGAAGAATTTCCAGGATCAACTGCCACGACAGAAGGAGCGACACATACTACCTCGACAGAAGGAGCGACACATACTGCCTCGACACAAGGAGCGACACATACTGCCTCGACACAAGGAGCGACACATACTGCCTCGACAGAAGGAGTGACACATACTACCTCGACAGAAGGAGTGACACATACTGCCTCGACAGAAGCAGTAACAGGTACCTCGAGAGGAGTAACAGGTACATCAAGTAACAAACAACCGGCTTGAGGAGCAGCCAAAGACGTATCGAATGAAAGCTCATCCTTAGAACCACATTCCAACTCTAAAAGCGAATCAAGACCAGAAAAAGGATCGTGGAATTCAAGACCACGTCGCTGAGGATCGTGGAATTCACGACCGGCTGTATCTGGCGTTGGTCGTTCATCTACTGTAGATGAATCCAAACCATGCACATGTGTATTAGCTATATGAGCTATAGAACCACATTGTGTCACCTCCCTCTCGGGCAATGGCTCGCTCTCTACAGCTGGAACTACCTCGCTCTCTATAGCTGGAACTACCTCGCTCTCTACAGCTGCAGATGCAGCACTGAAACTAGCCTCAATTTTACGAGGCAAACGACTTCTCCTGGACTTCGTTGATTTCTTGGAAATCGGTGAACGACCAGGGCTATTGACACAAACCCCCGAATCAAAAACCCCAAGAGGGGGACGATCACAAACAGGTCCATCAGCACTGGCTCTCTTCAACAAAGCCCTTCCCCTCTTCCCCTTAGTAGAATGACTCCTAACTCTAACCTCCACCATGATGAAAGAAAACAAAAAACCGACACCTAAGACATCAAAACAAAAATTAGAAAACACTAGATCAGAAACCTTGCTACCCTGCTGTATCCTGTTGAATGCTGCAAAAGACAAAATCATAAAATAAATTAGAAATAACGCATGCTCCTGTAGCATGCATAATACCGTAACATAAACAGTGAAAACATTTGAAACAAATCACACAAGCGAAATCAATTGAAATGAAATGAAATCAAAACAAATGAAGTGGAATCGGTGGCTCACCTCTTGTTGCGATCGATCCAGTAGATCCTTCCAAACCTGCAAAAACCGATCTCAACATAGAGCAGCAGAATCAGCAAAGCCAGCGAATGCGAATAACAGACAAAAACAAATATCATATTCCTACAACACGATCTAAAAACAACAAGATAAAAACAATGTAGAAGGTGCACTATCCAAAGGTTTGGAAGAGGTCTTCGATCTCCAATGCGCTATACTGAAGTCTGAGGATCACCTGTACAGGAAAGAAAGATACGATCAAACAAAAGCAATGACAAAACTTATAAGATCAAAAAGAAAGGTAGAAATAGTCAAACAAAAGCAAAGACAAAACAATACGATCAAACAAGAAAGACAAAAAGCTTACGTACCTGATACCTGCTCCTTCAACGCGGCTTCTGCAGATGGCAGATTATTCCGCAAATGCTTCAGAGAAATTATGCGGAGCGAGTGCAGCAAACGCGAAACAAGTGCAGCAAGCGAATGGAGAGAGAAAGATACAATGCGGAGCGAAGAACAAGATCAACGCAGAGTAATGATCCCAAAAAATGAGGATCGATAGATGCACGACCGCAGCAACAATGAGGAACAAATCGAAAGCATGTGCTCAAAGAAAATCTGCACTAAATGCGGAGCATTAAATGCAGAGAATTAAATGCACAACAATCAATGCCGGAGCAAATCACCAGTAAATGAGAAGCCAATCAATGCGAAGAAATGAAACACAGAAATGAATGCAAACTCCAAATGAAGAGAATCTAAATGAAAAACCTGAACTCAAACCCTAGAAGACGACACAGCAACCGTCGATCACGCCGCGACAAACAGCACCAACGGCCCGGATTCCTAGTCCCCATTCTCAATCCTGTGCCCGTTCCCAACAAGCTCCCGATATGTTCCCGCCATGTTCCCGCTATGTTTACTGGAGACCGGCTCAGCAGGTATAATGACCGGCCATGCCGGTAAATTCAAACTGAGTTTTGTTTTTTGCTACCGGTGGCAGCCCGTCGACCTGTCCACACGCAATGCAAACGTGGTCTGTCACTTCGAGAGGAGTTCATGAGATTTGTTACATTTTACTAACCAAAAAGTTCATGAATGCGCAACGTGCAGATGGACTGTTGAAGGAGATGGAGTAGTGGGAAAGCAGAGGAAGCAAGTAGAAGCTTTCAGAACAAGGAGGGAAGGAGAAAAGCTACGCCCAGTTCATTTGGTGTCGAGAAAACTTGGAGCTTTGGCACCGGCATCGCCAGCAACGCAAGTTCCGTAGCAGGTGAGTTTTTGAGTTTGTTGGTTGGTGTTGGATTGTGTGTGCATCGGTTTTTCGGTTTTTCTGCGTTGGAAGGTGGTTTCGTGATGGTAGTGAGAGTTTGGTGTTGCATTGCCTGCGCTGTAGTCAATCTCGCTTGCTTGCTTGCTGCGGAGATTTGATCGATTGTCCAAGTCTACAGGGCTGGAATGTTCTAGAGCCTGCCCTTGGGAGGATGGGATCATGGCGTAGTGGGAGCAGCTGTTGTTGAGGTGGTCTAGTGGGTTGTGGGGTGAGAGTCTGGGGGAAAAGTTTCTTTTTTTTTAGGCAAACTTTCCTTTTTGCACGATAGAGCCCAATGTTGGCATGGTAGCTGTGCCAGACCCACGGTGGAGGTTCTGTCGAACCTCAGCAAGTCCCAGAAGATTGTTCCCACAAGTGTGGAGTTCGTGGACATTGCTGGTCTTGTTAAGGGTGCGAGTCAAGGAGAGGTTTGTTTATTGTATTTATACTTTACAGATGGTCTCATCCATATTATGTTTTATGTCTATATGTCGTTATCGTTGAACAGGCTTACTGCAGCAATGAAGTGTTCATGTGTTTTTTTGAGTTGCAAATAGGTGATGCGTTTTTCAGAGCTGATCTTTGCTCAGTACTCAATGCTAATGTTTGGTCTTTGTACAATTTGATCGGGATGTTGGGGCAATTGCAAAATTTAGTAGTACTTAGTTTCATTATTTAATTGACCAATGTAGTTAATGTATTCTCACATGTGATGTGCACGGGACATGTAGGGTCTCGGGAACAAGTTTCTCTCGCATATTCGGGAAGTCGACTGCATCCTTCAGATGAAGCATTTCTGAAGTAGCACTTTGTGTTTATCGCGTACAACCATTCATGTCGTAGTACTTACGAAGGTTATACACATTAAACCTTACTCTATTTTGCTATTTTGCTTTTAACAATTAAGGTACTTGTCCTACGTTTTGTACACTAGTCTCACCTTGCCATACGTGTTACATTGAGTTCAATAAGGTCAAGTTAATGAATTACTGTCTGTTTCTGGTAACTCACTGTTGCCATTCCTCTGTGTTGGCGTTGCAGGCCAAAGGGGTCTGATTCTTGCATCGTGTCAGGTTTGTTTCCTCAAACTTTCTTAATCAACTGTTACCATAATATGTCTTTGATGATGTTCATGTTGTTCCAAACCTTTGGATAGTGCACCTTCTACGTTGTTTTTATCTTGTTGTTTTTAGATCGTGTTGTAGGAATATGATATTTGTTTTTGTCTGTTATTCGCATTCGATGGCTTTGCTGATTCTGCTGCTCTATGTTGAGATCGGGTTTTGCAGGTTTGGGAGGATCTACTGGATCGATCGCAACAAGAGGTGAGCCACCGATTCCACTTCATTTCAATTGATTTCGCTTGTGTCATTTGTTTCAAATGTTTTCACTGTTTATGTTAATGAATAGAATTTTCTAATATTTTTTTGAATTTTTTTTCCTACATGTTACAGGTATGGAACAGGATCCGATCATCAAGAAGGGGAAGATGAAGATTGAGGACGGTTCAACCTCCCAAGAGGAACCCGAAGTGGTCTTCAATGGAGACTGCGAGCAACCAGAGCTTCCAGTCTGGAAAGATTCAGCATCAAGGAGAGGGAATGAGTTTCAATTCATGAAAGATGCACCTGTCAAGCTGCCATGCCTACGACATTGGCTGAAGGATCTGGCCAAATTTCAAGAGACAACAAAGTATGAAGTACCTGCATTTGACAAAGTTTCGGGGATGGTTTCTGAAGGATGGGATGGAACTTGGAATTCCATAGCTTTGAGGCAATTTGTGGCCGTTGCAAATGCAACTGGGGTGATGCACCCTCCAAGGAATAAGAAGAACCAACTCACTTACATCAAGAATCAGATCATTTCTATCAAGAACCTGCTGATGGAGACAGAGGCAGAGGAAAAAAAGAAAGCTTACATCAAGTTATCCACTGCCACACAGACAGAGGATGAAGATGAAGATGACGACTTGGACAACTACGACAATGACAAGATGATTGTTAAGCGCAAGGCAGAGATGATTGCTAAGCGCAAGGCAAAGAAGATGAAACACTAAAGAGGTATGTAAATTGCGTTTTCAGATGCTATCTTTTGCATGAATAGCATGATCACCATGTTATAGGTTGTCGTAGTCTATCAGAGTGCATATAACTAGTACCCACAGAATGGTATAGCCCCCTTGCACTTTATTACTCTCTTGCAAAAGTTATTAACGAGGGTGGTTCTGCTGTCGAATCCACTCTTAGGTTTGCAGCATGACAAGATTTCTGAACGTCCTTTGCTCTTTCTTGCAGGACTGGATGTCAGAAGACACTGTCTCTGAAGAAAGACATACATTTACAAAGTAGTTTCGTGGATTTGGTTGAAGCTTTCTTTAGCAAACTAAATATCCCACTGTCCTATAGTTTGAGACAGGAAATCTTGAAGTTTACTTATTCAAACAGGATTCGGTCCGTTTCGTATTCCTTTCGTATCAGTTTCGAAACTAGAGTATTACGCATTTCATTCTTTTGAGACGTTGCAAAACTTTCCGAAACTTTGGAATCGAAACGAGCCTTACTTACCACACTGTGCTTGGAAGATGGGGTTTGGTTTTTTCTTATTTACCGGCATTATAGTCAGGCGTGCTAAGTGCATCTGCACAAAACGTCTACCGCTTACGTCTATCGCTACTCAGGTCACAAGTCAGGTTAGACTTGCAAGTGTCAGAGACTCAGTTGTGTCAGGCTAACTTCTAAGTGGTCGATCAAGTGCGGTGTGAAAAACGTAACCATGGCTTTGAAGATGATATCACAGTGGTGTATTCTAGACCACTTGGTTTTTAACACCAAATTTAATTAGAAAGGACTTATATTGGATATTGGACTCCTCCATGCGTTGCTAAGTCGTATCAGCATGTAATACAATATACCAACGATGTGCAAAACTGAAACAAACCGGTCACAAATTTCCGATCATGCATCTGAACTAATGCAAGCGAATCAATACACTGAAGCGTATCGATACACCAAAGCAAATCAATACACCCAAGCGAATCAATACACCCGAGGCGAACGAAAAGCAGCGAATCCGTCCAACGACCGATAATTACGTACGGTAACCAGGGGGACGAGGAGGGTTACGGATGAGCCTCGACCACCGGACTCGGCTTCATCCCGTAACCCTCCTTGTCCCACTGGTTACCTAGTCCGTAATTTTCAATGTGAGGACTTTTCAAGGTAAGGTCTACAAAAAGATAAGAGCACTAGTTTCATAAATTAAAAATTATATATCACACTATGTAGATTTTGGCACTAATTGATTTTTTTAAGTGTTCACAGTGTAATGTCCCGAATAAAAATATATGACTGTTATTAGTCAAGGTAATGACTACATGACTACACATAGTCACCCAGATCAAAGTTATTACGACATGGAGCCATACACAAACCAATGACCAATATAAGTAAAGGAAACTGTCTATATGACTCTCAACATGACTACATTCTGTTGGCAATCAGTGTAACTGCTCAAAATGATATGGAGAGGCAATTAATAAAGGTTCAATTGTCGGCGATGGAAATTTATAGCATGATTAATAGTACAAGCAATCTTCATGCATCTGGAAACCCTAAGTAGGAAGGTAGACAAAGTGGAGTCATAATATTTGGTGCATCTCATGCAAACATGTATTCTTTTTTTAGAATTGTATTCTAGATATCTAGTGAATGTAATTCTGTGAATATATATGTCTAGTATGTACCTGCAAATGAAGATGATGGACCTACCCCAACTTTACAGCACTAACCCATTGAGGCCTCGAGTAGAAAATTTTGTCGAGTCACTTGATTGAAATAAATGACTACGATTAGTGAGATGAATGACTCCATGACGACATGTAGTCACTCAAATGAAATATGTTACAAAACACAGTCATAGAAGATTCTAATACTAAAACCATATGACTATGTTAGTATGACTCCAGATAGTAAGCACTCAAAGCATGACTATGGGAACAGCGCCGGGGAACATATGGCCTGTTCCTGAAGACGTTCCCGTCCAGGTCCTCAAAAAAATGACCAGGTATATAACTCGTCCATGACTAGTCCATGACTGGACTCTGTTGTGACTGAATTTTGACTAAACTAATGACTGATGTGACTAGGCGGTCACATGGGCCGGTTTACAACTAGTCACATTGGGCTGGATTTGTTGTAGTGTTCGTTATCTTTGCGACAGCGATGCGGGTTGATAGAGTTAGGGTTGTACTCCAAAGCATATCTATCGCGGAAGTCCTCCCAAGTTAGCAAATCTGGAGGGGATTTCAAACTCGCTATCAACTCCTCCAAATCACCGACCTCTAGAAAACGCTCCTCCTCCTTCACCGAAACCCCTACCACCTCGCTCCCACCGGACCTAGTCTTCCCGATTTTAACTCCCATTCCAGATCCAGCATCAACTCCCGACTTAACCTTTCCATCCCGAGAACTTGCTTTTAGTCCTTCTCCCCCCCCCCGGACTTAGACCTCCTAGACATTGCGAGACACCCTAAACAAACTAAACCGCAACAAAAACCTACTTGAAGCAAAACCTTGAAAACTAAAACCCAACTTAAAACCTCGACCAGCAGAGAAACCATATCCGAAATAGTCGCTACAAACTGAAACCTCGGAGCCACATTACTTTCTAATCCTTTGAAGCAAAACCCTCAATCCCCATCTGAACTAGCGAAACGATAGCAAAAATACCAAAAACTACGATAGCAAACTCAACCCTAAGCTCATCACAAGTATCTCACACACAAACCCTCTGACTCTCTATCTCTCTATCTCACCCTAAAAACTCTAACCCTCTATCTGAACCAACGTAAAACAAATAACACATTGACTCCTCTCCAAACTCCAAAGTTTTAACTATGATGCAAAACCACAACACACCAACGAGAGAGACAACAACACCGAGACGAGCAAACATCGACCAGTGAACGAGACAAAGTGACGTTGGAAGTGCGAGACGAAGACTACCGGCTACGGCAGGTACCACCCAATCGAGGTACCTACAACCACCGGTCTTATGCTTTCTCATTGGTCGATATGAGCTTGGGTGCCGGTGGCACGCAGTGATGATATGGACGGCTCAGATTATCCGAAAAAAGTACATCAAGTACATCTGGGTAGAAATGTACACGGGAAGTACTTCTTAAATCTGCCCAAAGTGTACTCGGTGTAGCTTGCCAACACCCTACATACATCTTTGAGTCATTGTTGTTACATAGACCTCTTGAGGCATAAGGTAATGCGCTCCGAAACTGTCTGAATTTCAGGTTTGGCCACTTAAAACAGTGGTAGAAAAAAGCTAGAATTTTTGTAGGGTCTGCATAGTTGAAGGAAAACCATCTTAAAAAAAAAACAATTTTTCAATATGTATTGAATTTAATATGAATTATTAAGAGTGCGGTCCTAGAGTGGCCACTACCCGTGCTTAGAGTGCAGTCTTAATCGGGAGGATGGTTTCCAGAAAGTATGCAGTAAGTCAGGAAGAATCAACCCAAAAAAGAGTGAATTATGATCCAAAAGAGTGCACAAGCTGTCCATGTAGAGGTGCAGTGCCTATCTCACAAAGCATGCTAAAATAAACCCCAAGATATCAAAAACCGACCCTCTTGCTTGGCGAACCAACCCATCAGTGGCTAATCCTGACATGCAAACAAAAAATCCAAATGCTCTCCTCCTTTTGGCCGTCCAGCGCGACTCTGAGAACCAACCCCAGCTGTGCACAACGATGTCCCACTCTTCACCCAGATCCACGTTATGCGGGGCCCCTCAACAGTCACTGCCACTGCCAATTCCGAGCCAACACAGCCTATCCTCGCGCCAACGTTCACTACCTGCAATCACTGCCCTGAGCCTTACTCCCGCCTTTCCCCGCAGTGCTCTCTTCCGTGCTCTCTTCCTCACTACCCTCACCAAGCATCCGTTTGGTGCCCCTCCCCTTCACTGAGCTCTCCCATTCTAGTCCTTGGCTCGTCACCTTGTAGATTGCGTGTGTGACCTTGGTGAGGGTAGAAGTTGCTTCTTGAATGTGGGTTGTAGAAACCCGTTTGAAGACCCTGAATTGCTTGTAGGTAGTTCATGTTCGACACATGTGCATCTTGATGCAAGGAAGGAGGTGGAGCACGTGAAGGAGCAGGTCTTCCCCATCGACGGGGGACAGCTTGTACGACAGAGGGGGTGAAGCCGATGGGGCCTCCCGCGGGCAGAGGAGGCTCGGAGGCTGGGAAGCCCCACAGCCCCTCTGACCTAGGGAATCCTCGGTCTCCCAACAGCTCCGGAGTTGGTCGCCGGAGTTGTGGACTTGCACTGCTCGGCCTTGCATGCGAATGCACAAACGGCACTTGGCCGTTGTCCACCCGCTCTTCCTTCTCCTTTTGTTGCTGCTCCTTTGCAATTTTTCTTTGTTCTTTTAAAGCCTCCTTATCCTCGTTTTTTTTCTTGACAGCAGCTGCAGCTGCCTCTTTTTGAGCTAAGAGGGCCTCTTATCCCTTCACATAGTCTTCTGATGTTAGAATTCTGCTATTTGTGTAATCTAAGAGTGGTTGTTGACGTTTTCTCTTCTTTGCTGGAATTTATTCCGGCAAACATAAAAACTTACTTATACCCTCTTCGTTGTTCCTCTCTATCTCTTCTCTGAGAGTAGGATCCATGCTCACATGTTGATCACAACTCTCGTAGTTGCTCTCATGTGAATTGGGAACATCTACATAAAAATGTGTACTTGTGGCTTGCAGGTGCGCACTTTCATTCCCAAGTATCCCATGTGAAATTTCAACACTTGCGGCCTCCTCTGCACCCCACCGCACAGAAACGCAACATCCTCAGATCTATTTTTTTTTAAGTAAAGCAACTGTTTATTTTCACCTATCCTTTTAGTCGAGGCAGTCGGGTTTGGGATCTTACCTGCAGAGCCGATCCCCTCGAAAGCAAGTGAGTCGCTGCTCCCTCCTGCGCATCATTTACAGTTGTTAGCTGTTTTATGTGAACATATCGACACTCTACACACCCTTGTCTTGCTGACCGAAGTGACATCTGTATAAATTGTTCGACGTTGATACAGAAGTGTATTACTAACTTACATGGTTGATCTTATACTCGTTGTTTTTTATCATGTCAACTATCTATCAAGTTTGTGGAAGTTGTTATCACATGTGCAGTCATAGTAATATCACATTTTTTCATATCCCACGTTTTGCTACAGATTTGTGGCTGGATTTCGAGAGCTTACTAGGTACATTGCCGCAACTGCTATGTTCGAAGCTGCCACCACCTGCAGTCACACACGAGCCATCAGTTCGTAATGACTTCATGTTTTAACTGCGATGTTTTTCTTATTTTTGAGTTCGATTCTACGCAGGCTTTGAAACCTCACTTTCGACGACCATCTAACTACTGTGTTTGAAGCGTGGTGGCGATGAGCCAGTCGGAAGTGCAATGACGACAGAACTTCAGCGCCACACTTTGACAACTGCCGAAAGTGAGGTCTGGGACCTACGCTGTTTACATCTTTGAAAACAGTTTTGAAACTGGCCCTGTTTCCTATTTCTTTCATCTCTGTGAATCTGCAGCTTAAGAATTCTACGCCTTTGTCAAGAGGTTTTTCACCTCATTTCTCTACTCCGAATCTGCCATTCCTTAACTAAGTAAACGTCACTTGTCTTTTTGTCTTTTTGCAGTAATATTACTGCACGACTGGGCTATGGAAGAAACCTGCTCTGGCAGGAGCGTCACTGGACATCCTGAAAACACATCGCAATTCTATCTCATCACCAACGCAATTTCGCAACAACTCCATGAACATTAAGACCAATGCAATACCACAAGGAAAACCAACAACAACAAACATAAGACGAGCATAACCCAACCCTCTGTTCACCTGAAGGTACCGAAGCGGCCTGCGCAAATGGAAATGCGCATCAGTTTCGATCCAGCAGTGGCAAACCAAGCCGGTCAAGGGTGGTCCGGCTAAATGCCATTGTCATGAACCTGAGAAACTTCAACCACTTCGCAGTGGGAGGTGCTGATCAATATGCACGCATTTATGACATTCGCCGGGTCACTGCAAATGGGTTCGAAATGGAGCTAGCATTGGCACGCATGGACAACCTAGGACTGAAGTGTCGAGATGTGCGGACTCGAGAGGCAGGAATCCAGGTCGGAATTCTTATCGCTCATAATTTCGCTCACTACTTTACAGTTGCAGTGCTAGTGTAGTTGATGTTAAATTAATTGAGAATGCATGAACAGCGTGAAGAGAGTCTTCAAGTTGAGATTTCAGATCTAGTTTTTAATGCTGATCAGTGATCAGTCACAGAGACTGAGTGGTTTTGTGACTAACCTGGTGCAGGCTGCACTGCTCTGTACTCGTCCTCCCCCTCGCCTTCACTGTCACTGTCACTGCCGCCCTCTTCCAGGTGTCCCTCATTAGGGGAAAAATCAGGTCTCCAACGGGCCTTGTAAGACAGCCCGGAGTAGGTGAGCTTCCTGCCCGCTGACACTTCTCTTCGAAATCTCATTGGTCGATATCCTGCCCGCTGACAACAAAATTCGCCCCGCTGACAGCAGGATTCGCTGACAAGAGGATCCGCTGACAACAGGATCCGGTACTGTCCAATGGGGTGACAGCAGTGGGCACACGGTCGGTGACAGTGTCATTACTGCTTGTATTGTCCAATGGGGGGGTGGGGTGGGGTGGGGTGGGGAAGGGAAGTGATTGGCTGGACCCCACAAATGCCAACTGCTGGCACTGCTGGCAGCATTTGGCGACCTGCTGGCACAGTTGGTGCCAGCAGGTAAAGTGCACGGGCATGCCCAAAACTTTGGCACGGAAAGCATGGAAAAGGCCCGTTGGAGACCCCAAACTGCTCCTAATGCTTCAATCCCTTCTGTAAAACCTTCACTAGGAAGTAGTTTGTCTTTGACTGCTTGCCCATCTAAAGGCCAAATGCCTGTTTTTTTAAACCCTGCTTTGATATTCTTAGGGGAAAGTGACTTCTCTAAGGCTTGTGATGTCCACTCACAAAGGTCCTGTTTTGAAACCATTTTGCCCTTGTTTTCTAGCATCCATGAGTCCCTACTTTGTCTAAAGGCAGATTTGAAGGGTTTAAAGCAAGAAACATCTAATGGTTGGAGTGCATGTGATGTGTGTGCAAGAAGAGTTAGTATGTCCAGCCCCTCCTTCATGGCCAAAGTCACTACCTCAAGAGTGACATGCAAATTGTGGCTGTCTAATATAAGTAAGTGCCTATTTTCTTTGCCAATGCTTCCTGCATCCTTCAATTTTTTTAGAAAATGTGATATCCATGACTCAAAGAGCCATCTAGTCATCCATGCATTAGGTTGCATAGCCATCAAAGCCCCCTTCTCACAGTTTTCCACAAAATTTTCCTTCCAGTAAGTACCTTTTAGGATGTAGAAATTAGGGATCTTTCCACCATCAGCATTGATGCAGCTCAAAACTGAAAGATGCTCCCTCTGATCTGGTTCAACTGTGTGTACAGATTTGGATCCCACTCTAACTAAAACTGTGGCACCTCCACTTCTTCCAGCACAGACCCCACTCTCATCACAATTCCAAATGTGTGAGGGTGGGTACTTGAAGGTATTGTAGAGCCCTTCCAAATTGTGATAGAGTGTAGCTACTGCAGTAGAGCACAAGCCCCTTGCCCTTGCAACCTCAAGGGGTTGACTCTTTCTACTTGCTAATTCAGGATGTCTTCCCTTAAAACACCTTAGCCAGCTCCTTCCAGGGAGACCCACATCACTCCATGGAGTTTCTCTACATTGTGTAGCTTGGGCCACTTTTAACCTCAATTGTAATGGAGTTAAAGGGTGGCCCAAATCTTGCATCTTGAATATATAGTCCACCAATTTGCTCTCCTCCTCTTCTTTCAAGGTTGGCTGCACCCCTCTCTTTCTTCCTACTGTTTTTCCATATAAATGATTTCTAAGTGAAGATGGAGGAATTCCATACCTCCTTGATGCTTCTTTCAACTTCACTCCATCATCAGTGATTGAATCCATAGCTCTCTTCAATTGTGCATTAGTCCAGTTCCCATTTTTCTTGGTTGTTCTTTTTCTTGCAGTGCATGTGCCCTCATGAGTGACTATGGGACTGTTTCTAACCCCCTCTAAGCTCCTTGCACCTCTAAGCTCATTGCTGAAATCTACAGATTGAGTGCTCTGGCTCATCAAAGGTATGGAACTCCTCAATCCTAACCTTCTCACCCTCTCTCCACTGCCATGTATGTGTTGGTTTGCCATACTAGCTGGGGAATTCACATGAAGAGTAGGTTGTGAAATTCTGTACCTTGTTCTAGCTCCATGCTCAAGTTGTGCCATGTGCTCATCAAACTCCAATTCTTCCTCCTCTCCTTGTCCATAGCCATAGTGTGTTGTATTTTGCTGTGAACACATAGTTGCTTGTGTCTCCACTACCACCTCTTCATCACCCATGAAGCCCTCTCTTTCCTCCCCCATTGTTTCCATCTTTGTTCTCAAAAACCTTATGAAACTAATGATGAACCTATCCTCTCACATATTCAAAATTGCCCCTCTCTTCACCAAAACTAACCTCAATGTCACAAAAATCACACCACACAAGTCTGCAAATCATTAGGGGAAAAATCAGGTCTCCAACGGGCCTTGTAAGACAGCCCGGATTAGGTGAGCTTCCTGCCCGCTGACACTTCTCTTCGAAATCTCATTGGTCGATATCCTGCCCGCTGACAACAAAATTCGCCCCGCTGACAGCAGGATTCGCTGACAACAGGATCCGCTACTGTCCAACGAGGTGATAGCAGTGGGCACACGGTCGGTGACAGTGTCATTACTGCTTATATTGTCCAATGGGGGGGTAGGGTGGGGTGGGGTGGGGAAGGGAAGCGATTGGCTGGACCCCCCAAATGCCAACTGCTGGCACTGCTGGCAGCATTTGGCGACCTGCTGGCACCAACTGTGCCAGCAGGTAAAGTGCACGGGCATGGCAAAAATTTAGGCACAGAAAACATGGAAAAGGCCCGTTGGAGACCCCAAACTTCCCCTAATGGAACCCCCAACTTATCCAAGAACCAAGCACAAAAGTCGCCAAAGACATTCTCTTTATTACAGAATCCACCCCATTTGTGGGCAATTTTTTGTACATTTACTCCACCTAATTACGCACCACTTGCAACCGTCATTCCGTCCATTGCCATTCAATTTTTCATCTGTGGTGGCGGCATAAACTAACAAACAATGTACCATAAACCGTTCGTTTTACATTTACTACTTCTTACTGCGGATTTTTACAGAACTGCTTGGACGGTTTTGGAGACCCTACAGTCAAGCCTATGGGACGGTTTTTGGGCCGGGACGGTTTTTGAGCGCATTACCTTATTTCTTTGTTTCCAAGGACATTTAAAAATTTCCCTGTGATGCTGTAATCACAAAGATCACACATGGATCATATGTTGAGAATAATCATTGATATCTTTGTATGATGGTTTGTAGTCTTTCACTTTACACGTCATTGATACGTCACCTTGTACAGAGCATGTCTTTTATTTTCTTAGAATTAAAAAGTTTTCAGCATGTACAAGGATACACCAGCCTCATCAAGTATGAACACGGTTCTATGCATAACATTGAAACTACTAAATTCCAAGCTTCACATTGTACAAATATTTAGATTTGATTTGAACTATCATTTGCTGACGCTTATTGGACTATATAGTAACTTTTATATCAATAAATAAATCAATAATATAGATTGATAATTATTATATTAGTTAACTCAACATAGGTTCAATTGTGTCAAATCAGAGTTGTAAAGGTTCACTTGTGCCAAAAAAGAGTTGTAAATATTGTCCACATAATGAGTACTTGTCCTATTTGAATTTTATTGAATCCTAACAATGCGAAGGAGACCCATTACCCGATTCAAGAGAATAAAGTGTCACCTTAGCACCTCAAGGATGTCCAAATATTTTTAGATTTGGATTATAAACCCCTAGAAGACGGGTTTTACAAACAATATGGATTTTACTATCACTAACACTATGATTCAACACTGGAAATTACTAGATTTTACGTCATGCTTAGGGATTTGTTGCTTTTCTTGTTTAGAGTAGCAACAAATCCCTAAGTCAATTTCTTAGTCATTTAATGACTTCGCCACAAAGCGTGTTGAAGTCCTAGAAATGAATGAAAAGTGCAGCAGCCTGTGCAACTTACATCCTGCATCGGCCCAGCCCATCCTGTGGCCCTGATGCCCCATCCTCTCGTCACCCCACTCCCTACAAAACTCCCTCCTTGGAGAGCAATCCCGCACCTTCTCCACCATCCTGCATTTCGTTGTTAGAATTTCAATTTTGCTGCTTTCCCTTCGCAATGGCGTCCGTTGTTGCTGCCTCCACCGCGGTGGCCCCTGCTGCCTTCGCTGCCGCCTCGTCGGCAGTGTCGACCTCTGAGTCGAGCTCCATCAAGGCCTTCACCGGCCTCAAGAGCAACACCCTCTTCGCCTCCAAGGCCCAGAGCTTGAGCTCCGTCCAGAACGGCAGCCGCGTGCAATGCATGCAAGTATGAAGTGGTTCTCTCCTTGTTGTGTTGTGACTGTACTTCAATTATGGTGCCTTCCCTGCTTTTGCTCTGCATTGTATCGGTATACGACAGTGTCGGCTATTGGATAGTTTCAATACTAGTCCCGGATAAGCCTACCATATTGTAGTAGTCTGGAGATGAGTTGTGAAGTTTAAGTCCAGTGTAATTAGACTGGGACGTGTTCCACTTACTGCGGCCTCAATGGCAATGCTGTAGTCATTTCGTTTTGGCTGTTTTAGATCCTTGACATTTACACTTCCAAATTAAGCTATGGAGCTGCAATGTAGATTATGGTGGGATGTTGTTACGTTGGGAAGGTTGGCTTCTTAATAGGTTTTTTATGACACAGGTGTGGAACCCCATGGGCCAGACCAAGTTCGAGACCTTCTCCTACTTGCCTGCCTTGACCGATGACCAGATCGCCAAGCAGGTGGACTACATGATTCAGCAGAAGCTCATTCCCTGCCTCGAATTCGACATTGTAAGTGTTCGCCAATCATAGCTAGTTCATTTCAATCTTTCCTTCTTGCATGTCAGAATGAAGGTTTTGAGTGAGTCCTTGAGGGTTATCGTCGTTCCGTAGTTTCCAAGTCGGATGACGGGCTTTACAATTGTAAGGGATTGATCCTCATGAACACAATGTTGTACAGAACTCCGACGGTGTGTCGCGCGCGAACAACCAGAGCCCAGGATACTATGATGGGCGCTACTGGACCATGTGGAAGTTGCCCATGTTCGGGTGCAACGACGCTTCCCAGGTGTTGCGCGAGATTGGGGAGTGCAAGAAGGAGTACCCCAGCTGCTTCGTGCGCGTATTGGGCTTCGACAACGTGAGGCAGGTGCAGATCTGCGGTTTCTTGGTCGCCAGGCCTAACTAGATTATTATTTGTCGACTTGGTCTGCAGGTGAAGGTCTAGTTTATCGTTTTGGAGAGCTCTACTTTATGTGCACCTCAAAGGAGGTTTTTGGCGATGTGTACATAATAAATGGCTAGGTGCCGTCATTTTGATGCCACACTTCATTGTCTGGGAATGGTTTCACTATTGCATTACCTGGAATACCTTAAACGTGATATGGACTCCTATCATCCAGCCTGCAGAAAGATAATTGCATAATAAACAAAGTTACAGTGGATGATGCCTCTCTCTACAGACTCGCAAACAGGGTCCTTGAAAATAAGAATTCTGCGCAAGTTAAATTGGAACCTGCTCCAAACACGGATGTGCAAAGAGTTTAAAGCCAAGGGTCCATGACATTGGGAGTCCTGTCGTAGCACATCACTACACATTCCCGACACTACTGGTCCCGTCATAAAGCCTAGACCATATCTGTAAGTGCGAACCATTTGTTACTAAGACTCCTCAACCTCCAGCTCGTAAACAATTTAATTTGTTCACTCAGGCTCACGTCCTTCCCTTCTCAGTAAGCCTAAGATCTGCAACACTGGATCCCAAAATACTTTGAGACCCAGACCATGTTCTTGGCAAATGCATACATTGCATTTCAAGCAGATAGTGACGCCTCCACATAACCAACATTACGAGGCATCAGCTGAATGCCAACAACCACATTCGCCTTAGCTAAGACATAGAGACAAAATACACTGTTAGTGAGTCAATGGAGAGGATGCTTATCCATATCTCCTGAAGAACCACAATGTTAGTCACTCAAAGCAAACGCAGTCCAACCCTCATTCAAGCCTTACCGCACGGACAGAGTGCTCCAAATCTTCACAAGGAAATAAACGACAATGCTATCATGTGAATCTGCATAAATAAATGCATTTATTAACGCTGGTATGAAAGCCCGAAGGCAGGAGAATCATCTAATTTGAAATACAATCAATGTTTTGTGTGGTCACTAATTGTAGACGCAAAGGAATTGCTCTTACTGTCTATCATCAGGGAAGGAGCAAGCAGGGAAAGACTCAAGAGAGACACGGCGACTTAAGCTACACTTTACAGGCTCTCTAAACTTGAGAAATGATCTGCCTATGAATTCAAACCTTCTCTACTCTGTGTTTTTGGTGTAATTTGAATAAACCCCTTGTAAGTCGAAAGCAGAGTTCAGTGCTGAGATAACTTCATCCAGTGTTAGTCTACAAGTGTCAAGGTCCTTCAAGCACTTGACTAAACTACAGAGGCCTTGGTTGCATCAAGCTCGTAGGCACACAACTTGTGCGAACCTCACGGTGACATTGCTTACTCCTCGCAACGGCCCCTCAACGCCGTGATTGCACAACGATAATGCAGCTAGGGTTAGAGACTTGGAAATTGAGAAGACACCTATCTATGTAGGCACAATGTCATTTGCAGCATCTTCACACACCTCAACAAGAGCTGCTGAAGCCACAAGATAATTCTTCAGATTAGTTGATGTTACGCCTTCCTTCCTTCACACGCTGGGAATCTCCTCCCGAGCCGAAGTGAGCTCGGGGTGAAGTAACCTCCTCAATTCAACCCCAGAAAGTGGAAGGCGAGGTCCAATGATTCGTAATTCTCAATGTGAGGACTTTTAAAGGTAAGGTCGTAAAATAATGGTCACACGACGAATGCCACTAGAAGTCTGAAGAAATGTATCATGGCAAACTCTTGCGTCCTCCACGGCTGCTAAATGTTTCGCTGCGAGACAGCCCAGCGCGCTGCCATAGCTGACCCTTGGGTTTGGTCGGTGCACCGAGCTCGATGCTCCGGCGAAGTATCTGACGCATGGCTTGAGCCAAATCCTTAGCCGGGTCCTGGCGCGTGTAAGTATTGAACTTAAAGCAAATCTTCATGTGAGCAACGAGCGCGTCCTCCATGGAGGTCTGCGGACCCATTTGCATCCGCTCCTCCTTCACAGCTTCCCCGCACAGCCCACACACGAGCTTCCCACAGAAGGTGGCCTTCATGAGCGCAACGTACCCTGGCGTGCACTCCTCCGTCAGGCCACAGCACTCACACTTGGCCATATACTCCTGCTCCTCGTCCGCCTCCTCCTTCACGGCGGGCACCGTGAACGTGAACTTCGATAAGCTCTCCACAATCTCAGCAATGTCGTCTCGTGGAGGTGCCTTCCGGAGATGGTGCTCCTTGAAGCTCTGTGACTTGACAAAACTCTTCTTCGGCCGCACAAAGGTGCACACCGGGCTCATGGGCATGAGCTCTACTTGCGCGGTCCCCATGACGTTGCTTCGCGATGGTGATGCGAGCCTCAATGGTCTGAGAGGAGATGCCTCGGCGTCTCCTGAACGGCGTGACTTAAAGGTAGCTATCTCTCCCTTCTTGATAATTCACTGGGGAAAAAACCAAAAAAAAAAACACAAACCCACAGCAACAAACTCAATCTCACCTCAACATTAAACCCTAACGAAAAACTCCCCAAAACACAATGCCAACAGTAGAGAAGCTTACAAGAAAAGTGTTTGTCAAAACTTGTCAAGATGACAAACCCCGGGAATTGCTTCCTATGTAACCGACAGATAACTTGCTACGACAACACGCGAGAGGTCTGGTCCGACAATACACAAGACCGCCTACGACACTCTCTTAGCCGTGTGTCGGTCCGTGCTGTACCCCCTGCACCCCCGCCATCACCGACTTGTCCCTGCAACCAAACCCAACCAGTCACCATCACCATAACCCCCACCTTGTCGAGCCCACAACGCCATGCTCCCACACCTCTCAAACCACACAACACATACCCATCCATCACACATAAACAACCAAAACCACTCCACAGAAAAACCACCACAACTTATTGAATTATCCGCAATGTGCACTCACCACATACCCCATCATGAAACCGAGAGACAGAAACCTAGCGGCACCCATTAAGGCTGCAGATTGTACTCACCAGTCGGCGATCGGATTAAGTTAGGCGCCTCAATTTGCAAACCACAGTGGAGTGAGCAAAGGAGCTCTGGCAAAGCGTGCCCTGCAGGCTGGCTGCCGTTCCTGCCACCCACGCTGGGCACCACCACATGGGCGCGCCAGACACTCTGGCTAAATCCAGTGCGCAGCGGTGATGCCGCTGCGCCGAACCCGCGTCCAGCCCATCATGCCGAGCCACATGAATTCCTGGAGCCAACATAACATAGCTTGGCCCACCACCTTGGATGTCCCTGCGGATGGATCATCGCATCGCAGCACGATCCGAACGGCGCGATCAAGGCGAGCCTGCTGGTTTTCGGAGCCCGAACTTACGCTTTGACGCTGCTCATGAACCCTGAGATCATGATTCATGCCAGTGGAGGCTAAATTTGAGCATTTGCTTCATGTTCACGGTGCTTTTTTTGCCTCTCGCTCTGACGTGGGCGCCCTTCATCCTTTCCCTCCAGACTCTGGGTTTGATTTCCCTCCATAATTTTCAAAGTGGGGTTAAAGATTTTTCCCTCCATGGAAATCATATGGAATTTTGATTTGAAGTGAAGTTACTGGTGATGATCGTGCAAGTTGTTGTTGGGAGGAGGTTTGAATTTCTGGATGGTGCGTGATTTACTCGGCTTTGAAGCGTGGTGGTGTACTCAGTACTGTTACTGCTCTATATTAGACTCGTGGAGGTTATCAGACTCATCAGCTTGTTAAGTTCTGGTCAAAGGTCTCTTCCTGTGGATTCTGTTCAGATTGTGCTCGTCAGAGTTCACTTGTGACGTTAAGTTAGCTAGGAGCTTGTCTTCATGTTTGTGAGTCCTTTCCTTATCTGAGAGACAACTGTTTGAACAATTACTGTATCAGATTTTGCTACAACAATACAAAACCTGAATCCAAAATGGAGATCCCAAAGTATATGCATATAGGAAATACATGGAGCTCCAGTATTATTTGCGTTGGGATACAGCAAATTTGCTAATTTTTTAGTTTAATTATCCAAGTTACAAAGAAGAGTGTGACAAGAGAAGTGTCATGTTCCATGTATTCCAGGTCATACAGTCACAAAAGGCGAAGTTAGAAATTGAATCTTACTAGCTGTTGATTAGGGACTTTGAAGGACTTTGAAGCAATTTTAGACGTGTTGTGGGAGTGGGACTTCATGTGGAGTCTTGTAGTCAATGAGATCTTCCTCTATATATAAACTTTGGAATTCAACAACCGTACTACATACTCTTAGGGCCGATTTACAGAAGGAGTTGAGGCCATCCAAAGTTGGGGCCATTTCAACCAAAATTCAGCCATAATGGCTATGAGTTCTGCCTCAATTGGTCAATTTAACAAGACTGTAACTCGGGCCAAGACTCTTGTATATAAGGGCCTTGGGGCTATCTTGTGTGTAAAGTCTTTGATTCGTTAGGTGAATATGATTCAAAACTAGATGAATATGATCCAAATTTAGGTCTGTAGGATCCAAAATTAGAAAATATCATAAAAATTAAGATTAATAAAACCATATAAGATCTAAAATTGAATAAAAAAGATCCAAAATTGGATGGTATGATCTAAAATTAGGAAAATAGGATCCATAATTACAAGAAAAAAATTCAAAATTACAAAAAAGGACCCAGATGATTAAAGAAATATGATTCATAATTTTTAAAAATAGGATCTAAAATTAAAAAGATGGTCCAAAAATAGAAATATAATTAAATATGATTTGAAATTAGAAAATTGGATCAAAAAACAAATCAAAATTGATCCAAAATTAGATAATATGATCCAAATTTAGAAAAATATAATCCAAGCTTATTGGATGACATGATATAGAATTATGAAAATATGATCCAAAATTAGGAAGAGATGATCTAAATTTTGGAAAATAAATTCAAAAATTGGGAAGACATGATCTAAATTTAGGAATATAAGATCCAAAATTAGAAAGATATGATCTAAAATTAAGAAGTTGTAATCCTAAATTAGGTATATAAGATCCAAATTTGAATAACATGATCTCAAATTAGAAAATAAGATCCATAATTAGAAAAATATGATCCAAATTAGCAAATAGGATCAAAAATTTAAAATTACAATCCAAGTTAAAAAAGTTATTCAAAAAATAGAAAATATGATCCAATATTACCACCTCAGTATCAACTCAGTATTTCGTTAGCATTTCGTCAGTATGAACTGGAGACTTGGTGTCTGAAGTGCCAGTCATATCATGTGATACATGTGTTGCAGGTATCCCGATGAACTTCTTAGAATTGAAGTAGGATACAAAGATATAGATTCTTTGCAAACGATGCAGAAACTGCTGCTCGTGTGCTTGGAATCTTCGCATACTACAAGCCCAATTTTCTCTCAGCAAGCATGGCGACGTCGCTTCGACTTCACGTTCATGGAAAGTAAAAGTGCAGCCGTCGTGCGAGCAGGGAGAAACATGTTGGAATTACAAACTCAGATAGAAACAGATAGTATCCAACCTTCAGTGTACATATACAGGATTGCCACTCAACGTGATTTCATTATACTGGCTGTTACATCAGTACTAAAGGACGTGATTAAGCTGCATGTGCATGAATATTGCTGCAGTGCAATATCCACAATTGCACAGGCTTAGAACCGAAACGTCTCGGTAAGAGAACATGGCTCGGGTTTTATTATACTCACTCATCACTATTGCTGTATATGTACTTTAAGTGAAAACAAACCAGCAGCAATCCTTCAGACGGACTCAACAACCTTGCTCTATCACCTCATCTCGGAGGTCAGTGTCCTCCGATCTCCTCTCCGGACAAGGTCCATGAGTCTCGTGGGCTCTTCCGAGCGCGCTTACATGGTGGAAGCTTGCTTTGAGGCTGAAACGGTGTTGGAAGTGCCGGACTTCAACTTGAAAGTGATCGTGAGATCCCCATTGATGACAATCTCAGTCAGCGCACCCTCATCCTCCTCGCGCAGAATGTGTTGCTTGAACCCAGCCGTGCCCTCCGAGTTGAAGAGTGCAGAAGTCGTAACCTTGGCCGCAACTGCCGCTGCAGCCGCCGCAGCAACAGCGCCCGGACCCGTCAGGCTCGCCGGCAGTGACGCAAGGGCCCCCGCCCCCAGGTTGGCAACTCCTAGCTCCCGGTTTGCACATCATTATTTTTTCTAATGCTTATAATTGCATTACAAACAGGTTTTATGCAATTCTAAAGGCCCCTTTACACCAGGAGGTCTGGGCCACCCCCAAACTACAGCTTAACACACACGGGTGAAAAAAAACACGAAGTTGTTCACATTTAGGAAATTGGAAACGGTTATTCTGGATCGGAGAGGTATGGACGTGTGGAGGTATGGAAGTGTCCTTTCGGACCGACGTGGACAGGGGCCACTCCCCAAACCACGATCCATCTTTTCCGAGGTGACTAGATGTGCCGAGTTATGGGGGCTGATTTGACAGCGCGGATTCACCTTGCTGGGCAGCTCGGGCAGTTGGAAACTCTTGCGGGGCAACCCGCTGGAAAGAACACCCTCTCTTCTCTTTCACCTTCCCCCCTCGTCCACTTCTCCCGCAACGTTCCTATTTTCGTTTCTCCTGTACTATTCGAGCGCTGTGTGACCGGTGTCGCTGTTCCGATTGTCGCTTACTTGTTTCGTTGTGAAGTACTTTGGCTGGGCTGAATTCGATTTTGCAGTCAGTGACGGGGGACTTTGATCTTCTTTTCGCACCCCCACACGGAATTCACCTTGGAGGGTTTTGGGATTGCCAACAGCGTCTTCGAATTGTTCTCACCTTGATTTCCGCCGTTGTTCACGGAGGCGACGGCATTCACCAGCGTGGTTGGGCTTCCGTCCTGGATCCAGGTACGTCCTGCAGTTTAATGTTTTTTGTGTACTTATTTGACAATTTTCCTGTTGCTGCACCATGCTCGCACCTTCGGTAACATTCCGTTGGTTCGATTGCAATGCGCAGGAGGTGGACTATAGTTCCTTCGCACCACCGTGGATCCAGGCGGGGCAGCACCCACCGGTGAGCGCTTCGCTGTCGAGGTACGCTTCCAAACGGCCTCGTCCCAGTTCGAAGGACGAATTCTGCAGTTTTGCTTCGTAGTCAATCAGTAACCCGGCCCATCCGCTTTGAAAACCCTTCTGTCCCGATTAGGTTAGGGTTTTGTCTTCTATTTCTGTGTTAGTCCTCATCGTCGTCATGGACCAAAGGCTGGACCCTAGGAATGTTGCCTTCTTCCTACCCTCGCTTGTTTTGCTATTGCAAAACGTTGTTGATACTATGTTTCGCCCGGGTGAAGCTGTACCTCCTGACGAGTGAGATGCAGCAGTGGACGTGGGGCAGGTCCACGATACTCTAGTTAATATGAACACAATAGTAGCCTCTGTACTGCACGATTTTTGAATCGTGCATGCCACAACGCTCCTTGACCAGGAGCTTGGCTGGTGGGTATTACCTCGCTCCACGTCCTGGTTCTCTCGTTTTGTGTTACAGGAATACGATGACAATCGATGGTTGGAAAACTTTAGAATGACAAAGGCCGCAGTTTTTAATCTAACCAATCTCCTCAGACCTCACATTGAGCGTCAGAATACACATTATCGGCTTGCCATTCCGCCCATAGTCAGAGTTGCCTGCACCCTTTTTAAACTCTGTCAAGGTGCTTCTCTTCTCCTGTGCTCCGAGTTTTTTGCCATCGGCACAAGCACAGCCTCTGGAATTATAAAAGACGTTGTGAAGGCGATAAATGATGAGCTCAGGGGGGAGATTTCCTGGCCCTCCGGCAATCACTTGCAGATGATCATGGGCCAATTTCGGGAGTTCTCAGGTTTGCCTGGAGTTGCTGGTGCTATAGACGGGACACATTTCCACATCCGGAAGCCAAACGTGAGCCCAGAGGACTACTTTTATTTTAAAAGTGGGGGGTTTACTATGCAATGCCAAGCCGTTGTAGACCGCAACAAGAAATTCATCGACATCTCTGTCGGAATGCCGGGGTCTACAAACGATGCTAGGCAGTTGAGGCGCTCTGTGCTCTACCACAAGGCTGTGACAAATACATTGTTCGATCCTACTGACTCGGTGGAGGGATTTGTGCCTTATCTCATCGGAGATAAGGGCTATCCCATATTACCTTGGTTGATTACCCCATATAGAGACATCCCCGGTGGGCGCAGATCAGTGCAGGAGCTCCACTTCAATCGGATGCTATCCCGTGCAAGGTCAGTTGTTGAAAATGCTTTCGGAATTTTAAAGCAGACCTTTAGAGAACTGCACAGTGCATCAGACCTGCACATCACGCTTCTCCCCGACGTCGTCGTGTCTTGTTGCATTTTACCTAACCTACTCCTTGGTCAGAGCTCCGAAGAGGTTGAAAGACTTCTTGCCATCCTCCAACGGGAGGGCATGGCTCCGGTTGTTGACGACGATCTGATTGAAGAGAATCCAAACGTGGATGGGCCGGTTTGGGATGAGGTACAGGGGGAGCAGAAGCGCAGGCGCCTTGCTGCTTTCCTTGTACAAGACCGCGCTTGATGTCGAAGCTTGTGCAACCGAGGGGGTTGGTGGACGGAGGGTGTGGTGGGATGTCCACACCGAGGCTGCGCAGACACCGAAGGTAGGTCTCCTTTAACCATACTGGCATTTTTTTTTTTTTTATTAATTCAATACATGAACAGGAACTGCAAGACAAGTAGAACATAACGTTTTTTTTTTTTTTTTTCATTTCATTTCAATCGAAACAGGAACAGAATGGAACAGAGTAGACGAACATAACCGTTTTTTTTTTTTTTTTTGCCCTACTTCGATTCTAACCACAACATAAACTCACAGACATTAAGAACTGAACATTTTTTTTTTCCCTCCAATTCGATACTAACAGGAAGAGAAACTGACAGACATTAAGAACATAACGTTTTTATTTTTTTTTATTTTCTTTTACGAACCTAAACTACACATCGAAAGACATACATAAAGAACTTATCGTTTTTTTGGGGAGCCAAAGAGGCTCCAACATGGACAGTACCAACTTGCAGCGGACGTACTAACATGTTGCTACATTCCTAAACTGCAGGTCAGCGTTCGTGGAGGGAACATACGGTAGCATCGACAACATAACACAACTTGGTAAGCACTCATAACCATCAACTTCCTATACCATACAATATGATATGTAGTTAAGGTAACCTCTGAAATCTTCAACTAACAATCCATTACTTTGCAGCAGGTGCATCGGGAGCGGCATCGGGATGAGCGTCAGTTGCTGTAGAGGGTCCGCCGGTGTCTGCTGCAGCCTGTTGGGGGGTAGATGGGGTCACTGACCGGGAGAAGGCAGAGGCAAGATTGGCTATTGCTTGTACGACCATCTGCTGGTTTAGCAGACCCAACCGTGTGTGCTCTTCCGCAATGCCAACCTGTCCCGTTCTCTCTTGTAGAGAAGTTGCTCCTGAAAGTGCCTTGCTTGAACCTGCATCTTCTCTTTCTCTGTGTTTTTTTGCGTTTCGTTCATGTCACTCAAAACTTTCACCATCTTCTCCGCGCTCTGAGTCACTTCGTCTACAATTGACGTTGCCTCTGCACTTCTCTTTTTCCTCTGTCCAGTACTGCCCATCGACTTGCGTAATTCAGCTGCAGCGGAAGTCGCTGTAGATGAGAGTACGTGGATGTCGTTTGGAGAACGCCCTTGCCGGGAGACTGGGGGAATGGTACCTGGTGGTGCTGAATTCCCCCGGGACGGAGGAATGGTCGGGGCTGCGCTGGCTACATGAGGGGCTGCAACCGGCCTTGGGGGGGTGGACACCACCGGCGGAGGGGCATTCAGATTATGTCTTCGCCACCGTGCCGTGGGCTGCGCATGGTGTACCCCTGTCCACCAACGTCGGCGGTCGACGTTGTGTGCGGCGCTGCCCTCTGTAGTCCAGGCGATCCATTCTGAGGGAAAGTGTAACGCTGGCTATGTGCAGATGAGACGGCAAGGGAATCGCTCATGGTCAGGTCGATATGTGTGGCGAAACTTCCACCTCCATTGGGCCAGACCTCGTTCTCGAACGTGTCCATGTAGTCCATTCCCGGGGATTCATCACTCGGGAGTGGCGCCCCATAATTGGCATCATTCGGGTCTGAAGTATCTCGGGCATGTGGGGGGTTGATAGTCGCTTTACTCTTCAACCATTCAACCATGTTTCGATAAGCCACTCCATAAAACGCTTTCGGCAACTTGTGCAGTTTCTTGTCCTCGGCACTTATGTCCTGGAAATACTCCTCGGAGTTCCTGCCTGTCCTCGCATGAAAGTCTCAAATTTTTTTTAAATCGGACAGAAGGGTGCTCTATTTGTACTTACAAGCATGCCGGTCACGGTCCACATCTCCCTCTCCTTTCGAGGCACTCATTTTCAATGCTATTTTTCCCCATTTCCCTAGCTCGGGAATCATGAGTTCTCCAATTCGGGTCTCTATCCTTCTTTGAGGACGGACCTGCATCGTCAGTGCCCCCTCTTCCGCTTCTCGGTACTCTGGCTGGAGCTCTGCGTCGGTTTTGTATCTCTCCGCTGTTGCTATCTGCAAGCATTTCTCTCTCAGTCCTCTTATGTCTCATGTAAACATCCAGGTTCTTACTTTACCATCGGAGGGGTGTGGGTTGGGTGTGCAGGAGAGATGTAGCTACAAATTCCCCAAGGCAGGGTCTGCTGCGTGACTCAAGAACAGCTTCGACATTCTGGAAATGGTGACAGCTTCGGGGGGCCGTTCACAGGTAGGTTACTAAAAATCAAACTCCCCTCAATAGTTTTCTAGAGAACTGAAAGGCTTCTACTCCTACCTCTAAGCACTCTCAGAAATCATCATGGTATGCACTCGTTTCTTCAAAATGTAAAGCAAAAAAGAATTTTAAATTCACAAGAAACTTACCTTGTGGAACCGCATCACCATGCAGGGGTATACCGGCGTCGGCCATTGCTAGAAGCGCTGCGGTGGAACCTCCCTAGGACGAGAGAAGTGACAAGCAACGTCGATGAGGTGCAGTACAGTACTCTCTTCAAGGCACAAGTCCCGAAGTCCTTATGAACAGTGTAGAAAGATTTCTTTTAGAGGGCAGTTTGTAGGGCAGCCAGACGGGCACTTAAAAAGTTGCCGAAAATCTCTGTGTGACCCCGTTAAAAACTGAATGCAAACTACACCTTAATGGCCGTCCCCCTACAGCTTCTCCATACCTCTGCATGTTTCGACCTTTTTTTCCTATTTTCGGCATTACTGTTCCTTCCGTATCAATTTCTCGCCACCGTCTAAGCACCCCCATGCAACCGTAGATAAGTTCGTGGACCACACCTGCCATGTCACCCCGTGACTAGGCTCGGCATTTACCTCCGCTCCACTATGTGAAAGCGCATTTACAGACCTCCGTGTTAACTAACGCGTTAGCAACATCCCACCTCCTGGTGGGAAGGGGGCCGGGGCCTTAAGGATACCAAAAGAGAGTAGAGGATAGTAGCTTTCTACTGACACCACATTTGTTCTGATCAGACCACATTTGGGGTCTGAAATTTGGTTTTGAGAACTTATAATAAGGATTTTTCTTATGTAGGGGTCACCGTCCAGACCCCCCAGCTTTTTTTTGGGGTTTTAAAAACTTATAATATCGTTTCAAGCTTATTATATCGTATAATAAGCTTTTCCAAGCTTATCCAAGCTTACTATATCGTATAATAAGCTTATTATATGTTATTATTTTTCCATTTTCAGCTTCAATTCCCCTTCTTAAGCCGGTGACCCCTGCTTCTTATACAGGAGTTGCCACCCTGGGCCTCCGCCGCAGCTGCGATGGCATCCGGCGCAATGCTCTCGAGCTTGTCGATGATGTCGCGAAAGTTGTTGGGGTTGGAGTAGTAGAGCGTCTTCATGTCCGCGCTGTACCAGATGATGACCTACCAGTCGCGGCCCGTGGTGAAGGCACCAGTGGTGTATACGACCTCCATGTTGTCCGAGGGAATCTCGTTGGGTTGGATGATGCCCCACTGATGCTGGTTCTTGTAGTTGTCGCTGTACTTGTGGACGACTGAGACGGCCACGAGGGGGCCGGAGGTGTTGTTGCAGACGGAGGCGAATGCTGTGCGCTTGGTCACCATGGTCGCTTGCTGCGAAGGCGGTCGATCGACTAGCTGGATGAAACTGGTGAACCAGATATGTTATGACTCTCTGAGATCGAACACGCAGAACGAAAGCGCTCACTCGGCAACGCTCATGTACATGGAAAGATACTGATGGGGACGCCGAATTGGGGGTACATATATATACACCATCCCGGTCGAGATCGGAGAAGATGGATAGAACTCAACGTTAATGATCTGATGAATTTTTCACGAGAGCCTCGTGGCTTTGTGGCCACGCTGTTGTGATATGCAAGGGCCACGATCGTGTTGTTTCTTAGTTGTTCCATTACGTTTTTTCTAGTAGTGCGAGCTAAGACCTCTCCGAACTCGATGCTACAGAGGCACGTGGCTCTTGTGAAGACTTCCCATGCAGGGGTCGCAGGTAAGTTGGCGATACCGAAAAGATGGGTATTGTCACACACCACATTGTTGAAACCTGCGAAGGAGGTCCTTCATAATTCTGCTGCCGAGGGAGGCTGTAGCATGAGCGATGAACCGTGAGCATCTACGCTGGGGAATCCTTTGGATGACAGTATTGGGTAAGTATTGTGAGGGATGTGTTTCATCCATTGAGATCATCAGTATGTCAAAGTATCTAAAGGATCCTGGCTACGTGAATGAAAATGAGATATGGTAAAAAAAAAACATAAATTTAACTTGTATCATATATTTACGAGTAGTAGTTGTGTATGGAAAGTAGAAAGACATTGTTCAAGCCTCTCTTCCTTGCTTTATAACCATGTAATTTCCTAAAGTTCCTTTAATTTGTCATTGGTCAATTTGGTCCAAACAATACTCAGCAACTTAGATGAAGCAATAAACTTGAATGATAGTAATATTGGCCTAAAGTTATTTGAAAAAGAAGATTTTACTACAACGTAATTGTGTAATTTGTCAAGTGAATTTATGAAAAATTTAAATCCCTTAATTGAAATGTATTCTTATCCAAAGTCATGTTCAATTTTCAAACTACCAATTTATTCAAGTTCTAGTATATATGATTTTTACAAGGGTAAAAGAAAATTCAACATTTGCTAATAACAAATTTCAACCCACTTTGAACTTTATAATCTCACAAATAAAGAAAAGTCAAAGATCTAGTATTGGTATATGAGTAGTACTTGGAGTTATTTTTGAGATCTTACGGCTGAATTTACTAAAACTGTTCAGATTTAGATTTATTGGGCTTAAGTAGAAACTTAGAAAGAGTTAGTTTTGGAAATTTTGGCCACTTTTCAAGAAGGATCTTTACTGGTCAAGCATAGTCAAGTGCCCACATGTCTTCAATTTTCTAGTTTTCTTCACCTTGTAGTCTCTATTAATAATTTTCTAAAATTTAATTGCTAGAGAAGTATTTTCTACTTTCTAAATGAGTCTTTTCATGTAGTCACTAAAAATTGTTTCAGTTCGGGATATCATATTGATGTATGATCTAGACTATCATTTTGGCTTTTTATATCACAAAGTACAAAATGTAGGTAAAGTTAAAAGATTGCTATCTCAATGAAAATCCAAACATTAATTTAAGTGTAAAATAATATAAGATATGGAGCCACTCATCTAGAAAAGTGCACATTTTAGTCATGCCTTTTGCATCCTCTAATTTGTAGATAACTACATGGAACAATAAATTATTATTTTGAAGCATATTCCTTATGACCGTAAAAAAGTGCCCGTTTTATCAAAATTTGAAAAATCATCTTAAAAATTCAACTCAGTTGTTTTTCTAAATTTTTTGAAGGCAATCATCTAAAAAGCTGCATGTAGAAGTTTTTATTAGTTGTAGTAAAATTATCAAGATCAATTAAAGTAAAAAATCAGAACTATCTTTGTTAAGATTTGAACCTAGCCTAACCCTTTCCCATTTGAAGGCTAAGGATTTCCATTTGAAGGCAAATGATTCCCATTTGAAGGCAAGTGTTCCCCTTCTCTAATTTTGATAAAGTATGATTTGATAAAAGAAAAAATTTAAAAAAATTGCAAAGAAAGAGCTTTTAGGAAAAATTATGAAATGTAACATCAAAAAACATTTAAATCATGATTCCCAGCGATTTGGGAAGAGCCCTTTGAAAGATATTTTTCAAGGTGTGAATTTAAATACCTTTAATTTGCACTATTTCTCCACAACTCTGTGGCCTCAACCAAAATATAATTATAGTCATCTTGTGGCCCTTCTAAAGCAATCCTCTAAACAAAATCTAAAACTTTAAAAGTAGAAATAATATCATTGCCACTGACCTTAGCCTTTAAAGTTCTACACACAGCTTCAACATATAATATCTAAAAAGTAGGAGCTTTTTCCAAACATAAGGGGAAGATTGGGGTCTCCAAAAAGCCTTTGGTCGGAATCTGTGCATGAAAATTAGGCCATGCCCGTGCACTTTACTTGCTGGCACCAATGGTGCCAGCAGGTCGCCAAATGCTGCCAACTGTGCCAACAGTTGGCATTTGGGGGGTCTAGCCAATCGCTTGCAGCGAAGGCGTTGCCCACTATTGTCAACCCATTAGACAATACAAGCAGTAATGACACTGTCAACGAGCGTGTGCCCAGTGCTGTCACCCCATTGGACAGTAGCGGATCCTGTTGTCAGCGGGGCGAATCCTATTGTCAGCGGGGCGAATTTTGTTGTCAGCGGGCATGATATCCACCAATGAGATCTCGCAGAGAAGTGTCAGCGGGCAGGAAGCTCACCTAATCCAGGCTGTCTTACAAGGCCCTTTGGAGACCCAATTTTTCCCCTAATGTTAGCTTTTGTCTTGTCTCTGATCATGTCTACATAATGGAAATTGGACTCCCTAATTTTACTTTACAACCTCATGAGGTATTCATTTGGAGGGCCAAAATTTGGAATGACATGGCAAACTTAAACCAAGTTTTGAACCTTATGAGTGTATAAGGTTCAAATATCTTAATCAAGTAACTTAAGCCAAATACACTATTTAGTTAAGAGGGAGGGTAGTTTTCCTACATTGGAAGTTACTCTTTAAGGGGAATACAAATCTTTGCATGATTAATTTTTCAATATTAAAATTCCCGTGATTATAGAAATAAAGCATATAGATTTAGGTTTGTTACAATAGTTTGGTTTAAAGTACATTCTTTAATTATATGGTAACATGTCTTGTGCGTATTTCTTATCCCGAGCTATGCCAGTTCTCCAGTACTCAATGTACTTAGATAATTGAATATAAAAGTACTTTGGAGCCTACCTTACCCCCTGAAGGTCTTTGGTGTTTTTGGAGCCAAAACTGCCAAAAACATACCCTTACTGATAAAAACCTATTATTTTCTAAATTTAGACGTTCAATTGAATATACAATCGTAGGATCTTGTACCTATTTTATCCAAAAAGGTGAACACCAAATTTGAGGATATTAGAATAATCCATTGTATATAATACAAAATTATAAGATTTAAAGTCACTGTAAAAGTTGTTTTTGACATTGCTTCAAGAGTATACCGAAGTTTTGATGCCCAAAACGTATACATTGCAAACACATTTGATATGTGGAGGTCATTAATTCCTGTAGATGTGGAACTTAGGTATACACTCACCAAGTTTGAGCCCCATACGAGCTTGGGAAGGGAAAAAAAGTTAAAAACTCTTGATTATGTGAAAATGGGTGTGCTAAAAATGCCTTACTTTCTCCAAAATCGAAACTACCAAAAGGGTAATTTAAACATGTCCAATTGAAAATCCAAACGATAAGTCTGTTGATGGCAATGAGGCCCACTTTAAACTAGATGTGAAAGGCCGTGAGAAAAGAATTTTCAGCCAATGTTAGGCCTAGAAATTGAGAGGACCAAGAAATGTCACTTTACACCCAAAATTTCAGACCAAGGGACAAAATGTGGAAAAAAAGACATGGACATCACTTTTGTTGAACTTGGTGGTAACAAAAAGGCACATTTTTGAAGACCCCCCCATTTTTAGTTAGGCCCACCTCAAGAGGTGGGCATGTCTAAAAGTTCGAGAGGCCATTTGGCCAATTATTTTTATTTTTTTAATAAATTTTCATAACCTTATATTAGGAAATGAAATAAAAAATTCAACACATTGTTTTTAGCCCCTTGTCGCTTTACACTATATACGAATGACGTCAAGTTTAGTGCTTGACTTCGCAAGGATGAGCCATGGCCCATGGCTGGTTTTCTCCATGACTTTTGATTTCTAGTGTGAAGAGGGCTTTAGAAAAAGAACTACAATTCTTTTTACGCTATCGGATTAAATCCAAAATTTCTAGAATTTTTTGAAGAGTAAATTGTACATTTCCCTTTTATTTTGAAGGGCAGTTTTAGTAAACGGGGGTCCTCTGGATGGACATCCTACCACGTCATAGATATTGCCATATTGGATGAATTTCAATAAACTTGAATGAAAAATGAAATATTGGATGTAATATTTTGTGAAGGGTGTAAGCATGGTAAAGTGTACCAAAAAAGTGGTTAACTATTTGTCAGTTTCAGCCCTTTTGCTAAAATTATGCAAAAGTGATGGAAAAATGTTATTGAAGTCAATTTTTTTTGCTAATATAGATTCTCAACTTGTTTTTGTACAACTTGGAAAAGTTTCATGCAAAGTAGACACTTTTAAGTTATTGTATGAGGGCTTTAAGTCCAAGCAAAGTGAATGTGACCATTTGAAAAAGTGGCTAGAAAAGAATCAAAAACTATCTAAAAATCACTTTTGATGATGGGGGGCCCTCTGTATGTTTAAGAGGTATTCTAAAATAGTCAATTCATATACTCATCAATTGGTTTAGGGTTCCAAAAGTGTCGCAAGGATGCTTTTTAAGAGGGTCACTTCTGCGGTACTTTTAGTGAGTTTTTTTTCACCGAACATTGTTTTTCAAATTGGAAAAAACATCCTCTAAAGACAATAGAGGGCCCCAATTTCCAAATGAAGAAATCAAAACTTTGGAAAAGTTTATTTTCATGATTTAGAACTAGTGGTCAAATTAAGTATCAATTGAAGATGTTCTTTTTATGAAGTTGCTTATTAGATACCTTGTGACACCCTAAAAAGTGACTAAAATGCTCAAGAACTACACCAAAATGCTCAAAATCAGCTTAGAGCTTCAGAAAACAACACACTTCATATTCACTTTCTAGTGATCACACATTGCACTTACTGGTCCACTTTACCATGCTTACACCCTGAATGAAAAGAATATGTTGGGTGCAAAGTAAATTATGGATGATAAATATCATTTGGATGAAAAAAATTAGCAACCCCTCTAGATGGAAATAGTTAGTAAGATGGAAAAATATGTATTGGATGAATTTTTTTATCAATGTATATAGATGTAAAAATATTGGACCCATTATTTTGCAAGTGCCCACCCTTTGAAATTGAAACTTGTCACTTTTTGCCCTTGTTAATGACGAGCAACTTGGGCAAATATGGGAGATTATAATTGGTCATTAATTGCCGAGATTTAGAGCATCTTCTTCTAAAATTCATAACTTTTGCATTTTAACTCCAAATACCTTGAATTTTGCGCCATTAAAAAGTTACCATTGAAAACCATATGTAGTCAAATTTTCAAAAATGGTTCAATACTGAGACCTTAGAATAGCCTACCTATTAGTGCAACAACCATAATATGGTCTCAAAGGCCTTTAGGAGTTAAGTCATAGACTTTTCCACGTAACATATGTGGTACTAATTTCTACTCATGACAACACCCTAAATTAATTAAGTCTTCTTTTCTCTCGAGAATTCTTAATACTTGTCAAGTCCCATGTGTGTTAAGCTGTAGTTTGGGGGTGGCCCAGACCTCCTGGTGTAAAGGGGCCTTTAGAATTGCATAAAACCTGTTTGTAATGCAATTATAAGCATTAGAAAAAATAATGATGTGCAAACCGGGAGCTAGGAGTTGCCAACCTGGGGGCGGGGGCCCTTGCGTCACTGCCGGCGAGCCTGACGGGTCCGGGCGCTGTTGCTGCGGCGGCTGCAGCGGCAGTTGCGGCCAAGGTTACGACTTCTGCACTCTTCAACTCGGAGGGCACGGCTGGGTTCAAGCAACACATTCTGCGCGAGGAGGATGAGGGTGCGCTGACTGAGATTGTCATCAATGGGGATCTCACGATCACTTTCAAGTTGAAGTCCGGCACTTCCAACACCGTTTCAGCCTCAAAGCAAGCTTCCACCATGTAAGCGCGCTCGGAAGAGCCCACGAGACTCATGGACCTTGTCCGGAGAGGAGATCGGAGGACACTGACCTCCGAGATGAGGTGATAGAGCAAGGTTGTTGAGTCCGTCTGAAGGATTGCTGCTGGTTTGTTTTCACTTAAAGTACATATACAGCAATAGTGATGAGTGAGTATAATAAAACCCGAGCCATGTTCTCTTACCGAGACGTTTCGGTTCTAAGCCTGTGCAATTGTGGATATTGCACTGCAGCAATATTCATGCACATGCAGCTTAATCACGTCCTTTAGTACTGATGTAACAGCCAGTATAATGAAATCACGTTGAGTGGCAATCCTGTATATGTACACTGAAGGTTGGATACTATCTGTTTCTATCTGAGTTTGTAATTCCAACATGTTTCTCCCTGCTCGCACGACGGCTGCACTTTTACTTTCCATGAACGTGAAGTCGAAGCGACGTCGCCATGCTTGCTGAGAGAAAATTGGGCTTGTAGTATGCGAAGATTCCAAGCACACGAGCAGCAGTTTCTGCATCGTTTGCAAAGAATCTATATCTTTGTATCCTACTTCAATTCTAAGAAGTTCATCGGGATACCTGCAACACATGTATCACATGATATGACTGGCACTTCAGACACCAAGTCTCCAGTTCATACTGACGAAATGCTAACGAAATACTGAGTTGATACTGAGGTGGTAATATTGGATCATATTTTCTATTTTTTGAATAACTTTTTTAACTTGGATTGTAATTTTAAATTTTTGATCCTATTTGCTAATTTGGATCATATTTTTCTAATTATGGATCTTATTTTCTAATTTGAGATCATGTTATTCAAATTTGGATCTTATATACCTAATTTAGGATTACAACTTCTTAATTTTAGATCATATCTTTCTAATTTTGGATCTTATATTCCTAAATTTAGATCATGTCTTCCCAATTTTTGAATTTATTTTCCAAAATTTAGATCATCTCTTCCTAATTTTGGATCATATTTTGATCAAATTTGATTTGTTTTTTGATCCAATTTTCTAATTTCAAATCATATTTAATTATATTTCTATTTTTGGACCATCTTTTTAATTTTAGATCCTATTTTTTAAAAATTATGAATCATATTTCTTTAATCATCTGGGTCCTTTTTTGTAATTTTGAGTTTTTTTCTTGTAATTATGGATCCTATTTGGGGGGAAGCACAATAAAGTGAACCACAAAAGTGCTTATCTTTTTTCCAATTTTTGCCCCTTCTGTAAAGACTAGAGAAAGTGGGATGTACGTTATGTTGATGCAAAATTAAGTTTGGAATACGGAAAGTAGACTTGATCTTCTTCAACTTCCCAAAGTTGCGAGAAAAGATATTGAGTTTACAATGGAAAACGGAGACGTCAAAGTCAGGCAAAGTGAATGGTCGTCATTTGGAAAAGTGAACATAACGGTTTAGGGTTTTGTCCAAAATCACTTTTAATTTCGCGGTGCACTCTATATGTTTAAGAAGTATTCTAAAATAGTCAATTAATATACTCATTGATTGGTTTAGGGTTCTAAAAGTACCGCAAGGATACTTTATAAGAGGGTCACTTCTACGGTACTTTTTGTGCGTTTTTTTTCACCGAACATTGTTTTTCAAATTGAAAAAAACATCCTCTAAAGACAATAGATGGCTCCAAATGAAGAAATTAAGACTTTGGAAAAGTTCATTTTCATGAATTAGAACTAGTGGTCAAATTAAGTTTCAATTGAAGATATTCTTTTTATGAAGATGTATATAAGATACCTTATGACACTCTAGAAAGTGACTAAAATGCTCAAAAACTACACCAAAATGCTCAAAATCAGCTTTGAGCCTTAAAAAACAGCACACTTCATATTCACTTGTTGGTGGTCACATTTTGCACTTTGTGGTCGACTTTATTGTGCTCTCCCCCATTTTCCTAATTTTAGATCATACCATCCAATTTTGGATCTTTTTTATTCAATTTTAGATCTTATATGGTTTTTTTTAATCTTAATTTTTATGATATTTTCTAATTTTGGATCCTACAGACCTAAATTTGGATCATATTCATCTAGTTTTAAATCATATTCACCTAACGAATCAAAGACTTTACACACAAGATAGCCCCAAGGCCCTTGTATACAAGAGTCTTGGCCCCAGTTACAGTCTTGTTAAATTGACCAATTGAGGCCGAACTCATAGCCATTATGGCTGAATTTTGGTTGAAATGGCCCCAACTTTGGATGGCCTCAACTCCTTGTGTAAAACGGCCCTAAGACTCAAGAGTATGTAGTACGGTTGTTGAATTCCAAAGTTGTAATATATATATATATATATATATAGTGGAAGATCTCATGGACTACAAGACTCCACATGAAGTCCCACTCCCACAACACGTCTATTTTTGATTATTTGATAACCCTAAGTCTTAGTAATAGTTTTGGGTTCGTGTTGGTTGTGGATGCTTGTACCGTACACTCTGAAACTGTCATCTACAGATGATGCTCTCAAGTCTGTCTCCAGCCCCAAATTCTACCTAGTACCATTGCAGTATGGTCATGGCAGGCCTAATCTACTCTGCATTCTCTACAAAGACGTTGTATCATACAAAGCATACTTCTGGTGTGCGTGGATTCCTACCGACGCTGGAAGTTGAGGAACTTGATGGCAAAGATGAAGATACCAGCAAAAAATATCATCCATAGGAAGAGAACAGGACCAACAGCAGCAAGAAAGTCGTGCTTGAATCCGAGGCTGTGGCGAAGATACTCCTTCACAGTCATCAAATCAGTGGATCCTACGATATGCAATGGAGTATCGTTATCGCCAAATTGCGAAGCCACAAGCCCGTATATAGTCCAGGCCAAGGGGCAGAACCAGTAGTACCAGATCCACCAGGGAGGAATGTCCTGCAAATGCAACACAAAATGGTGTATGTTGAGTGAATGAATCGATGAGAGGCTCATTTTAGGACACCGCAATCTGATATCATGGCATATCACGTACTCAAATCCAAAAATATCTATATCATGTTAAAGAATATTGTGATGTATAGTTTGAGTGGTGTGCTTACCGGGCGTGGAATCAAGAATCCGGAGAAGAGATTGAAGAGCGTGTAGAAGAAAGCGCTCACAATGGAAGCCAGGATGAAGTTGGGAGTGAGGGCAACCATCATCATGCCGTAGAATGTGTAGATCAGCAAGCTGATGAACAAGATGTAATAGTACCAGAAGAACTTTGCTGCTGTCCACTCGAACTGCAGCATTGCGTATGTAATGATCCCATATACGGTGGTTTGCACCAACACATATGGAAACTCTATTATCACCTGTTTCCACGTTCCACAGACAAGTTTCCTTATGTTAGGGATATGTTTTTTGATGACGAATGTGTTTATAGATTGTTGATGTGTGAATGATGGGTTATAAATTAAACTAGATCTGCACCTCAAAAATGGCAAGAATGGACATACCTGAGCCAATGCGTATGGTATGGAAGAGTACATTCCAGCAGCCTTCTCCCTGTAGTGGACCGTTCGTTCAATGCTCACCATCGCCTGCACTGTGCCAGCGTTGTTGAAGCATATGAAGAGCGTCGAACCGTACAATGCGCCCATAGTGATATTCAATTCTGACGACGTGGAACTGCCACATTTGAACAAAAATAATCATAAGGTCAAGGATTTTTCCAATGTAAGGATCACTTTGAAGGCTGAAGTACAGTAAAATACACAAATTCTTATAACAAACAATTATTATTTTGTTTCTTGTTATATCTTAATCAAAAAGATGTATCTAGAGCTCACAATTTTTTTCCAACACCCCAGAAGATGCTTCCACAAATAAGTGCCGTGCTGAATGTGAAGGCTCCTCGAACGAGATTGTAGTCTGGGCTCCTCCAATACGTCAAATTTTGCTTCCAAAGGATGCACCAAAGCTGCTGAATGAAATTCAGGGGGAACTTTGTAGGAAAGCTCAGATCCGTCGAGCCTGGGGGTGGTACTCGCAGTTCGTTTACAAGAACTTTGTTGCGTCTGTGCAACAGCAGCACTTGCCAGGTTATTGATAGAATAGGCTCAGTTGAACAAGATCAACACATGATTAGTAAAGAATATTTGCAGCAGATCATTGGGAGAATACAAAAACATCTCCTTCCTCCTCAACCAGCATGATTTTTCAGAGTAAATTTCCAAGTAAAGAAAGGCTGGATGGTTCATACTGGTAAAGCTGCGACTTCAAGTAAATATCCGCGAAGTCCACTCCAAGTTGCATCTCCTCTTCAACGCTGGAGACTTCCAACATCCATGTGGCTGGATTGTACCCATCCGAAATTTTGGCTACTCGAGGTATCACCTTCACATGGACAGAATCCCAGTTTAGGTCGCTAAATATATCTACTCATTCAGCAACGAAGTGTAACGAGACTTATGGCCTTGAGCTTTCTTCGAGAACCGTGATCATCAAAGTAATGTCTACGTTCTCATGTCCTTTCACTTTGATGACTATGACAAAAAGGCATGTGGATTGATGAAAAACAATAACATGAATAATATTCAGAATGCGTATTAAAGATGTACCTCAAAATACTCGACCAGCTTTTTGGAGTTGTGGCCCAATTCGCCTGCATAGATGACTTGGCCTCCTCGCTTCAACAACAGAAGCTGCATCGAGAATAAGACGAAGTGAGAAATTGCCTCAGGGTAATGATTACTTAGAAGTTGTGAGTTCCACCCTCAACTCGATTTGCAACAACCTGCAACCAAACTGCCAACAAAGATATCATTTTAATTAACAGAAGTAGCACCAGTCCAGAAAGCACTTATTTGCTCACCTCATCAAAGGCTTCAAAGATGTCGATGCTAGGTTGATGAATGGTGCACACAACAGTTCGTCCCGTATTGACCGTGTTTCGTACACATCGCATCACAATGGCTGCTGCTCGTGCATCGAGCCCGCTCGTGGGCTCATCCATAAATATGATCGATGGGTTGGCAACCAACTCCACTGCAATTGTAAGCCTTTTCCTTTGCTCTGTTGACAACCCAGAGATGCCTGGCAGACCAACAAGGGCATTCTCCAGCGGCTTCAGTTCCACCAACTCCAGCACCTCTTCCACAAAGGCCTGCACAAAAGATGAATGTCAAGCCAGATTGTGTCTAACAAACTTCTCCTCTATTTGAACTACCAATAAGCCAGTTATATTGCTCATGACGTTCTTCTGGAAAATATTTCTCGAGTATACTTGAGCTTATCAGTTGCCGTCTTGTTTTGCTTACCATTTTACTCTCAGCATCGATCTCAGCAGCAAGACGGAGCCATGCAGAGTATATGAGGGACTCTTGCACTGTTATTTGAGGAGAATGAATATCAGTCTGCTCGCAATAGCCAGAGATCCGGGCAAACGTCTCCTGGTTCTTCGGATACCCAGAAATTCGAATATCGCCTTCGATATATCCACCAGTCTTGCGTCCCGCCAGAACGTCCATAAGCGTCGTTTTACTGCACTCACCAATCCCAAACAAACACAAAGTGAATAACCATTTCATCAAGCATGGCGTCCATGACCATTTCATAATCGGATCACATGAAGGGAAACGAAAAAATATTGGAATATATGTGTAATATTGTCAAGGGAATTACCCAGCTCCACTGACACCCACTAGAGCTGTAAGCACTCCCGGTCGAAATGCACCAGTGATTTTAGTGAGAAGCTGGAGCCTGGTCTCTGTTACTTCGGCTGATCTCATTTCCTGTGCAAGCAATCATCGTGATGAATAAGATGGCAATGTATAAGACAATGCAGAGCAAGAAGTTTACAGATTTATCTAAAGAGAGATTAAATCACTCTGTTGCTTGAAAGTACTTAGCCGTGTCATTCAAGACTTATGTCTCACTTACCGCAGGCATGTCAACATAGTAACTGACATCGTCAAAGGAGATTGACAACGGCGTGAAAGGCAAAACCATTCCTCGCTGCACAGTCCCTGCGTCGGCAACTGACTCCACATCTTCAATGTCAGGTTCGCTGCGCTGGTCCGTGGATACACGAGTTTGGTCCATTGATTGGCGATGGTCTACCGATTCTCGTCGGCTACGACTGCTGGGCGTCATACCGCCTTTCCTCTCACTCATAATATCTGCCAGGGACCGGCCCTGGGCAGATTTGCGAGCCCGGCTACTTGATCTGCGTGACTTGGATTTGTCGAGAGCCTCACCGGTTCTGTTTGCTTCTTTTTCTGCTAGTTCCTCTTCCGACATTATTGCTTGCGGTTTTCCCAACGCTGGAGTAATCAAGAGGAAATTGCAGTCAATTATGGTCACGTAAAGTCTCACAATCACGACAATTACTATAGGGTAAGATTGAAAGCTAGAAGAAATGCGTCACGAAAGATATCAACGCCATCGAGAAAGCACCCTCTTGTGTCAAAAATGAAAGAAACTCTTTCGGATTTGGCTCACCTGGCATATATCCAAGACTTAGAGTAAATCCTATGTTGAACAAGATATAAAATCCGATAAGAGCGCCAACGCCAAGCCAATACCAATACTCTTGAATATGTTGCCCATACGATTTCAGGACACTAACACCGACACTCCGACCTGGAATTGATGAAGCAAGGTCTTGCTGCAGGCATTTGTGGTGCAAAACTAAGTTTAGCAGAATATGAGAAATAACCAAGCAACTTATATTTCTCTCTGGGGAAACAAATATCTCTATCATTGGAGTTAGTTCATCGTCTTGAAGAAGGATAGGGGAAGGAAAGGCATACCTTGTCCCATCGTGGAGCTCGTAATTCGTTGACAGCAATTGCATTCACGGAATAACTGAGGTTGCTAATCCAGTAACCCCAACGCCACCAGATTGGGAGGCTGGGACGAGGCATGATGAACCCCCCAAGCATAAAGAAGATAAGCAACACGATCCAGCCCAATGTGTACCCTAAGGTAATGGTGCGGCAAATGCCACCGATAAAACGTAACATACCCCCGGCCTGCTGTTGGATTAAGAACAGGAGCAGAAATTGCTTGAAGAAGCGGCTTGCTTCCGGTGCATACCCAGTCACATAATACGTCATGCAGGTGAAGATCCCACACTCTAACACCGACACCGGAATACTTAGCACCATGGCAGACACCGAGTAGGCCCAGGCAGGTGCGAAGAGCATGTCCCGCTGCCTAACCAGCACGGGCAAGCGCTGAATTGTCGATGCAAGCTCGCCAAATCCAGTTAACATTATGACTACCACTGCGTAGAAGAGGGCATTTAAGTACAGAGATCCTGAGTCACCTACTGAATTCTGATGAAGCCGTGTTCGGAAGAAGACAGTCATTGAGATGAATGCTGCAACTGTGATCTGTGAACAAGCCACACAAAGGCCAATTGCCAGCCAGATTAACAAATGCTATTATGTAAGATACAGTATTGTGTAAACTACAGAATTTTTAAGATGCAGAGTTATTTCATCATTCATGTGAGGATGTGATAGTCCTCAGGTATCGTATAGTCAAAGAGCTAACCACAGGTATTTAGCAATATCCAAAAATGTGTACCTGGAAAGTCTTCACGAAAAAGACGATGGAATTTCGCTTCATGAGGACCACTTCACGGTTGAAGGTAGCCCTGAAGAGATCGAGCTTGGATATAGTGAACTTCTGTTTTGCGAGCGCTGAGGGATGAGATTTTGCCCTGTCATATGGATCCGCAAGTTCGTCCTTCAATTTTGTGCCTACATGGAACTGCTGGAACTCCTCCTTAAATTTCTTCACGGGAACGTATCTGTACGGTTTGCGCTTATCAATCCAATACTGCTCTTGGTCTTTTCGGGAAGTGACCTGAAGAAGAGAGCCAAATTAGGTTACTAAACTAGTTAAATTACGTCATTTCTCCAGGCAATTGAGATGCAGTATGGAAACAATTATGAGTGATGGGAAATTATTATTACCTCTTGCAAGAAATCAGCAATTCCCTTCCTCTCTGGACTCTTGAACCCACACGACTCAAAAAATTCTGCCACATGGCTAATGGGGCCGTGGTAGACGACCTGACTCTCGGAGAGCAAGAGTACATCATCAAACAGATTGAAGGTCTCGGGTGCTGGCTGCAACAACGAGATCAATACTGTTGCTGAAAGCTCGTGTGTGAATCTGCGCAAGCTTTTCACGATGTTGAATGTGGTCGAGCTGTCTAACCCTGTCGAGATCTCGTCCATGAACAACACCTTCATGGGGCCGACGATCATTTCTCCTGTAACATTTGGGCATCAATTCTTCAGCGACGATCAATGTCTCAGGAATGCAAAGCAGAATCAAACACTGATCGGATGTTCAACTGCAGCAAATTTCCTGGACAAGGAAAGAGAAGATGAGCTAGCCTTGATTGCAAAATTTGTTAAGGTACCTGTAGTAACGCGTTTCTTTTGGCCCCCCGAAATTCCACGTCGCATGTCATCGCCGACTATGGTGTCTGCACAAATGTCAAGTCCAAGCATCTGCACGCGTGCAGAGTGAACAATCAGATACTGTGAGATACTAGAAGAGTATCCTCTCGCCCTGTCAAAAACTCAATAGGAACTGAATTTTATTGAGGGAATTTTCTAGACAAGTGACATCAACACTCATAGAAACAACCCGTGGAGCTGGTTCATGGACGCAAGGGATCTCTAAAATACGAGGAAATGCTCAACACCAAATGGCAAGAAAACGCACTCTCAAGGTATACTCGACTGCGAGACTGCCATTAGTCCCTGGCAGCGCTGTTGCCTGCAGGAGAAACCAAGATATGAAATTAGTTCTTCATCAATTGTAAAAAGCAGAGAGAACATGAACATTCGAATTGGAACTTGAACTCGCATACTACGAAATCCAAAGATCTTGTACTCAAACGAAACGTTGATCAATTTTGGTGCATACCTTCATGTACGTATCAACATCAGCATCAGGTCTCAAACCCGCTTGCTTCTCCCGCTTGGTGACCTCCTCAAGAATCTCTACACCATCGCAACGGACCAACACTCATTCAGTACTTGAAATTCACTCCAGCTTGAGTTCAACCGAAACGAATTATGCGATTCCCAAATGCTTAAATTTTATGAAAACCGTCTTGATCAAGTTGTAAGGATTCAAAACTTTCTACTTCAAAAGAGGTAGCTGTCGTACCAAATTGGGGACCAACGCCCTGAACGTGAGCTGAGAAGTCTAGCGTCTCCCGCACTGTCAGTTCGCCCACATGGAGATCATTCTGGCTCACGTAAGCTGAAGTTTTCTGAGGCACAAACTCCTTGAGAGAATGGCCGTTGTAAGTCACGCTGCCCTTCACCTTGAGGTTGTGATCCAGTTTCCCGGCCAGTGCTAACAACAAGGTCGTCTTCCCTGAGCTTGGTGGCCCCAGCAGCAACGTCATTCTACCAAATGCCACACCAGGACGGGCTCAAATTAGTCTCAAACTACAACTTATTTCACATCCCTACCAACTTACATATAAGAAAGAAATTCCTCTAAAATATTTTAGCATCGTATTATCCTCACCTGCCAGGTTTAATGGAGCCGCTCACGTTGTCCAAAATCGTGAGCTTCTGTTTTTTTGTCGGGAGAATGTGCAAGAGATCGAGGAAGCTCTGAAATTCACAAAAAAAATTATGTAAGAGATGAATTGGATAACATTGGAACTTCTCTCAATTGAAAAACTAGCCAGAAATTGAAGCTCGAAATAAGAAGGATTCAGTTTCAACCTCGACGATGTCTCGCACGACGTTCAAGAGGGTGGGCAGGCCTCTGTTTCCGACATGGCAGTTGGCTTGGACTGAGAGATCCTCGTAGCGGACCTCGACGGTGGGGAGCTCGATACCAACTCTGTCAAGGCGCTTGCGCACCTTGACGAGGAGTTGCTCGCTTTCGTCATCAGTAGTGTGGTGGAATTTTTCCAGGAGGTGGTTGAAGTCATGCGTGGAGAGGTCCTTGACATCGACGTGACAGATGCTGCCCGTGTCCTTGGTGAAGACGGAGGTACGCAGGCGATTGTAAGTAGGGAGCTTCTCCAGGGCAGCCCACTTGAGCTCATCCTCGTCGTTGACGACCGAGGAGTCCCGGGCCTCGGACTCGAACGGGTTGGAGCCCCCGAAGAGGCCGACCCCGCGAGCGGACTTGGAGAAGCTGCTGCGCGCGCTTGAAACGCTGTGGCGCGCGCTGTTCCCTGTGTGATGCGCGCTGCGCGACAGCGAGTGCCGCCGCGAGCTGGCATTAGATATGACGTCCCTTGGAGTCGTGGCTTCGCGGCCTTCGTTGCCGAGTTCAAGATCCTCCTTGTCCACTTTCTCACTCGCCATAGCTTCTTAGTCGTGGGAACTCTCCAGCTTCACCGAAATTAGAAGCAGTTCCTTCTTACTTAGGGCCGATCAAGCAGCTCTTGTGTGACCTGCAGCCACGAAATGCCCAATCAGTGAGAACTTCCCACATCTTCCTGCAAAATTCTTCCTCCTTTAACTACAGAATAGCATCCCCGAAAGCTCATTCCCGAGCTAAATTGTACCAACAGCCGACTGTGAAAGAATCTTAAACTCTAAACAACTGATGCATTGTCATGTACGAACAGACCTTCCATGGACTAAAAACATCATGAAGAGAGCCATCGTAACCAAAATAAAAAATCGACGAATTTCATAGCTAGCTGTTTTCTGCACTGAACTACCCTCCGATCAACAGAGGTTTGTGGACACTGATTTTTGGAGCGTAAGCTGAAGTCGAATCGCTATGCACTGTTAATATATCATGTGCGTATTAGTGCGGAAATTTTATAACACAATTAGGCGAAGTTTTGTTCAGCAGCAAGAGATTATATGAAACCAGAACATTACTTCTCCCCATCGTCGCTGCTCTTAAGCTAATTCTCAAGCCTTTGATCTAAGGCTACTAGCTCGCGACACCCGATTCAGAGATCAACAACCAAAACGTGATCACTGACCCGTAACTACAGTCACTGATCACCAAACTTGTCGGCAGTTGCAACAGCCTCGATCTGCCTCCGTCAAATTGGACCCGGGTGTAAGAAACTTCTAAACTCAAAACACCAACTGCTAGTACCAGATTTTCTACCCAACTGACTGATGGAGCACAACTAACTGATCTGAAGAACTGATCGATCAGAGTGGTCACCAAGTCACACAAGATGAAGCTACGAGTACGCCGCGATTCTATGCGTCTGCATTTAACGATGTGGTTTGAGGCATTTATACAATCCATGGCATATGGAAGCGTAGAGACGTGAATCAGATCTGCCCGAGTCTCAGTCGAAGTCAGAGCACGTCTAATTGAAGTTCGCAGCACATTCTGCCGCTGCCAGCACATTGTCGGATTTTTACCAGAAGACCAGTCCAGTCAAAACGATATAATTGAGGGCCGCTTTACAGTAGTACAGTACACTTGTGCGCTGCAGAAGTGGGTTGGTATAGGAAGAATTCTTCCCTAGGCATGGTTCTTTCAGGGATAGATATCATAGAATTTTTAGGTCAGGGATGGAATACCGGACAAGATGGTGTTAGAAATTATATATCAAGATCATTTGACTGGTCAAATTGTACAAACATTGTACAAACATGTAGAGGAGTGATCTGCAAGACATGCAGGTGCAGCTTGTGCTGTTCAACTGCATGCCAATCAGAAGACTGGCAGACGAACAAGCTTCCCTGCGAGCAGCTGCCGCAATTCGCAATGTCACCAAAATGCATCGTCACGCTGCAGCATCTACTTGAACCCTGTCGATGGCGCCACGCTGAAGTTAGCGTAGGTCGAAGTTGACTGGATTGATCATTGAACTCGACAGTGAGTGTGACTAATTAAGGGTTTGAGAATATCAGACAGATCAGAGTACATCGGGTACGAAGATTCCACCACGTGCGGTCTGAGGCGACGTCGTCTGTGAAGCTGGCGGGGGAGATGGTGGGAGTGTGGATTGATTGTCTGAGCTATCAAGGTGGAGGAGTAAAGATGTATCCGGCTGTGAAGGTCGCAAGTATTAATTCGATTAATTCGCCGCTATTTGAGCACTTGATCGACTTGAGCCTCAGGATCTGAGGCATAAGTATGAGCGACCCCAATATCAAACACCAAGTTCATTTGAGAATTTCTACTCTGACCTCATAACCCAAAGAGGATTCTGATGGCGAATTGAAATCTCAATCCTATGTCCTTTTGATTATGTCCGGCAGAAGGACATAATTGAGATTTGTAACCGGCAGGGGGCTCAAGAACGTCGACGTGGCTAGTTTTGATTCGCTGAGAGCAGCAGGGTTACCAGCGGTAACCTGCTGCTCTGCGGAATTTCCGGAGCCGTAATCATGCTTCACATTTCAATTTTGAATGAAAAGCTACGAAATAAAGAGATGAAAAGAGAAAAAGCACCCATCATATTCGTCAAATTAATAAACAATTCGACGATAATTGACTGCAAACAGTCATCCAAATGCACAAACGAACAACATAAAAAATCCCAGAACACCACCTGAATCAATCTTAACAAATAAGAAAAACAAACACATAAAATTGGAACCATACAAGTTTGTACACAAAACAAGCACCAAATCAAAGCAGCAACAAGATCCCAACTATCACCACAATCTCAACCTCCAATACCTTCATCACAAAAACAACCAATTCACAAACACTAAATTCACAACGCCCTTTAATTAAACCAGGCACTGTTTGTAAAGACGAACCGACTAATCATGGAATCTCACATTTTCATTCTATCCACTTCGGCAGAGATTTAAAAAGATCATAACAATAAATCATAGAAGTAAATTTCTTGCTTTTTATTAAAGGAATCACAGATTTACAGCAAGAATGTACTCCAGACTGGCATTAAAACCTCCTCACGTACATTTATTCTATTTTACCAATGAGGAGGAAAGCTTAGTCAAAGATCAATTCTGATTGTTGGGGTTAAAAAACCCTCTCATAATCTTCTCTAAATTCAGATCCATAGTGTTGTTAATCTGTATGAATTGACTAACATTGCTAAATGGCGCTGCAGCTACTTGACTCCGATGCACTTGTGGCTGCACCTGAACCTCGGGCTGCTGCTGAACCTGCAACTCCGGTTGCTGCTGAACCTGCAACTTTGGTTGCTGCTGAACCGCAGAAGTATATGGCTTCACAACAGCTCCCAGCCCCGAATCTGCATCTGACTCTTTCTCCTTCACCTGTTCACGACCTGCTCTCACAATCTTCCCACGCTCAAAAAGCTCTAAGTCATAATCCAGAATTATTTGATCTAGCTCACCATCGTAAGCATCTGGAACTGAACGAGAAGTTTCTGAGACATTACTAGTGCTAGTAGAACCGTGCTCTGGACGGTACATAAATCTGTCATTACCACTCGGTAAAAACTCAACATCTCGAAGAATTTGCCCGGGAGAGCGTGCAAACTGCGCAGGTATCTTCTTAGGGACACTCTTATATACTGGGCGAACAAATGGCTGAGGGCCAACAGAATTCCTCACAGGTCTGAGAGGATCAAGATTCTTGTCCTGATAAAATTGCCGAGGGCAATGAATTTCACAAGAAAACGAGCTGGTACTCCCAAGGTTCGGTCCAGCGTAGCGTCCAGCCTGATGCTTGAAATTGGGTCGAGACTGATGCCCAAGATTGGGTCCAGTCTGATGCCCAAAATTGGGTACAGCCTGATGCCCAAAATTGGGTACAGCCTGATGCCCAAGGCTGGGTACAGCCTCATTAGAAACACAATCAACTGCACCTACCTGCGAATGCATTGCAGAGAATGCATTGCAGGGAAGGCATTGTAATGGACTGGAAAACTGGCCAGGAGTAAACAAACTCTGAGAAACAGAGTTACGAATTGGAGGAATCTGAAAATCTGCAAATAATCTTGCATCAGTAATCTGAGGAGATGGCAACTCAGGCAAATACGGGACAACAGCAAGACTATTAGACTGAGAATAAGTGGAGCCACTCCCTCCATTACTAAGCTCTTTAAAAAGTTGTTTTTTGATTTGGTGATAATCCCCAGTTTCGCTATCTGTCGCAATAGCCTTCAAAGCCGCTTCCCTTTTCAACAACAAAGTGTCATCATACCTGTGCCTCAGAAAACCACACAGCATCAATCCAAACAGCATTAATCAGAGTTACAAGTAGAATCAAAACTCTGCACACAGGATGGAATTAGAAATGGATTACAAGAACCGAAGACAAGCTGAGCATTATATTCAAGACGACAGCAACTAAGAATCATGCTGATCACTGGCCTCGAGCAATATCATATCAACGCTTCTACAACTGTTACCAGTATTGGAAAACGACTTGACTTGAACCTCTGGATCGTACTTATAACAGAAACTGAATTCGTCTACTCTAGTGCTTAATTCTGTATTACTCAGCTCGACAAAATGCTAATTATTTACCTCAACAAAAATTAGAGCCCCGACCTTACAAGAGCGTCACTTGAATACCAATACAGAACACCCTAATTACTTCACCTCCCCAAGTTCACAATATGAACACTCGCACATGGCACTAAACCAGGAATGGAAATCTAGCATTCCATAACCGTCTCTCAAGAGCCACAGCCCACGAGGATGCGCATCGTCATTGAGCTCACGCAGCTCATCAACACACACACAGCTTCGCAACCAAACATGCAACGAACGACACAGAAATCAGGACCTTGACAAACTAACTCAGTGTACCTCAAACAAATATATAACTCAAACAAAAGCCCATCTTAGAGACTAACGACAAGGAATCCAAATTTACAGAAAGACTTATCCAAAGTACGTGAACTCAAAGTACGCAAAGCATTAATCAATTGGACAGAAGAATTAATCACCTATCAAGTGATGAAGCACTCTTGTGCCCAGTTATCTGACACATAACGTCCCTTGGAGTATCCTTTAGCGCCATTCTCGTGATACCAGTACGTCTGCCACTTTTATTTGTAACATCACCTGCAATGCCTGCCTCTCTTGCCATGTGGTTCAACCACTGCCGCAGCTTCTTCTCACCAACATTCGTATGCTTATACCACACTTGAGAACTGATCGGATGAGGTTGAATGGGAGACAAGAAAAGGTTTCCCTCTTTCATATCATCAGCCAAGTGGAGGGAATATACTCTCCAAGTCTCCACCACCGCAGGGTGATAGACACGAACAGGAGGGCGAAAATCTTCGTCCTGACAGCGGTTGAGGGCTACAACATAAGCCTTTGAGGTGCGCTCATTGTACCTAAAAAACAAGCACAGACAAACAGTTAGTAAACAATTAGTAACGAGCAAAATTCATAAGTCAAACTGATTACATATGCTCTAACCAGAAACAAACATATGTTCCAAAATCCAACGAAACATTGTCTGGAACCCCATGGCCCATGGACATGACCTCTACAGCTCATCTGTACCGTGTATTACAATCTAAAGCATTCGCCAAAAGGGCTCTTCGAGAAAGCAACATTCTGTCTGAAAATCACTTACAACTTCATTGTGAACTGTAAATAGGAGTTAGGCGACAGAGCACCTAAGAACCAACGGAAATGAAAGGAAACATCTCTTAGTTCAGCATGGAGCATACACGGAAACATAAGGACGTCGAGAGAAAGGGGGACTCAAACGAAATAAACCTTAACAGCAAGCACACGTGAAAATAAATTAAAAAAAAAAAATTCAAGCAATCGATCAAGGTCATTTTTACTATACTGTCCTTGCTGTCTAAAATCCCCTAGCCCATGTACATATAGACTACGGTTTATTTGTATAGTGTACTACAGGACAAATCATTCGACAAAGGTCTATATGACACAGCAACATTCTGTTTGAACCACTCCCAGCTCCCATTGAACTGGACACTGGAGTTAAGCGACGGAGCATACACAAACCAAAAGACCGTCAAGGTAATACCATACAGCTCAGCATGCATCACACACATAAACAGGAAGACTTCGAAACAAGGGGGAACTCACATGACAACTCATACTAATTCATATGACAACTCGGAAGCCCATAGTATATAGGATACTGATAAGCACTTTTCATCTAAACAACGAGCCGAGGAAATGAAAGAAAAATTAACCAGGATGTGAGAAAAAACGAGTAGCATGAAAAAAAGGAAACTCTCTCCGACAGATGATTGTACAGTTTATGTCTTACCAAATAGCACAATCATACCTAAACACTTACAATCAAAGCACATGCATCGATGGCTCAATAAACGCAAACTGCAAACCCCAGTGTCTGCAAGCCAATTTGAACCTGATAGTTCAAAACAAGCATTTAAAAAAAGCAAGCAAAGGGAATGTACAGGAACTTACTCAACATAACATCGACCGTGATCGTCTATTCCTTGAGTAAAATCTTTGAACCTCAACTTATACATCTCAGTGTTCCCACGAATCATAAACTGTGATGTGTTGAACCATAAGATTCTCTTGAGCACACCAACATTGCTGGAGAGTGACTGTGATGGATGACCAAGGATCAACGCCTCCTCAGCAAAGGATAAACACTTTGGCTTACGCCTCTACTTGTTAGCACCTGCATCTCTAGACTTCTCCATAGCGGCAACCACTGTAGAATTTACCTCCACAAAGTATGGGTTCGTTTCAATGGAGAATGGTTCCTCATTAACTTTCGTCTGAGAAATTCGAAGTCTCTGAGCATCCCTGAGGATGCGATTAAATGACTTATGAAAATTTCTGAGAGATCCAGATGGATACCTCTCACCGGAATCCTTACAGATGCATAGAAAAAACTCTAGCAGGACACCAGACAACTCCTCATATGGCATTTTATCAATAGGGGTAAGCTCCTTACCAACCTCACTTCTCCATGCATTAAGGCGATTTATGGCCCAATTGTTGTTTTTAAAACTCTTACCTCTCTTCAGTTCCTTGACACGATTCACAAGTGTTGGATCAAGGGGAAGAAAACGGGACTGACTGGACTGACTTGACGTACAGGCCTGACTTGACGTACTTCGAACTGGCGGCTGTTGATCAACAACAGGAACTGCAAGAACTCGAACTGGCGGCTGTTGATCAACAACAGGAACTGCAAGAACTCGATCAGATTCCAAATCCGAAGAGTCACTAAATCCAGCATTCACGCTCTCAACATTCCCACACTCAACAGTCCCACACACAAGATTCCCACTCTCAAGATTTACACTCGGACCAACAGTTGTTACAGGAGAAGTACCACGAACATCAGGAACACTGAAGAAGTCATTGATCTCTCGTTCACTCACTGGACTTGGCGGCAAAAGATCAAAAAGACTACGAAACACATGTTGGTACATGTCTGCACCTACGGCACAACCTGTCACTGTAGGAGCAAAATCAACATCAGTAGAAGGAATCACTAAAGAATCCTCCTGACCAGACGGAAATGCCAAAGAATCATCATCAGCAGGTCCACCTGCTGACGAATCATCCTTAGCCGCGATGACTGATTTCACAGACCTCTTCCCCCCTCTCTTTTTCTTCGGTACAGGGGATACACCCGTTGAGACAAGAAAAGGCTCAAAAGCCGTGACTCTCACCCCTCTCTTCCCTTTCGTTGAACGAGAGGATACTCTTACAGAAGCCATCACACAAATCGATCTTCGAAAAAAAAAAAAACGAGTTTATTCAAGAAAACCAAAAAAAAGGCTAAATCAGAAAAAGAAAAATACAAAAAAACTAAAATCAAACTGGAAAAACTCCATCTCCATCTTGACTCTAGGCTCCGCACAATCTGCAAAACAATTGACACATATTAAATACCTGCAGTGATAACAGGGTGTAAACTGATCCGCTACTCTCTTTTCTAAAGAAACTGATCCGCAGCCTAGCATGGTAGAAAGTAGAGCAAACGTACTTAGATCTTAAAAGAAAATAACAACTTATCACTATTGCACAGATCAGATCCAGAATAACATCCCACACCATGCAACTCACAACACATGCAACTGGATGCATACCTCATACACTTCTTTCTGTTTTAAGCGATCTGAGAGGCGGAGGGATTTGATCTCCGCTTGAGCTTCAGCCAATCCGCGATACTTATCTAAAACAACAACACCACATTAATATCAGGATTTATTACAAGACCGTCCACAGACCAGCAAGAAATGTCTCGAGTGGGCTGCAACTAGTAATCGATCCGAGTAACCAAATAAAGAACAGGTTCAGCAAAAGCTTTCGATGCCTACCTGACTGATGAGTTTGATAACTTCCAGGTTGTCGAGGTTAGCCAAGTACCAACAAGCTTGAGCAAACATGAAGTCACCAGCCAGTACAGCAAACCACATTGTAAACCTTCTTCTATGCTATCAAAGAGAAGCAAAGATCTGCAAATGCCAAACATACAAAACGAAACACCTTAGACAGATCAACGACAACTCAAACAATAAAGACAGCCAAAATCAAACCCTCTCTCCAGCTACATGCTCTCATATCAACCTGGCGGAACACAAACAGAATGTAAATGGCAAGCAAAACAACGAAACCTCACCAGCAATCGCAAACGCTTCGAACTTAATCCCTGCGTTGTCTCCCACACATTCCAATTAGTATGATAGATCTGGTTGTACGACCCTGGGAATCAGCTAGCTAACCCCCACCAAACGATGAAACAAGAAATATATCTTCCCCGTAAACAAACTCCTGCACACGAACAAGACGCTCAAGAAACACATGCCCGAAGATCTGATCTCGAACACCAAGCTCATTTCAAGCACACACCCGAACCCCAAAAGATCCAACACAAAAACAAAGACCCTTGAAGCTAAAAACCATCCACCCTAATATTCCCAACTTCAACAAATTCCCTCAGTCCCCCCCACGCATTAACCTTCGCCCCATCATCAAAACAAACAAACCGTACAAACACTCCCTGCAACAACACCGAAACTCACACCAAAAAGAACAAAATCACATCATCAAACCTTCCCCCGAACACGTCACGATTAAAAATTCCCTCACATTCCCAACACCATAAACACCAGACAACAACCACCAACACCCCACGCCCTACCAACCCCTAACTCCACCAAAAAACTCCCACCCTAATCCAAAGCAACGTGAGCACCAAAACAAAAACGAAACCTCACCAGCAATCGCAACCAGACAACCTCAGCAAGAATCCTAACCCTGGAAAGCAGAAGCAAACCCCAACGTCGGAGCAGATGCGAAGCGGAGATGCGAGTTCGAATCCGGACCAAACCCCAACGTCGGAGCAGATGCGAGCAGAATGCGAGCGGAGATCTGTCACAGAGCGAGTGCAGAGAGAGCGATTAGCAGAATCAAAGAAAGCAGAGCAAAATCAATACACAACGAGAACACAAAACATGCAAAGCACAGAAAACCAATCCTAATCCAACCTCAGCAAGAATCCTAACCCTGGAAAGCAGAAGCAAACCCCAACGTCGGAGCAGATGCGAAGCGGAGATGCGAGCGGAGATGCGAACGGAAAGCAGAACCAAACGCCAACGTCGGAGCAGATGCGAGCAGAATGCGAGCGGAGATGCGAGCGGAGATGCGAGCACAATGCGAGCAGAATGCGACACATAAACTCTCACGCAAAAGAGAAACTCGAGTGGCGAAGACGACGATCCAAACCCTTTTTCACCTAAACCGTCCGATCCAAAATTAGCCATCAATCGCCACCGTTCATCGAAATCATTACCATCATCCACGTTCAGACGCCATCATCCACGTTCAGATCGCAATCCTCGTACTTTTCTCCGCCCAAATCGGAATTAATCCTCGCCGTCCGAGCCAAATCCGACGGCCCCCCGCCGGTTACGTACGGTAACCGTCGGGAGGAGGCCGGTTACCGGAAGGACTCGTCGCCTCCGCGACTCGTCCTCCCTCGGTAACCGGGCTCCTCCCGCCGGTTACCTAATACGAAGCTGAAAGTGAACTATCTGATGAACATGTCAATTCATGTTTAAACTTTGGTTGTGCTCAAGAGTACTGCGCCCGTGATGATTATTGAAGTCACTGGCGATGGTCTCATCCCGATCAGGTACGCACAGAATTTCCACTTGAATCATAGCTCGCCCTTGAGAAAAGTCCGTAAATACACGCAACGTTTTTCAGTGCTATTCAAGGTATTGAGAATTTGAGGTTAGCCAGAATGTGTGAATGCAAACTAACGCTTAAGTCAAGCTGTTTGCATGTGACCAAAGCTGACAGTACATCTGACCCAAGATGACGCACTTTGATACGACACAATCAACGCAGAAACTTTGGAAAGAACTGTAGTATTTCCATAGATTAAAAACACGCTAATACATGGGCTCGTTAACAACGATAAGATCTTGGAGCATACAACGCACTCTACTATGCTCAGATCGCAAGAGAGAGAAAACATGGTACAGACCACCCTATTTGTCCTAGATGACTAGACTAGGTTTAGCGGCTAATCTTGGACGGAAGAAGCTTCTTGCTGTTTGAAATTGCGGCCGGGTGATGGTCGGGGTGATGATAGACCCACCTCGGCTGTCACAGTTGGCCAGTACCGTTGTCGGGGTGGGCAATTTTGATGGGTAACTTCAATACTCCCACTCGGGACTGGCCAACTGTGCTTGTGGGCAATCACTCGCTATCGCACGGGGTCGCGGTGATATTCATTACACTGAGTAGACGCTGAAATGTGTCTGGGGGAGTGCTTTGGTCAAGATGTCGGCCACATTATCTGCACTTGCGATGTACACGACGTTGATAAGGTTGTGCTCGTAATGCTCCCTGATGATGTGGTATAGGGTGAGCCCCCCGCAGGGGGCTCACGCGATGGGAGCCCCGAGCCGTAGGGCAAGGGCGGTAGCCCGGCCCGAGGCGTAGGTGGCTCCCATCGCGTGAGCCCCCCCTGCGGGGACCTCACCCGGCGTAACCCCCGAAAAAAAACATTTTATTCAGGGCAGCTCCGTTGTCTATCATCCGAGGTAGCATGACGAACATGGATCTCGCAGCTTAAGTGGTACATGGCAGGCGCGGCGTCTAGGTTTCCACGTGTACCTTTAGGCCCAGTGCCCCCGGGCCGGGCACCCCGGCCTCGGGCCGCGAGGCCCGGGGCCTGGCGCCCCGGTGCTCTGCGCCGGGGCGTGGTGGGCTTCGGCCCTTTTGTGTTGGCTTCGGCCTTTTTGCTTTGAAACCCGGTGGGTCTTTTTGGTACATGGCAGGCGCGTGAGCTCAGGCTCAACCGGTCTTCGGTTCGATTCCCCTGGGAATTGCGAATGATGGGCTGCCCGATACTGATTAAAAATTTCCACTTCGTGCCCGGATAATTTGGCTCGCGGGTTTTTGGGCGTGGGGGGAATTATGGCGGAATTCCCGGGAGGCGAACCGCCGCGGGAGATTCCCTCGCGGGAGGCCCTTTGAATTGAATGGAAAAAAATCCTGTAGGGGGTTACGTATTTAACAGCGACGTGCTTCGTTCGTTTGTGGAATTTGGGATTCTTGACGAGTCGGATGGCCGCCTGGTTATCGCTTCTGAGGATAAGGTAGAAACACCTATAACCGACAACTTAAAGCAGTTTAGCATATTAAAGCCTGGGTTATCGACAAGGAGATATTTTTGGTTCATAGGAAAATAAGGTTCATGAAGAATGAGCATTTTTCCATGAATTATCTCCCAATATTGAAATCTGTACAATTTTTCAAAGTGAAAAGTACTTCCGAACCAATAGCCGATATATACAAATGAGGTACATCTGTTCTTTCATAATCTAGGAATCAGAAGATATCGGCTATTGGTCATCTGTCGACTATGGGTGTCTCAACCTTCTGCGGGTACGTCAAGTCTTCCATTAGCTGGCGCAACCATAAAATCTCTTGGGTGGCCAGGTGCGTTGCGACGTATTCGGCCTCAGTTGTCGAGCTAGCGGTTCCGCCTTGCTTCCGGCTCCCCCATGCGATGGGGATCATCGCATATAACAGGTCTTTATTATGGAGGTGAATCTGTGCAGGATTCAAGAATCTACTGCTTAAAGCACTCTAATTGCGGGAGGAAGAATGAAAATGCTATCGATACAGATCATGTCATGACAAATCTTAGGAGATGCATTTGCTTCATACGAATACAAGTGTCAAAATATCTTACAATACAAAATGGATCATTACAAAACCCAGAATCTCTCTTGGAGAACTCAAGACTTTGTAGTTTTCAAAACCTTTCTAAATTTCAGAAGCGATTGCTTAAAACACCCGTGCAGAAGTTTTAGTAAGTGACAATTTAAGGGGAAAAAAGAACGACTAGGATAGAGGGAGTGATTCTTATTATTCCTAAAAAGCAGTACACATTGGCATACTTTACAAAACCTAAATGATAAAATTCACTCCCAACACAAAGTAGCCTACGTTAACTATCAAATCCAGGCTAAGGAACCCCGATCATTTGCCGGCTGTGGTCGCCCTCGAGTAGGTGTAGGTGGTCTTTGCACATTCAATTCCTGCCACGACCAGTCATTGCCAGCCCATTAGTTGGATGAACCACATGAACAAATGATAGGCTCACATTTATCTGCAAGTTAAACGTAACTAAGTCTAGCATACCCAATGACAACTGAATATACGTAGAAAAGTGGAATACAAATCAACAATTCCATAGAAGACGAATACCTGCATCCACGTGTCTTCAAGATGGCGTTCTGGTGACGATTCAGGAGAAGTGATGGCAGGAGGGATAGGATGGATAAGTTTAGGCACCACTACCAAGTCCCTTCCCAAAACCAAAATTGCACCCGCATTGTTGGCAGTGCCTGAAATCCAGCACACAAAAATAAAATGTTAACCGTACATTTACTACACCTTTCAAAAATACGATAGCCTCTAAATTTTAACCCATGGAGCGGCAGAAGCCAATGCGTTTTGAAATGCTACCGTATGCGTCTACAACAATGTGGCAGCCCATATCCTTACCGCAGTAATTCGTGGCTGAAAATAAAGTTATCAAATGACCTTGAGCAAAGCGCTCAAATCCGTCCATCACACACTCATGTGCTCGCACAATGAGCTGCAGATCATTATTCTTACAGAACTCCATCACACGATCAGGCTGTAACAAAGAACATTGGAAGTATGAGCATATGACAGTATAAACATTTTCTAGACATGGTAAACGAACGAATCCCGCCGAGTAACATATAACGCACAACCATCTGACAAGGAACTACAGCCAGGAAATATTCAGTGAGCTCAACTTACCCCAAAGGTGACTAGACCTGGACCACGTGCATTTGGCCGGAGACCCTCGACACTATCATTTTCAGTGGGATCGGACCTGCAATATCAAAAAGATACTTCGCTTAAATCACTACTTGCAAGAAGGTTTGCACCATACTAGCTGCGGTATTGAAAAAGATTCAGAGCATTCACTATCAGGAGGGATCACACCTCAAAATCAGATCAAAAGGACCAAAAGATTTAGTATCTCTACTCAAGGGAAATGACACCATACCAAAGAAGATCCATAAGAACAACAGAGCCAGCCTCCATAGTAATAGGGCGTTGCAAGGATTCAATCTGATGTACATGATTGATTGATCTCCCAATTCCGCCATGCATGCAGATAATTTTTTTTTCTATAAGAGCAGCTAGCGGTAGCCAGTTGAACAGTTGATTGATACGTTGCCAAGCCCATATTCCGTCTCGCTCACCCTAAATATCCCCAAGTCAACATCGAGTGAGAAAACAAAACAAGATGAGATCAAAAGTACTGGACCTACATGTGTCCTGAAACACCCATTACAACTTCTGTCAGGTGCTGTGATTCTTGAATTTCAGAATGACAATGACAGTGACTTCAGGTGATCGGGAAATTGTCCACAATACTTTCTATTCACAAATTAGAGACAACCCATCATCAAAGACAATTTTGCCAAACGAGAATTAGCCAAAATTATGAAGTATTAAAAAGCAAAAGCAACATATTAAGTTCATGTGCACATACATGGCAACAACTCCAACATACATGTGCCTTCACAGATGGATAAAATAGTACATACCATACGTTCAATACACTCTATGCGAAACCCAAAGAGTGCATTTATGTCCGCAGCTTCGTGATTTCCACGAATAAGATGTACATTATTTGGATACTCGATCTGCCACATAAAAGAATTGACCACAGTTGCATCATAAACTAATACAAAAAAACACTATGCAAACCTCGGAAGGTGAATAGTCATGGTTCCTAAATACAACTTAACAAGAAGTATGCTTCAAGATTATCTGCTAGAAATCAAGAGCTGCAGATGCCTACCTTCAGAGCAAGTAAAAGTGTGATTGTTTCTAAGCTATGTTGCCCCCGGTCAACATAATCTCCCAAGAAGAGATAATCAATATACCTGCAAAGATAAAACATCACATCATTAAATATCTTGGCAAATGCAAACAAAAACCGATGAAACGACCAAAAGAAGAAAAATAGATGGATCAAACATAAAGGGACTTAACAAATTCGATTGATGCAGGTCACAGATAGGCCAATAAGAAAATTACAAGAGGAACTCACGTGATGTCTCCAGCAGTAGAGGGAGAGCCATATTCATCAAACAAACGCATCAGGTCACCGAACTGTCCATGGAGATCTCCAAAAATCTTCACAGGAGCTCTTATTTGCAAAACGCTCGATTCTTGACTAAACAAGCGTTCAGCGGCATCACAAAGTTCTGAGATCTCGTTACAATCCATGAAAAACTGCCGTTTGACAGGTGGTTTCCAGCCTCGGGGCTTCAGCAAGTAAGCTAACACCTGCCAAAAATCCAATTTTGGGTTAAAGAGTGCAAGAGATTAACCAGAACACACTACAAAGAAACCTCCAAACAACTTCCATCATCCCACACAAAAATGCAAGATAAATTCAAAAGAACAAACCTTCTTCTGAACACTGGCCATGGACATTTGACGGTCAAGAAGTCGTCTTGCTTGCATGGCACTATTCGGGGTAGTCCCATAACTAACGCGCCGACCTTCATTTTCAAACTGATCAATGGATAGTTGCCTAACTAGTCCTCCCAACGCACCTCCAGATTCAGCTGCTACCACAACCTGTAGTAGTACGCCGGTCAAATTAGTTCACTTCACAGTCAGCTAGAATGTCCAAATTTAGACCTAGTATATAAAACATGACAATTACAAAGTGAAGGCTGCCTCTTACGCGCTATACACCATCGTGGTCATAATCCCTTTTGTATATCGTCAAGTGCCAATTCAGTTTGAATGATTCGCATACTGACTACAAAACATGCCGACTTAACACTATGTAGTAGAAATATGTTCGGGATCTTACTGCTCTATGATGAAGCCTAACGTCTGTAGGTGGTGGAGTACGAGCTCCATCAGGTAACTTATTTAATCCCATCAAAGTTGCTGCAGGTGACGCGAGTGGTTTTCCCCTAGGAGTAGCTTCAGCACCACGATCCCTATCTGGACCTCCACCCTCGACTTCATTTGATTCTCGAGAAGCTGCAGCTTTGGCTTCTGCAGCCTTCAACGCATTGTTGATAGCTTCTGCTTCTGCCGCTGATGCCTCGACCAATGACTCAACTCCTTTTCTCTCACTCCTGAAATAGACAAATTTTAGAGCACAAAAATCTCGGAGGAACTAACGTATTCATGAAATCCCGAGGGATCTCAACAAGATACTAATAAAGGTAAGATGAAATGAAGTCACAAGAATCGAATTCACTTGCAAATGAGTAGAAGAAAAAGCCAGGAGCATTTCATTGCACGTCCAGTTAAAGAAAACATTACCTATGCCCATGGGACAAGGCATTTTCCGTACTAATATCCATGGTTGTGTCACCGTTAACAGGTGCTGCCACAGGGCTACCCATGACAACTGACCCGTCTGTTGTCCTCTGTCGCCCTTCAGGAACAGTTTTAGCAGTAGGAATGGTACTAGGTTGAGATGAAGGTGCAGATGACTGAAGCGCAGCCTGATGCAATGCTGCTGAGGTCGTCTCGGCAGCTGCCAAATCCTCTGCTACTAACAAATCGTCTAACAGAACACCTGTACAAAAAACACCAGAACATTTGATTCGGTACCGGGACTATTGATTTGAATCATGAGAATAAATAACACATGAAGCTTCCATGAGAAGCAACTTCAACATCTCCACAAAACTACAATTCCATGAGATGTGCAATCGTAACGAGAAACTCGAGCATATCTTGAACTTGCAGATAGAAATCATGTTCAAGTCTGGAGTGGCGGGAGTACCTCCCCTAAGACCACCATACAAATAAATATGGTCCCCAACCGACGCTGCAGCATGGCGACACCGCCTGGTAAGCTCCAGTGTAGCATCCCCACCGGCAATATCCTGAGAATACCTACCATGTCGTGGACTATTCACTATTGCTTTCTTATCGCACCACACACCGGCAGCTGTATCTAACACTGCGTCACACCAAGAACCAAAAAACGAACGTCAAATTTCTAGGTGGTGCCACAAGTAATAAACACGTACTACTACATTTGTATGATTACAAATCTCACTTCAGATGGATTGCTTTTAAAAGTTCTTTTCTTTTTAGTCTGCGGAGTTTCTTGTAGTATCTAAGAAAGACAAAATCTTCAACAAACCTGCAACACTGGACTCGTCTTCCACCATACGACCTCCTCCCAAGGCACCCCCAGAAACATGAAGCCTAGCATTAACAAAAACCTGTCAAGATACAACATCATGTGAGTGAGAAACAAGAACAAAACCAAGATACATTTTCAACAGATCACATTGACGAAGGGAGGAATAATGAGATCACCATAAAGCTGATTGCCAACGGCAACCAGGCGACTTTGCGACTTTGCGCATGCTTGTATTAATACTTTACTGTCATTTGCCTTACTAGTAAGGCCTAACCTCGATATCCAACGTCAACTGGACATTCTTCTTGATTGACGAGGTTCATTTAATAGCAGTTTATTACTACAGATAAGTAAAGGCCACCGCACTGGTTTACAGCACAAAGAGTGAAAGGAAAGAACGATCATAAAAAGGAGTCACGTACCGCAGCATGCTGATATCGTCCTGATGGCGCAATTCCAGGAGCTACGGCCCATTCCCATCGCCCGTCTCGATGTTTTGCAAGCCCATAAGCACTGTCTAAAGGCTACAGCCAAAAAGAACAAACACAAACTCAGAAAAATAAGGGGAGCATATATCAAAAATAAGAAAACATAACAAGCCATCTAGGGGACAGTCACGGCTCGACTGCTACAGCATCTATTTCTTAGAAGAGCTATGAATCAATATGCAACATACCACGCTGTTGGCATCTCTTCCACCGCTAAGAAGGAGCAGACCATCTGAACGAGCACATGCAGTTGCGTACCTGCAACCGTCAAGTGACCCATAATCAACACAAAGCCCTATCTTCCTCTTATCTAAGATGAACATCAATACTACAACTAATGAGTAAATGGAGTTGCCTGCTTCAAACGAAATCCTCTACGTTTGAAATGCAGAAGGCAGGAACTAAACTTCCAACGCAGCTCTCAAAATAGATAAAAGAAGTCTTATTAAAACAGTAATTCCATTTCTTTACAATTCAAACCTTCCATATAAGGAAAATACGCCAGACTTCAAGAAATACGTTCTGAAGGGTTGATATTTACATGCATGGAGGAGGGCCCTCTCCCTCTGGGTCGAGCTTTCTCCACTCGTAGGGTTTCGCTGCTGTATCCAAAGCCCACACATCTGCCAGAGGTCGTTTGCCTATGCAGACACTTAACCAGTGAGCGATTTCTCTTAAAAGAACAAAGAAGATAAATGTGTACATCTTACTAAAGGAAGACACAAAACACAAGATTGAAGCAATAATCAGCTAGTCCGCCACCAAAAATTAGAATAACAGGCAATTGGTCAAGGAGAGGTACTCAGCGACAAATCGACCACAGTGATAGATTGTATTATCACATACTGACTTACATATCAAGAACATGATATAAAAATCCAATCTAGGAAGCACAAGCTCACCATCATTCCCACTAATAGACAAAAGAAAGCGCTGCCCCACCAGCGACATCACATGTCCATACCGAGGCCCTGGCCCTGGTCCTTGAACGACCACTCTATGCCACCTGGGTTTGGCCTGAGTTAGGTCCAGCACATGAAGGTCATCCGTTGAAAGTCCAGCTGGTCCAATGCCTCCCTAGTAACAGCCAAAGCAAGGTAACATACATTAGTGTAAAGACATCCGAGCAAATGCTTTCACTAACTAGAAGAATCATATCACGGTAAAATTTCTTAACATAGAGAAGTCTGGCATAGAAATATGGCATGCCAAAAAAATTCTGGATCTTCATACGACTGTTACAGTTGATCGGACATGTCATGAAGTAACAGATTCAGTCTTAGCAAACATGACCAGAACCATCCGAGAGAGATGAGCAGGCCAGAGAAAATGGTAACTACTGTCTCTTTAAAGTGATCTACAAACAACAGTTGCATACCTGGATAACAACCATAGTTCCCACCGCTGTGGCTGCATGAGCTGCTCGCGGAGAGGGTGGATCTCCTACAGGAGTAAGTCTGCACAAGGCAGCAAAACTCTACTTTGAAATTAAACAAAGAAAAACTGAAAAACAGAATTTAAAGATTGCAGAAAACGTTACAAAGAAAAGCATCATTTAAATAAGTACGTTATTTACCAATCCAAGTTTTTGGCAACTTTTGTCTCTAAATCCTTTAGTGTTTTATTTGCATTAAGAAACGAGAAGAACAAGAGCAAAAAGAAAATATCAAAACCATCCAGAACAGTAATTTTAAAGCAAAGTAAAAAAAAACTACTTCAACAACGTAGAACCCACTTACCTAGACCACTTTCTGCTATTCACGTCATAGCAATGCACGTCGGCAGTAGCACCCGCCAACCCTGTGAAAGTAAGCAATTATTCATCTTAGCAAAAACTTGATCCGCATCCCATCCAGACTAGATAGAGCCAGCAGGACAACGAGATCTGACAAGGGGCCTGGCTATTTTTGCACCATTGGTGCTTCAAATGAACTGTTTTAAAAACCTTGAAAGTGATCAACCTTGCAGGTGAGCCTCTTAGATTTCAATTGCTCTCTAGCCTTAATAGGATAGGACAGTTCCCATTTAAAAGCCAGTATTCTAAATCGGTTTTGTCAACCAGGCCAACCCTAGCAGAACGTGAAACATGCTTATCAACAATCTCGATCAACACCTTTCATGAGAAACCCTAAGAAATGTGAGCGTGTAAAATCCAAAGGTCAATCTGACCTGAAAAGGGCTGTGCAGCTTATGCTTGCTCATTTCGAAAACTGTACAGCATGGGATTCACATGGATTGCAAAACTAGGAAGTTCACTTCATAAGATGATGATCAACAATCTGGAAAACGAGGAAAATCCACTGCAACACCTAATGGCAATGCATCAACCACACCACTGCGGCCTCGCTCGCGACAACAACTATGTCCAGGAAAGTACTGCCGATTTCAAAGTATGTTCACATTTTGCGCAAAAATGTAATCTACCAGAAGCTGACCAGATGAATGATGAAAAGGGGACGACCTAACTTACGTAGTTCAACCTTCCTACTTGCACCAAACCCCTGATCGCAAACTACCCTCGTGTATCCGCAAAGTCTAAAAACTAACCCTGCAGAATTACAGGCGCCACATCCTTAATTAAAGGAATATAAACTCGCTAGAGACGAGTCGGAAGTGGAAAGCAGGGCAGATCGTAGCAATGTGAATCCCCAGAAATACCTGTCGAAAATCCCAACCTCATCGCTCACTCAAACACTTCTATTTTAAAACCTCCTAAAATATTCACTTCAAATAGCGTGAAAACCTAAATAGATCTCGTCAAGTATCATGCCCATGCTCTCTGAAAACTGATCCAACATAACAACCACTTGCCAGTGGCTCCCGTTCCTAACCCTACGGCAGCACACTGTGGTTTCCGAATCGCCGCTTCACAAAACCTCCAACCTCTCCGTAAATGCAACCCGATGAAAAATACCTCCGTACTAGAGAAAGCCTGCTTTAAATCTAACCAGCTGGCAATCAGCTAAAGCCTCTTCACACCCGGAGACTCCCTATTGCACTGAAAAAATCACCGACCCGATCATCAATCCAGCTAAAAATCACTCTTCCGGGACACTTCTCTCCGCGCCCAACCCGGAAACCATACCAGAAACTCTTCACCCAAGCGAAACATCCGTCAAAAACAAACGATGCTGCCACAGTTGGTAGCGAAAATGTGGCTCTACGTTCCTCCTGTCCCGAACGGCACACATCACAGATTCTCATCACTCGCTCTCCTCGTTGTGTAATCAAGGCGCTTACACTAACAGTGTAGCAAAAATTCGGATTACTGATCTCCAAACAGACAACAACAACAACTGAACCTCATCAACGAGATTCACCAAGGAAACGGAAGAACAACAACGACAACAAAAACCAGAGCTGAAACACTTACGAATGCCGGCACCGGGAGTCGCAGCCTGCGGGCCACCCGCGGCGGAGGTATTCCCCTCCAACGCAGTCGCGCCTCCGAACAGAATCAACCGCGGCCCAACGTACCCCGGCGCGCCCTCCTCCCCGACCGCAGCCACAGCCGTCAACGTGTGCCCGCACCGCGGCCCCGGCCCGTCCTCCTTCTTCTCGATCACCGCGCTCACCACTCGATAAGCCGGCGCAGGCCGCGGCCCCGCAACTTGCACCGCCACCACCCCCTGCTGCTGCTGCTGCTGCGGCCCCCTCGCCTGCACTGCCGGCGTCGCCATCTCCTCACTCGCCACCTTCTCCCCCACCACTAACACCTCCTCTCCCCCTCCCCCGCCACCCCTCCCGTTCGCCACCTCCCCCTTCCTCACCACCCCCGCGTCCATATCTCCCCGCTCCCCTCCCTCTCAATTCGTGCGGCGCGCGTCCCGCCGCTTCATCTCACACCACTCCCCCCTGCCAGAGCTCCCCGCTCCCCGTCGCCATAGCGTGCCCTCCAGGGTTTGGTCCGCCTGCCTGGCTGCCTGCCTTAGGTTTGGACCTCCGATCGTGGCTCCCGAGCTCGTAACCAGACTTCGTCTCTCTCGCTCAGTCGCGGGAGTGTCTCTAGGCTGAATGGTGATGGTTTGGCTGTGTGCGTGGAGTTTTGCGCTCTGTTGGTGTCTGCAGTGGTTTTGCGCTGGGGCGAGCGAGGTGTCTGCGTTCGCCGTGGTTTTGCATTCGTGTGCTTCCCCCTCTTGGCGCTCCCCATCGCGGGCCCGGGCCCCGGGGGTCGTGGATGGGCCCCACTCGCGCTCGGGGGCTGGGCCGGGGTTTGGCTGGATGGGTGGACATCTGGACTGGGTCGCTGCCGGCTGGGGGCGGGAGTGGAATGGCGCTACAGTACTCATCCAACTCTTTGGGGAGCTCCAACACTTTTCATGTAGAACCTGCACAACCTTGAAATTCTTCATTTCAAGGTTCTACAGTCTTTTTTGGGAAAAAAATGTAGGTAAATTTGGCATGGTACTCTAACTGCCCCGCTGGTGTCTTAGCCATCACGGTCGACTTGCGGGGAATCTAGTTCCATGGGTACGGGGCCGGTTGTAGGTGAGGGACCTGGGAATCAGCGGTTTTGGAGAAACCCCGTAGTAGGTAGCCTACTAGACTGTCGTCCCATCGCCGATTGTCGCTCTTCATCCATCTCTAGAGAGTTGAAGGAGGCTCCTCAGATGGGGCTACTGAATGAAGGATGTCATTTTTTAATCCCTGCCGGAATGTCAAAATTAGGGCCTCCTCGCAGTAGTTCACTTGTGCTGCGAGTTTGTCGAAAGTGGCGATGTAGAACGTCACCCCTGTTGTCTGCCGCAGTTCATGTAAGAGATCTTGCGCGTTGCCCTTCTAGTCAATTTTTCCAAAGACTACTGCCACTTCTTCTCGGAAAGCATCGTACGACACTAGGAGTGGATGGTTGCGACCCTCATTAAGAGCCTCTAGGATGGGCATGGCCCAACCTTGTGCCGACCCCGTCATATGTAAGAGCGTAGTTGACTTTTTGTCGCTCTGTCTTATATCCGTTATGGTCGCTGTCGAACTGGAGGCAGAGTTGAGCTAACCAACGGTAGACATCTCCGCCTTTCTTGCCGGCAAATTTCTTTGGACGGGCCACTTTTGTGGCTTTCTGAATTTGGGTGTCATGCTGTGCCATGACCGGTGTCGGTATGGGGATTGGTTGTATGTCGTGCCCCGCCAATTCCTAGTGCCTATATTCTCGGATAATTAACGCATTGGCTGCATTTAGCCCCGTTTGAATTTGTTCTTGGATAAATGTCCTCTAATCTCCTCTGGTAGTTGTCGAGCTTGTTGGGTCCCGAATGGGACTTCCTTCGGGTTCCATGAATTTTTTATTTTTTATTTTTATTTTTTTATTTTTAATGTTCATGAATCCTTTTCCTTATGCTTCTTCCAGGTTGCTGCCTCAGAACCGGCGACCCCTTACATTCCTCATTGTTGTTTCAGTTTGTTATATAGTTGAATTCATCGTCGCCTTGTTAGTCTTTTCCGCTACTAATATTTACATGGCTCCGATGAAGGTGTCTAATGGTGAGGATTCTAGTTCAAAGTTTGTTCCATAGTGCATACTAAAACTCAAATCAACAACTCTTTCGCTGGTGAAATTCTCCAATTTTTCTTTGAACATTTGCTAGTCTTCGATTTTATCAGTTCCTTGGATTATTGACCGGAATAGTGCAACATGGTGATTATTGTTAAAGTATTTGGAGAGGCAGCCTTTGGCTTCGATGATTTTGGCTCTTATCAATTCCGCTTTAACCCCTAAAGCATCAATTCAACAGTTTTGGTATGATTTTGGGTCAGGTCGGGCTCCCTATGAGTCAAATTTTACTGGTTGTGGTTGTAACTTTGGCACAGCATGGGAAATTGTCATATCTTTCTAACAAGACCAAATTTTACTTTCATCGGGCCCGTAGTAAAGAAATAATTTGTGTTTTGAAGATCAAAATTCAATTCAGGGCAGCTTGGGCAGGTTTAAAGTGGTGTACCAAATGTGTGACAGTCTACATTGACTTCCAAATGATCCTTTTTGAAATCGTTTCACAATTTTTTTAATACTTGATTTTGAAAAATCCAACCGTAGGATCTTGTTAAGAGCCATCCAATTAGACTACGTACCAAATTTTGTAAACTTTGACTGTATAGATCTTGAGACATATTCAGTCAAAGTTTTAAGTTTAAAAAAAAAATTCAAACAGCTTCGTCACCAATTTTTCCTTCACCATTTTCTCCTCCTAAACCACAGTATATGCTGTAAAATTCATATCTATTTTGGATTTTTTTATTTTTTGGATTTTTTTCCTCTACAATTTCTTTTCCATACAAATGCATATATACATTGTTCAGATTTCAAAAAATAGATGACCTTCTTAGGCATTTGTAGTGTGGAAAAAGAGCTAGTGTATATGCATTTCATTTGACTCCCGTCACTAGAAATGTGGTTTTCCAATGCTTTTGTGTGTTGTATTGTCTTCAAATTTTTTTGAGCATACTCCTAACTCACTTAGAATCCAAAATTGAAGAACTTCAACCACACGATCTCAAAAAAATTGGCTATTTCACTCTCCGAAGGGTGGCTGTCCCTGCCAGGCAATACCAAAAAAAACTTTTCTCTCAAGTTCAAACCTTATGATCTTCCAAACGGCGAGGAGTTACAATCTAAAATTTTGTGTGCACATACATGTACAAGTTAGGTACTAGATCCTACGGTTTGATTCTTTAAAATACGTTTGAATTTGCATAATTCTACCTTGAACTAAAACAAGGCAGAATTTGGGATTTCATGGCCAAATGCTTTAGGGGTTAAACACTACTTGCAAGTGACTTGTGCTCATGCGTTTGCAGGTTTTTTCAAGTTTCGTGCAGCTATAAAAACGTTGGAAGTAGTTTAACTGTCCGAGTCTTGTTTTTTCCTTCAATGCTTCGTCTTCCAACTTTCTAATTACCATTTCCAATTTTTTTTTTTTTAAACAATTTCCTTCTTCTTTTTAATTGCCTTCCATCTCCGCGGCTGTCCTTATGGTTACAGCCGCCCTATGGCTCCAGCCGTTCCCTAACGCCATGGCCACCCCCGACCGCCGCGGCCGAAACTCTAGTGGCGCCGCACCAGGGTTTCAGCGCCAAATCTCTTTCTTCTGAAGGCCTTCACCACACATCTTTCACTTTTGCCTTCTCCAAAACCCTACCTTCTCCCTCGCATATATTTCTCCTTCAATGCCTTCGTAGAGCACTTTCCATACAATGCTCATTCAACTCGAGCCCTTGCCTTCACCTTCGCCGAATCCTTTCACATGCGTCAACATTTCTTCGGTTAGTATTGTGTCGTTAGTATTCATAATGATCTTGATTAGATTCAAAATTTTGTAATTGATTTGAAGATTCTCCTCTTTCCATTTGAATCTCTTGATTTGAAGTTGTATTATAATTTGAAGATTCTCTCTTTTCTATTTCAATGGGCTTTTGGTTTTTTTTAAGTGATATCTGCATCTTAACCCCTACCTGCCCAAGTAGGCCTTTTTGGCCTGATGTACAAATTTCATCCATATTTTCTCATCTGTCATGTACTTTTTGAGGTGTGATTTTTTACTGAATTTTTAATAGGAAGTTAGCTTTGTGTATGTGTGATTCCATGGAAAAGGAAGTAATTTTTGAAAAAAATTACGCTTCATTTTGTGTTGGAGTGTTTTACCAAAAATCTTAAAGATTTTGGTCTAAAAGTATTTTTGAAGAAAAAAACTATTAAAATCAAGCATCTGAAAAATCTCCAAAAATCACTACACCTAAAGTATTACATTATAACTCATCACAACAAACCTCATCCACTTGTTGACAATATCTTATTTGTAATTGAATTACAAATTAATTTCTTATTTTATGTTTCAAAATTTATAGAAGAAGATAAGTGATAGAAGTCATAGATCTAACTGTATAGATAGAATCCAAAATTCAAAATGTATAACTTTTATTTATACATCAAGTTCTAAATATTCATATTAATTGCATTTTATAATTCATGTTAGCAAAACTATCTAAACTGGACATAGGTGAGGACGTTTAAGGGTTAAAAGGATAAAAATTATATCTAAATTTTGTACATTTATATGGTGGTTGAGCTTCATTATTGTTTTTCAAACTATAAAATCTAACATGTTATGAAGATTTACACATATCACACTCTTTGCGCTGATTTACGAACCTTGGTGGTTCTATAACTTGTTGTTTTTTAATATCCGCTCAAAAGATGTATTCTTTTTGGATAGGGATTGAAAAGATGTGCTTTGTACTTATAGCTTTTCCTTTAGCTTCTTCTACAGCTTCTTCCATCTTCTTTTGAAAACCTAAACTCTTATTTTCTTTAGATTTTTGATTTTCAAAAGTATTTAACCCTAAAAATTCCACAAAACCCAAAGTGGGTCGCAGGTACTTTGGGCAGGCTGCCACAGTTACAATTGTTATTTTTTTACCACCATTTTTATTGTAGATTCAATAAATCATACTCTATTGGAGGCACTTTATTTCATTGCATTTGGTTCTTTTCTGTGATTAAATGACATAATCAAAGTTGACTGCAACCAATTGGGCAGGTTTTGATAATGATGTTGTAAATTCTGACCAATGAATGATGTGGCAGCTTTTTATGGGCGTAGTGCTCACTGCTCGGGTGCATGCTGTTACGCTGGGTTGGCACGATGGAGATGAGAGGTCTGGAGAGTAAGTTCTAGGGGAATTCTTGGTAGCCAAGGTGTGTTCAGGGAGGTATCCCTTAGGAACCCACGGTCTCAGGGAGTACTAAGGGGCAGGTGTAAGTCCTGGTCGACCAAGGAGGCTAAGTCCCGGACTCCAGGCCTGTAACTCTACTCTAAGTATGGTGTGGCTGCTGGGAGTCACTGGCCCCAGGATAGAGTTAGTACAACAGTATATAGAAGCACACAAATTCAGACAAGAGGCCAGCTCCAGGGCTTGACCATGCAAATCCAGGGGTTACAGATGCAAGGGGAGATAGGCGAGAAGTGAACTGTGAGGACAAAGAAATGAAGTAAAGCATCAGGGGTTCAGTCCCAGACCCAAGTCTGTACTAGTAAGAGTGGAGAAGCGTCTGTCTAGTACGGCCTTCGAGCCTTTAGACATAATACGCATACAAAAGTTCCAAGAGACCTGATCAACCGTTTGCTACTTCCTTTATACTATGCTAACTACCTGTCTACTGCTACTGACTGGTAGTGCCACCGCCTTCTCCTTGGTACCCATGGCCGTGGCTACGCATCCCTGTTCGCCATGTTACCCTGCCGGGTAACATTTTGCCCTCCGTTGGAGAGTGTAATCCGTCCTCGGATTTCCTTGTTAGCCACGGCTTCGTCGGTGAGCTGGTCGTCTATCGGGTCGGGTCTCCTCGTGAGGCACCTGTACTTGTCGCCTGGGGGGTGCTTGGCCTCCGTAGAATGCCGCTATGGCTGCAGCAACACCCTTATGGATTAGGTTGTGTTTGGCGCGTGATGTAATGGCATGTTGGTATACATCGTACACGGTCTTTCCCAATAGCTTATTACATGCGGGACACTGAACATGCTCGGACTCCGGGTTACTGTAGATGGCTACGAGATCAGCATTACTGGTAAAGTACTTCTGGACTTCGCTAATGGCTAGGTCCAACTCTTCCTCGGCTTCACTCTCATCACTCGCCTGAACTTCTAAGTTGTTCTTTTCCTCGATCTTTTTAAGTGCGTCTTTATGAACTTTGAAGGATTTGGGACGAAATGGTACCATGGATGGACTTGGAGATGCTTGGCGGGGTTGTGGCAGACGCGGGGAGGGCTGTGGCGTTACCTCCACGTCGGTCAGGTGGTCCGGGATATCCACGCGCTCCTCGGGGTTGTCTCGCTCAGGCCATGCCGAGCCAAGGTTAGAGGGGAGAACTGGTGTAGTCCATGCAGGGCCCGAGCTGGAACTAGGTGCCGAGGGTAGCGAGACTACTGGAGAAATCTCGGGGAGTGTCTGGGGGGTGATGGACATGGGTAAGGTCGTCTCGTGTGGGTTGCACAGGATGTCCATATCCATGTCCGTTGTCTCCCAGTCATGCTCCGATTGTTCCAGTTCCAGAGCCACAATAGCTTGATCGATGCAGTGATCCAAGTATCCTGGAGGCGGGGCCTCAGTGGTTGGTGGGTGGCTGCGGAGAAACTCGTAAGCTTGAGATGCGATCAGGTTAGCTGCAGTATGTACCCACCCTGTTTTGTTGGCTTCGAAGGTTTCCTTGGCCTGTTCCATGGCAATCTTCTCCTGCTGTAATTTTAGGATCTCCTCGGGTGTGGCTGCTGTGGTTGATGAGGATCCCTGGCCCTGCTTCAAGGAAGTGTTATCGGCAACCAAGGCTTTGCAGCGGGCTTGAGCCTCCGCACTCTGGATTTCCAAGGTCTTGTTCCGGTCCAACAAAATCGCCTTCTCCTTGGTAAGCGTATCCACATGCTCATTAGGGGAAAAATGAGGTCTCCAACGGGCCTTGTAAGACAGCCCGGGTTAGGTGGGCTGCCTGCCCAAAACCCCCTCTGTCGCTGTTAGCAGGGGTCTGAAACGCTGCCCGAAGCGGCCTTTTGGAGACGGACGGGAGTTGCGTGGCACAGTTGGTCCTCGTTGGCGAGAGGGCGTGGACGGTGGTTGTTGAGCGCCAAGGAGTGGGATTTATTGCTCGGCGATTAATGAACTGCCTCGATCCGTTGCCTCGATCCACGGATTGTTCGAGTTGTTGCCACAACGGTCTGGGCGCGATGGCGCCACCGGCTCTACGCCGTTCAGCACCAAGAAAACGAAGCGCCCTGTTTTGCTTCAAGCAAGTCGTTGTTGGCACTGTGGGACGCACAATCGTATGTGATTTGCTCCAAAGATTCGGAGTGGCGATGGCGCCCCAGACCGGAGGAGCAAAATTGAGATTGCAATTCATTTCTTGGCAGCGTCCGCTGGCAGCGACGGCGGCGAGGGGTTGTTCTCAGTCGGCGACCAAGGTTTCAACGAAGAGATGAAAACTGATGTACTTGAAGGGAAGGTAAGTTAACCTAATTCGATAAACCTTTGTGGGGTGTTCAGGGGCTACTGGGTTTTTGAGCAATTTGAATTTCGATTTCATTAGCCCTTGCTGCCACAACGGCATAAGGCAATGTAGGTTTCGTGGTCGATAGCGCTTGTAGATGCCACGCAGGTCTATCGAATTAGGTTCGGAGTATTTGAGGTTGTGAATTCAGTTTTTCATTGGGTGTAGAAGGTGTCCGAAGATCAGAACAAGTTCTCTCGAATAACAGCAAATCACCAAGTGTGACCGGGGGAGATTCAATCAAGATTACCGACTATAGGGTCCACGATGGCAGCAAGGGCTGAACGAAGCAATCAGTACATTCCCCACTTTGCACTGGACACACGCTATGCCCCGGTCATGAGACGAGGTTCTACGCAAGTGGAGCTGTGCATGAGGAGCTCGTTTCCAACACGGAGGTTGCGTGGAGACACGAACATTGACTTGTGGATCAATGGAGACATTTACCCTGTTGACCCAATGACAGGGAAGCCACCTCCAATCAAGTCGCTAAAAGAGTTCGTTGAATTCATATGTCATGGAGAGCAGGGTCTTCGCGGATATACACACAGGCTGCTGGATCATTGTGTACATGGTTCTACACAGGAGGAGACGCGGATCCAGTTGGCATAGTTGAGCGAAGAAGTGCTTGAGCTTAGAGGCGAAGCTCTGGCCAGCAACTCAAGGGCAGCCCAAGATGTCCAATTGGGGAGAATTTGTTGCCTTGAGTTAGAGAAGAAATGCAGGGATTTGCAAGCTGAATTACAGGCTGTCCGTGATTGCCATGCCCAAAGGGTGGAGCAATTGGAGCGCCATGTGCGGGGTCTCCAAGAAGACGTTGACCGTTGCCAGCGGAGGGCCAGCTTCGAGAAGGAGACCCCCATGGGCATGCAAAATAGGAGGAGGGCTCTCAGAGGGATTCACGAGTTAAAACCTGGATCAGGTGGATCAAAAGCAAGAGTGAAGCTTGTGCGGACAGTGCTGCAACCAGATGTGGTGCAGTTTGTTGTTGAAAGGAACCGAGAGAACCGGAAGTGCTCTCGACTGCGGGGGGATAAAGAGTCCCAAAATAGGACTGCAGTAGCACTAGCTCGAATTTTGTCACGGCATGAAGGTGTAGCGCTCGCTTCTCAGCCTGCAATGGCACATGTTCAGTCAGATATTGCGAAAAATGTGCTGAAATCGATTGGTAAGAGTATTGGACCGGACAAAATTCTTGCTGCTTGCGACCAGGCAGGGGTTTCCCATCGGGGATATGGTGCTCTCTACAAATCTGTGAAGGCTCCCATTGCTGCTCTGAACAAAGGAGTCTCCGGGAGTATTTTACCGAGCCCCTATCACGTGAAACTGCTTCGGCAGGAGTTAAATGCAAACCTGCCACAGTATATTGGCGAATACTACCATGCTGAAGGTCGACTTACGCTGCCAGCAAGTTCTAAGAAGAACAAGAAGTCCGAGGACATGGTAAAGGAAGTCGTTTTGACTGACAAGAATTCCCTATTCACAGACCTTGAGGTGGTCCAAAGGAGCATGGTGATCTTCTACGGCATCACGGAAGAAGGTAACGTAATCACCTCAGACTGTTGTTTTCAAAGTTTGCTGCCAGCAGGGTTATTTATCAATTAACCGTGACTTACACATCCACTCGCCATGTTTCCACAGAGTTAAGAGGGGCACCGCTGGTATTTGTCATGAAATTGGACGAGGCCGAGATTGTCAATGGCAAGAAGTTTGAACGGGTCAGCATCACATTGATGAATAGGGCGCTCGACCCAGACATTCAGAGAAACCATGCCCTGTTTTTCTCAGTCCAGTCGGAGCAGGAAATCTGGCCAGTGGCAACCTTTCAAGTGGAAAAAGAGTCCTACGAAGTTCTGTCGTGGATATTTGGGAAATCCAAATTTCCATCTGTGATTGCAGCACAGTCCAGTGGCGAGAAACTCACGGTCCCTGAAGTTGGAGAATTCCATGTGGAGTGGCATCTCGCTGCGAACATGAAGACGATCAAGTGTATGTACGGGCTTCAGTCGGGGCCGTCGTGTGCGATGAACTGCATATACTGCGAGCAGAAGAGGGCTAAGCCTACCGTAGGGACAGCAAGCCAGGCGAGTGCTGCCATCAGAAAACGTGGGAAACCGAACTTGGTGAGGGGACTGTTTGCCAACTATGTGGAGCCAGAACCATGTGACATGCGTGCACATACAAGGTGGAGGCCTATCTTGCCAATTCCGTTGCAAAGAGTGCACATTTGTACACTTCACGCCCTAGTTCGCCTAGCGGAGAAGATTGTGCATCAACACATCATTTATGTCTGGAACATACAAGATCAAAGACTGAGGGCTACAGCTATAGAGCAAATGGAGAAGTCCTTGTCAGCTATCGGGGCTCACGGTGGCAATGTGGAGATTAGAAAGGATCCGAAACTGAGTGGCAGCACAGGGAATGTGCCACAGAAGCCATCTTTCAGTGGGGTTGTTGCTAGCAGACTATTTAAACCAAGCGTATGGTCTGGAAACGACAAGGCCTGGAAAGACATATGTCAAGCAGAGAGCAATAATAGTGGCGGCGGTGCACATCGTAGGGCAAGGGCTGCTATGTGGCAAGCCTTTGAAGAGGTTCTACCATATTTCAGCGGCTTGGTGCTGACAGCAGAACAACGACTCCAGTTCAAAGGGAAGATAGAAACGTGGGGGAGAACATTTTTGGAGGCCTTCGGAGAGGAGCATGTGTCGCACTACATGGTGAGTTATATGAACGAGGTTTGGGATGAATTAGGGGTTGATGGCTGACCTCACTTTTGTCAATTCTCTATCCAGGACTAACCTTGGAGTGGCTGTTGACAGCATGTGATTGTCAGGCATGGCAGTTGGTTTGTGGAGGAATACGGTAGTCTGGCCGTATGGAGTTGCCAGGGTATGGAGAAATCCCATCATCAAGCGAAGGCAGCGAATCAAGCGCATACAGCTCACGGTAGTGGCAAAGAGCGCATCAGTGTTATTTTGCAACAATTCCAACATTGGTACCGAAATATACAGTATCGGTATAAGAAGAAATTAGAGTGCACCAGGGTTCTAAATACCCCGGACGATGAGGCCCGCATGGAGGCTAGACGTAGAAGGCGAGAACAGTGGCATCGATCAAATGCTGCCAGGGCTTTGGAGAATTGGCGGTCAAGGCGACGGCGTGTTGGCAAAGCTTGGGTGTGTGATAACACCGTTGGAGGTGATGGAGCCAACAATGATCAAGCAAGAGGATCTGCCATCGAAGATGACCCCGGGGAGGAGGGCAACAATGTGGATCTTGAAGAAGGACGCAACTCAACTGACGGTGACGACGCTGGCAACAACGTGGACAGCGATGACGCTGGCAACGAGCCTGTATGAATTGAGTACAAATTATGCGTTCTAAACTCATTGGATGGACATCTATAATGTAGCAAGTTTTTTATTTTTTTTTATTTTTTTGATCGGAGTAGACAGTGGTTTAACATCTTTAACATGTTTTTTGGTTTCATTCTAGAATAGCCATTTACGGATAGATTTATCAAAAAATGAGGATTTTTTCGAGCAATTCCCTAAAATGGCTATGCATTGCTATGTTAATCTCCATAATTATTCACGAGGCACCCATTGAGAAGGTAGTAACTCCACTGACGGAGAGGTCGCTGGTAGCAAAGAGGATAGTGACGACGCGAGCAATGGCCGTGTGTGATTTGAGAGCTCTGTGTCTTAGTAATTAATTTCTAGCTATGTAGAATGTGGCTGCCAACAATGTTTTTTTTTTTATTGGGTTAGACCATGGTTCTCCCTTAAACTTGTTTTGTGGATAACTCACGAATGGGACCAAGGAATGCAATTAGTAATCTCCTTAATTAATGGGTCTTAGTAATCATATGTACCGGTCCCACTAAAATTAAGATTTTAATTTTTGAGATGATTTTCTAAGTACCCACAACAAATGGGGATGTGTGGTTTAGGGCCATGGCAATGATTTCCATGGAGTGGCAATTAAGGAGGATATGAGAGCTTCCCACCAACTCCGTAACCTCCCTTCATTAAACTGTACTTGAGACCCTGAACCCCCCTAACCAAGGACGCACAGGTGGTTGACTCCAGCACGGGTTCCCCTCTCAGTTCTTCTCTTCTTCCCACACGCCGCACGTGGTTGACTCCAGCACAAGTCCGCGCCTTCTTGCTGTCGAGGCCGCTCTCCTTGCTTCCAGCAGGCGCGCGAGCTTTACTTTGTTTTTCAATTGGAGCTGTGGGTGCTGGGGAGAGACCGTGGATACGAAGGAGGGCGTCTTCGTGCCGTTGCTGATCGGGAGCACGTGACGCCGAGGGCAGCAGCCGAGGAGTCTAAGAAACCGTTCGAGGTTGCGGAGTGCAGCTCAAAGGAGCTGCAGCGTGCGGTGCGGGCCGTGGAGGAGGGGGCAGCGGAGCTCGGGCGCAAGGGACGACCTGCGACTGAGCTGCAAGGAGCTCAAGAGGGAGCTCCATTGCACGCTCGCTCAGGCGCAAGGAGCTGCGGAGGCGCAAGGGGTAGCGAAGAGCTGCGAGGAGCTGCGGAGGCGCAAAGGGCGCGAGGAGGCACAAGGGGCTGCGGGGGTGCAAGGGGCTGCGGAGGCGAGCTGCGGAGGGCAGCTGCAGAGGCGCAAGGGGCTGCGGGGGTGCAAGGGGCTGCGGAGGCGAGCTGAGGAGGGCAGCTGCGGAGGCGCAAGGGGCTGCTGGGGTGCAAGGGGCTGCGGAGGCGAGCTGCGGAGGGCCGCTGCGGAGGCGCAAGGGAGGAGCGCAGGAGGCGCGCAACGGCGAGTTGCGGAGGAGCAAAGTCGTAGCACGGGTGCCGCGAGGCGCAAGGAGCGGAGCTGCAGACGCGCAAGGGGCGAGTCGCGGAGGCTGAAGAAAGGGTGAGCTGCAGAGGCGCGCATGGGCGAGTTGTGGAGGCGAACATTTCTGGAGGCGCAAGAGACGAGCTGCGAGGCGCGAGGGGCGAGCTGGAGAGGAGCAACAACAATTCTGCTTCGGACTTCGGTGAGGTAAGCTGCTGGTTTTCAGCTCTCTCCTCCGAGCCTCCTCGCATGGTTTTTTTTAATTAGCTGTTGGAGTGAATCGGCCATGGTGTATTCGAAGTAGACAGTGGTTCAGCCATGGCCGCCGGAGTCCTTAGTTCTACAGGATTTTTAGAGTGAAAATGTAACTAGTCTAATCCGCAAGAATAATACCCTGTCCGTTTCTCTCCTTTCAGCTGCCATGCGCGATCCCCCAATCGTAAAACGTGTTGTTTTTGCACTACCAGCGCCAGGGATGTCGAGCCGTAGGAAGGGAAAGGCCGCGGCTTCTCGGGAGGAGGATCGCACTGAGAAGAAGGAGGCCGTCGTGAAGAAGGAGGTCGTCGAGCTTGCTGACAGCAAGGAGGATGCCAACGATGTTGAGACGCCATGGGATGATGCGTTCGACTTGGAGGGCTTACCCCCTGCACTTCATGCACAGCTCCACCACCTCGCCCCATTTCTGCTGGGTAGGCAGGCTGCGGATTACGAGGAGGACTTCTTCGCCCGCACCTTGCAGCTCTCCAACAAGGGGTTGAAGTTCAGTGACCTCAGCAGCGAGAAGCACTGCAGGAAGAAGGACTTCATCGACAGATGGCCAGAGCGTTCTTCTGGTCGGCACTACGTTGCTAACTGTGAGGATCCGGAGGCCCAGAGGAAGTACTTGGAGATGTACCGGTGGACCTATGGAGGTGACCCCGACAATTGGGCATTCGGGACCACCTTCCTTCGGGCTTGCCACCTCTACTTTGAGGAGGGCGTGGATGTCAACTTCGCCCAGAAGGCGGAGGCAATTGTGAAGGGGCGCGAGAAGCTGCCAGGGCGTAATCCGCAAAAGTTGACACCCCCAGCCTTGAGGGAGCAGATTGAGGCCATCATCGACTTCCTCGCAGGCCACGTCCCCGGTGCTGTCAGCAAGGGCAAGGGAGGAGGGGCGGCTGCGAGCGGAGGAGCCAAGGCAGTCGGAGCCACCTCCAAGGCCATCACGGCCGCGGAGGCGAAGAAGGCAAGGGGTCCTAGATCCGTGCCCGCCCCTGTCAAGGCCGTGGTCGAGAAGAAGGCCGTGGCTGAGAAGAGGGCCGTGACGACCCCTGCTGCCGCTGCCATCAAGGTGCAGCCCTTGGTGGCAACGGATCCGAAGCAGGTCCTGGAGCAGCAGCGCCTCAAGAAGCAGTCCTTGGAGGCGGCACTTCTGAAGGTGGAGGCCAGCCGGGACCGCGTGAAGGTCGACCTTGCAACCCAGCGGGACTACATCAAGGCCAAGGAGGCCGAGGAGTCCAAGCTCTACGACGACATCTTCTCCGCCCGCGAGGCCGCCAAGAAGGCCGCGGCTGATGGCAACGATCAAGAGAAGAGGCGCTTTGATCAGGCGGCCCGCTTAGGCCAAGACAAGCTGGGGCTTGCAAGCAAGGCACTCCTTGAGGCCCAGGCCCGCATTGACAGGGTCTACAAGAAGTTGGAGGAGATAGAAGCCGATGAGCAGAGACGGCATGTTGAGGTCTCCGCGCTGACAGCGGAGATCTCGGCCTTGGAGTTGGCATCAGCTTTCTTGCGGCCGCAGAAGGTGTTGGCTCGTTACCCCCGGGAGTTCCAGGTGTTGCCAATAGCCCTCAACGACCCATGCCCCTTCTGCGAGCGTTACTTCGTTGACACCGGCTGCGTGCCTTTGTTCTGCGGCTGCTTGGCACATCCTCATTGTATGTTTGAGGCAGTCTTCTCTCAAGACGCCCGATGCCGTCGATGCGAGCGGGGGATGACTGGAGGGTGGCTTGGGCAGTGGGGCTTCGACCTTGACTCCAAGGCCGCGGAGGAACTACGCCTCACGGAGGAGATCCTTCTGGCCGAGCCCGCTTCACCACGTGTTGGCAGCAAGAGGCCCGCTGCCCCCTCAGTGGCCGCGCTTCCGTGGAAGAAGGCCAAGGGCGACCAAGGTTCGTGGCCCCTCATCCCATCTACCCATTTCTTGTTGCCTGCCTTGTTGTTACATTTACATTTTCTTGTTTTCTAACTCTTGTTTGTTGCCAGCAACTGCAGAGGATGCTCTCCCCGACTCAGACTCCCTGGCGTTCGATCCCACGCAACGCTCTCCTCAGGAGACCCAGGCAGCCCTATCTGGAGATGGGAACAAGGACTCATCCGCCACCACGCAAGGATCACCTCAAGCAGAGAAGAACGAGGACGACACCAACATGGAGGGACTGTCGAGCCTTGTTGAGGCAATTGCCACAAACGCAAACGTGGAGTAGATTCCCACCTTGGATAGTTTTGTAGGCCGGGTTAGGGGTTTGCTGGCAGCGACTTCTGGTCCGGACTTTTATGGGCCACCTTTCTTAAACTTTTCCGAACTTGAAAACAATTTGCCTCTGGACTGCCATGTCTCTTTGAAAGATATGGCATTCTTGTAACCCTTCCTTTTTATTCGCAACTGTATTTCTTCTTTATTGTGGACTGCCGACAGCAAGGGCTGCTCTTTGGCATAGCCATTTTATCTTTGGAGCTGTTGTTCTCTTCAAGCCCGCGCTGTCTGAGAGCATTGTGCCCTCATCGAAGTTCTTTCCTTTGTATTTCCCTTCTTCTATGCAGTCAGGTTGCATTTTTTATTTCACCGTTGGTATTTTTTTTTTTTTCTTATTTCATTATTCGCCACCATGGTCCCTTTCAATTTTGGCCATTGTTGTTATTTACCATCTGCGACCTACTTCATCTCTTATGTACAACTGTTTTTTATTTTTATCTTGTTCTATTAGAATCAAGCGTGGTTCTTTTTTTATTTGCAACCTTCCTTTTTTCCTCTTTGTTGGCACCAAGGGCTGCATTATGCCCGCCATCGCCAGTTCAGAGCACCAGGTTCACGAAGGAGCCAGCCTCTTCGGAGGAAGTAAGAAACTTTACATTCCTTCCTAATTACTTCATATTTGTCAAGTGCCAAACTCCATTTTCTGCCTCTGAAGGGTCATGTGCTCTATTGTATGCAATTTTTTTTCTTTTCTTATTTTGCGCTGGCAGCAGGCTCCACCGTCAATGGCGCCACCACAATCTTCATCCTTTTGGGAACCGTGACATCCGCAGCTGTAAGGTGTCTCTCATGGCGCTGGTTGATCTGCATCCAACAAATCCTGTCATTTTCGTTTGCTGGCAGCAAGGAGCTCTGAACAGCCAATTCCCAACACATCAAAACGACTACATGAATTCGGCTAGACTCGTACCTTTTTCTCACGAACACCGTTGGCCTCTATCAAAACCAGGTTGTACTGCCCAGGTACGTCATCTCCAAGTGCCATTGCAATTTCGTGCCGCAGGTGGGATACTGGCCAACCCTTGCCAACTTCGAATGTTGGCAGCAAGTTCCCCCTAAACATACAAGACACTTCCACCATCACCTCCTCTGGTAGGTGATCCAACGCTTCCCACTGACTGTTGGCAGCCCCCCTATACCTTGTATACATGAACCTGGTGTATAATGTTTGTCTTCCCACGTGATAGCGGAAAACAATGCTGGTCCTGTTGGCAACGCACTTGATGACATCTTGGCCAATGTGGAACTTCTCGTTCCACCCTGGGTTCATTAGACTGCTCAGCAGAGCCTCGGATGGACTACTCAAAACAAACAATGTAGGTGTCCGCCTAATGCTGTCAGCAGCTACCGCAAACAAATCAACCATAACATGGATTGGCATAAACCATTGCTGGTGGACGAAGCTGCTACCAGTTGTTGCTTTCATAGCATTTGCAAAATCGAGAGTGAGCTTTGTTCTAAACGCCTCAGATGTGTGCATGTCTGGCAAAGGCCACTCCACATCGTTGAACCCTGGAAGCGGGAGTGCTTCAACCTTCCCGTACAGCGTGTCACCTGTTGGAGGCAAATACAGACCACCAAGGAAGAATGTACCTATGTCCAGCAACTCCGCGTGGCTCTGTCGATTCCGTGTTGCCTCCCCAATCTCAACATGGAGTACAAGAATGGGACCAAGGATAGATACAGGATGTACCCAATCCTGTGCTCTCGACGCGTACAGGTAGTTTGCCATTCCCAATTTGGTTGCTGCCTCCGCAGGATCCAAGCGCAGATGCCTTGGTTGATATGCATATTGCACAAGCACCTTATCGAGGTCGCATGCTCCATGCTCCGTGGAGATCCAAGAGAAATCTCTGATCTGCGCTTTGAAGGCCCCCCGAAAATTTTCTCCACCATGTCGCCTTGCCTCTCTACCCCAAGGCCCATCCGACGCTGGTTGCAGCATAACCCATGAATCACGATCCACCTTCATGGGGATCCAGTTGCCCTCCAAGTCTTGAGTATTATGCAGAATGACACTCTGTACGAGGGAGTTTGGCCGTGAAGCCATACCACTAGAATGCATGAAATTTTCGACTGTGAACTCGAAAACTTACAAATGGTGTCGTCGCTGTCATCAACCGCCAGAACTACACGCTGTCAACACACCCTCCGCCATCACGAACGGCTGAAACCTGCGTCCACGGCCTCGCAACCAAGGTACGACCTACCCTAAAACCTCATCCCGAAACCCCAATTCCCAACTCAGGTACTCTCTCCAACCTATGTGGATGGCAGACCGCTGGCAGCGTTGGAAGACCACTACAGCTAAACCCTAAATCTCTACTGCACAATGCGTGACCACCCACAACCGAAATCGAACAACTTCGCCCAGCCTTTGGAGGCCTCCACCGCTCCATCCTGCTTGACAACGCAAAGACGACAACTCTCTCAGGGGAACGCATGAGGTTCGGAATGACCGTTGGCAGCATTTCGACATCAACACCTTGTGCACGTTGCATCTCAAAGGGGGAGCGGCAATTCGATTTCGGTAGGTGGCCTGTGGAGTCAGTTTCGCAGGCGTTCATAATGCCCACCACCGCTGACACCCTTCTGCAATGCTCAAATTTCGTGCGCGAAGAGGCTCCGTTCTCGACCTGCGGGACTACACGCGCGGGGGAGGGAAGCCTTCCTGCGCGACTATTGGCCGGACCCCCCCATTCGCGATTTGGCTCGCTTTTGGCGACCTGCTGGCACAGTTGGTGCCAGCAGGTAAAGTGCACGGGCATGCCCAAAACTTTCGCACGGAAAGCATGGAAAAGGCCCGTTGGAGACCCCAAACTGCTCCTAATGCTTGAGTTGCGACTAGCTCACTCTCCAAATTCTTTACTTGTTCGCGAAGGTTGTGCAGGGTTTGTGTTGTCTCTTCCAACTCCATGCTGTGCTCCAGCTGTGCCGTGGCGATCCTTTTTTCTGCCTGGATTTGGGCTGCTTGGACTGTTTGGGTGGCCTTGCGCCTGATGCGCTCCTCGAACTCCTGGTGTGCCCTGTCCATGGCCTGATGCTGCTGTTCGGCCCCTTGTACGAACTGGAACATGGTCTCCATGCACTCGGTCAAGGTGTTGCGCTTGGCGTGGAATTCGGCAGCGTGAGGTCCCAACTGCGATGGCGTGGCCATATCCATGGTGGGCGCAGGGGAGAGCAATCGTGGGCGATTGCTGGAGCTGGAGGGCAAGAGGCTCTGAGCTGCTGCTGCCGCGATTTCCCGCTGAACGTCGAGGAAGGTGCCCATCACCGGTGGCTGATTGTTCCGTCTGTGGAAGGAAAGGAAATGCGCGATGTACGCTGAGAGAAATGGACCGATGGGGCTTGAGTACTCCGGGTTTCGGCGATAGCCCCGCAGCTGTATCTTGAAATTCTCCTCCACCAACAACCCCCAGTTAATCGGTTCCCCCTTGTCTGCCATGAGTAAGAGCTGAAGCTGTGCGGGCAGGATGCCGTTACAATTATTCTGAAAGTACACTTGGCTGAGGACCCCTCGCATCCTTGCAAACCATGGATCCTTCAAGACTGGGCCAAACGCAAAGATTTCGTACCTGTCTTCTTTCCGAGGAATGTTGGCGTACGGTGTGAGGTCTGGTTCTGGGACTGCGCATGAAGGGCTCCACGCTGTTGCTCCGGTTCCGTCCCACCCAAAGAACTTGTATAGATACCTGCTTGAGTACTGCACCATGACTCCGTCGACTACGCCAGATGGGAACTGCTCGTCCTCGGGCTGCTCTCGGTTGGATGTCACAAAATCATGGCAATGCTTGATATTGACCTTGCCCTCCAGAAGTGTATAGTACCTGCCCAAGCCATGAGCGGATGTCCATATCTGATCTGGCTGCCTCTTCCACTCCAAGATTTGCCGTGGTACAAAGAACGGCGGCTGCTTCTTCGGACCCATGGTATCCCTGTTGTGAGTGCTACAGTCTAATGTGCGTGTGCTACTGTGTAGGGCAGCGGGAGTGCAAGGAGGAGATACAAGGGAATGCGGAGTGTGAGAGAGTGGAGAGTCGGCTCTATTGCGGACCGCTGGGCGCCTGGAGCGTCTCCTGGAGCTGTGGGAATACCAGGGGGCCAAGGAGGGAGACGAGGGGTGAAGGTTTGGGCATGGTGTGACTGGGTGGGGAAAGTGGGCGCAGATGGGATGGGGCCTTGGCGGCTGTAGGCAGCAATGACTGCCTAGCGAGAAGTGTGGCGGCGCTGGCCTAGTGTTGCGGGATCTAGAGCTGACCCGAGTTGTCCCCTGGTAATCATGGGTTTGATGGTCAAATTGTCCTGAGTCTACTCGAATGTGACTAACATGGATTTCAGGGGGCCTGGAAGTCATGTCGTTAGCTGTTTTTTGAGTATGTTGCCCATCATGGTGTTTTACTGAATTTGATACTATACTAATTTGTTCTTGTTGTAGCCTGGTGAATAATCCATGGATGGAGTTGACGTTTGACATCAAGGATGGCTGGGTTATGGGTGCTTGCGTTGTGGGGGATGTACTGGGCTCCTCCCCTGGGTTTGAGGGGCTGGGTCATTGGATGTTTGAGCCAGCTCCTGTGCCTCGGTAGCCAGGGAACTATGGATATCTCCCAAGCTTAGGACAGGGAAGGTAACTGGGCTGAGAGAGTGGTAATGCTTTAATTTTGTGGTATTAACTATGGTGCCTTGGGGGTCATAATTATCCTTGTTAACCAATAGTACCCTGTTATTGGGCAGTACCAATTGAACTCGGTACGGACCATTCCAAATTGACTCAAATTTGGTTTTCCTGATTTTAGGATCCCTGGGGCACCACAACACCTGATCACCCTTTTGAAAAATCCTAGGTGGTTTGGAAGCCTGGAAATATTTGGCTGTTAATTCCTGTTTGCTTGTGATGTTCTGGGTAGCCAGGGCCCGAACTTCTTCTAGATGGTGAATATCCTGGAGTCTGGCTGCGAGGACCCTATGGGGGCTGTAATCCTTTGGTTGCAGGGAACTAAAGGTCGGGGCAATGTATTCTGTGGGAAGCAGGGGCTGGGTGCCGTAAACTAATTCAAATGGGCTGGCCTGGGTGGCACTTTTCGTGGCTACACGGTATGCCCAGAGGGCTGCAGGTAAACAGTCATCCCAATCTCCCTGGTTGGCGTGAACAAATCGTCGAAGCATGTTAATGAGTGTTTTATTAGTTGATTCTGCTTGACCGTTGCCTTGTGGGTAGTAGACAGTGCTAGTCCTATGCTTGATGATATGATTGTCCAGGAGATCCTCGATAACCGAATTTACAAAATGGGAGCCCTGATCGGATACAATTTCTAGAGGGCAACCGAATCTGGTGATAATATTTTCGTATATAAATGTGGCGGTGACCACAGCGGTATTGTTTCTAAGGGGTCGAGCTTCTACCCATTTGGTAGTGTAGTCCGTGGCAGTTAGGATATACTTGTACCCTTGACGTGTGACTGGGCGAATGGGTCCTACGAAATCCAGGCCCCAGCGTTGGAACGGCCCAAGCGGTGGTATGGATTTAAGAGGGACTCTACCTTGGTGTTGGAAATTAGTAGTTGCCACTTGGCAGGCGTGGCAATTTTTTATATAGGTATATACGTCTTTGTAAAGTGTTGGCCACCAGTACTTGGCTGTTAAGATTTTCTTTATGGTAGTCTCGGGGCCTTGGTGTCCTCCTGCAGGACCATGGTGTAGAGCTGACAGTATGGTCTGCTGTTGTGAAAGCGGTACACACAAGCGGAGCGTGTTATCCGGTTCGGCGGTACAACTGACCCTGAACTATGGTGTATGGAAGTGTGGTACGGACAAAACTGGTTTTCCTAGTGCCTGTAAGCCCTGTGGGTATGGTTCCCTGGGTTAAGTATTCCATGACATCTGTGCGCCAATCCCCTTGTGAATCCATGGTGATACTGGCTGTTTGAAGATACGGTTCATTAAATGAATCGTCAATTCCTGCCTCGATTGCCTGGGAATCCCTGGATAAGTAATCAGCAACTACGTGTCTTTTCCCGGGAACATAAACCACTTCAAAGTCGTATTCCAGGAGTATCATGATCCATCGGGCCACACGCCCAGTGACCAGAGGTTGATTGACAAGGTAAGAAAGACTGTGATGGTCAACCATGAAGCGAAATTTATTGCCAAGTAAGTAATGTCTAAACTTTTTTACTGCATAAATCATGGCCAAAGCTTCGCGTTCTGTGGTAGAGTAATTGCGCTCGGCCTGGTTCAGTATTCGACTCGCATAGGCTACTGGTTGGTCATATTTTCCATGAAGATTCTAGGCTAACATGACTCCCACGGCAATATTTGATGCGTCAGTGTGGACATGAAATGGTTTGGTCCAATCTGGAGCAATTAGAATGGGAGCTCTGGAGTAGGCTTCCTTGATTTTGTCCAGGGCGGCTTGGGCAGTTGGAGTCCAGTCTTTGGGATATGTATACCCCGCATGATTCAGTGCCGTGATAGGTGCTGTAATGTGTGCTAATTTTTCAATGTAGATTCTATTGAACTGAGACAATCCCAGGAGCCTTTGTACCCCTTTTTGGTTTATAGGTGGGGTCATATTCAAGATATCCTGGATTTTCTCGGGATCGGGCAGTTTTCCATGTTTACATACAATATATCCCAAGATAACCCCTGCGAAAAAGAGGAACATGCATTTCTCGGCATTAAGGCTAACGCCGTTTGCTCGGCAGGCTTGGAAAATTTGCCGTAGGTGGGTAACATGATCCTTCATGTGTCCATAGACCGTCCCGTCATCTAGATATATTCGAAAAAAACGCTTAAGGTATGGTCTGAAAATTAATTCCATGACTCTCTGGAATGTCATAGGAGCATTTTTGGCACCAAACGGCATTCTTTCGAATTGGTAGGGGCCCCATTCCGTGGAAAACGCGGTTTTTCCCTTATCCTTTTCTGCCATGGCTACCTGGTAATAGCCTGAAAAGCAGTCTATGAAGGAATACATTTCATGACCGGCTACCTCATCTATTATTTCTTCCATGTAAGGTAAGGGATAGTGGTCTTTTCTGGTCGCAGCATTGAGTTTGCGGAAATCCACGCAAATCCTAAGAGTGCCATTCTTTTTAGGAATTATGACCATGGGTGATAACCAGGGTGCAGAATCAACTGGAGATATGAACTTTGCTTTTAATAATTTGTCCAGCTCGGTTTTAACGCGGATGGCGTAGTTAGGATTCATTCTGTATCTTCTTTGTTGGATCGGGGTGGTACCAGGGACCAAATCGATGGTATGCTCGGCTATAGTGCGTGGGATGCCTTGTAAGTCTTCATGCCCCCATGCGAAGATATCATGATATTCATGGAAGAGTGCGATGGCTGCTTGTTTTATTGTGCTGGGAGCATCGGCATTGATTTTGATGTACTGGGGTTGGTCCAAGGTTCCTAAATTAACTAACTCGACTCGTTCCTTGGCTCCATGGGTCCATCCTGTAATTACTTCTTTTTGTAAAGCCTGGTTAGCTGGAGTGGCATTTACCGTAACGGTCTCCCTGAGTTTCTTGGAGAAATGTTCTGGTATATCTAGCCTGTCTTGGTCGGCCACTAAGCTTGCCAAGTGGATTTCTGCTAAAGGTATGAGGTCGGGGTGAGCTTGGAAAACCAAGGCTTCTTGTTCTGGGGAGAGGCCCTCGATCCAATTCGTTCCTGCCTTATGTCTAATTTGGTTAGCCTTGGCTTTTGTAATGCAGCTATCTACAGGGATGACGACGGTCTGGTGATGTCTTTGTATCCGTATCTGATTTCGTGACCAATCGTGGATAGCGTTCATATCTCGAAGCCATGGGCGGCCTAGAATTATAGGGAAACTACTGCTATCTGGCATGTCTATTACGACGAAAGTGGCCGGAGTGGACACCCCATGAGTAGTAATTGGGACTGCTGTTAGTATCCCTAACGGTGTGACAGGGGCATCATTTGCCATGCGTTATATGAATTGGGCTTGCTTAGGCAGCGGTAATCCTAGGTATTCCCGGAGATGATTGCTCATCACATTTACCCCGGAACCCCCATCGACCAAGACATTTCCGAGTTCATGGTTTCCAAGTTGCAAATGAATAACTGCTGCATCCGGGTCCAATGTGGTGGAATTAACTTCTATAACCGTTGGATCCTCCTGAGAATCTGTCATGGCTGCTTGTTGCAAATATTTTTGGAGTTCAGGACTTAGCTGTAATAATTTGGCCAGGGTGATAGTTACATTAGTGTCATCTAGGATTTTCTGGATACCATGGTCAACCATGGGTGCCTCTAACCCTTGCTGGATTTCTTTGCGAAGGTTGTGCAATCGTTCCCAGTGTTGCTCTGGGAAAGGCTTCCTGTGTTCAATGACATGATCTGGTTCTATATTCTTAGACCGTGTGGTTACCACGGCAGTGCTGATGGTGGACACGTTTGTTTCAGCGCCGTGGACTTCTGTTAAGGTCACTCCTCCCCTTCGCGGCCCAGGGTGATGTCTTGGAGGTTCTGTTGGAGTATTTCCCTGGTTACTCATGGGGTTGGAGTTTTGGGCCCACCGTTGCCGAAGTACGGGGCATTGGCTTCTCCGATGTTGTAAAGATCCACACTCCCAGCACGCATCATTTCGGTTGGGTTGGAAAGCGTCTACATGAACTTCCTCGGGAAACATGGCGGCCGAGGTTGGCCTTGTCCGGCGATTTTCTTCTGGTCTGCTGCTACCAGGTGCAAACCAGCAACGCCCATTGTGGATTTTCCCACAAGTCGTACATGGAACCACGGGTGCCCGAGCATCATTTCGGAAGGCAGGCAAGGGTAGCAGGGGGGCTTGGGTTCTTTGCAAGGCCCCCAATTCCCTACTGATGTCGTTTGCTGCAGCCAAGATGTCCTGTAGAGTCTTAACGCCTCGGATGACAATTCCTTGCTGAATCCATGGCAACAGTCCCTTTTTAAACCATTCACACAAGTAATCTTCCTCGGGTCGTTGGTTAAGTTTATCAGCCAACTGTTTGAACCTGTCATAAAATTTATCCACGGGTTCATTTCTTTCTTGGGATATGCTTCCCAAGGCACGTAAAATTTCTGAACTGGTTTTTAGTTTTCTAAATTTTTGTAAAAAACTCTTTTCCATGTCCTCCCAGGTTGCATGGGTATGCTCGGTTTCAAAGTCGATATATTAATTAATATGATTCCCTTGAAGGGTGGTACCAAAAATATTTTGCAAATCCGCTGGGGTAGTGATTCCATTGGTACGGGCAATTACTTTAAAGCGTCGTATGTGCCAGTCCGGGTCTCCTAGTTCGTCAAAGACTGGATAGGGGATTTTTGGTAGCTTGGCATGTCTTTCAGGGTCACTTCCACTCGTAGCCGCGGTAAGGTTTCCCCTAGGTAGCGTGGCTGATCGGAGAGGTTCTACCGGAGTCTCGGAAACCTGGGGGTGGACTTGATTGGCTTCCAAGGTACGACTGTCTTGTAACGTTTGGTACTGTACACTAAGCATTTCTAGCTTAGCATTGGTAGCGTCATTCTTGGCCGCTAGATCAGTCATTTGTTGTTTCATCCATTGCAGGAATTCTTTCGTGGCATCCGGGTCATCTTGTTGTGCAGTTTCTTCTGCCTCAGGGTTTCTTTCACTTGTTACTTTTTTCGGTGGCATGGTGCTAATTTAGAGAGATGGAGGAGTTTTTGTGCTCACCTCAACATTCCATCCCCAGCATGGTCGCCAAAATGTTACGCTGGGTTGGCACGATGGAGATGAGAGGTCTGGAGAGTAAGTTCTAGGGGAATTCTTGGTAGCCAAGGTGTGTTCAGGGAGGTATCCCTTAGGAACCCACGGTCTCAGGGAGTACTAAGGGGCAGGTGTAAGTCCGGGTCGACCAAGGAGGCTAAGTCCCGGACTCCAGGCCTGTAATCCTACTCTAAGTATGGTGTGGCTGCTGGGAGTCACTGGCCCCAGGATAGAGTTAGTACAACAGTATATAGAAGCACACAAATTCAGACAAGAGGCCAGCTCCAGGGCTTGACCATGCAAATCCAGGGGTTACAGATGCAAGGGGAGATAGGCGAGAAGTGAACTGTGAGGACAAAGAAATGAAGTAAAGCATCAGGGGTTCAGTCCCAGACCCAAGTCTGTACTAGTAAGAGTGGAGAAGCGTCTGTCTAGTACGGCCCTCGAGCCTTTAGACATAATACGCATACAAAAGTTCCAAGAGACCTGATCAACCGTTTGCTACTTCCTTTATACTATGCTAACTACCTTTCTACTGCTACTGACTGGTAGTGCCACCGCCTTCTCCTTGGTACCCATGGCCGTGGCTACGCATCCCTGTTCGCCATGTTACCCTGCCGGGTAACACATGCTAGGCTTGATTTATTTTTTTTGCAATAATCTCAACTTAGGAACATACCACCCATCCATGTATGTCCACCATCCCATCAGACTGTGGCCAACTCATCAGATTGTGACCACATTTCATAAGACCATAGGGGGGAAGCACAATAAAGTGGACCACAAAAGTGCTTAGCTCATTGCCAAATTCAGCCTGTTGTGTAAACACGCTAGAAAGTGGCATCTAAAACTTCTTGATGGGAAATTAAGTTTAGGATACGGAAAGTAGACTTAATTTACTACAACTTCCGAAATTTGCGTTCGTAGTTGTTGAGTTGAGACACCTCTATGAACACGACAAAGTTGAACAAAGTGAATGCAGTCATTTGGAAAAGTGACCGTATTACATTGTAGTTTTGACAGAAATCACTTTTGACTTTGTGGGGCCCTTCGTTTGTACATTACGCTTGTAGAAATGATCCGGGTGGCCGTGTTTGCAATCCTTGATTGGCGAAAAGTATCCCCGAGATGTTTTTAAAACACTGTTTTTGGTGAAACTTTTTGTAGGGTTTTTTTCACCGAACATTGTTTTTTAAATTGGAAAAAACATCCTCTAAAGACAACAGAGGGCCCCAAATGAAGAAATCAAGACTTTGGACAAGTTCATTTTCATGATTTAGAAGTAGGGGTCAAATAAAGTTTCAATTGAAGCTGTTTTTTTCATGGAAATGTGTGTAAGATACATTATGACACCTTAGAAAGTGACTAAAATGCTCAAAAACTACACCAAAATGCTCAAAATCAGCTTTGAGCTATAAAAAATAGCACACTTCATATTCACTTGTTAGTGATCACATATTGCACTTGGTGGTCCACTTTATTGTGCTTCCCCCACATATCAGCCTAGATCAAACTTTGAAATTGTTCTTGGTTTTTTATTTCCAATTTTTTTTCCATTTTTTTTTTTTTTTTTTTTTTTTTTTTTTTTTTTTTTTTTTTTTTTTTTTTCGCATAATCTCAACTTGAAGCCCTAAATATGTATGTAATTTCTCAATTTTGGTTGCACATAGAACTTTAGTTATTGAATTTCAAAGTGTACAAACATGTTCGGGCATGTGGCAAAAAAAACTAAAAAATAAATTTAAAATCATCTCCTCCAGTTCGAGAATACAGAGATAGAGAGAGAGAGCCCAACAGTTGCCATAATATGTCAGGAAACAGAATATAATGAATATAGTAATGTACTGCCACCGTACCAACTTCGACTGGGAAGTAATGATATTATATTGAGTTAAAGTTGCTGTAAAGACCAGTGAGATATTTTTTGAAAAAATTATCTGCATTTATTTATTTATTTATAATCTCATTTTTTCCCAATTTTTCCCATTTTTTTTCCAAAATTTCCCATTTTTTTCCTTTGAGGCTTAGTTTTCTAACACTCATATGACAATTGGGTGACTATATTGGGGTGATACTTTGGTGATAACATGATGATACAGTTGTATTACCTCGGCTATAGATCATAGTATTTTTTAGTATGTAGATTTTTGAAAAGTAGCCATAAAATTATTAATATAGTAACAAGACTATAAAAAGCTGAAAGTTACATATATGTATTAAGTTTTTATACAATTGTTATTTTAAGCTCAAACAATTGTTTATTGTAACAATTAAGCACATGTAGAAATAGCCTCTTAGTGATTAATCAACATATATAACATGGTCATCGTGTTAAATATATAGATGAATTTAGTCTATGACTACTATATGACATTGGAAAAGCTTAGATATCCAATGTCTTTAATCTTATTTACTATAGTTATTATATAGCTTCTAATTAGCATAAGAAGATGTAGATTGGTTGAAATTTTTTGTTGATTGAAGAAATTTCAATTTTAATTCTGAAATTATTTAAGTAAGTTGGACTAATAAACAATGTGATTTTATAGAATTCAACAATCGTCTAAATGATATTAAAAAACAATAAAGTCAAAAGAAGAATGTTTCATTTGACCTTGAATATTTGAACACTCTTGAATTTAATCACTTAACTAATTGTTGACATTTGTGTGAGACACAGTTGAATTTGTGAATTTTTTTTATGTGTTTTATTTTTTAAATCTTAATATTTATTGTAAAAACATTTATTCATTTTAACCAGCGGTAATAATTGTAATGTTATGTATAATTGCTTTTACGAATATATTAGGAAGATTATTCAATGAAATTTAAAGTTGTATTATCATGAATAAAATGGATGAGGCCATTTCATATTATTTTATCTTTAAGAATAAAACCACTAAATTTTCAAATTAAGTAAATATTTCATAATGAACTAACCATCCTAAATTTCTTTATTTTCTAATCAATATTATGAGAATTCAAACAAATATCTTCATTTTTATTTATCTATTGTTAGATTTCAAACAAAATATATCAAAAATTAAATTTATAGATATTTTTTATTATTACAACAAATCCAACCTTGCACACACAACTTATATATCAAAATTAACAACTTTAATACTAATGATCTCTTAGTATTTATATTTCATTTAAAAAAAGATATTCACCCCTACACTTTAAGGAATTATAACCATAGAATAAACCATCTTATTCCTAGTTCCACATCTATTTTTAGCCCCTAAAAAATTCTAACAAATCATGAAAGAAATCAATAAATACCAATTAAAAGATATACACAGTCTAAACCTAAAAACTTGGACTAAAATCAAACACATCCATCCTAGACTGTATCTATAAAATACATAATTCATTTGTACAAAGTCCAAATGTTCATCTTCCTCTTCACAAATCCTCTTCCTCTTCCTCTTCTTGAACAAATCCAAATAGGCCACGCTAGTAGTAAATCCGACACTATTAATTACAAAAATGTCGTTTTTCACTACCTAAAAATAGATAAAGTCCCTTTTTCCGATATTATTCATTTTCTCGCTTTTATTCCTTAATTAACATCTTTGTTTTACACAAGTTGGAGAAAAATGCAACCTCATTGTCTTTTAGCCATATTTTTGCATTGAAGATAAAACAATTTTGAAAATCGGAAACGGTGAATGCCGAGGTAACTTAGTTGTGTAACCAATGCAAAAAAAATCAATAAGATCCAGTAAGATCTCCAAAAACAACACCTCTAACCCTATGGGTCTCCAAAAGCAAAAACAATGACCCTAAACACCGCTAACCCTATGGGACCCCAAAAGCAAAAACAATGACCTTGAACACCAAAATGGTCCTCTCTCTCTCAATTAAGAATTCTCCCCCGAACTTGCGCAATGGGATAAAAATAGAAATGATAAGCGTCGAGTTTGCTACTAGTGCCAGTACTGTACAACGCTATAAGATAGAAGTACCTATACCTAATAACTTAAGCATTTGGGCATAGTTGCGCTTGTGTTAATCAATTGTTTTTTGATGAAGCTCTTAGAGAGCTATGGCAATCATTCAATTTTGAGTTTTTACAGTTGAGTAAAATTCGAATTACTAAAAATGTTTTTGTGATAAAGTGCATCACACCCCATAACCGATATGTAGATTCACCATGACGGACAACAACAAGAGTAGTGAACAAACATAAGACTATCTAATTCCAATATAGTCACAGACGCATTCTATTGGAGGATGCATCCAAAATCCACTATTCATCAATTATCGGCTACTGGTTTTCCATTGTTCTGTAATGAAGAAGCCTACTTATCTGTGATGGGGGCATTATTGGTTATGGGTACTTCTACCTTAACACCGTACCCAGAACCGCCCATCAAAGTCCACAATGTCGTCGCACTAACAAGTACACTAGAGACATGACACGAACATAGCGCATGACAAAGAAACAACAGATAAGGACTGTGCAACCCACCCACGAGTGAATGACAAGTCCACATCGCCACTGCACTCAGTCTCCAGTCCCCGCAAATCGCCATCACCCGGCAACTCAAGCTCTCTCCATCATTCCACCATCACATCCACCAAGTTCCAACGCTGCCCTGGCCCCGGGAATCCGCATCAACAGCCGAATATCCCTTCTCAGTTTGGTGAGTTTACTGGTAAACTAACTGGTGTCATGGGAATGTGGGTAGTTGGTGGTCACCTCTTGGTTTGGTTTGGTTTGGTTTCATGTGTGTGGGAGTATGAACGAGGATTTCGGTGGGAGAGAGAGAGATGGTAGGATGGGATTATGACGGTGAGTTTTCGTTGGAGGGCAGGTGGATTGGAGCTTAATGGCTATGGCGGTGGGCGTTTCTTGGACGTTGTGTGCTCCTGCATTGAGGATCAGCTCGTCCTTGTTGACTGTGGGTGGCAATGCTGGAGCTAATTCTATGCCAGGAATTCGTTCCAAGGTGAATCATTTCTAGTTGCTGATTTTGATTTGTCCAATCTGCATATCTTGCTTTAGTACTCTGAGTTTTGTTTTAGTAGGGAAAGAGTATGTGATCTCTTTCCGGTTTTCATTTGGTTTGTGTAAGGGAATAGGTTTAGAGGGAAGCTCAATTTGCTTGATTAGTGTTGGATGAGCACAGGCAAGGAATTGGTACCTTTTAGAGGATCACAGGGTGATGTAGGTTCATATTTCACTGGGAAGAACTTTTGGTAAGAAGTAGAGATTAGTCCTTGTGGGTTTTTGAGCAAGCTCAATCGGAATGTAGATGAGTATATTTGGGTCTTGCAATCCATTTGATCTAGGTCATTTTTTTTCTGCCAGTTTTTCGTAGTGTGCACCATTTGGCAAAGCATGCTAAGTAGAGCACACTCCTTGGTTTATTTCTCTATCGTGATGTTATTTCAGTGTAAATTTGGTTTTGGAAGTTTTTTCTTTTTACAGACGATGTAGGTTAACACCTGCATTTTGAATTGTGTGGGTGAGTAGGTTGGGGTGAGGTGCCAAGCCAGTGAGAAGGACGACGTGATAGTGACCAGGAGAGACGTTTTCGTCGGCGTGGCTGCTTCTACAGTGGCAGTAAACACTTGAATCATAACCCAGTTTTTCAGTTTCAGAAGAATTATTTTCGGAGATTGTTGCATATTCGAGTTTGATGGTCTCTGTTCCCTTATTCATATTTCATTTGGGTGTGGCAGGCTGGAGTTTGGACTTCTTTCCCGGGAAGTCAAGAAGCCCAGGCTGCTGACTTGATCCAAAGGCAACAGCGTGGCATTTTTCTCAGTGAGTAAACCCTGAACCGGTTTTCACCCTTGTTTTTATTATGATCAGCATGCTTGTTCAGCCGATCATCTAGAGAGGGCTACATACGATGTAGAAATACATTTGTAAATGACTTGTTGTGTGGCGTGTATGAATTAGCGAGCTTGAAGAATAAGCTCCGAGAGGAGATCGCAGTATGTCTTCTTATCAAAACCCTTAACTTCAAGTTTTGACTACCGTTTAAACCCAGGCAGCAACAGACAACAATTAAGTAAAGCTTCCTCTTGATTTTTTATCTTGTAAATTGGGTCGCCTGGCTTGTCTTACCTTGTCTTATGTTGGTGCAGGCAAACCCTGAAATTATTCCGGATCTCCTTCGGTTGGCACTTAACGACGCTTTGACGTATGACAAGGTTTACTCCTACGCCATCCTTCAATTGACCTGTTGTTTTCATTGCCAAATTTCACTTCCTCACATGTGCAGTACGCCCTCTTGTTCAAATCTAGTCGCTGCATTTCAAGAATTTCCTGCTTTTCTCTTTCTTTTGATGCGAGGGGTTGTGCTTTTAGTATGTTCTGAGCACTAAAAACATTTACAACCTGAACAGGAATCCAAGACTGGAGGGGCAAATGGTTCAGTTCGGTATGTCTTCAATCTTGTCTTGAACAAACTGCTCTTATTTTCTACGGTTAGTTACGTTGCACATTTTCAATAACAAGGCTTAGAATATTAAGTGCATCAAGGTCTAACTTTGTTACGTTGCAGTGCAGAGCTTTCCAGGCCCGAAAATGAAGGTCTAGAAAAGGCAATCAACTTCCTAGAGAATATTAAGAATTCCACAGATGATGCCGCTGTCACCAAGGGTGGCCCTATATCATGGGCGGATCTTATTCACATTGCTGGTATGGATTGCAGAAAGCCTGCTCAACCCTCGGTGTTTCTTTGTTCAAATCGTCACCATGATGTACTCCATTGAAAATTTGAACAGGAAAGGAAAGAAGAAGAGTTCTGAATTAGTATTTGCGTCTGAATGTGTAGCACAAAGTGCTGTGAAGCGCACGTTCATCCAGTCGGCTGTGCGCAAGTGTGGTGGTGATCAGAAGAAGGGAGAACAATTGTACACGGCTTACGGCTCTACAGGGCAGGTCAGTTCCGGGTGTTTTTCTGGAAATGTTTCATTAACTCCTAAACGTCATAACGTGCCTTTGTGGTAAGTAGAATATGGTTTTTTTTGGTTGTATTTGAGACGGATTTGTAAGGCCCGAGGTCAATACTATAGTTGAATTTAGATAATGTGGTTAAAGTGAGTCATTGGAATCCCAATTGAGAACTTCTTGTTGGTAGCAAATGCCAAATATATTGCAGTGTATCTACCATCCCACAGGACCTTAAGGGTTAAGGTATTCAATGTTAGGATGTTAATGACAGTCCCTTTACAATCACGTGTGAGCTCTTTCAGCATTGTTTTGCAATGTTGAAGTTGACGATGCATCAACCAAGGAATTAGACTCCAGAGCAATAACTTTCAAGGTCATTAATGTCATGTTGTCGATTGTCAATTGGCTCTATGCAACCACTTTCACCATTGAGTAAGTTTTAAAGAGTTGATAGGAAGACCACAGGTGTAAATCGTGATCTATCATAGTTTGATTCTTCATCGAATGTCTAAAAGAATGCTGCGTTTTTAAGTTTTTGGCAAGTTCTGACTCTGGATGCTGCAATGCAGTGGAGTCAGTTTGACAAGTTGTTAGGCCGCGCTGGTGCTTCAGAGGCTGACCCAGAAGGCAGAGTGCCAGTATGGGGAACAGCCTCGACCACAGAGATTAAAGAGAGGTTTGCCAAACTGGGAATCAAACCCCGACAGGTCAGCTGAACTGCAACACAAAACAGAGTCTCCTTGATGTTTTCTTGAAAACTCTTATTCTGACTGATATGAACCTCGTGTAAAGTGTCATATCACTGGCCTGACACAACACCTTCGTCGTCATGTGTAGATTGCTGTGTTATCTGCGTTCTTAGGGCCTGACCAAGCTGCAACTGAAGCCAAATTAGCCGCAGATCCTGAATTTGCACCGTGGGTTAAGAAGTACATTGACAGCAGGGAAACAATCTCTCAGACAGATTACGAGGTAAAACCTGACACTCAGGATATTGTTTTCAAGTAGCCTGGCGTGTTGCAATCGATATCTGTGCAGACAACGCATTTGGTGGAGGATATGACCATGCTTTGTGAAATACATTTCATGCGGCTGAAACTCATTACAATATATCATGCCTTGTTGCATATCGATTCTGCTTTTCGGTGGGTACTCATATCAGACGTGGCTCTGTTGTGTGGCAGGTGGATCTAATCACGGCATTCACAAAGTTGAGTGTCCTCGGCCAAACCATCAACTACGAAGCATACTCGTTCAAGCCAAAGGGTACCATCAGATTCTAGAGCAATTAAGTTGTTTGATTCATGTCTCCAGCAGTGCGTACATGTAGAGAGATCCATTTTAGTGCAGAAAGGCGGTGTGATACATCCGCGTAGTCGAGTCTGAACTCCCTGAGAGATAGCCAAATATTCAGACTTTCTGCGAAGTTGTCCACAATTCATTTCATCGAAAATGAAACAATTCTATCCGGTTCGCAAGAATGTATCTGGTTCTTTGGCATTATTTTTTACTCTTCTAATCCATGTAAATGTCATGTGGCATAGCACTGTTGTCAACCAATGCATCCGATCAGCTGCTCATGTGGTTAGGCCCACAAACTGCACAGACCAGGTCGAACATGACTAAATAGCGGCTCACGCGAGCGGCTCCACAATAACACACCTTAAATCCGTTCTCATCTTACGTGCTGGCACATCGTTGCACCGAGATTTTAGTAGAAGAATCCATTTATTGGATAAAAAAATATATTACACCTCCACATCCAGTTCACAAAACTGCTCCGCGAAGAATGATCGTTCGAATTCACAATATTGCAGAGCATCCAGCTTTCTTAGTCCACATTATTTCGGAATGTATGTACCTGATCATCGCTATAGCTAATCTACCTACCTATCAAAGTCTCCAAGGACGAGCTCCATACTATCTGCACTTCAACACAGACAGACAGACACCTCTCTACCAGCTCCAGATCAGCCACCGAATTCATCACGGCCAATGGGCACCAATGTCACTCTCCCCGTGCAAAATTTTACACAAACAACAAATGATCATCGCTAATCCTTCGATCAGCATGAGAATGGTCCGGGGGCGCCATTCCAACCGTCGATGCACTGCAACAACGGCGCAACGTGCTTCCCCTCGCAGATCGCATCGTAAACCTTCTCAATCTCCTGCCCGGGAGAGATTGTCCGCAACCCCGTGAGCAGCTGCGTATGCAACCCCTGACGGACGAATCTGTACAACGGATACGTCCTACAGTTCTCGATCCGGTTCGGCACCGGGGAGTATCCCTTGTTGTCATACGCGTCACGGATCTGTGGCACTTCAGCCGTGAGCCTCACCTTGAGCTCCTCCTCGAAGCTAGCAATCCGGTTAAACACAGAGCTTGCGGCAGCTTTGTCACTGGTGTTATGTTGCAACGCATGCTGGACCAGCACTTGTCGCAGCTTCTCCATGAGAGGATATGTCAAGCTCGCCGCGTCGTCGATGTAGGTGAAGACAGGCTGGTGATCCACAACTCTCAGCAAGTCCTTCTCGGCAAACCGAGCAGGGAGAAGCGTCCCATCGGCGGGGTTCATGAACAGCGTCTTCTTCGCCACTTGGGTCACGATGTTCTTCACGGCGGCTTGCATTGTTTCTTCAATGTGGCGTAGATCGATGGCTTGGCAGAGACCCACTAAGAATGTGGATGTCATGAGCTTGAGAATCTCGATCGCTTCCTCTGTCTTGCGCGCTGAGACGAGCCCCAGGGAGTTCACATCCTGGTTGTGCTGCTCTGCGCTTTGAACGTGGGTGGTGACGGGGTTGGCGAGATAGTTGAGCTCGCTGAGGTAGCTCGCCATGGCGATCTCTGCGCCTTTCATGCCGTAGTCGAGGCTAGGGTTTGGTCCGCCGGAGAGGTTAGAGGGTAAGCCGTTGTTGTAAAAGTCGTTCACGAGTTCACTGAACTGCGCGAACATGAGTTTCCCGATGGCTGCGATCGCGAGCCGCATGTTGTCCATGGAGACACCGATGGGTGTCCCTTGGAAGTTACCTCCATGAAGTGCTCTGTCTCCTGCTGCGTCGATGAGCGGGTTGTCGTTGACGGAGTTGATCTCTCTCTGAATGGAGTGTGTTGCGTTGCGGATTGCTTCAATTTGAGGTCCGAGCCATTGCGGGGAGGTGCGCAGCGCGTACCGATCCTGCTTCGGCTTCTTCAGGGGATCCGTCTCGTGCAGCTTCGCGGCGGCTTTCATGTAAGAACTTCCATCGAGCAGAAATTCCATCACGGCCGCGGCTTCCATTTGACCCGGATGGTGCTTCAGTTTGTGTGTCAATGGGTCGGCGAACTCCGGCTTCCCTTGCATCACCTCGCAGAAAAGCGCGGCCAGAACCTCCGCCATGACGGCCAAAATATTAGCGTCGAAGCAGGCGGTGGACGCCAAAGCGGATCCCACGGCGGTTCCATTCACCATCGCTAACCCTTCCTTGGGCTGCAACTCGAATGGCTTCTCAATCCCCGCCATCCGCAATGCCTCAATAGCCGATACAGTCTTCCCATCCTCCGTCACTGCCTTCGAGTTTGGTCGTGCTGTCAAAAGCCCTGCATATCAACCCAAACCAAAACCAACCATAAATTCTCTGTTCCATTCATTCTGTGGCCAAACAACGTATCGAAGGTATAGATGATTATTAAACAATGTACTGAGCACATACCTGCGATGTAAGAGAGGGGCACGAGATCGCCGGAGGCAGTGATGGTGCCGCGCAGCGGCAGCTTGGGGGTGATCTGGCAATTGAGCAGCTTCTCCATCGCCTCGAGAATCTCCCATCGAATTCCAGAGAACCCTTGCAAGAGCGTGTTGGTTCTCACCAGCATGGCAGCTCGCGTCGTCGCGACAGGAAGCGTGTTGCCGGAGTTTACCACTCCTGCATTCAGAAACCTGAAAAGAAGCAAATCAACAAACATTAAATAAACCTTTCACAAAAAGCATGAATTGTCAAGAGGAACAATAAGTGAAGATTAAGCTTAGCACACTAACCTGATGAGCTCTCTCTGGAGTTCAACCCCTTGTTGTGTCCTACGGTGCGACGTCGCTCCGAAGCCCGTGGTGACACCGTAGATGTCCGACCCCCGCATGATCTTGTTCAGCACCCAGTCCGAGGACTCATCCACTCTAGCCTTGGCCGTGGCGGCGTCCAACACGACCTGGACCTCAGGTCGACGCGCAACAGCCGCGACGTGAGCGATGGTGAGGCTGACGCCCTCCAGAGACACTTCCTTCGCTCCGTAAAACGTCTTCACAAAGCTCTTCACTTCATCGAGATGACTCCCTTCCATGGCTTTCGCCGTCTTGGCCCAGTTCAAGGGATCCATCGAAACGGGCGCCGCGGGCGCACTTGTGCAAAACTCACTCCCTGAGTCCACTTGCATGGGATTATACTCATGGTACCCATTCCGCTCGCCATTGCTCACCGCCACCACCGTCTCCGCCATCATCGCCATCGGCGCCATCGATCACCTCCCAATCCAACCACCTCCTTTTCCTGCAACAACCTCCTGATCGAGAATCACTGCTCCCCTTGTCTCTCAACCACCATGCACCTCTCCACCCAATCCAACCTCTCGTTGTAATCGCAGATCCAACCACCAGCTTCTTGTACTCACAACGCACCAGTTGAACACAACTTCTTCCTTATAATCAATCTGGGTACAACTCCACACACCGCAACTGACGACGTCGAATGAGGATGTCGATCAACCGACTGTCGAGCCAAGTAACTCCACCTGATCAGCAACTGTCTCGGCGATACTACTGACGTTGTTCAGCTGCTTGCTAGCTCTTATATGCGTCACTGACGTTGTGATACATCACATGCAGCTAGCGTATAAGAATCTGCAACTGGAAGCAGCAGCTCGATCACGCAAGGAAGAAACTGATCGACGATCTTGGAACTGGAATGAGACTCGGCCGGAAATTAATACTAGCTAGTCCTGATCGATCAACGCCGTACCCACACATATAATACTAAGCTGATGGCCCTCGGAGGGATGCTGATGCTGGTGATGCGGATGATGCCAGTTGATGATGAGACCACCCAGGTGGTGAGTGTCACCAAAGCATGCAATCCTCCCATTTGGACTTCTGCACTTGTGCCGCCTGCGAACGCTCGAAGACTTGGCCACCTTTGCCCACTTTTTCTGTCTGTGAGACCACCTTTGACTCGGAAAAGGCACAGATGGAAATGAAATTCGGAATTTAGTATTAAATGAGATTTTCCATGTTACAGGTGTTGGAGATAATGTTTAGTAACTGGATGGCTGGATTTTTCGATTTTCCGGTTTCGTTTTTTGGTTTCTCGATGGAGTTGGGCAACGAAGACTCGTCGTAAAGAGCAGGCTTTTTGTTTGAAGTCAAGTATTGTGAATCTACGGCTTGTGTCAACGTCTGCATTGACTGGAAAAACGTGGCACTGTTGGGCGCATTTCACAAGCCGTGTCATTTAGGCAGTTGTGTTAATTCCATGATTTGAAGGTACTAATTCCAAGTTAATTTACAAGATTAATTAATTAGAATTTTGTTAACCTTTTAAAGCCTGCAGCCTTGTATGTCATTTGAATCCCAATTTTTAGCTAATTGTTTTTACAAATTTTGGTTTTCTTGAAGTTAGAGAGCGAAGTTAGAGAGCAAAGTTGGTTCTACTAGTTTATATTTAAAACAAGTTCTACTAGTTTTAAGCTAAAAAGAATGGATGAAAGAGCATGAGGAAGCAAGGTGATTCACATTAATTTTGGATTAATGAAATTATATAAATTTTATGATTGTGAGTTATGGCCTCCTTGAGTTTATGCAGAAGTTACCCTTTCCAGTTGAGTTGGATTTCGATTATCATATTTGCAGATATGAATTACCCAGAAAATTGAGACATGGCTACACAGCGAATCAGTGATGTAGATTCAACAACTAACAGGTATAAGGCTGGAAAGTGTCTTGGTTTTTCCACCATCAAATCTTGACTGGTGGCAATCAATTTCCATTGACATGTTTCTTGTGCCCTTGAGTTGGTGGCTCTGTGATCAGATCTGAAGGAAGGGGTTGAGTTGTTTGGTACTAATTTTTTCTTAGCAAGCTGATCAAGCTTCCACCGTACTGTGAGGTTGAATTCACTGGCAGTGACAAGACCAAATGTTCCCAAAGTAATTTTTAAGGTACAGGATATCGTAGGTTATTAGCAGCTTAGGCAGAAAATACTTAAACAAAAGTCTGCCTAAATTTTTTGTAGAAATTCTTGACTCTGTTTGCCTGAAAAATTAAAAATTAAAAACTTATAATGCTGGTAGTGAAATGTGATGGTTTTGAAGAGTACACTACAAAATGTAAGTAAAAATTGCCCAATTTTGAGATGTTGTTTTTCAACTACCTAACCATCTTTTGCACTTTAATTAATTATTAAGCAAAATAGTACCCAAGTTGCTAATAACCTACGGTACTATTCTATCGTTTTCTAGTTTGCGGCAAACTTATAAGAGTGATCTTCTTAAAAGAGATTTACCCAAAGATAGAATTTTGGATGAAAAGTCCAAATTTTTAAAAGACATACTATGGTTTTCTGATGAATTATTGAAATATTTTTTTTATAAACCTGTACATTCTTGGACACACCACATCCACCACCATATTGGTAATGTTCCTTAATTCCATAATAAGTATCCAGGTATCTGAACTAGGAACTAAGTAATTGGAGACATGTGCATTTATAGGAGATGGCCACAAGGAAGCAATGGTTCATGAGAAGACCATACTCTTGGACAACACTTTCTTGCAGCTCTTTCTTCTTTTCAGGTTGAAGTCCACATGAGAGATCTGGATGCAAACAAAAGTGTGTTTGCTTCAAGGGTTTTTAGTATCCACCTGGCCGTACTTTTGGGTCAAACCTTATTCAGTCATGGACTTTTTTATCACATGTATTCATGTCTAAGATCATGATTTTTGATACAAACTTAGGAAGGATTAAGTAGGGATCACCGAGAGATTACAGAGGGATTACCGAAGGATTGGAACTGTTGAACCCAATTTCGATGATAGCCTGGACTTCTCACCTGTGCTTTCTTTGATCTAATGCCTAAAGTGAGCTTTTGATTCAAAAGAAAGAACACTTAGCATGGCCGAGTTGATACCAAATTCTGCTTGTTGACCTTTGCATAATCATGCAAACTGTGTGCTACCAACTTACTGAGAATCTATTATAAGTTGCCTCTTCCATGCTGATCCTGCAATGCAAATCATTGGGGAAAGAAATGTGTGAGGTCAAAATTGGGGTACTTCCTTATTCATTTGAGGTATTTTAAAACTATTTTAAAAATTAGGATAATACACCATAAATTTCTTTAAATTGGTAGAATATTCTGATACTTCATTGCCCCTCAAGAAATACCTTCTAACTTAAGTGTTTATCAAATCAATTACCACTAAACTCCCTATGGAACCCAATGTAGAAAAATTGAAGTAATAACATTTTTGTGATTCTCAAATTCATTTTCTTTTTACATTCTTTGATTGTTGATGCAAATATAATCAATCTAGAAAGACAATACATCATACTTGAACAAGAAACTCATATGGATTTAAAATAATATATTAAATAGGAATATTTGATGATGATGCATATTTCCAAATAAGGACGGAACTATGCCTAGTGAAAAAATCACATTGAAGAATATATCATAATTTGGATTTTTTCTTCTTTTCATGTTCTAAACATAATCTTACATAGATATAAATGAGAAAATATATTTTGGTGTTTGATATTAATAAATCTTAGACTAACATCATAAGTAAAAAATTAGAGAAGAAAAAAAAATAAAAAAATTCCATATTTTTCTTATACAAATTCTTGGAATGTTATCATCAAATATTGTTTACAGAAATGCTGAACATCATTTGTATTGCATACCTACTTTCTGATCCAATTTCATAACATCATTATTTTCATTTTGGAATATCTTTATATGAAATCTCAAATTTCTAAAATAATATTACCCCGTTAAATTGTAAATTATAGTAGTTTCTTAGCATTACACATCTTCTATATTGAGTAACATTATATACAATAAATATACATACATGTATTCATATATATAATGATGACTTTGATATGGTATTGTGAAGCTAAGAGTCACCATAGCATTGTTTCCATGAGTCATTAATAAAGTTGAAGTTGGGGTGGAGTCGGGGCCCTGTGTATCCGAAGATTTTCAAGCAGTGCAAACCCTTGTTAGATGTGCGCAAATGGTTGCTGTGCACAAAGTGCATGACAAGCTCAACACTTTCTCGAGGAAGCAGTATATCCATGAGATTGTCTCTTATCATGGGTACTCTTGGTGTCTGAATCAAATGGTTCCTGGTGCCACATCATAAATAGTTAATATAGCTAACTTGGTAACTTGGTAACTTGGTCTTTCTCTCAAGCCTGGAGTGTAGTATTACAGGTATATTTCCTAAATATGAGCTTCAGTACCGTAACGCCATAGCAGGTTCGCCACCTGGCAAACGGATTTTAAAATAAATAAAAATAAGGTTCATTTATTAAATTTTTTCAATTTTTATTTTTTTAGTAAACATGACCTCAAATGACTTAGAAATAATAAAATATTGCAGAAACTAATTTATTCTATTTTATCGTTTTTGTCTATCTTCATAATTAATTTTTCTAATTTTCTAATCTCATAATTATTTTATTTAGAAATTTGAAAGGGCGTTGAATTGATGTGTCAAACATAAAGAGCCATTTGTGTTTTTTAATTTTAGAATTATTTTTTGGCAAACCGCTATAGTACTACTATATACTTACCTGCAACATTTCAATTAGTTCCAAATTATGAACAATAGTATGATGTAAAGATAGTTAATGATCATATAGATTGACTAAGCTTCTTTTTAAGAGAAGAAACTCAGTCTATGCATGAATGAAATAGAAATCTGAGTGTAATGGCTTGTTTTAATATTCCTACTATTGTATATTTTTAATACTTTTTTTTTTGACACCCACATCTCTAATACATTTATTATCTTGTAACCTTTAAGTGTAAGCGTTTGATTGATCCATGTGAGATGACTTGCACAATCTATATACATAAATTTTATACTTAGTTATCAAGATATACAGAGCCCATGCAAGTACTTTACTATGTTGAAGAGACATCCATGGTCTTTCATTTGATTGGCGGGGGGAAGCACAATAAAGTGTACCAAAAAAGTGCTCTGCTCATTGTCAATTTCAGCCCCTATCGCAAAGACATAAGAAAGTGGCATCTTGGTTGTTGGTATGTTGGGAAGAAGTATGGGTTTAGAAAATAGACTTGATTCTCTAAAGTGTGGAAAAATATGGTACGAATTCGCGTCTTCTACAATGCTGTATGAGAACCTCAAAGTCCGACAAAGTGAATGTCCACATTTGAAAAAGTGATAAGAACAATGTCAAATGTTGTCGGAAATCACTTTTGACTCCACCGGGATCTCCGTTTGGGAATTGCGGATGTATAAATGGCAATGACCACTTGAAATGAAAGTTGTGGTGCACGAGAAGTATTTCAAGGACGTTTTTTAAAACACTGTTTTCCGTGAAACTTTTTGTGAGGTTTTTTTCACCGAACATTATTTTTTAAATTGGAAAAACATCCTCTAAAGACAATAGAGGGCCCCAAGTGAAGAAATTAAAACTTTGAAAAAGTTCATTTTCATGATTTAGAACTAGCGGTCAAGTTAAGTTTCAATTAAAGATGTTCTTTTTATGGAGATGCGTGTAAAATATCTTACGACATCTTAAAAAGTGACTAGAATGCTCAAATACTACACCAAAATGCTCAAAATCAGCTTTGAGCTTTCAAAAACAGCACACTTCATATTCACTTCTTAGTGATGACATATTGCACTTTGTGGTACACTTTATTGTGCTTCCCTCCTGGCGCAATGTTAAATATTACAAACTGCAAAGACATAAGTTACTATAGGAGGTGTAGCACAATAGGAGGTTTTCCTTAACCCCTAATTAGCTAAGTTCTAGAATAAGCTTTAGAGATTTTAGCGGCACGTTCGTACGATGTCAATTTTTTATGGTAAATGAAGCAATTTTTTTACTTTTTGGATGATTCCTAATTTTTTGCTACACATGTCAATTACATTTGGAATTTTTTATACATGTAGTCGACATGTTTGTCTTTGAGATTATCAAAAAGAAAATCTTCTATAATAGAAAAAATTTATTCCATGATGGGTTGAAATTTTCTCACTAATTTCAATCAAGATGCAAAAAAATCATCTTCTTTATCACATAAAAGATAGAGCTTTTGTTCCTTTTTATCTTCTTTTCATCAACTTCAAAAATAGATACAAAAATATTTTTTGACAGCATAGATTCATATTCTAACAAAACATAGGTTATAAAAAAATAATATATTACCAATAATATGAATTTATGTTCCTTTCACATTTTTTTCACAACACTATTCCTTTTTGTTACTTTAAAAATTTGATGCAAAGAGAAAACCAAGACGGTTGATTCTATTTGGAAAGGTAGGAAAAAACAAGGTTTTTTACTTTGAATTGTGTAATCCTCAAATTCATATGGTCAAATTTATTGAAATATTTTATGGCCAATCTTCTAGAAGTCTTATGAAAAATTCTTCAATTAAAGATGCAATGAAAGCTTTAGTTTTGGTTAGCTCACTCTTGCTTTAGATGGCACTTTTTGAAGAGAAACGGTCATGGCCAATTAAGGTCTAAAATAATTCTAAGAAAAGAAAGATTTCAAAGACTAAAAATAAAAAATAAACCAAAACATTTTTCTATAATGTTTCATTATTTCTAAGCCATCGGAGGTCATATCTAGTTTTTTTAACTATAAACAAAATCCAAACCTTCTTTTTATTGCAAAAAAAAAAAACAAATATGCACTCCATGCGTGGCGACTTACTATGATGCTACAGTAGATCTCACTCCAAGAATGTATGTTGCTGGTATCTGAGGCCGGTGACTTAGAACATCTACAGCGATGGTCCACAAGCCGTCAAATAGGAGAGTTTGAAGGGGCGGGGGAGAGCACAATAAAGTGGACCACAAAGTGCAAAATGTGACCACCAACAAGTGAATATGAAGTGTGCTTTTTTTTAAGGCTCAAAGCTGATTTTGAGCATTTTGGTGTAGTTTTTGAGCATTTTAGTCACTTTCTAGGGTGTCATAAGGTATCTTATATATATCTTCATAAAAAGAATATCTTCAATTGAAACTTAATTTGACCACTAGTTCTAATTCATGAAAATAAACTTTTCCAAAGTCTTAATTTCTTCATTTGGAGCCATCTATTGTCTTTAGAGGATGTTTTTTCCAATTTGAAAAACAATGTTCGGTGAAAAAAAACGCACAAAAAGTACCGTGGAAGTGACCCTCTTAAAAAGTATCCTTGCGGTACTTTTGGAACCCTAAACCAATCAATGAGTATATTAATTGACTATTTTAGAATACTTCTTAAACATATAGAGTGCACCGCAAAATTAAAAGTGATTTTGGACAAAACCCTAAACCATTATGTTCACTTTTCCAAATGACGACCATTCACTTTGCCTGACTTTGACGTCTCCGTTTTCCATTGTAAACTCAATATCTTTCCTCGCAACTTTGGGAAGTTGAAGAAGATCAAGTCTACTTTCCGTATCCCAAACTTAATTTTGCACCAACATAACGTAAATCCCACTTTCTCTAGTCTTTACAGAAGGGGCTGAAATTGGAAAAAAGATAAGCACTTTTGTGGTTCACTTTATTGTGCTTCCCCCCGGGCCGGAGGCCAAACCGTCCTACACCGTTGCTCCAAAGCGGGATTTAAGGATTGAGGGCCCGCTAAAATTCCTTCAGGGCTCTGGCACCTCCAGAGTCAAGCAAGGGCCCTTGGGCGTAATTAACGGCTCTCAGGAGCAGACTTTGAGCCAAGAAACTCAATCTCAGGAGTCCCAGCCAAGTACGTGTCATGACATAGAAGCTTGAAGGGTGAGTGTTGAAGGGCACCGCTGCGGGACTCTCAAGCTCGCCTCCCTCTCCGCACGTTGAGGCCGCGTCAAGCCTCCCTTGGTGAGCCCGGCTTGAAGACCACCGCTGTAGATGCTCTTAGCACATTGTGCAAAAATTGACTCACTGTTGCATCCTACTTGAATCTGTCACGGAAACAGGTCAAACTCATTGACAGATGACGTCACCAGATACTGTTGCAAAATACAGTTTTATACACAACTATAACCAGAGACTGTTACCACAGATACAGCGTTGAACCTCGATTCGATGACCAATTCATACATTTCAAGGATGTGTTTAACTTCTGTAATTGAGAATTAGGCTAATCTAATTTTTGTCTATCACATACCCATTAGAACAATTATAGATGCTTTTCTAATTCCGGCACAGTGTAATCCCAGTGTTTGTTAGTTCGTGATTAGTTCGTTAATCACAATGCACATGCTATTTCCTCATTCTACACGACTACAACACATGAAGATTGCAGCACGAAGTGTGATAACCCAACTGATCTAGTTTTCCAAAACATGGATCGATCATGCATCGGTTCATGAGTAAATAGGCAGCCATCAACAATCGCTAGTTGAAGTTGAAGTTGATTAACGTTTTATGTAGATAATCCGTGCCAGGTAAGATCGATCCTGGTGGATCACCAGGCAAGAGCTTGAGGAGGTGAAATTCAAACAAACTTCTTGGCTGCAGCTGAGTCGCCAGAAGTAGATCGAAAGCCGTGTAATATGATCTGCTAGTCCGATTTTATTAAACTTTGAATTATTACACAAAACGGAGACCAAGCGGTGACCCAGCTGCGGTGACATTTTGCGACTACTGAATTATTTAACGGGAAACAGTCAACCGGCGCCGGCTGCTGGAGGATTGATGATGACTGCACAGCGACAGCGGCGGCGCCCGTGGTTGACACAGCCTGCATCGGTTCGATGTCACCTGGAGAAGTTTGATCGTGCACGACGTACTGCGGTTTTGATTTTGCGTGCATGATCGATTTGATCACATGTGGCGCTCCATCAAGTAAAGTTGAAACTTGGAACTGATGAAGTCGGACGAGGCCGGTGCATGATCATCGAGTCGACAATCAGCTCGTTGTCAAGCTTGGCTAATGGAATTGTAATTCGATGGAGAAGAACAATCTGATTATATATCAGTCCCTAATTTGGAAGATTTTAAGCTGATGGCGAACCATAATCACTCTTAGAACTGTAGTGATAATATTTCAACAAGAGGAATGAAATGTCAACATTGTGTTGCCTTCGTGGAAGCAAGTTAGTATATAATTCAATTGCTTTATAGCAGACCTTTTCAAATTTAGAGATAAGCGAATTGGTTAGATGAAATTTAGAGATAACCAATTCAGCTAGGAGTGTCTTCTTAGAAATAAAACTCTTGTTCAAATCATTTTCTTAAGAGACAGTTTACGAGACAATCAGCCTTCTCAATCAATAAGGCGTAACAAATCAATCTCTGTAGCATTCGACATTTTGATAAATTGAGACCATTCTACAGACTCCTTGACGGAATTGAAGACAGTGAGGTTGGAGGAAGCTCAATAATGCAATAATGGCATGTATTTCAAACATTATTGTAATTTGTGCAATTCTTTTTAATTATTAGTTCAAGTACTCCTATAATATAGATCAAATATCAAATTATTATTTATCTCCATTCAAAAATGTTAACATATTAAAGCTAAGAAGAATCAATATTACAACCAAGACATTTTATCTTCATATAATTTCTCGATCACTGCACCCTGAATTCAATTCAGCGAAGTTCCTACTTTGTTAGAATGAGCACCTTCACCCAGATACTCTTGTCCAATATCTTATTTGGACCCAATACTTTCCATCGCCAATAGTCTATTAGAATACTCGGAATAAATTAATCATTATCCGTCTGAAAGTCTAACAAAAGCTTCAAAACCCAGCTGATCCGATTGACAGATGAATGATGCAAAGAATCCTGTGAAAACATCATTCGGAGATTCAGAATTTTAGTATTTCTAGTCCGGTGCATACCAATTCTCCTGAAGTTAGATCAAAAGTTGGAACATCAGGATTCAAAGTTATAAAAGTTGTTCCCAGAAAAGGGTAGACCGTAGTACTACTCAGGACCAGCTTTCCGGCCATGTTTGAATCCTCAACAATGCAAGGCTTGGATATTTGCAAAACGTGACCGCTTACCTTCAAGGACATCTGGGTGTACTTAAAGTACGAGCCGGAGTATATGTCTGTCCTTGGTGTATGAACTGGGTTACCTCGGAGAGGCAACTGTCAGTATCCGAGACCTTTCATTTAAATATTACGGTAATCACAGCTTGATATATAAATTGTGCTGAAACTAGGAGCGCGGCATAAACCTGAACTCCCAAACCTTCATTTGTATAAGCTCGTCAGATTGAATTGAGCATGCATGAGCAGTGTACGACAATCTCTGCAACGCGATCTGTAACACTCAGCATGAGGTATGAGAGTCCTAATTTGCGACTGGCTTCTTTTGACCCTGTGATAAAGCAGGTCCAAGTCGTCTTCCAACTGAAAATCCCACAGTTTGTATGCATGAGGAGCTCAAGACTCCGAAAAGAGTTCCAACCAACCGCTAGAAAAACAACGTCCCTTTTCATGCAATTGACCTTCAATTGTCGATGAGTGAATCCACGCCATTCTTCACGAACCGACGTCAGTACTACTGCAACCACCGCAGTGACCTGTGTCACATGTACGTCGATGAACCGGGGTCCGCAGTTATCCAGAAACCCTGCGATGCACGTTGTTGGAGAATGAAAGATTTGCATTTCGCATGGAAAAGGAATAATTGAGCATATTATGTTGAGCATCGGAGATGACCATGGACCACTTTTGAAAGGTGAAGATGAAAGGATCATGTATTGCATTGCACAAGAGTTGGATTTGATCATGATTCTGTCTATGAAGGACAATGACTAAAGGTGCCTGATTATGCATGTGGTTGGGTAATTAGGGAATCATGGAGTAGGTGTTCGGATGAGGATTCTGCAAGGAGGCCTTTATTTGGAGAAATAATGACCATACTCATGGCTAATCAGCAGTAGCAAGACAAATTCAACTGAAAATGCAGGAATGGGAGGAATGCGAAATGAGGAGAATCTACGAAGAGAGCTTGTTGCTGTGGAATTTAGTTATGCAACCTGATGGTAATGTGTTGCTGAGAAGCAGTGTATTAAAGAACACTTTGAGTCTTGCACTTGTCCAAGCTGTCTGACAATTCCTGTTCTGCCGATTACTTGTGTGCCCCTACTCTTCCCCCTAACTATGGACAGTATGCTCTTGACTTGTTCATGATGCCTTGGTGACTTAATCCCTGCTCACTATTGGCTCTTTAAATTGGTGTTTCGTGCTCTGTGCTCGTGCTCTAAGAGTTGGTCCTTGTTCGAATTCTGAGTTCGTATTCACTCTGCATTGAGTTCGTATTTTGTTAGTTCGTAGTGACGGTAGAATTTTGTGCAATACATTTCATTCATCATGGACTGCGATGATTTACATTGTATATGAAACACTCCGAAGTAGAACTCGGAGTCCGGAATTCTGTCGGCAATTATCTCTCTGTACAATTCCGGCATCGTACAGAGTAGCTCGTGCTGGGGTTTCCTTGACCTTTGAATCTCAAACCCTGAGGCATTCCCGGAGTAGGATCTTCACAAAATTTATTTACCTTGGTATAAGTCCCTTGTGTTCTCTGGAAAAATTTCACTAGGGACTTACAAAATAATTCTTGTCAGTGTCTACCAGCCATGCTGATCATGTATGTTTCAATCAACCACCTGCATGGCACTAGGGTTAAGGTATGCAGATTTATAAAACTACCTTCGAACAAGGCAGAGATTTCCACTTGTTCCAAACCAAGAAGCGCAGAGCTCTGACAAGCACAAGTCCACAGACAAGCACCAGTCCACAGCCGTGACAATAAAGAGCGAAACCTCACGAACGAAGGAAACATGCAACTCACAATTCAGAGTGCTCAAACACAGAAATGACTGACGGAAACGATACCACTTAAGTTTCTTGTCAATAAATCGATGTCAGTAAAGCGATGAAACTTGAAACTATACGAGAGGAGTTTTCACCAGACGTCAACACACGTCAATTCTGATCGCTTGAGAGTTAACAACATATATTCAAAGTATCTAGCATACAGACATTTCAACTCATAGAGTCTCCTCAATGAACCCGGACGTTCAACACTCTTTCAGCTGTGTTAAATCAAGAAGAGACGTCCTTGCAGGGAATGGAAAGCTGCAATGTCAATTGAGCACTCCCAATGGCATCACATTTTCAAGGAACACGGAAAAGGAACTGGAGGACGTGGAAACCTAGCTTCCCATAATGCGATGCCCTTGCAATTATACTTACAGTCGCTGAGCGATTGACCGAAAAACTGGAGGAGCACCATTTACTGATTCAAGAGAAGAAAGTTGAGCTGAGGACACGAAGGTAAACCAGTCTCCAGCAAGGTACACAGTTTGAGCACTCAATTCCCAGATGATCAATGAAGAGACGCCTCACAACTTTGCAGAACTATTCAAGAAACTTAGTGCAGATTCAGAGAACGGTCGTAGCGGGTTTCATATCCGAAATTTAATCTCAACAAGGTCGTCATAATTCTACTTTCCTGGACACAGAGAAATAAGCACTTGCAGCCATGCTATCCATAGCAACGAAAAGACTCCCTATCAAAAAATAAGCTCCACCTTTGAGCAACAAGGTCAGAAAGCAAACCCAACTTGCAAAGAAAAACCTCCCCAAGCAATCCATCCAGTCATCGACAGGTCTTCTTCTCGTCTAACATCACAACCGGGAACTGTAAACCTAATTCAGAACATTCCGCTGATGGTGAAGGAGTTGTTTACTCACACAGTTCTTTACATAATAGAAACACTGAGATACGTTCGATGCAATCGACGAATCAAGCCCCGCTGAATTCACTTAAAAGAAATCCAGCGACTTAACCCTTCATTCCTTCGTTCAAAATATGAAACTCGATGCTGTGCTCCGTTCCAAGAGAGGCCATCCATGGTGAAACCGACTCAAGTTTCAACACTCTCCGATCACTCTGAAAATCCATCATTGCTGACACAGACGAATGCTTTACAAGGATATGAGGCCTGCTTGATTGATTGAAATATTAGCTTTACCATTGAAATAAGGTCAAGCTCTTACTCCACCTTCCATCTCTTATCATCATCCGCGGGATCCTCTTCAGGTGTCTCCAGAGTCGAGCCATAAGCCATAATTTGCGCACACACCACGCCGTTCGTCAACAACCCGAGAACGCTTCCCACCACCATGCTAAACGGCGCATTCTCCTGGATGCTCGTAAACGTGCGAACCCCACATCCAGCAAAAGACAGAAAGTTCGTCAAAAAACTCAACTGCCCGGTGTTCTTCGTCCTCCAGTTCTGATAGATTTGCGGGAGCCTCGCAGCGAAGAAGATGGCATGTTGACACGCATATAGCGCTTCAAACAGATTCGCGTCCAACCTCCCGGCAAGCAGACTCGGCGCCAGGGCGCAGTAGAGCGCGGACTTGAACAAAGTAAACGGACCAAGCTTCGGCGAGTAGTGGTATATCAACGCCACGCAAAGCAGGCTCTGCATCAGAATGAACACGAGCTCCCCGTATGCTGAAAACGGCAGCTGCTTGAAGAGACAATACGCCAACGCAATCGTGAACCCCGCTGCCTCAAGCTCGAACGACGCCACACTCAACCCCTGGATGCTCTTGTTCTTTATTATCACATAAATCTGCGGCACCTTCAGAAACACCGACCCTGCCACTATGCCGTACCCCAACACCTTCGACATCACCGGCAGGACGCACTCCTGCCCTGGCATCTCACTCTTGCCATAAGACTCCACCAGACACGACACATCCATCCCTGCAAACTCCGTCTTCGACATGATGCCCTTCAACCCAAATTATCTCACAGCAAAAAATCTCACCCAAATGATCTCACAACAAATGATCTCAACCAAATGATCTAACTGATCCTCAACATCTAGAGTTCGACCCAAACCATCTGCATATCATCAACAGAACTCAAGCCCCATCTGGAGCATTTCCTTGAGCCCTAAAACTGCACATGAGCTTATGTCACTTGACCCATGTCGGAGACGACGAAGGCTGTTTTCTGTGTGACAGTTTTTGCGACAGAGTCTTCCAAGTGCCACGTTGGATGACTAATCTGTGTGCAACCTTGTTCGTCACGCATCTGTGAATGAGTTTACCTGAAGGTTTGTTGTGTGAAGGTGGTATTTGATTAGGCTTGCAAGCGGCACATCCGTTAGGGTTCCTAGTGTCATGTGTTTTTTTACTTTGGTGTTTAGAGGAGTCACTGCGGTCGTTGTAGTTGGGAGTATTTTTTGATTGAATGAAGGTGTCTGTGTTTAGTGATCATTTTTCCAATGCTAGGACCGAGGACGTGATGTGAGTTTGCTGGGTTTAGTTTTGAGGTGTTGGTTTCGGAGTTCAACTGGACGTGGAGTTTTTTGGAGGGTGGTGCAAATTTTATTTGAGTTCTGGAGGTCGGGAGTTTTGCAGTACGAGGTACGTTGTGCGCATGTGATTTGGGTATTTGAGGAACTGGGAGGGTGGAGGTGAAGGTGGTTTGGGAAGAAGATGCTAGGGCGGTTTAGGGTTTGTGAGTGATAGGAGCGAGGCTGCTCTCTAGGATGGTGCATGAGAGCGTTTTCGATGTGATTCATGATGATTTCGATGAGTCGGATTACGAGGATGGGTGTGAGGAGGAGGACGATGAGGAGGCCGGGCAATTGCAGTCGGGGTTCAAGGCGATGGACATCACGAGAATGGCTGAAGAGGAAGGGGATGTGGGACATGGAGGGGTTCGCAATGAGGATGGTGAGATGGTGGCGACGGAAGGTGGTGAGACGGGTGCAGGTCGTAGGATGATAGTATGGGGTCAGAAAGGCGAGGAGCAGGGGAAGAATCACAGGAAGAAGAAGAATAGGAAGAAGAGGAAGGGTGACCGACGGAAGCAGACGATGAGCATTGAGCGGTTCGTGGTGATGACGTGCAGACGGATAGACGAACCCAAGTACCCCTTGTTTCGGGAAGCTGTGGACAGGATCGGCGTCGATGCCATGAAGGCTCTGTTGAATCAGGTGGACGTGATTGAGAAGTGTGGTGGGCAGATGACAGCGGATGGGGTTCGTCGTCGTTCGGCAGGCGGTGTGTTGTGGAATTTGCTGCGAGATCATGTCGGTCCTGGGTTGTACAAAGAGATTATGAAGGAGGGGAACAGGAAGCACATAGAGCAGCAGAAGGCTAAGGCTAAGGAGAGGGAGAACGAGAAAGGAAACGGGAAACGGCTGCATATGGATGTTGATGAGCAAGATGAGCGGCAGAATGCTAAACGACGTAGAACAACCATGGATGTCGATGGTCCAACAAGCCATCCTGGGCGAGGAGTTTCGAGAGAGAGACATGCCCCTAGAGCGAGCTTGAGAGAGGAGGCTGATAATGTGCGCACACCTGCCGCGCTACAGAACGCGTGGGTTCAAGGTTTGAAGAAGCATTCGGAGCGAGGTGACCTAAACCCTAAACCCTTGGAAGATAATCCTCCTGAGGGAGAAACTATGAAGAGACCTGTCTCTCAAAGGATCAGGATGACGGTGAGCTATGGTGATCTTGTGGAAGAAGGGCAGATTGCTACTGATAGCCCAATTCTTGGAGTCACCGAGGTTGGCGATGCTGGGGTTGGAGAACCTGACAACCTCAGGGAGGAAGGGGAGATGGCAGAGGAAGGAGAGATTGCTGATTAAGTTCAGTCGAATCGTTGGGTGTATGTGTCACCTTTGATGCATCTCCACGAGAATTTTGGAAAGGCTCTTTGTCTCCTGTGAGAAGATGTTCAATCTTCTCACGGAGCTCGCTGGAGCTTAGAACATGTTGGTTACCGCGGATAAACAGTTTTGAGGGAAGGGTTTCTTAACCCAGTTGCTCTGCTACTCAAAAACTGGCGAAATCTCTTTGAGGGATGTGCTGGCATGGCCCCTTTTCAGGTATATGAATCTGCTACATTATGAAGTGTCCTGCTTGCTCGAAGTTGGTGGTCGTCTTAACTGTATACTAGCAGCTGTTGTCCCTCCTCTTTTATCAACTTTTTTCACTTTCTTTAACTGAGGATTTAGAAGCCAAGCTTCTGTTACTGTTTCCTGCTCATTGAGTACTATTCTCTGTAACCAAGATGAAATCCACCAGCTGTGCATTAACCTACAGGCTTTGCAGCGACGTGAAATTTAACAGTTTTGCACTTTTAATTTCTTAGTATTGTTGATACTTACAAGAAGAGGCCTAAGAATACTTGAGTTTGCATTGTTGTTGAATCACGGTGTCTGACTCCTGTGATGGATGTTGTGTTGTGCTCTTTCAGCGGCCACGCAATTTTCAGAGTCTGCACAAAGTAATCATTTGTCACAAGGGATCTGATAACAGGATTACGGAAGTCACACTGAAGTTCACTTCACCGCAAGTGTACGAAATGGGTCTCGGCTGACAAGAAGACCTGCATTTTAGACAGAGACCAACAAATTTTTACGTCTTTGGTTTTACCTGAACCACCTCTGAGGTGGAGACTCTACCTCGGCACTTCCAAGTTCCTTTTTCCTTGCTTTTAAAATTCCAATAGGTGCCGCTTCGACTTTCCTTGCAAGTTGATGAATGTGCTTCACAATTGTTACACAGGTTTCAATGACAATGGTGACTCAGCAATGAGCATAGCTTTGCCTGACATCTTGTAAGCACTATTCCAGTTCAGAATTGTTTCCATTTCAAAATCATCTGCTCTTTTCTAGTGGGACTGTGTCACAAGTTTACTTCTAACGTACTATAAGTCTTTCATGAAGTATGAAGTGAATTTGGTGTATTTGAACTTCATTCAGAGTGAGACTCCATCACTTTGAAAGAGACTAAGTTTTTGGTATTTTGAGGTCAGTTTTGAATCGTTTAGAAGACTTTAAGAAAATTTTGTTTTCTTAATGGTTTTATGGTAATAGTCTCGTGCTGAGAGTCCTGCTTAAGTTCATTCCTTCGCAGAGAATTCAGATAAAAATGACAAAACCCTTTCGATGTTCTCATCTTACATTGACGACTAAGTTTTTCCACATTTGATTAATGACTTCACATGAAAAATACACATTGTGTGTAGAATTGTAGCCTTCTTATTGTTAGGGTGTGGCTATCAGTGAGGTGAGATGTTAACTTCAAAATGTAGATGAGAAAGTGTTCATATGCTCCATTTGATGAAAAAATGTATAAGATAATTGAAGATTGAATTATGAAGAAGCCTCTCCATGAATGATAGCATGTTCATTTCACTTCCTATTTAGTCTACATTTATTTCCAAAATCAAGAATCACTAAAAACTTTATTTTATCATATTAATTAATGAATTTTGAAAAGAAAATTTTAATTGATAAGTATTTGGCCATCAATGCAATTGGTTTTTCCAAATGTAAAGTCCCCAATTTAATTTTGAAAAATATCATGATAAGGCTTCCAAATCTTAGCTGATAATGTGCCTTACAGTGAAAACTAAAGGCTATTAACTACTATTCGATGTACAAATTCTTAAAGAATGTAGAAATAAATGCAAGACATGATATTTGTGGTTGTTCGATTTGATAAAGTGTTACTTCAACCTTTATTCAAGGTCTCGTTTTTTTTATAATTAAAAATATGAGTTCAAAGTACATCAATTTGTAAATATCAAGACATCCAAGGCCAAGTTTCTTGTCCAAAAATTTGACATTGCCTAAAAATCTTGACATGTCGTGAACTACTCTTACAAAAAAGTGTTGTCGTTTTAGTAACCATGTCGTTTTTCATCCATGCTTGAAGTTCTTTTCTAAAGAAATCTTCGTCATAGTGTAAATCCCAAATGGACAAAAGTCTCATTTTTAGCCAATCAAATTGCTCAATTCCCCTTAAATTCATGAACAATAGACTTCTTCACCATAGTTTTAAGCAACCTCAAACATTCAAAGAATGTATTATTAAACACTTAATATGCAATACACCTAATTCGACATTCAAGAATCATATGTGAAGGTAGAGCTTATATAAACAATGCTTTATTTCCAATTTTTCTATTTTTTCAAATTGCTAAGAGAAATCAAACACGAACAATATTTTCTATTAAAAAAATTTGCAATACCCATGATTGCATTTTAGATTCTGGGCAAGGACACGTTCATGTTACTCCTTTGAGATAGTACTTCATTGTTTGTAAGGACACCTACTGTAGTGATGATACATTGCCAATCAGACAAGTTACGATGGATGTGTAGATATGTGATAAAAACTCGATACGAAGAACTTATTACAGTATGATACAAAATGCGTCGTGTCATGAAAACTTACAGAACAAAGCCATCATGCTCAAGCACACCCCATTCTGACCAATGCGGAGCCACTGCTTCCTTAGCCTGAAGAGCCATTTTTTAATGGCCTCCCATGGCAGTGTCTGGTGGGCACAACATTGTCGAGAGACTGGACCAGCGTCACATGCGTGTGTCTTATATGCCTACCCTGGAGAAGGGTTTCCCATAAATAATTTGAGACCTAGGGCCATGGCACAGTAAGGTTACCGTACTTGGATAGCAAGTTCGTCCATCTCAAAATAAATATTTGAAAAAATAGGGTTTGTTTCTAAAATTAAATACATTGAATTTTTTTTTTAAACAATTAAAATCTAAAAATCCTCAAATGGATCAAAATAGATAAATATCTCATTTCATATTTTATTTCTAATTTCAGGTTTCTTTTGTTTTTCTATTTTAGAATTATTTATGAATGAACCTTCTATTCATGTATGGTTCTAAATTTATTGAGCTTTAATAACCACTTTATATCAATAAACGGTGATTTAAGACAAAGGCATCAAAACCATGGTTTAACATTTAAGGATTTGGGTTTTTATAGATGAAAGTATGTATATAAGAGAATCAAGTATTTCTTAAACTAATATTTTTGGATTTATAAAAAGATATGGGTTGATACATGGATTAACATTCACGTTGGTATTGTATTAGAATCTTTATCCAAGTATATAATCAAGTAGTAATGAGGTTTTCAAAATCCTTGCATGAAGAGGTGTTGCATAACTTCACATGTAGTTAACTATCCATTAAGTTAACTAACTAAGATGTTTTCAGTTAAATGATTTCATTTAATGCATGGAACATATGATAGAATTGCAAATACTCCATATTGAACTGTAATAAATTTGCTACATTTTTGCAATGATATGATGTCTTGTTCAGTAGTGTATGGCACTTTCAATATCAAATTTAAGTTGAAATCTTCAACTGGGAAATACTCATTTAATGAATCTCCTAAAAACTTCTTATATTTTTTATTTAAAATATATTTACTAAAGATTATTTGCATAAAATAGATTGCTAAGGGTTTGAAATTCCTTTAACTCTAATCTTCGCACCAAATTTAATCAAATGCTCATTCACGTATGACAATGACTAAGCTTATGTAATAAGATAGTACATCAATATTTATGAAGGACCAACTTTTCATCCTAGGTGGATTAATATTTGGGAGTAACATAAATCAACAATAGTAACATGGAATTAGCTCAAATCAACACAATTCCTTCTTGGTTTGTAGTTCACGTGCACATGGTTATGGTAACTTTGTAGAATTGGTTACTATAACTTAAACTTTCAGATCTTTAAAAATTCACCAAAAATTTATTATAGTTCTCAAAACTTTGATTTCTCTTTTGGTCTATATCCTCTATATTTGACTAACCTTTGGATATTCTTTCCACATCAACTGTGCTATTTAACCAACAAAAAGGCTCCAAAAGTGGCGGTTACTTGTGCTCCTACATGAACATTGTTCACTTTAGAAACAAGGTTCAACAATGCCTTTGACTCTTTTGTCTAGATCATCTAAAATACGGATGCATTTCTCAACTTGCGCTGAACTATTGTCAGATGCTGCAAGAAATTTGCATCCCTAACTTCTTTTTTTTGTGTCATGGAGATTTTTTGAGCCTCGGGGCTCCTACAAGGGTTGGTTTCAAGAGAAACTGAAATGGTGGAGTACAAGGTACCACTATAATGAAAGAATTGTTGAGGACAGGACAAATCTGTTCTGTCTGGCAGTAAAAATGTATTGGGGCCAGTGGCTTGTAACTTCTAATAAGTCCACCCACCGCATGTAGTAACGACCTTTGGTTTCAAGTTGCAACATTCACTGCTGCTGGTAATTGTCCCCTGAAAAATCACCACTATGCATCCGTAACAATCCGGACATCACTAAGGTCCCCCAAAAAACTGTACTAGTCGTTTGAATGTACATTGTCATAAAATATCATCAAAACAGTATACTGTAAAGTCATTGAAAAGAAGGAAGTTGCAAACTGCGGCATCCTTGTCTCTCTTCTTAACCCTTTGAAGCTCAGATGATCAGAATGTGGTCGTCAAACTCAGAATATTGAGAATACCTCCAAAACTACAATGAATTGGCCTACATCAAATATTGTTCAAAGTTTTGGCCCATATATATGGACAAAGTGCAACCATCTCATCTATTTTTGGAAATTTCTAATACCTCCATTATGTTGCAAGAATAAACAAAATCAATTTGTACACCAAATAAAGGAATTTGAAATATATACAACAAAATGATTTGACCATATGAAAAAATGATGTATTGATGTATTGTTGCAATGATTCCTTCACATTCATGAATCCTAAGAGGAATGCCATTGGGAACGTCGGCCTCCCATGCATTGTCTTATAGAACTAGAATTTTATTTTTCTTTCATTCTTGGTGGAATCTCCGGGCCCTTCCTCCATGGTTTAGGGCCGGTTCAGACCGTGCCCAAACTTTGAGAGGAAGTTGGTTTGGACCAATGAAAATGCTGAAATGTCCAAAGTTCAGCCTCTCGGCCTTCACATTAGGGACTGAAGTTCAAAGGATGTTGCCTCCAAAAGAGTTTAGGTGGCAACACGTTTAGGAAGTTATGGTGCCAAGGCAACAGACTCTCGAGCAAAATGCTCGACCCAAATTTCCGTCGAGAGGCCGAACTTTTTTTTCATTGGGTTCGGCCTCTCGACATAGTTTGGTCCAAAAAAGTGACGGTCGTCCTCTCAACTTGGGCATAGTATGAACAAGCCCTAAGTTCTAGCTCAATTAGATACAAGGCTGCTGCTGTTTGCATTGCATTCACAATGTGGGCCTGATGTCGAAGGTATGAATGCCTCAATTCACACATTTCTGATGGGTGAAATGCAGACAGATCTAAGAAACCAATACTCCAAACTCTCATTGAACTGATGCGCTTGTCTCATTGGCAAGTACTGTATTCAAAGAGGCTGAGTTGCTGATGATCATCCAGCCTCCGCCTATCTTTGGAAATTCAGTGACAATCTATCATCTGACATCCCCTACAGATTTCAATATTATGTTTGGAACCATCTTGCAAGCAGAAATTTCAGACGAATTTATTATGTCAAACTCTCACCAGTTCATCTCATCAATATTACATGTGGAGTTTATACCAGCATGTGTTCACATAGTAAAGTGTTCTCAGTTGGGTATTGCACTCCCTGTATTGAAGTGAAGGGTATTTAAAAATGATGATGGGTTGTGCTCCTTTAATCCGCCTAATATCCAACAAGCCAGTTTTGGGTCTCCTCACAGAATGAATATATATATATATATATATATATATATATATATATATATATATATATATATATATATATATATATATATATATATATATATAGGAATATTATACGTATCCATCTCGTAGTCTAGTAGATGTTCTAATCTTCTACAAGATTAGTATTTTCCATGAAGTTGGTCTAATTTTTAATAAATTTTTGCAAATTTTGTTAAAATTTGTATGAATTTAATACACAACATTAATAAGAATAAAACAATGGAAATATTATACATTCAATTTATTGTAACTATAATTATACATTGTCAAAAGAATATACCTTATAAGAAGAGAAATTATAATTTTCAAAAGAGACCAGCGTGAGTAATGTGTTAGTTGTTTCAATCACTAAAGTTAAATCCACACAACATAGGTTAGTGGTACAAAACTATCTTCCCTTGTTAAGAGATTATACTTTAGTATGAAATAACCAAAAACCAAATTGTAAGCAAATTGATTAGGGCTTTGTTTGATTAACCCCTAAAATTCTAGGCTCGTCTTTGCCAATTTTCACTTCTTAAATGCTGAAAATTTCAAAAAAAAATCCTTTTTTATTATTTTTTATTTTTTAAAATGCTGAAATTTTAACCCCATTAAGATTATGATTTATCATGTTCACTAAAAAATCTTGTCAAGATATATTAAAAATCCTAACTATGGTAGCTTGTCGAAGTTCCCTGCAATCCACTTTAGGTTTTGTGGAATTTTAGGGGTTAAAGCTTCATATTATGATAATTATTTTTGGTGAGTAGCTATTGCCAAGTCATAAGCTTATTGATGATTGGAGAAAGTGTTTATCTCATGTAACTGCTTTGAGTTTTGACCTTGATGTAGTATATATACGGTATGTATTCACGAGTTTAGACCTTGATGTAGTATGTGTAGGATATGTAGTCACTTTGCTTAGTAAACAATCGGAGGCAAAAAAAGAGTTGTGCCAATCAACGGCCCACCTGAAGCACGACAAGAAACACTGATACTCTTTGCTAACATAAACAAAGTAGTTTTAGATGCTATTTTTTTTATTTAACTAAAGTGGGTTATGTAATTGAAATAAGGGTTGGTGATTTTATGGTTTTCTTTTGTAGAGGAGGATAGACATAGTATGTTAAATAACAATGGTTGTGATATTTTTAAATGTATTTCTTATTGTGGATTTAGGTGTTTGTGTTTGTTTTCAAGTAGTTTCATTGATAAAACGTATACAATGCCTTTACCACCAATGGTAATGAAAATTGTTTTGTACCTTATAATATTATTCAACAATCAAAATATTCGTAACTACTATACTTCTACATTACTTTATACTAAAAAGTGTATAAAATCATTGAATATGACAAAAATCATCCATCACTATTCTTCAATTGATCTCAATTCTTGAATTTTTTATGACAAAATCTTTGAAATCTAAAAGCTTTAAGAAGAAGAGAAACATCAATCTCCTTTAGAAATGAATGCAAATAACATGATTGTTCATTGCCCCATTGAGCCTATGTCTACAAGATGCATACTAGTAATACAAAACTGATTCCCTCTTTCAAGACACTCTCAACCAGAGTTGGGCGGGTATCTCTTAAATCTGCTTCTGATGAACATGAGTATGACCACACTAAATGTTACATGTACCTGTTGCGTAGATTTTGTGTGATACCCGCCCAACTCTGCTCTCAACCAATAACCAAAACTAGTAACCACCAAACATTCCTTCAAACATATCACAATCCACGTCTATGAAACATGTCATAGTACCACCACCAATAAACGTTTACTCTTGCAAGTACAAAACCTCCCACAGAATAAAACAAACCAGCATAACAATAATTTCACCCACTATGACATCGCTCCCCATCACTCTCTACAGTAGTAAGAGGAGCCAAAAAGGTTTTCTTAAAATAAAATAAATCCCCTCCTCCTTCCCCTCCTTAAAACAAAGCATTCATCTCTATGTGTGCATGTAGGATCATTCAAGAACACACCACCCTCCCAACACCCCTTGTCCGAGCAGATGCAGAATGCGACAACCCCAAAAACACCTGCAAGCCTCATGGAGCCAAGTGAGCCAACCCAACCCCAGCAGAGTAAGCCAGCACTGAACCCACTGTCCGGGGAGATTCCTGAAGGAACTTGTAATTATCCTATATTTCCCATAAACAACCCATCTCAACTACCAATCCATCCAGTTATCATCCAAGCCTCATGTAGCCATCACCCAAATATCACTGTATACTTTACTTTGAATTTAAACCAAAAACTTCAAACATCATTTGGTTTTTTAAAATTTAGCAGGCCAACCACCAATCCATCCAGTTACCATCTGAGAGCATCTGGAGTGGGTGAATGTAAAGCTCCCTGCAAACCAAAACCTATCTTTTGAGTGACCTAAGATTAGAGAATAAATTTACCATCATTAAAAGCGCATCAGAATAAACGTGAAGTATTCTTCAAGAATTTTTTTTTATAAAAATTTGACGTAGATGAAATGTCCCATTGAAAACATCACATTTTCAAAATTTAGAGGGAGTACACCAAATCTTGCTTAAAAATGGAAAACTCTTTCCAGACTCCCTCTAAATTTCAGAAATATAGAGGGAGTATGGGAGGATTTTTCCATTTTTGGTGTAAACAAGATTTTGTGTACTCCATCTAAATTTTGAACATGTAATGTTTTCAATAGGACATTTCACTTAGTCCCAATTTCACATTTTTTTTTCTTGAAGTGTAATTTTTGTAATATTAACTGCGCTTCTAATGGTAATTTTACCCTCTAATTTTATGTCAGCCAAAAAATAGGTTTTGGTTAGCAGTGAACTTCAGAGTGACCCACTAAAGATGCCCTGAGTATTATGTAGGTATCACCCAAATATCACATTGATTTTACGTTGGATTTAACCGAAAACTTCAAACATTCATCGGTTTCTAAAACTCTACCCAACCAATCTGCAACTAGCTGCCGGTTCTCCAAATTCATTGACTGCAGTGTGCACCCAGGCCGGGGGGCCCCTGATTCGGATTGGAAAATTGAAATCATGAGCAGAGGGGCATTGAAGCATTTGAATGCTTTCAGGCATGCAGCCAACCCCACAATGCATTGTCAGGCAGGTACTGTAGCAACAGTACAGTACCACCACACCAGGTAGGGCCATACCGGACCGGCCCAGGCCCGGTAGGTGGCCCTGCACCCTGCACTGCACCCTGCACCCGGCCCTTATAACCTTGAGGAAGACAACCCAAGTGGAGTAGAAGTGTGGGTAGAAAAGCCAAGCACATGATCACAGTGAAATCGATGCAAAAGGTGACACCTTGCAGTGGTGAAATAGATGCAAAAGGTGAGACCTTGGTTGAAGCTAGGCAGGCTGGTGATTGTTTGTTTGTTTTGTTTTGTTTTGTCTTTCCAAACTGCCACTTTTGCACACACACACAACTCAGTTGGCAATATGGAATGTTGTATGAGCACTGTTGTTGTTGTTGTTGTTGAGCTGAGGTGTTGATGAGTTGGGAGTGAGAGGAGTATGGATTTGGTTTTTGGAATGAATATTATCAGTGTTGGCGACTAGTTGGATCTGTTCTGATTTGGCTCCAAGTGTGTTGAATTACTGGCCAAGTGTCTGATTTCATTTTGGGTTGCAGTTTCGGATGGCAGCCTGTTTTTGATTTTTGTTTACTTGTGGTGGACTTGGTGATTTTGAGTTTGTGTGAGTGTTTGGTGAGTGGAGGTGGATTTTGAGTGCAGTTTCTGAGGATTGGATTTTTGGAGGATTTTTTTGTTTTTTGATGTTTGGTTTTTTGGTTGGTGTTGGTGTTGTTGTTTGTGGAGTGTTAGATGTGTGTTAGATGTTTGTGTGTGTTTGAGGGTGAAGGGGTGTGTGTGGTTTGGGATCGGTGGAGTGGGGATCGTTTTTGAGGGGTTGGATTTGTGGAGTTTGGGATTGAGCTGGGTTGTGGAGGTTAGGGTGGGGTGTCATGCGGGGGTTGTGAGTTTGAGAGGTGGGGAGGGGAGGAAGTGAGCTAGGAAGGGATGGGGGACGCCAAGGCATCGACAAGCGGGGAGCGTGTTCGGAGGCGGGTGCTTGCGTTGTCTGCTGGCGCCAGTCATACAGTAGCCCTACTCTGTAAGTCATCATCAATTAACCCTTTCTGTTGATTGATTTCTTTTGTTTGGGAGTGTGTGCGCATTGTCGACGGATTCGTTACCTAGTGACGCTGAAATGGGAGAATTTGTTTGTGATGTTGGTGACCATCATTCCAGGTAGATCACAGCCTAGTTACTGTGTCTGTATGCTGTGTTAGGTTCTGTTCTTTTGTGCATTCTTACGATCTGGAATTTTTATGCATTTTTTGCATTTTGAAACACTTGGCACTAGAAGGCGATTTGTTGTGAAATTTTACAGCATCTCATGGTGACCATTTCATTACGTTCAGGAGGATTCTTGTGTTCGAAGTAGAAGTTTGAGTAGTTGCCGTCCCTTTTTCACTTTCTTTCTTTCCATTTTGTTTGGACGAGTACAATCTAAGACTTTCTCCGCTTCACAGTTTCTCATCTCTGACAGGTGAAGGGTGTTGTCTTTATGGATTTGGATTTTTCTTATCGTGCAGTTTACAAAGTTCTCATACTCTGTTTTTCGTCAGGTTCTTAGTCATCTACTCACCCATGAAATGTGTGGAAAATTTTGCAACCGAGCTGTTTTGACAGTCAGATGCAGAATCTACCCTTACGCTCGATGCCACGTGCTATACTGGTGCTCAATCACATGATATTCTAAGCCTGATTGTGATTTTGAAAACACCTTCGATTAACTATGTCAAAGTTGGAAAATTGCAAAAAACTGGTGGCGTTAAACTATAATAATGATTTAATTTACTAATCAAATTCAGCTCCTGTATCGTCTTTAGACTATGGTAAGGCGCTGTCTGTGCTGAGCAACATGTAGAAACCAGAGTCTTCCTACAACTTGAAAGTTCCTAGTGTTGATGTAATGGACTGAGTTGCAATTGCCACTCTAGCATATTAACATGAGATTTTGACCTTGTTTGTCTTGTGGGGGGGCTTCCTGTGCAGCGGGTGATGTGGTGTGCTCTTGGGGTCGCAGTGAAGACGGCCAACTTGGACATGGCGATGCGGAAGAACGCCACTTGCCTACCATCATTAGCGCTCTGAACGACTGTGAAATCTCGTCTATTACTTGCGGAGCAGATCATACCACCGCTCGCTCGGATTCAACCAAAACTGTGTACAGCTGGGGCTGGTAGGTCACCACTTCTCAGTACACAACGAGCCATCTTATGAAGGATGTTATCATCTAAGAATGCAGATCATTGTGATGATAGTGACCAGTTTCATGTTTTAAGCACTCCAGCCCTCCTATCATTCACTTTCACATGGTTCCTGCCGGACATCAATTTTTTCTCTTCACAGGGGAGACTTCGGAAGACTGGGGCACGGTAACTCAAGCGATTTGTTTATACCGCACTCTATCAAGGCTCTCAAGGGCCTCGAGATCAAGCAAATTGCTTGTGGTGATAGCCATTGTCTCGCAATAACTGCCGATGGTGAAGTCCTCAGGTAATCTCTTACGCTTACTAATTTTTTTATTTTGTTTTTCTTTTATTACAGGCTAAGTGATCGTCACCCAATTTTATCAATGTCATGTTGTGATCTATTGTCTTCCATTAAAGAGCTCATTACGTTTTAAGTTGATGGCATATCTGATTTGCTGTTCTCATTGTTTACAGCTGGGGCCGAAATCAAAACGGCCAACTTGGTCTTGGTCACACAGAGGATGTGCTGGTTCCTCATAAAGTGACGGCTTTCGAGGTGGGTCATAAAATAAGACTCCAGTTTCAGGTTTGAAGTGGTTGAGTTTGCCATTCAATTACGTTCTTATTGTAAGCTTTATCTCATTTTAATCCCACTATTGAAATGCAGGGTGTAGCAGTGAAGATGTTAGCTGCTGGAGCAGAGCACACAACAGCTGTGACTGAAAACGGAAAGCTTTATGGTTGGGGTTGGGGACGATATGGAAACCTCGGACTCGGTGACCGGGAGGATCGCTTGGTGCCTGGTGAAGTGGCAGCTATCGCTGTATGCACAACATTCATATAATCTTTATCTCTTTCTCTTATTCCTGGTTCCTCACATGCATGTACAGTCCTCAGATGGTCACGCCTTGTGGATCTCCCTCAGCTGATGAGTTTTCGTTTCATTTTGTACAAACAGGGGGAGTTGATGAAAACGGTGGCATGCGGATGGCGCCACACAATTGCTGTTGCCGAGTCAGGCAACATCTACACGTTCGGATGGAGCAAGTATGGACAATTGGGCCACGGTGACTTTGCAGACCATCTTGTTCCGCATAAAGTTCAGTCGTTGAAGGACAAGAAGATCCAAGCTGTAAGTTTGAATTCATTTAGATCAATTCTTCTTATCCATTCCATAAGATCCTTCGCTTTGCCTACATTCGTGATAGGTCATCCATCTGGACATCTGTGGGGTGGGATTTTCAGATAACAGGAGGATGGCGGCACACTTTTGCGTTGGACACCGAAGGGCGGCTGTATGGTTGGGGTTGGAACAAGGTGAGTGGTGAGGTTCTTTGTTCATGTTGTCATATGATTTGTTGCCAAGTATGAGCGGAAGAGTAAAGAACATTAAATGTTTTGTCATTGAAGTTTGGAGATTACTTTTTCGCTGTGCTTAACTTCTGAAAAAGTGCATGGTTGATTGCTGACATGTTTTCTCTCTTTTTGGGTCTCCAGTTTGGCCAAGTAGGATGTGGAAACATGGAGGACCAGAACTCTCCGCAACTTGTGAAGGCCCTTGTAGACCAGGTATTCTGCCGTAAGAATTCTGTGCAGAATACAAGCTGCGTAATCCCATGTAGCTGGTGGCAAAGTCCTGATGATTCAACTAAAAGAATTTGATTTTGTTGTTGCAGACTGTGACTCTTGTGCAATGTGGATGGAGACATACAGTAGCCATGACTGATAGAGGCAACGTCTATAGCTGGGGCCGAGGCACAAGCGGTCAGCTTGGTCATGGTGACGCCGTTGACAGGTACAAGTCTTTTGCAGACTGGAATGTAGATGTGCATTTGTGAAACATGGTTGGCTTTTATTGAGAGCGTTGGACTGTGAATGTAGTTGACATATTATGGGAGTTAATAAAATCCTGGATGTGTGTTTGTTTGCAGGTCTATTCCCAAGAGAATAGAGATACTAAGCGCGGATGGCTATGCATGTGAGCAAATTGAGAGCTCCGGATCTTCTAATTGCACTAGTACGAGTACGGAGAACTTCTAACCCTCAAAATCAATTATCTCTTAGATAGCTGTGTATTTTTATGACATTCATTTCAGGTCTACTTATTGCAGCTAATTTGTTTATTTGCACGGTCTGGGGATCCAGCAGCTTCAAATTGGATATCACCTGCTGAGAGATATGCTGTGGTGCCAGATGAGACTTTGGGACCACTTGCCAGACGACTACATCAAACTGCTAATGTAAGTCCATTAGAACCGAACTTCCTATTTATCTGAACTCCAAAGCCAGGCTTGCAATCGCATACCAAAAATTACATTATCCCTGCACACGAGGACAACCAGTTTCTGACGCATGTGGGCTTGATGGTGTGCAGTTTGAGGGAGGGGAGCTTGAAGTACCTGGCACGAGTAATGATTCGTCAGGAGATGCAAATGTGCCTGACACAGACACAAAGCGCATGCGCACAGCGCTTTGAAGGCACAGGGACAGAGGACCGAGTATTCTCTTACGTATGCTACCATCTAGAGCACGACAGAAAAAGATGGTTAAAGTCCCAGGTGATTTGAATGGAAGGATGCTAGAGGTTTTGCTTGAGTCGGAGGTGCAGAACCTCTGATTAGGCAGCGACCAACCTAATTCCGGTAGCCTTTTTCCTGCCCATCTTGTACAAATCTATAGGTAGGGCTCTACAAGCGTCTATTGGTCATCTTAGAATCTCGTAAACAGCATACTACTCCACACACATTAACAGTTGACATATTCTGTCATTCCAGACATTCAAGGAATGATGTCGTGCACAATTATATTGAACTACCCTATATTATACGTAATTGTGCAACCTTCTTTGCTCACCCAATGCCTGTTTACAATTTTGCTGCAGTTCGTTCGTAGAACAGTTTCGTATTGATATTGGACATGAAATTTTATGTCGTGCGAGTTCTAAATTTTGATATTATACATGGCCTGTAAGCTCCTTACAATAAATGAACAACGAAATCAAACCATGAAATCAGAAGCTCGGTGAACTTAGGAATTATCGACAAGATGAGAACAATGTGTTTCTGTAGGCATATAGGAGTTAAGAGGACATACTTCCGTGATTCTGACAATGACTACTGAAAGACACATTTTATCTTCTACATAATTCTGACGTGCTATCTAGAATTATAGGAATTGATACCATCAATGTGGTGTCGTAAGAATAATTCTGACCCAGTTTCCAGAATCAGTCCATTACAGTTGATTGCACTGTAGATCACCGCTGGATACAAAGTCTCCACGTTTAGTAGATCCTTCTGGTTCTACTAATCGAGTATCGGCATCAAGTGGCTGTCCAATACCCTGTTAAGGGGGGCACCCCTCCTAGGAAGATAGCATTGGAAAAGACATTGCCCTGAAAATTGCATTGTGCAGAACTTCCGACACTGCGTGGTCGTCGAGCCCAAAAACTTGACGCCCACTTTTCTGCTGCCACTGGAAACCATATTTCGGCCATCCATGACCACATTCGATAGCTTTGAGTGGCATTGTCCATTGCCATAGCAATTATGTCGTCTTTGCATGGGATTCGGAACATCGATCGCTGAATTTGACGGAAGCTGAGGGGGTACCTTACAATATGTCGCCAAACTATCATCCTAGAACCGCCCCTGCAACCCACATGCACTTGGTACAGAAGTCTCCATCTGCAGTGGATGTGTATTTCTTCCATCCTCAGGAGCCCAAGGCACCATCTTTGCGATTGATTAGAATGCTTCTACCGTAGGAATTCTATTCTGCAATGACCCATTGTATGTTGAGCCACAACCTTCTACTATCAAGAATAGACGATCATCCTGTGTAGACATATGTTCGATACCCCCTTCTCCCACAATCGGGAAACTGCAGACCTAGGCATTCGTGTTGAATGTTGACTAAGGAAGCTCACTTCAAATTGATGATCAAGAAAAGCTTACACACAGTGTATACAATTATAAAAAAGTTAATTTTCTTTCTTGGCAATGTGCCTCAGGATCTGTAGTCAATTAAAAAAAACACAATAAAAACCTTGTGGCACTATCACCAAGTGTGACGAGGTCACAACTATCAGAGCTCCTCTTTAACCGAAACTTCTTCTAACTTCGCCTCTGCCTTCTTCTCTGATTTCTTTGCAGCTTTCTTGTCAGCTTGCAATTTATCCATTACCTCTTCCAGAGGAGGATCCCCAGGTCGTCGAAATGCAGCATTTCCAAGCTTGAACTCGTATGCCTCGTCTTGACTCAAAACAAAATCCTTAACCTGTAAGATCACATTGACCAGTCAATAAATGAGGCCCCTAATTGTATGCATGAAACGTGTTCACCACAGCACACATTGAATCCATAAAACAGATTAAGGAACCCCTAAAAATTTCAAAGATCCGACTAGGAACCAGAATACATTATACAAGACCCCGACAGACAGTAATGCACCGAATTGCTTTTAACAAGGTGTCATTGTTCGTTCAACAAAGATCAAAGAGTGATCAACCCTTGTATTAAACACCTTCACAAGTCTAAGAAGCAACAAAGATTCGGCCATTAATTTCACTACAACTCAGAACAAATGACAAGATAAGTGACGCAAATTATTTGCAGACAAAACATCGTTCAAACATAAGTAAACCTAATTCACAGCGTACCTCGGTGGTATCTTGCCCGAAACTGAGAATGAACATGATCGTGGCTCGGTCCACAGCATAGATCTTGGCGTTAATATGACCCGTTTTCAACAGATTGGTCCACTTCTCTGCAATTCTCGTAGCTTCCTCCTGGAACACAAAACCATAATCCATCACCAACGCCATCCACCCTACAATCTAACCCATTATTCCGCCTGCCAACACTAAACATAAATACTTCAAAATTCAGGTTACAAAATCCAATACTCAACTTCTAGCAATCACAAAAACAAAATCCTTCTAAATTAAAAAAAATACAACAGAGTACTAAAAATCCCAGAATAAACTTCTCAAACCACCAACCCTTAGGGTTACGGAAACCCAACCAAGATCTAGACACCAGTTTGACCAAAAACGAAAGATCGGAGAATAACCACGTACCGCACTCCGTTGCACATCAAGACGAAGCTTGACGAACCCCATGGACGGGCCAGTGGCACGCTTCATCATCTCCAGCTGATAGTCGTGAAGCTCCCGGGGATCTGTAGGCGGATCACGAGGCGGGTCGAAAACCTTGTCCTCGCCCTTGGTCTTCCCCCACTCCTTCCAGTCATCGTCCTCCTCGTTATCCTCCACATCGTCCAGTTCATCTGGAATGTGGATCCCCGGCTTCCCCACCGCCAGGTCCAAGCTCTGCAACACTATGATCGACACCAGCCCCAGGCACAGCCAGAGGCGCCGCTGCTGGTTGATCCTGCCCATATTGATGCTCTTGAGCATGATTACCACTCTAGTAGGCTATTCAGGCGATCAACAAGATACTGGACGGCACACTGGTACAAATAGAGATCTCTGCTAGCTGCAACTAGATATGAAATGGGTCCTATTCGGGAAGGAAACAAACTGCACCAAGTTCTAGATGGGGCTAGCTAGATGGGGTTTGATTGCGATTCCGATGATGCGTTGAAGTGGTGTTCCAGCGAAGGCTTCTGTCGGTGCGGAGACAGGCTGCTGAATTCTATCAGTGGGAAGAAGTGAAGTGGGTGTTATCTATGGATTGGGTGGTTGGATCTAGGAGCGGGGAAGAACATGGTGTGTACATGCGGTTTGTACAGAATAGTTGGAGCAGTTTGGTGGGGACTCACTGCAGGAGGATGGTTTTTCGATGGAGTTGTCGCCAGAATTCTTGGTGAGGCGAGAGGGAGAGAGAGAGAGGGTTGGAAATTGTTGGGTCGCAGCGTGATGGCTGGTGTTCAAGTGTGGAATTCCAGTGGGCTCCGAATTGCATCCAGACTTTCATTTTAATTACTGTGTGGAGATGCCGATGTTCACAGATTCCGGAGACGCTCCGAGGCGCCCCCCCCCCCCGATGAATTCTAGCGACATGGGATGATACCTGTAAACATATGGATGAATGTCTGGTTGGTGTAGTCGGTCATCACGCTAGTCTCACACACTAGAGGTCCCCTGTTTGAACCTGGGATCAGACACACGCTTTTTCATCTTTCTTTCAAAAATATTCACATTTTTATTTGTTTCTTTGTAACCTCCTTTTTTGGCTTTTTTATTCTTTTTTTAAAAAAAAAAACCGCAAGTTGCAAAGAGGAGAAGGAAGAAAACCCCGGTTTACAAAAAGAGAGTACCTTGAATATATTGCCTACATCTAATCAAGGATAACAACTATTATGGAAAATTGAGGGTTTTAAATCCTGGTTTTGTACTACAGATAAGTAATTATCAAATCTTCCATATTGCATCCCTACATGTTGTTTGTATTTTGCCATCGTCCATCTTCAAGGTGAAGAAAGACCCAATTTACTCTATTTTGTTTGATTTTGTTGTTCAGAAATGGGGACTTGACCATGAGGCAAAGAGGGGAAAATTGACGACTAAGGTAGACGAACCTAAAACATCTAGCCACATCTAGCTATCGTCATGAAGATGAACTCATTTACGGCATCTATCACCGAAGCTTCATCTTTCGTGAGAAGGATTTCAGAAGAAGACGATGACTATCAAAACCTCAAGATTCTACAACAACATTGACGGTATAAAATGGCCTCATGCCCTTGTAGTCGAGGTTAAGACCAGGGTCGACACCGAGCCGTCTGCAGAAGTTCCTGAACAACTCCACGCTGATGTTAGCTTGTGCCCTCTCCTTGTTGCATAATGTTGGTGGTGACGCCAAATTCTGGCACGCGGTTGGCAGTTTGGTCACGAGCGCTCTATCGCCACCGCTTGGTCGCTAATTTTACAAAGATGACCACTTGAATGAGAGAGAGATGACTGATTCTCACTACAGTACTCTTATCCTTCACGCGAAAACTGTCTAAAGGATATTTCTATTTCTGTATAGTTGATTTATGTATTATATATATATATATATATATATATATATATGTGTGTAGAAATACATAGGTATGTTTTTTGTAGTAAATCGAGTCGATTTGAAAATATTTTAAATTAGGAACCTTATTTCTAACAATCAAACATGATGAATACTGCTTTTGAAGAAAATAACTAAGGGCCCATTTACATCAAGGGGCCGGGTCGGATCAGTCCGTTTGAGGGCTAAAATCTTCATTTGGTATTGGCTAAAAGGCCCAATTGAGCTCTAACCCCTTTACACCTAGAGGCCGAGCCAATTCGGTGGCACGAATATTTTAATCAATGAATGAAAGTTCTGACATGGCCCAAACTTGGAGAATTGGATGCACCAAGAATGGAAGGCCAATTCTTGGCCTCGAGGTCAATGTCAAATTTGAATTAAAAAATATTTTATAATTAAAAATTACTTATTCCTCAACCAATCAGATACATTGGCATAACCACAAGGAATTGGGACTTTCACCTTGCAACATCAAGGAAAGAGCCTCGAAAGGCTAATTCTACCTTTGCCTTCCTTTGAAATCCGCACCGCAATTAAAACAAGAAAACAAAGAACAAACCAAGGCGACGAGCCCGAAGACCCAAGGCCAAGGTGGCTATGCTCACAGCCTAGATCAGAAAGTCAAGCAAAGCCACTACTACACTGCATTTATCACTACAAGTACATCAAAGATACCACATTGTTAAAGGAATTAGAATTTAAGATATCATCGTAGATGAACTCCAACTCTAGGAATCCATAGCAAAATCTAATCTCACCTGTACAGCAAATGAAAGCAACAAAAGCATATAAACTTCAAAATGGGTACTAATCTACAGAAAGGAGTAGCCAACATGGTGCACCTCTAAACTAGCCTGCAGAAAAATACATGAGCTCATGGTGAGGTGAAAAAATTGCGATGTAGACATAGCCACACCTTGTTGAAGCTCCACCTCCACCTAGAAAAGCCAAACGAACACAAAGGCCTCCAAGACAAGAAGGCCATAACTTCAAAGATTTTTGTGACCAACCTCCTCGAAGTAGTAGTAGACACCACTTGAGTGAAGATCAAACAAAGTAGAAAAAGAACAAATTGCGTATACACTCCTTTCGGAGGTGTTGTGTGGCTGCCTCAACTAGAGTGACCTTGTCCAAATCTCTGTCACTTGGGCAAGAATCTGTCCTCAGAGCCTCGAAGAGACTCAACACAACTGCTAAGCAAGTTGCCAACATAACTGCCCATGAAATGCACTACTTCTAGTTGAAGGAATCAGACTATAGTCCTTGACCTTGCATCAACAAGAGCATGAAGGAAGCTACGACAAATGAAATCGGCTATCAGCTACCGAAGAAGCCATAAAACAAAAACCTCTTACTTCAAAAAGGAGTAGGAGGGAAAGAGGAATAGCCAAGTCGGAGTTGAGTGTGGTTGTTTGAAGCCCAAATCCACATTTTTGCTATGTTTTTTGGTCTATGTATGTGATGTGCAAGTGTAATTATGTGGTTGAGGCGATATTGCAATATTGTAATAATTGTCATAACATGTCGCACGGCCATGAAGCATACAAGAGGCATTTAAATCTCAAGTCTTTGTTAACCTATCTTGAACAAATGGCAATGAAGCGGGAGGGAGGGAGGGAGGGAGGGAGGGAGGGAGGTGATTTTCTTTCCATGGACATGTTGATTTTGAAATCACCGTATTTGAGATATGTTGCAATTTGTTTTGCCTTTCAATTCAAGATTTTTGGACATGGACATGCTAAAACTTTGTGAAAAATCAGCCCTAGTTTAAATCTTACAATGTTCTGCCATTGAAGACCATTGAGTCCTTTAAGACCTTGTGACATGTCAAAATTTCATATTCAATGTTGTTTGTAATGTGCTGATTTATTGATAAAATTATATGAAATTGTTTATCAATTTTACACTATATTGACTACCTGACTAATAACTTTGTTTTGAATTTAGTGCATGATGCTTGTATAGGTCAATCGACCTGCACACAAAATACTAATTACATTGTATTTTGGTTTCAACTTGAATTTAAGAGCTAGGGAGATATACTTTGTACATGGATGGTATGGGCGTTGCCAAGGGTCCATTAGACACCAATACAAGTATATGATTAATTTAAATTTTGGTTTTATAATAATATTGTCTTTTACTTAAATTTTTTTTAAATAAATAAATTTTGGTTTATATTCTTATACTTTAGATTTATATTCTTTTATTTAATTTTTTTTAAACTTTTGATCCACAATTATTTATATATATGTAGTCTTAATTGTCAAAAGTTGTAATAAATAATAAGTGAGTTTTAAGTAGAGTTTTAAATGAAGTCTACTATAAAATTATAGACGCTTTATTAGATTTAAATGATTCTAAGGTGCCTTTTGGAGTTTCTTTGTGTCTTTTCGAGGAGGACTCGAAGATACTCAGCGGTGGCGACATCGAGGAGGATAACGATATTGTATGTACTAACCATTTAGCCTTAGCAGCACGCTACATGAGGGATATCATACCATCATCTGCGTCCGACTGTTTATTAGATACGGTTACCAATGGCATCACCACCGACCCCGTTCGTCATGATTTTCTTCCCATAACTTTGTGTATTAAGGCACATCTTATAATAAGAGAGTAGTTCCAACAGATTGAGCAATAATTGCAGGATTCCGCATCTTGAGGCCGCCAATTGTTGTATCGAAGAATTTGATCACAAAGATATGTCTGTTGTACTATGTAAGATGGCTTTATACCTACGCTAGTTCTTGGAGACCAGTTTGGTAAAGGCATTTATCTCATGATGATTTGGCGACGGTGCTTCTTAATGCTAAGCATAATGCCGTGCTTCTTGTATACCCGCCAATACCCATCGGGTATAGGTGGGTTGACTCCACTTATACTGTTAACATGGGTTCAGCTGACAAGGCGTTGTCGCTTCGCCTTGGAATATTCATTCTAGTGTTTTGTTTTCAGAGGTGGAGAGATCAGTTGAAGGCCGATCATTCATCAGAATGGCGGCCAATCATGCATAAAATGCTCTGCTCTTGTGGTTTCTAGTGAATCGGCTTAATAGAGCGGTAGAGAAAAGTTAATATTTGCAATGATATTGAGGAGAAGCCTTGCCCTCCAATTTTCTCAATTTGGATATGTTTATTGGTCCAATGTCGGCTAATTATGATGCTAATTCAATGTATAAGAGAGACTTCAAACATGGACAACTTCTTTTATTGTTTTCTTTATTTCATTGCTAAAAACATAGATCCTTGGATAGTTTAAATCTTTTGCAAATGACTTTTGATAAAAAAATTCACAATATATGAGGGATAATCAAATCAACTTAGAAAATTATTGCAAATTCTCCAACGAGTCAACAATGTTTGCAGTAACTTCATTAAAATACTTCATTAAATGCACAGTTAAAAAACAACAAAAAAAACTTAAAATACATATATATTTTTATACATAACAAATAAGCTCATTAACTTCAAGTCTTTTAGCCCTTTAATGACATAAGAATAACACTTTTGTTGATATTAAGAAATTACCTTAATCAATGAGGAAAAAAAAATCCTTTAAGCAAATAATACCTAAAGAACATATAAATTTCCAAAATTGATGTTGAAATTAGAGCTTTTGATAAGCCCACTAAACTACCGTATCACCATAGTAGGTTCTTGAATCAACTCGGAGCGGCGGTCGTCATGGCGGAGGCGGGGGCTGGCGGATGGACCTGGTTCTTGATCTTTCTTGCATCACAACGTCCTAGAGCATTGTCCAAGCTTGGCCGTGCGCTTTTGTGAGCGGTGGGAATCCTCGTGGTGAGCCTCCTTGCGTTTGTCCTCTTCATTGGTGCTCCTTAGGCAGCAGCATCAACAAGTTACGATGTTACCATTCTCATCACAGCGGCGTGGTGGATTTTGAAGTTTCGCTACCGGTCTGATCACAGCGGCCCCATGATGTTTGTATAGAGACCAAGACAAAAAGTTGGGGTCCTAATAGTTTTTCACTATTTGAAGCTCTAATTTTGATAAAATTCAAAAACTAATCATATGCTCACAAAGCTAAGCGAGTGAAATAGAATATTCTAAAATTCAAGAGGATCAAAAAGATGAAGTAATAAGATAAAATGTGAAAATAATAAATTACAGTAGTTTACAATTAATGTACTTTAAAAGTATATTGACAAGTTTGCCGTTGATATACCACCAATTACCATCAATGTATTCTCAATGTGTAAATGCTTGCTTAAGTGTAGGACCTTTCAAGCCATAGAAACCAACTTATAGCCAAAAAAGTGTTGATGAGTACACATACTCAATGAAATAGAAGGTGCAAAATTTTCCCTTGATTGTAATTAAAGGCATAGTGGATCAACATGATATTTCTTAAGATTTTTATACCTTTGTCCCCTTTACTCAACTTTCCAAGCATATAATTTATTTCAAATTTGGTGAGAAATTGAATTTGTGGGAAATGTTTAAGTGAAGACTCCATCTTTTTGTCTTGGTCTCTATATCATTTGTGGCCGTTTTTGGGGAGGCGTGTTTTGGCCGTTTCCATAGACTACTCAGTGCGAAGTTGCTCCTTCTCCAACAAATATTTTTTTATGTTTGAAAAAATAAAATTTGCCCCTAAAAAATTAATTTTTTTGATTTTTGTTCTTTAATAAATAATTATAGAAATAACCTTAAATGGCTTAAATATAATAAAATATTAAAAAATACAAATTATTATATTTTTGTTTTTCATGTTTTCAAATTTTTTGGACATTGAGGACCTTAGAGACTTTGTGGCTGGTTAAATTTTCATATTCGATGTTATTTGTATTGTGCCGATTGATTGATCAAATTATAGAAATTTGTTTATCAACCTTACACCGTATGAACTTTGTTTTGAATCTAGTGCATGATACTATTATAGGTCAATCTACATGCTCATGCAATACTAGTTACATTGTCATTTCTGTTTTAACTTGAATTTAAGAACTAAGGAGATATACTTTGACCATTAAGGATATAGATGTTGCTAAGAGTGCATTGGACCCCAATATAGGTAGATAATTGATTCAAATTTTGGTTTTATAATAGTATTAGTTTTTACCTAGGATAAAATAAAAGAAAATTCTTTTATTTATTATTTTCAAGGTGTACGTTAAATAAAAAAAAATATATATTTTTTTTTACTTAAGATTTTTTTTTATTTTTTATTTTTTTATTTTTTATTTTTACTTTTGATTCAGATAATTTTCTAAATATGTAGTTTTAATTAGCAATTTTTTTCATAAAATAATAAGTGAGTTTTAAATGGATTTTTAAATAAAGTCTAATATAAAATTTTAGAGGCTTTATGACATGGTCATGAGGTGTCTTTTAGAGATTCTTCGTGTCATTTCGAGGAGATGTTGAGGATACTTAACGATGGCCACATTGAGAATAATGACAATGTTGATTGGGCTAACTGTTTAGCTAAGCAACTCGCTGTAGGAGGAGTACCATACCATCCTCTGCGACCGGTTGTTTAAAAGATACGGTTACCACTAGCCTCGCCACCAACCCCGTTCATCATAATTTCTCTTCCATAACTTTATGTGGCAAGGCACATCTTGTAAAAAGACAACAGTCCCAACTAATTGAGCGGTTGTTGCAGAATTTTGCATTGCGAGGCCTTCAATTGTTGTACTAGGAGATTTGATCATAGAGGTATGTCTTTTCTATCCTATATGATGGCTTCATACCTATGTTGGTTGGTGAAGACGAGTTTGGTTTAGGCATTTACATTACAGATGATATGGGAATGGCACTCCTTAACACTCAACGTAATGACGTGTTTCTTGTATTTGAGTGGATTGCTTGACCACATACAATTTGCATAATGATGAGTGGCTTTACTTGCAATGATATTCAAGGGAAGCCCCGCCCTCCAATTCTCTACAATTTGGATATATTTATTGGTCCAAAATTGGCCAATTATGACGCTAATTCAAGGTATAAGAGAGACTTCAAACATGGACAACTTCTTTTATCGTTTACTTTATTAGATTGCTAAATAAATTTTTAGATAGTTTAAATCCTTTACAAATAATTTTTGATAAAAAATATTGACAAAATTATTTCATACTGTATTGATTTTGATTTTAAAAGCACAATATTTCTTCTTAAGGTTTTTCTTTGAAAAAAAAAATGTTTTAAATTTATAAATTTATAAAATGTTCAATCAATTAAAATATTGTGTGGAAACACGCAGTGTTGAAATCATATTTTTGGCCATCAACTAGAAACAAAGTTAAGCGTATGTGACAATGAAATAATAGATTGGGATTTCATGCAATATATGTGACATTTTATGCAACATCAAAAGAAAATTCTTTTTAAATTTGCTTCAAAAGGAATATTTTTAATCACCAAATGCCCTACGAATGCATTGCATAAAGTTGAAGAAGGTATATTATCTCAGGAGCATATTCAATATATTTTTCAAATTGACGTATAAAATTATTGCAAGTTCTCCATCGTGTCAACAATGCTTGCACTAACTTCATTAAAATACTTCAACAAATGCACTGTCATTTAGAAAAATAACATAAAAAACTTAAAATACATATATATTTTAATACATAACAAATAGGCTCATGAACTTGAAGGTTTGTACCCTCTAATGATCTAAAAACAACACTTTTGTTAGTATTAAAAAACAACCTTCATCAATGAGAGAAAATCCTCTAAGCAAATAGTACCTAAAGAACAAATAAATTTCTTCACCAAATTATGCAAAATTAATGTTAAAACTAAAGCTTTTTGTTAAGCCCACTAAACTACCGTACTACCATAGCAAATTTGTTCCTTGTCAAATAAATATTTATTTATGTTTGGAAAAAATAGGGTTATTTCCTCAAAAATTGATTTATATTTCATTTTCTTTTAGCAAAAAAATTTCAAAAATAACTTTAAATGGCTTAAATATAACAAAATATCACAAAAAACAATTTATTATATTTTTGTTTTTTTTCTCTCTTCAAATTTTTCTAATTTTTTACGTTTTTTATTTTTAGAACTATTTTACGATGAACCTGATATGGTACTATGACGGTACTTAAAAGTGGTGAGTGTGGATCGGAGTTTATTTTCGAAAAAAAACTAACATTCTCACTAGGGTACTATAGTGAGAATCAGTCATCTCTCTCTCATTCAAGAGGTCATCTTTGTAAAATTAGCGACTAAGCGGTGGCGATCGAGCGCTCGTGACCAAGCTGCCAACCGCGTGCCAGAATTTGGCGTCACCATCAACATTATGCAACAAGGAGAGGGCACAAGCTAACATCAGCGTGGAGTTGTTCAGGAACTTCTGCAGACGGCTCGGTGTCGACCCTGGTCTTAACCTCGACTACAAGGGCATGAGGCCATTTTATACCGTCAATGTTGTTGTAGAATCTTGAGGTTTTGATAGTCATCGTCTTCTTCTGAAATCCTTCTCACGAAAGATGAAGCTTCGGTGATAGATGCCGTAAATGAGTTCATCTTCATGACGATAGCTAGATGTGGCTAGATGTTTTAGGTTCGTCTACCTTAGTCGTCAATTTTCCCCTCTTTGCCTCATGGTCAAGTCCCCATTTCTGAACAACAAAATCAAACAAAATAGAGTAAATTGGGTCTTTCTTCACCTTGAAGATGGACGATGGCAAAATACAAACAACATGTAGGGATGCAATATGGAAGATTTGATAATTACTTATCTGTAGTACAAAACCAGGATTTAAAACCCTCAATTTTCCATAATAGTTGTTATCCTTGATTAGATGTAGGCAATATATTCAAGGTACTCTCTTTTTGTAAACCGGGGTTTTCTTCCTTCTCCTCTTTGCAACTTGCGGTTTTTTTTTTTTAAAAAAGAATAAAAAAGCCAAAAAAGGAGGTTACAAAGAAACAAATAAAAATGTGAATATTTTTGAAAGAAAGATGAAAAAGCGTGTGTCTGATCCCAGGTTCAAACAGGGGACCTCTAGTGTGTGAGACTAGCGTGATGACCGACTACACCAACCAGACATTCATCCATATGTTTACAGGTATCATCCCATGTCGCTAGAATTCATCGGGGGGGGGGGGGGCGCCTCGGAGCGTCTCCGGAATCTGTGAACATCGGCATCTCCACACAGTAATTAAAATGAAAGTCTGGATGCAATTCGGAGCCCACTGGAATTCCACACTTGAACACCAGCCATCACGCTGCGACCCAACAATTTCCAACCCTCTCTCTCTCTCCCTCTCGCCTCACCAAGAATTCTGGCGACAACTCCATCGAAAAACCATCCTCCTGCAGTGAGTCCCCACCAAACTGCTCCAACTATTCTGTACAAACTGCATGTACACACCATGTTCTTCCCCGCTCCTAGATCCAACCACCCAATCCATAGATAACACCCACTTCACTTCTTCCCACTGATAGAATTCAGCAGCCTGTCTCCGCACCGACAGAAGCCTTCGCTGGAACACCACTTCAACGCATCATCGGAATCGCAATCAAACCCCATCTAGCTAGCCCCATCTAGAACTTGGTGCAGTTTGTTTCCTTCCCGAATAGGACCCATTTCATATCTAGTTGCAGCTAGCAGAGATCTCTATTTGTACCAGTGTGCCGTCCAGTATCTTGTTGATCGCCTGAATAGCCTACTAGAGTGGTAATCATGCTCAAGAGCATCAATATGGGCAAGATCAACCACCACCAGCGGCGCCTCTGGCTCTGGCATGGAAAACAATTCTCAGAGTTTTGTTGGTTTGAGAAGGTGAAGGATCACCTGTTCAAATCGGAGACGAGTGGCAGTGGCATTAGTAAACACAATATACAGATTATAAACAAGCACCTCAATATTTATCCTGTTTGTATGTATTCGCCGATAACCTCAAATGTCACATGATAGTGAAGAAGGTTTTAGAGCTGAAAACTGCACAATGTTGAAGGAATTACAACCACTTAAAGTTGCATTAGAAGATGAAAATTTATGTAGAAAATGTGATATTTGTATCTTTTTCTTTGGTTGCACAAATGCCTTTGGTCATCGATCATACAACACACTCTTGTGTAAAATTGTCTCTTATTTTAGAAGCACTTACTAAGTACAACTCTAAGATCTTTATACATTTTGGAAGGATGTATTGAATTTGAGACCATTTGTGTCATTTTGACAATTAAAAAGTAACCCATTTTTAAGAATATTTCTTTATTTTTTGTTTTTTTTATTTTTCATGTTTTATAATCTTCTTACAAATTTCAAATTTTGTGTATGAAGAAAAAAGTCCAAATACAAATATAGCGTTTTATAGCAATTTTTGTATATGAACTATTAAAAAATGCCACAATTAGCTCACACAATAAATCTTCCTAGTACGCGCTTGTGGTGGACATTCCATGGCAGAGCTAGGTGGTGCTACCTTTGTCACCAGTGGTGATGCTACAGTTCTTGGATAGCTAATGCATTGAACACATACTCAATTTTGGTCACTCACATGTATGTATTGCCTACTTTTCTCGTGTCTTTTTTTCGGTACTATACAAATGTTCTCTACTTTTCAATGCTACAGTTCTTGGTAACTAGACCACTGTGACATCACACATCCAATAAGTTTGTAATGAGTTTGAAATAAGAGTTGTAATAAATTTGTAATGATGTCTTACAAAGAAATTTGTACATTTCAGTCCTGATCGGTTTTGGAAAAGGGGGCGGTTCTAGGGCCCTCTACCTTAGTAGCAATGAGGCTTACTGTAATTTTGTCCATGTAAGCAGATAAACCAAGAGACCCTGCCCCTGACCGATCATGGCTCAAATATTTTTCAAATGGAGTAGGAAAATAGTCCATCCATAAAATATTGACTCCAGAGCAAGCAGCACTTACAGGTTGCAAAGTGATGTTTTCTTATCAAAGCGGGAAGCATCTGTATAGTATAGTACATGAGCAAGGCCAGAGCTACAGATACATGAATGAGGATGTAATCAAGAATAAACTGGAGTTAGCAACACTACTGTGAAGAACTAAAACTCAGTGCCACTCACAAGAGCTCTATCAAAAGCTCGGTATCAGTCAACATCTGGCATTCTGGCAAATTTCCCAAATATTCTGAACTTCGCTACACTGTTGTAATTTTTCAATGATGCAGTTTTCTTGGAACACTTACACTTCAGTCTAGGAACTCATTAGCGACATCTACCTGGAATTAGAGAAGTGAAAAATCATTTTGTGGTGCAGTAAAGGAATGCTATTCACAGAAGTTAAGAACTGCGTTGAAATGTGACCTCCTCTGTTTATGTACTTGAGGTGTTGTTGACAACATCATGGTAGTACAAGAGCAAGCACATGGGTTGCCCCACAATGCAAAAGGAGAACCAGAATACCATATTTCCAACCTGCATCCACCCATGTCCACATAGTTCTTGTTACAACTGATTTGGGAGAATCAGGATAACACAAGACTCAGAACGTATCAAGCACGTGCAGTGCTTGCATCACATTTGTGAATATTGCAAGCGCAAAGTAAATGACAGTGTCTTAACTTTCAATATGGCTAAGAGAAATCACCACCTTATGAATGGGAGTCTTTGCCATCATATGTTCTATAGTTAGTGAGTCTCATTAGAAAAGACTACATACCTGAATACTACAATTACACCTAAGAAGTATTGAAAATTCTCCTTATCAAAAGTCTCAGGATGACAAGCACGTACCATAGAATTGAACCATCGATCTCGTATCAAATTTGTGAGATAGACCAGAGGTACCTGCATGAAAAGTTCCATACGGTGATGAGATTTCTCATCATTAGAATGAAAAACACATGGAAGTTGCACAATCCGCTATATTCTCGTCCAGAAAGATTAAAAGATAATAGACCTGCATCATGATGCCGAGAAATGCCCAGCATCGAAGCATGTGGCAAGGAACACCAATGGCAAACTAGCACACAAGAGCAGTGCATATTTGTTAGGACAGTCGAGTATTGATGTCCTTTGTCTGAATACAAACCGCACACTTTGAATCCTCTAGACTACACAGGACTTGGAATAAGTTTTCACTTGCAAAAGGGATGTCATATTGTGCTGCTTGAAAGTCCCACTTGATTGAGTAACTACCACTGCACCTCACGTAGCTAAAAGCATTCCAGTGAAAGGACAGCAGTTTTCTATCAAACCCGCGGCCAAGACGCGTAGTTAAGTTTGCTAGATCAAATCGTTGAGTCGCATAAAGCTCACTCTTCAGATATGCACTGTATGCAATTTCGCTGATTGATCTAGCAATCTCAGTATTCAAATGAATGCACATCATCAAAGTAAGGAAAATACCTCATGAAACAAAGCAGAAATCAGGAACACCAGAAACACCGCCGCTTCCTGTTAGTGCCCCAGGAACACCCAAAAACTGCACTGTGAGCGAATTTATTCCTCAATAAATAAGAGGTTACAACGGAGCATCTATGATTTGGTGACGAATTTCTTCTGGACCTCAAATGAGAGAGCAAGAAATTTGAACCATACGCAGGAAGACCTCAAAGATTCCTTTCATTCATAACGTAGCTAACTTGCAAGATCAGATATTGTACCTTGCGTAAGCCGGCTCGTATACAAGGAAAATAGATGTGGCGCACCATCCACTTATGACCAGGCTGAAATACCACCCAATGTAATTCATAAGAATTCATATTGAAGACCTACCTTCCAGAGGTTTCAGAGAAACAGGCTAGCTAGATCTTTGCTAACTGCAAGTAGCTTGACAATGGCTCTAATTAGGACTCGAAGGGTACCATAATTGGCAGTACGAATTAAGACGACGTTCAGGGTGCATACATTTGCAAAGAATCTTAGGCAACCAAATGCACACCCGTACAGTATGACAGCGAAATGCAAGATAGACAAAGATGTTTTAATTATAGAACACACAGAAGCTGAAAGAGATGGACAAAGTGAGGGAGAGAGTTTATACCATGTTCCACATTCGCCAATACTGAAATGAGTAAGATGCGTCATAGATATCCAAAACAACACAGTGTCAATGAAAGATGACTTGAATATCAAAAGGAGCAAATTTCTTTTGCAAACTTAATAACCGATCTGCGATCCGGAACAGAGGATGCAAGCATTCAAAAATCTGGGTCGAGTACGTCCAAAACTTTAAACTGAAAACGCAAGCACTTCATAATCTAAAGACGCATTTTGAGGCTACACTCCGTTCAAACAACGATTCGTAGAATCCTCAATTGAAAAAGTAATACTCTAAGGATGGATACAAAACTCTCACTTAGTCATGATATGGATCAATTCAAAAGTCATTCACTAAAATGTCCTCCGCAAATAGGAATTTATTCAGAAACTCAAATGAATGATAGCGAAGGCAATCTATACCTCTTCCACTGTCTTAGCATTCCACCAGTCTTTGTAAAACTCCCTGTCTCCAAAGCGAAGTAACTCTGCTACGATATTCAACCTGTTTTTCACAAAGTCAAGGATCGAGCAAGATCAGACCAAGAGACACCTACGGAGCGCAAACTCCAATCTTGCGCTTCACACACCCGATAAAGGGAAACAATATAAACATCGCTTTAAACTTGTCTCAAGAGCAGAAACCCACTGTAGGCCGCACTAGTATGATAAGTCAAATATTTCTCCCAAATTGACAGGAATTTCACCAACATCACAAAACATCTCCAGGTCTAATTCATAGACGTACCAAAGATGAAAAAAGCAGTAGAACATGCAGAGCCAAACATAGAGGACTGGCATGGAAAGCTTCAATATCCTTTCTGCTGCATAAAGATAATTGCCCTTGAGTGGGTGCTGCGATTTGGACAGAATGGGGTTTATATACTGCAAGACAGGTACAGAGAGTTATGAAGTAAACATCAACGTAAGATAAAGCAACCTACAAACAAGGACATCCAGAATCCATGCATGGTACCACGCAATTGCGGATATTATTAGAGAACTATCTGAATTCAAAAAATAAAAATAAAAACCATCATAACGATTCCGGTCAAATGAATTCAGCGGAGATTCCACTCGTCAGAAATTAAGCTGTGCATTAAGAATTTCCTGGTTAAAACCCAAAGTCGAAGAAAATCTACAGGAAGTGACTGCAAAAGGAAGTTCACTCTAATATCAACTCTAAAATGCAGGATAGACTAGGAAATAACCATAAGAACTGTACCTGCTCAATGATAAAACCTATCAAACCCAAAAATACAACCAACTTCCCCACTTGCCGTAGCACCCAGCCTTTTCGAACTGTTTCAGAACGGGGGTAGCTCGACTGGAAATACAACAAATCACCAACTTCAAACTTAGTACGAGTTCGTAGAGAGAATTATTCATGTCAGAAAACATCCCTATGGCAGATACTAGAATGACAGAAATGGCAACCATTCAAAACAAAACATACAATTTGTAACCACATCTCAAATTGATTTATACTCAGAGCACCTAGACTACAGACACAAACCTTGCCCAAAAAACATTTGATCACATTTTTCGCTGCGTAAATGTTTTAAAATAAATACCTGATAACACAGAGTGGGAGCAAGCATGAAGTAAGCAATATTTTTTATTGTGAGATTATCCGGATACTCGACATTTTCTGCACGCTGCGGTATGTCAGGCTGCAACAAACCCAACAAAATTTATCAACTACCAAAAAGATCCAACCACTTGTGAATGGTCATGACTCTAGATAGCGGTCCAAATGTTATAAGTGTCGAAAGTAGAGAAGATCACGTAAAACTCACGTTTGACAATATGATCCAAGCAACTTGCAAATATAGATAATGAAAAATATCAACATACCTTTTCCCCAGCTTTCAGTATTTCTCGCACGTCCTTGTTGGCGTGAGCGTAAGACAAAAGCTTCATCCACCCAATTAGCGCAATGAGTATCAATACAAGACCTGGCAACAATGCGGATTGCACCCTGCCACCATTCAAGCACACTTTTCAACCATAATGTAATTTTAAGAAAGCAGTCACTAACTCAGCGATAGACGTGGCAACATCAATTAGTAACGACACTGAAATCAAACGTCTTCACCATGATCTAACAAGCCTTATACGGTAGTGCCACGAGTAGGTGAAAAATGGTTGTACCTGTGTATAACATATGCAGGATATACAATTCCGGTACTGCTGATAATAAGATGTAACACAAATATGACCTGGACATAAAATAAAATAAAAATTCTCAGAAATGTCTACAAGTATTTGTAGATCTTCATACAATGCAATTAGGTTGCAGCTAGGACACCATCGCCAACTAAATAAATATTGAACAGATCTTTCTTGCTTAAAGACATCTAAAAAATGCACGCTCCCACTTCCGTATGTGTACCCAACCAAAAAGTATTGAGAAACACTTTAATCCTGTCGAATTTTAATTATACAAGTAAACAAAGAAGTACTTACTCCTTCTGAGACATATGTTTGCAAATACAACTTTTCCACTAACAATGCCGACAGGGGAAATATGGGCAAACTCAAACTGCAGACATAACAAAAGGGCAACCTCATCAATAAAACCTGCAATCAGAACAGTCCACTAAGGTACCTTCTTCTAACTTCAGTCATTTCTAAAACCCTGATTGCTTAATTCACTCATATTCCTGGTAAAGAAACTAGAAAGAGGAAGTATGTGCATAGCAAGTTCAGTTATACCCACCAACACATCAAGAGTGGCCAATCGCGTGCACTCTCAGAGCTGAACCAGAAACCGGAATTGATCAGCAATCCATACTGTCAAAAACCCAAACTCTCACATCAGAATCCGAATAATTAAAACGTCAGCATCTTCACGAATTTAAGAAATAACAACATTGCGACCAAAACACATCATAACCAAGCCACAAAGAAGACCACTCACCTTCATTAAATTCTCAATAATAAGCCAGCTGTTGACAGCAATCAGAACCACAATACAGAGATTGAACAGCCCCGCATGACTCTGCAATGAAGAGCGAAGCATCCATCAGCATTGCTGAAGACTAATATCCGGATCCCACACACGTCCGCACCCATACCGATGTCAAGAAAAAGAAAATGCAAACCTAGTATCACATCTGAAAGCTTAAAATCAACCACCATGAACAAAACTCAAAAACCCCTTCAATGATTTCAAAACAATAATCATAAGTGTAAACTTCCTAAAGTTGAATGCATCCACTTGCCACTTGTCATTCTCTCTAGTAGCCTTCAAAGCACATGTAGAGAATTACACTAAAGGTTTAGATCTCTAATTGTGACTCTTCCAAAAGAACAACACCAGAAACGATTGTCCACATAACGGTAATGTCAGCTAAATGCAAAAGCCCCCAAAAACCTCCAAAACCTCCAAACCATGACAAAACCACGAATCACGTAATCCCATCAAACAGCCAAAAAACGAATCCAACCTTCTCATGCCAGAAAACGATTGTCTAAAACACCAGTACCATCACCGGAATGGGGAGAGAACCTCGAATTCCTGAACTACTGATCACAAAACTCCACCTCCAAAAAAATCCCCAAAAATCTAACAACACGAACAACGAAAAAACTCACAGAATTCAGAAAAAACGTGCACAAACAGACATGCAATCACGCACTGACCTGGCGTAGATGAGTTACTGGAGTAGATGAGTCACTGGCTGATGGTCGCTCCGGTATGTTCCCCGATGGTGAAACCTCCCCTAACGCAGCTGGAAACGAGAAAGCCACTATTCGAACCAGCGTTCAACTTTAATTAAAATATTGCATCAATGCATAGCAGGTTATACTTGTATAAAATGCATGTGAAGGTATGTAATTGGCCTAGGACTTGCTTTACGTCGCAGGGAGTACTTCCTGCGGTCATCTTGGGTGGAAGCAAGAAATTGCACTGCAGCTAGCAGTTCAAATATTAGTCTAAGCGAGCACTGTAAGAGCGGTTGGCTCGTCCACCTCTAGAGCTCGTTCTCCTATACAGTATGTCAAACAGAACTGAATATCATACGAATTACAATCTAAAATACATATAGCATCTCCCATGAAAAAATCTGTTTCATCTAAACAAGAGACGCTTTAACTCAACATGGCTTAAAAGAAAGACTTACAAGGCATTAGAAGTTCACATTTAAGATGACGCAACTCCGCACAAATTTCACCAAAGCTCGGGCGTTTGCTAGGATCTTGGTTCCAACATCTTTCAATCAAAGACTTCAATAACGGAGGGCATTGACTAGGTAATGGTGGACGACCACCACTCACTACCAATTCCCTTACAATGCGAGGAGGTACATCTGAGAAAGGCACATGTCCAGTCAAGATTTCAAAGCATAGCATTCCAAAGCTGTAGATATCGCTTTTAAAAGGATAGTTCATGACTGTGGCCTTCCTTTCAGCCATCTCCACTTCACTTTCTGCATTAAAAGATTGTATCATCATCTCTGGAGCCATCCACCTTGTCGTGCCCAAATTGAGAGTTTGGTTGGAATAGGTCATACTCCTTTCCTTCGTTTTTGACAGTCCAAAGTCAGCTACTTTCGCTACTACATACTCAATCTCTTGTGCACTCACACATCTGACAAGAATGTTCATCGATTTCAGATCACGATGCACAATCTTCATATCATGCAGGTATTGCATACCGCCTCCTACTTGAAGCATTATGTCAAGTCCTTCCATTATGTCAAACGGAGATTCTTGATTTCCAAGGCCCTCAGATAACCTTTTATACATCAACGATGTAAGATCCCCATCCATCAGTTCTACTACAATTGAACAACTCCGCTCATCTGCAGTAGAACACAGCAAGGATATGATATTTGGATGGGACAACTTTCTCAAAATTGCAACCTCCTTCTTGAAGTCATTGTTGTTTGGTCCAATAAACGTTTTTATGGCAGCTTCACCTCCCATCCAATATGCTCTGTTCACAGTAGCAGCAGCACCTTTTCCCAGCTGGTCCTTTACTTTCAGGCTCTTGAAGAATGTTTCACCAAGCTGCTTCATTTGTTCCTCGCTGCTGAAAACTGTTTCAGAGCTTAAGTCCGAATGAGATGACCCTGGGAAGTCACCGGCCGGAATCAGCCTATTTGGCTCAAGTCTCTCACGTAAAAGACCCGCCAGCTGATATTCTATGCTAGTTGGCTTTTTCGTCCGAAGCACTGAATTTACATATCTCAACAACAAATCTCTATCCCTTAATGCCCTTTCTTCGACAATTTTAGCTTCAGCTTTAAAAACAGCGTCCACTTTGGTCAGCGTGAAGCTTCGTCTTGCTCTCAATTTCTCACTTTTTGAAAAGACAAGTGTCCATAACTCCAAATTAAAACCAATTGATAAAACATTTGTCAACGACATAGCAGCTTGAATCCAAGCATCCTTGGAACACTGACTTTGGATGAAGTTCTCCACTTCCTTAGCTGACGCATATAGCAGCTTGAAAATTTTGAGGCAACTTGCCTTGTCTTCCGGTGAAGGAAACCAGAAGTATCCTTTGCTGAGTAACACTAAGAACGAGTCTGCGCTCTTCACGGCCAATTCCAGCTTATCAGCTAAATATTTGCACTGCTCATGGTTGAAATTCAATGATATGAAACCACTTAGCGAAGTCAACCTTTGAACCTGCTCCATAGAGCTTTTCGTGAGCTTTAAGTACTCCTCGGGTCCATTACCTGGATCGAACGTAACAAGATCGCAATCAACAGCACAATCAACACGTATTTCAATGAAATATGCCAACCTTAAGTCATATGAAATCGTAGAGAGAAACATGTGAAAAAAACTAATAATGAATTTAACAGGAGAAACGAAGTACCCTTCAAACTGACTGATACACTCAATGCTTGAAGCACACAATTTTTGATTGGGATGAATCTGATGCTTAAAGAGCAATGAACTTTCCAGCTGAAGAAGCATCTTTCATTTGGTATGAAGTTTACCATGTACAGTGACTTGCGATTTGAATAACCTGGAAGGTTTCATCTTGCCAACAACAGCACCTTGCTTCTTGCACCTCGGTAAGGTCTATGCGTCCTTCTGATGAAGATATTAATGAATAAATTCACTATTAGCGCATTGTTAGCACCTGAAATACAGTAGCCGAAAAATCTTCCACCAGCAGAAGTGGTTCAGGGCAGATTGCTTTCTTAGAGACCTAAGCTTGCTCAAGTGAACTCCTAGTTCACTATGCACCGTGCTAACCATGAGAGAGAACTTGTTTGCTTACGTTTAAACACTGCCTCCGCTACAAAATTAATCAAAAACACATGTAGAAGGGAATCCTATTCAGATTCTAACATCGACCCCACAACTTGAACAAAGGACCAATGAAAAAGCCCCTAAAATCAGCTCTGCAACACTAGACTGCGAAAGACACGTACAGATTGGTGCGCGTTAGGTTACCTAACAAGTGAAACAATTCGACATATACTTCTTTAACAACATTCTACCATCGATTTTTAGCGCTCTTGAATAGTCGAGAATTGGGACAGTGCGGTTCATGGATGACGACGTTCTTCGCTGCTCTCAATAGCAAACTCTACATAAACGATTCTCAGAAATTGAAGACGACCCAATCATGAAATTTCAAGTTGCAACACAGCTTTTGGGGGCCCGATTCCTGGATCACCCATCGGCCATGCCGTGACCTGACCCAGTACCACAAGAATTGGTTACAAACTCAATTACCAACCACCACCAATACATCCAGACTATCATCTGCCTCTCTCCAAAACCTAGAAGGACCATAATCTCATTCTTCACGTCAAAAACTTCGTGACCCACTATCGCACTTACAGAAAGGTAGGGATACCACGTACAATCAGAACCCTTCCATCACCAGCGGGCAATGGCCTAGTATGAGTACCGCTGAGGCGCGTCTCCATATGTGTGACTTATGTGTAATTCATTTTATATGTGCTAGAAATTTCGTCTTTAACACCATGTATGTAATTGTAGCTATGGCATATATAACAGCATATAATTTTTGTAATCTTCCAATGTTTTTTTCTCATCAAAAGGCTAAATCTAAAAATTCACACTATCTTTGGAGGGGTACCCATATCAGGCCATCACCACAGTCAAAAAACTCTACTCAAACCTATCAAATCGCTCACATGCTTTTGAAATACACTCACCGAATATGTCTTTAATCGTCGGTAAAGCAAGACACAAGATCCAGATGAGCACCGACCAGCGTCAACACATCGTTATCGAAAGAATCTCGTCTATGTAATTGTGCAAAGAACAAAGAACAAAGAACAAAGAACAAAGAACAAAGAACAGAGAACAAAGAACAAAGAACAAAGAACGAAGAACGAAGAACGAAGATGCAGATGTTAGGTGACCGAGGAAACTCACCTTCCTATGGCATGTCATGTTTCATTTCGAACAAAGAACAAAGATGCACATTCATGAGCTGCAAATGGCTCCATAGTATCGAACTGACCCTGCTTATGACCACCCTTGCACCTTTGAAGCCTTACGATGTTGTAGCAAAATGACTGGAACATTTGCAATCCCTCGAGGATTTATCTCTGTACACTGCTCTACCGACAATTGCTGATGACGGTGATGAAAGCTCCAGTGCAACATCTGGGCAATGGGCATGACACGCCATATGACTGAGTTTCCTCGGTCTGTCCCTTTTCCCACGCAAATTCAAGCTACTCTCTTTTTGTAAACCGGGATTGTCTTCTTCTCCTCTTTGCAACTTGCGTTTTTTGTTTTAAAAAAGGAAACAAAAAGGCAAAAAAGGAAGTTACAAAAAATCAAGAAAAATCAAAAAGGGTGGGTCTGAACCAGTGTTGGTCTGTTATGGCATCTTCTACAGTGAAATGAATCAATCAGAGTCATTATGAGAAGTCATGGACCTCAAACCGGTATTTAGAATGAACCACTGTCCAAGGTTTCACTGTAGAAAGATGCCATGCCAGACCAACACTGAACGCATAGTCAACGCATACTCAAGACTCACACCACCACAAACTTGTCAATTTGGAAACCTTAAAGTCCACCTCTATGACTCCGTCCAGAGAGACCGCAATTGTTTCTAGCAGACTATGCCCGCCAACACCAAACATGGATTATGCCCCCTTCACACATGGTGGTAAGAAAATTTGACTGTCTACTTGCAACTCTGCAGTCTTCGGAATATCCAGAAGTTGTTCACACTATGGAGGAAAGGTTTAGGTTGTTTTGGGATGGTTCCGTTCAAGGTGACACATGTATGGAAATGGGCGTTCGCATAGTGGTGGACATGAACCACCATGTTAGCACTACGTTAATTGCTGGAAATCATTTGCATTCCAAATGTTCGCCCAAAATCGATCTCCTTTACTATTCTCAACTTTCCAAACCACAGTTGTACCACAGTCCTCCTATTCCACTAACACTATTGCGCCACTCCTTTGCCACATCTACATGTGACTAGGATCGGGCTGTACAACCCTTTCTTAGTGTGAAAGATCTAGTTCATACCATTGCACTAACTAACAGATTACCAACTTCCCACCTCTGTGTGTGAAGGAGGCATTGGACACTTTCAATGACCAAGAATATAACCAAAACGATCACAAGCACAGGAAGACGATCCTACGCAAGCAATCTACCACAAGGTCTTTCAAGGTATGCACCGTGACAACTTCATTCCATGGAAGTATCATGAGACAATGACATCATAGAGCGTAGATATAGCAAAAATAACACCTAGAGATAAGATTCGGTTTGGACAATGTAGACTAGGTCCTTTAAATGGATGTATAACACTATGACACCCTTCTATTATTTACAAAGTTCAAAACAAAGGAAGTTCTCAAATAGTACATAAATTTATGATAGAAGAAGGATCAATGTTAAAGAAATCAAAAGATCCTCCGAAGACCCTCTAAGCTAGTAAATTTCCAAACTAGTTCATTCCATTACAACCCCAACAAGGTCAAAGTCTATCCTAAGCTAGTGAAAGTAGAACAAATAGCAAAGTACACCCAAACTAGCATAGAAAGACAAATTTGAGTAACAATAGGTACATCTAGACACGACCATGCATGTAATGTTACACAAGTACCTTGAAGACCTATTAAGAGATAAAATATGATACTAACATCCGAAGCAAATGGAGAAGACGGGCTATATTCATAAACCTTCACCTACTATATCATTAGCAGACTTCATTTGACTCACATTTTATGACCGAGAATCAAAATGCTGAAATCCCAAAGCAATTAAAGATCCTCGAGAATAAGCCAATGAAGGTGAAGAACCAGTACGCGCTACACGATCGGACTCTCCATCATCGACAATCTCTTTCTCTAAAAGAACATCATGTCATCTTGAATACACATGACCATCGTACGAAACCACTATGCAAATTAAACAACACATGGTAAGAAACACAAGAAAGTGGTGAGACCTAAGAACAGCTCCGCACGATCTTTCAACACATAATTGCGAAATACCCGGCAGAAAATTCAAAGAATTGTGAAGATTCTATCTCCTTTCCAAGTTTGTATGCGGCTAAAACTATATGAGCGCACACCTAACTTCCACTCCTACAGGAAGCCAAAATGCATGTGTTGTCTGATTCCAGGCAGACATTCATCCAAGTACCCACGGGTATCATCCCATGTCGACCGAATTCATCGGCGGGGGGGGGGCCTCGGAGCGTCGCTAGAATCTGCGAACATCGGCATCTCCACACAGTAATTAAAATGAAAGTCTGGATGCAATTCGGAGCCCACTGGAATTCCACACTTGAACACCAGCCATCACGCTGCGACCCAACAATTTCCAACCCTCTCTCTCTCTCCCTCTCGCTTCACCAAGAATTCTGGCGACAACTCCATCGAAAAACCATCCTCCTGCAGTGAGTCCCCACCAAACTGCTCCAACTATTCTGTACAAACCGCAAAACCCACACCATTTTCTTCCCCGCTCCTAGATCCAACCACCCAATCCATAGATAACACCCACTTCACTTCTTCCCACTGATAGAATTCAGCAGCCTGTCTCCGCACCGACAGAAGCCTTCGCTGGAACACCACTTCAACGCATCATCGGAATCGCAATGAAACCCCATCTAGCTAGCCCCATCTAGAACTTGGAGCAGTTTGTTTCCTTCCCGAATAGTCCGGACCCATTTCATTTCTAGTTGCGGCTAGCAGAGATCTCTATTTGTACCAGTGTGCCGTCCAGTATCTTGTTGATCGCCTGAATAGCCTACTAGAGTGGTAATCATGCTCAAGAGCATCAATATGGGCAGGATCAACCACCAGCAGCGGCGCCTCTGGCTTTGTCATGGAAAACAATTCTCAGAGTTTTGTTGGTTTGAGAAGGTGAAGGATCACCTGTTCAAATCGGAGACGAGTGGGAGTGGCATTAGTAAACACAATATACAGATTATAAACAAGCACCTCAATATTTATCCTGTTTGTATGTATTCGCCGATAACCTCAAATGTCACATGATAGTGAAGAAGGTTTTAGAGCTGAAAACTGCACAATGTTGAAGGAATTACAACCACTTAAAGTTGCATTAGAAGATGAAAATTTATGTAGAAAATGTGATATTTGTATCTTTTTCTTTGGTTGCACAAATGCCTTTGGTCATCGATCATACAAAACACACTCTTAGTGAGAATCCAACCTCGTCAATGCGACTCTTTTTCAAACAACATGTTCAACGTTTTGACATGTTTTTGCTCATATTAAGTTGTTGCTTTAGAACATTATCTCTTGTACAAATATAATATCTGTTAAGGCAACATTTAGTGTATTCGTATTGCCACATGAAGAAGGCAGTTAATAGTTAGTCCTTTCGTTTATGTTATATAATTCAACTATGTATCCATTTTTTTTATTGGATGTTATCAACTATGTACCAGACTCTTATTTAGAATTGATATCACTATGTTGTTAAATGTTGATGATGTTACTCTAATTATAACAAGGATTAGAAGTGCTTAACCCCTAAATGCCCATTGTCCTAGAATGGGCGTTTTGAGATTTCAAGCAAGTTCCTACAGTGTCAATTTTGGATATGAATTTTTGAATTTTTTTGTAGACGTAGGAAATTGCAAGAGCTTTGTGGGAGTATAATTAGTTTTTGCAGTAGACATTGGAAAAAATATTTATGGTGCCCGAAGCGGATTTTCCTACTTCTCGGGTAGCTCCAACTTCTCGGTTTTTCCTATTTCAACTACCTTCGGGATTTTTTTATGGAAGTAACTTACATGATTAGCTTTGAGATTATCCAAAAAAAAAAAAAATGATATATTGTGGAAGATTTTCATTCTATAAGGAGCCAAAGTTCTCTCAACTTTTTTGGTCAAGCTAAAAAAAAGTTTTTTTTATCACATAAAAGATAGAAGTTTTGTTCTTTTTTTTCTATTCTTTTTTCTAACTCTATAATATACACAAACCTTTGTTTTGACCGCATGGATTTGTACTTTAACAAAGAACGGTTTTTCGAAAAATAAAATGAGTAGTATTAGCAATAACATGAACCCTTGTTCTTTTTACAACTTTTTTGACAATGCTACACATATTTCTTAAACCTATTCTTTTTTTTGGACAAGTAACTAACATCATGTACGTCATATTAGTACAAAACCTCCAACTTTTATAGTGCAAAACATTTATACAAAGTGAGGTCAAAGTCTGCTGATCTTGTTTTGGAAGAATAAAAAAAAATAATGTTTCCTACTTCAAACTCTATTATCTTTTTATCCATACAGTCAAATTTATTGAAAGTTTTTGTGTATGATCTTTTGGAAGTCCTAAATCAGATCCTATGGTTGGAAATTCAAATAAAGCTTTAGATTTGATTTGTTCACTCTTGCTTTAGAAATGACAATTTTTAGTGTTTTTGGTGAGAAATGGTCACGGCCAATTAGGGGTTAACATCATACATCTTTATAGTTTAGTTTCTTGGTAAAAAACTTGTTATATATTAAGACTTCTAAAATTTAAGTTTTTTTTTATTTTGTAAGAATTTTTAGATAAGGTGATATTTGTTAATCTCAAAAGTTAATATGGAAGATCTAGAGAAGCCTATTTCAAGAGTTCTTAAATGTGTTTCTATATATTTTGAAATTTTGTGATATGTTTAATCCCTAAAGGATCAAGAGACCTAAAACGAGCTTGTACAACATGACTTTGAATCCGTGTGGCATCATCGAGGGGTGTTCTTCAGAGGTACCGAAGCTGGCATACGCTAGAATTACCAGCGTCCCCTCACCGGACGGTTCTTAGATAGGTAGTGCTTCTCAGGTTAGGTTTTTTCACGTTGGTAATTTATCAGGTAGTTTAAAAAATTAAAAATGGTTTCAGGTCGCCAGCAGACTTACCGCCGGCTCGGTTGTCTTGCGGTGTTCTTTATTTTGTCTCACTTTGCTATGGAATAAACTCACCATTTGCTTTGGAGGAAAAAAAAAAAAAAAAAAAAAAAACGAGCTTATAGTGATTTTCGGCAAGTATATATGATTGCAATAAAGGTTTTTCTTTTTTATCTGTTTTTGGTGAAGATAGATATTTGTAAAACCTTCCAAACAAAACAAATTTCATCAAATTATGATTAAAATTGAGGAAGTTATGAGGTTTTGAAGGTGTTAGCCCGAATAAGGGCTAGAAGGGCAAGGCTAAGAAAGCTCTCAATTTTTTTTTTAATTAATTATAAAAAATAGAATCTTATTGTGTAGATTTTTATGAATGTAGAAAGCTTTGATTCATTGTATTATGATAAGTCAAGCAAATGATACAAAAAATCATTTCTTGTAGGCACTTGCAAAATATAATTAAAAAAAGAAACCATGAAGTCTCATATTGAATTCAATTTTAAGAATTATCAAGTAGTAAGTAATGGAAAATTTTACCGTTAATTTATACAATACTCTCACCGTTGGGATTTACATTATTGTATTTTATGTCAATAAAAATAGTGATTTAGGATTAACAATCATTTAATACCTCTATCCACCTTATATTCTTCTGAGACGCAAATATGAAAGTTTCTTTTTTTGAATTTTTTTGGTGAATCCTCAAGTCATTTGCCTGTGACAATACCAATTTCCTCTATTGAGAACAGATAGCCATATTTTTTGAAAAGTATAGACATTTGAAATTTTAGATTCAACAAAGATTGAAAATAAGTTGTTTTCCATGTGTAGGGGCTTAGATCTGGCAATATGTTTTGTTCTTGACTCTAAATTTTGTAGACGGAGATTTTTACTACTCCCTTTGTTTCACAAAAATACAGTGGTTTCTTTTTTAGTGCATGATTAAGAACAGTGATGCACTTTCTAAATATATGGGATGTAATTCGGTTGCGAGAAGCAATGGGTTCCACAGTAAACACAAATTCAACTACGGCTGGGCCCATTAAGTGCCAGAGCCTATTGAAACAAGTCTACAGTTTCATGTTACTATTGAAACCATGGTTTTATTTTGGTACAAAGTTTATACAGAAACCATGGTTTTTTTATGAAACAGAGGGAGTACATTAACTATAAGATCCTACGGTCGATTATATTTAAAAACATTGGGACTTGCACCAGTAGAATGTACAATGGTTCACCTAAAAAATTTGCACCTCTAAAACTTGCACCTATAGAATGTGCAATAGTGCACCTATACTACTATAGAACTGGCGATTATTAAACTGAGAGGATTCTGCATCGCTCTTGTCAATGCACTAATGAATAAGAGGTCTATGCCTTGGGCCTGACAAGTCTCATCGCAATTGCTGATGTCAGGGATGAAAAAGTTTCCAAAACCATATTGTACGCCTAGGGGTAAAATGTTTGATGTTGCACAAATCCTTAGTACTGGGACTCGACAAAATATTCTAATAGTTGAGAGTGACATCCCACTGTCTATTGTAGTTTTTATAGTCTTACCCAACCAATCCATCATGCCCATAATGAGTGAAGACAGCCATCTTTACAATTCCAATGTAAGCACACCTCTAGAAGCCTGACGCTGTCATATTGGGGCCAACACTTCCGCCCAGAAGAAGGCCTACAATCGCTACTTGGATCACTGACAAAGCCGATGACATACTTAAACATACCTCGAAGAAGTTTGCCAAAATATTAAGCCCCTGTCTTCGGTGATGGACAAAGAACAACAGAACTGCAAGCAACACCTCGAGAAAGTAGACAACAAGGATCACCCAGAAGCACTCTTGAAGACGGGAGTAGCAGGCAGACCCCATTTTACAACCACTACTCTCAGTAAGAAGAGAGTGGAAATGGTTATTCATGATAGAAAAAATCACCAGACTAATCTTCAACCCGGAGAAAATTATATAACGAACACGCACGCACATGTCGAATGTCGAGCATCTTCTCTCAACTTGCGCGGACCAATATGGTTTCCACGAAGCAGAGCGCGCAGCATATCCGAAACACATTGGCTGACATCATACTCCCAAACGCGCCAAGAACGGAAGTTAAGATCAAAGTACCCACAGTTCCCAAGTTAAGGCGCCACGCCACCAGCCCGTCAACGCCCCCCCACCACACGGACAAACTTAATCACGACACGGCAACACTTAATCAGCAAATTAGTGAAACCACCAAAAAAGAGCCCCAAATGAACGCGCACGCGACTATTGCCCACCGGCAGGTCTATGTCTCCACTCTGTCGATACCAGCTGATGAACCCTCGAGATCCGAAGACGAAATGATGTGTAAAAATGATGATCTGAAGACAATTGAGGAGCAACAGCACCCCATAGCAGGATAGTAAAACGGAGTAGCAGCCTTCACAACCATCCTTTGAAGCGAAAGCCTGATATATCTCGTTACTATACACCTGAAATAAACCTTGAAGGGTGACTAAAGCTACGTTCCCACCTGGCAATTCGTATCCGGTAATAGAGGTATTAGGTGTCATTAACTTCAGTACCGTTCCCACCTGCGTGAGTTCGCAATCACCGAGCCTACGTGGCAGAGGTGAAGGTATGGTGTAAGAGCGCTTTGAGAGAAAGTTCTAGCTATATTTCCTGGCCCACCTGAAGATAACTTCACGTGAAGTAGTTGTTAAAAATCCACGAAAAACGAAGATGCGAGAGATATTTGTGCGGTCCTTTCTATAATGGATGGCGATGGGCCATTACATAATAGCGGTTTCTGATTTCGGGGCGAGGTTGTAGAAAAGGCATCCATGGTAGTCGGGGAGGTTCTGCGGCGGGGAGTCTCTACAAGAGGAATGGGGTATCTGCGAGACTACGTGAACAGAGCTCCGATTCTTGACTGCGGCACCCATTACAGGTACTTCCCTTCCTGGACTTCATGTTTGCGTTGATTGTGTCTTGAGTCACCTTCACTGCCGTTGAGTTATTTTACTGTCTGGTCGCAGGATATCTTTCCTGCAGTTTATAGTAACGCTCATGTCAGAATACATCTTTCGACTTGTTTACAGTTACGTAATGAATTGCCTTCACGTGATAGAAATTAAAGAAGTCTTCATGAAGAAAGAGTCGACTCCGGGTAGTGTGAGTGGGTGTATGCGAACTCACCTCATACTCCCATTTCCGGCGACTATGATTTGTCTTTACAGAGGTTCTATTATGTATGGGCAGCCGTTGTACTTTGTAGGACATCCGAGAATGTGTTCGACTGTCGCATAACCAATCCCACAGGCCAAATTGTTAGATTCCGCAATGTCATCTTACAGAGAACTAACAACTTTGAAAGCATTTTTTTTTTAATTTTTTTGTTTTTTTTCCCCAAGTTGTATTGTCATGGAGTATTTGTTATTTTACATTGTCTGGTTTTCACATTCAGGAAACAGGAGATTGAGCAATGGACAACCGACCTGAAGTCGATCAGTCTACGGGACCTTCACGACATGAAGGGGAGGATGAGAGCGATGCGGAACAAGACGAGGCATATGACAACCCGGTTCAAGACACATTCGAGTCCACTGATGCATCCAGCCAGCCGAGGTCACCCCGACGGAGCGTGTCTACTGCTGCCCAAGCAGCCAGAACTCCACCACCGGTGTGCAGCCCCGGCAGCAGGCCATTCAGTGGACTCCCCCCAGGGATAACCCCCCATGTACTCAGTTCATCTGAGAATACGCATTATAGTGTCCAGAGACGCCCCGGGAACACTGCTGTTAGGAGGAAAAATGTGAGTGGTCATTCAGTGATAGCGGAGGCCACCAAGGCCACGGGCGCTGTCATGGCATCACAGATGCAGGAGATCGCGGATGCTTCTAGAGAGTTAGAGAGATCAAAAATCGAAGTCCAGCTCAAGCTATTTACTGAACAGATGGCTTATCAGAGGGAGAAGGATCGTCGGATGTACGAAAATGCGAGTATAGCGAATGACAACGCCAGGATGGCCATTTTGAAACAAGGGGAAATGGTCGCCTGTTTATCACAACTGTCCACAGTTTTAGGCCAAGGGTTCACAACGGCAAATACTCATTCTTCCGAAAGCATGGGCCGAAGGGGGCCTATGCAGTTTGGTACATCTGGGCAGGGCTACCCAAGCTCGGGAGGACCTAAGTTACCCACTCCGAGGGCAGAAGGATTCCGTGCCCCAGGTGGGCAAACCTTTAGAACTCTGACCCACCCCATACATCGCGATCCTGAATCTAGCAACATAAATCCAGCAAGCAATACAGGCCCTCCTCCTGACACCGAGGACTACATGGACTCACAATTCAACGCTGCACCAACCGAGGACTCTACTGCTACTACGACTTATACTTCTACCGAGAAGAACCTATCTGGACCTGCCACCAACTGAAGAGAACTACGTCAATTTACTAAGCATCTGACCTTCGTCGCGTCGTGACTGCTCCATGGAGCACTTCCTGTTGCCGTACCTGTGACATGACACACTCTGTTAGTTCGTTACAGATCAGTGAAGGAGTACGTCTTATGATTTCATTTAATGTTCGTTTGAATTTATGTTATGTAAAAGACTGCGAATTCGATACTCGCAGTGAGTTCACAATGTTATGAATAAAAAACAGAAATTACTCTGTTGATGTTTTTAAACTGTGTTTCGGATGAAGACTGCTTACCGGTACTTGAGAGATAGCGTTAGCAGAGCACGCCCCCACCCAACCCTCCAACGTGCTCGCTCGCAGCATCCTACCAAAACAGAGGAACACTGTAAACAGTCAGATGCTGATGCCGCACTGCGCTACTAAACTGTTCTCACATCGAAGAAAATCGAACACAATGCGAACTGTAGAGCATACCCCATGAGCTATGGTTGTTGCCGACGCTGTGTGGCCAAAAAAACACCGATTTGTGTCCTTTTCTCCGAACCAAGCACCGTAGCCATGTTCTCGGGAATTTGATCGCCGGCGTCAGCTGCCACTCCCTCGGGCGCTCCATCGTCATCAACCACCTCCCCGTCTAGCCCTTCCTGACGCAGAATGTGAAGCAATTCCTCGACCTCCTCATGCGACTGCCGAAGCAAAACATTATGCAGAATAGCACAACAAAGAATGACATCCGGCATGAATGTAACGTGCAGATCAGATTTCTCCAGAAGTTCCCTGAACGACTGCTTCAATATTCCGAATGCGTTTTCTACAACGCAGCGACCTTTCCTAAGTTTCTTATTGAACAATGCTTCCAAAATCGACAAATTCGGGGTCACCTTGTGTGGAACCATAAGCCAGGGAAGAAGAGGATAGCCCAGATCCCCAATCAGGTAAGGTGTGTGGCCGTGAACAGCATAGTTCGCATCAAAGAGGTTACCGTGCATGGCCAAGGAGAACAGTGAAGACCGTCTCAAAACGCGGCTGTCATTTGTAGAACCTGGTATACCGAGATAGAGGTCAAGAAATCTTTTATCACTGTCGACCACAGCCTGGCAGTTAATGGTATATCCTCCAGACTTGAAGTAGTAATAATCTGGCGCACCAAACTGGGGTTTGGAAATAGAAATATGTGTACTATCTATCGCACCAACAACTCCAGGCAACCCGCAGAGATTGGAGAACTTAGCTTGTGTTTCCCTCAGACGTTGGCCATTTGGCCACATGATCTCTGACCGTAATGTTTCGTTGATGGCATGCACAACCTCTCGGAGAATTTTTGATACGGTGCTGCGACCTACTGCAAACATTTCGCTGCAGATGGTGAGATTCGCCCCATGCGTAAGTTTGAATAAAGTACACGCAACGCGAACCAGAACTGGAATTGCGAATCTGTACTTCGTGTTCTGCTTCGCGACATGAGGCCTGAGGAGCTCAGCTAATTCCATGACGCAGGGTTTGGTCATGCGAAACATCGTCACCCACCAGCTATTGTCGTATTGCGTAAGAAGAAACTGTGAAAACCACGTTGTCGAACGCGGCTTCACCCAGAAACCGACGTCCTCATCAAAGAATGAGTACATGGTACAAATCCTGTACGTGGTAAGAGTATCTCGAAAATATGACTCACTGTCCTCTATCCCACCTTGCTTCCCCAGCACAATCGACATGAGAGGGTCCTCCTCCTCTTCCTCCAATTGCAGAGGGGGTGGGACCTCGTGGACGTTGTTTAAGTGCAACACAAGTGCCAGAAGCCATGTCGTGAAGGCAACTGTATTCAGAGGAGAGGCGAATAGATCCATGGCTATGGATCGAGGCCCTCCTGCACAGGCAAAAAATGTCAATCAACACGGTCAGTCTGGTAAGCACACATCCTACACTGAGTAGACCTCGAAACCCTAACCGGATCAAAGTTTACAAGAACGAATGATCCGCAGTCCACTCAAAACAATAGCTCCCACGAAGCACGCACTTCAACACTGAAATAAACTATGCAGCATGCGAAATCGGGGTTCACACATGTTCATTGACATTGGAAAAGGGACATTGCTCTCCACAGTGCGATGCATTCCCCATACCGATCGACCCAACCCTAATAACACTCCACAATCGGCACTCGCATGATGTCATACGCAAATTAAAAAAAAGGGTACAGATTTACTTACAGCTTCTGACGATGCGGCTCACGTTTGACCGCAACTCCAACGGGGACGAAATCAACACAGACAGAATTCAGCAAGGTACGAGATTTGAGAGAAGGTAATTCAGACAATTGGATACAACAGCGTCTCCTCTACACACAAAAAAAAACAGTGCCGACAAAGGAAAATTCTACACAAACTCGTGACCGTGGAAGGGGACGGAAACGAGATTAGGAGGGACAGACCGAATTATGGAACGCGTGGACAAGGTCGACAACCGGAAGGGATCAATGCAGCGCATGCGCCCTCCTACATTTCGCAATGAAAGAGACCCCAGTACTCCCAAAAACAATGAAGCTACAATCCCGAAGCTATGAACGACAACGCTCTCTGTTGAACCAGGAAAAAAAACACTGAATACTGACGCCTACATCAACGAAACACTCTCGCCACAAACAACAAACTGCAGAGACACAACTTCAAGAGGCCACTCATAATACCAAAAGCATCAGAGCTAAAGGGAAGAGAGACGATCTGGCAGGTCCCACAATGTCTCTTTACGTAAAATCACTCAAGCATGGTGTGAAGGGCCAGTAAAGCCTCCATCATTATAGAGTGACGTGGCCCACAATTTAGATAAGACTGCCGTATGTGGGAACGCAACATACCATAATACTGTATTACCCATCATTATACGCCTGAAATAACCTGAACTACATCCCATGCTTTTCGGTCGTGTGAACGCAGACATCAATTATCCAACTACCGCTCATTCAACGCTAATACCCGGTTTACGAATTGCCAGGTGGGAAGGTAGCTTAAAGGATATAAGCGAATCTAAAACGTTTGACGCTTTATGGTCTGGTTTGAATATAAGGGAAACAATCCCACACACGAGGTAATTGATGCCGGTCCAGTTGAATAGAGTATCCCCATCTTTTATCAGACCCCAGTAATTGCTAAGAAGCATACTCCAAAATGCAATGGTATCATCAATGAGTCTCAAGACAACGAGCCAACGAGGCAGCACACCGAAGGGCTCCATCGTTAACCTATCTCCACTTCAACGAGCCTGTCGGCCGACCAATATACGATTCACTCACCAAGACTGTCTAATAGATCAATACAAGTTGATAGTCACAGGTGCCCCGACTTTGACCATCAAATTCCAAAATCGCTAGTAATGGTCTGCACGCAAATTCAGTCAATCGCTGACCAAATTCCTCAAAGTGCACATGACTCGAACTATCTACTAACTGCTCATATCCTGAATCTGGCGCCCCTCTCCACAGTACTGAACCAGAAGTCACAGGTGCACCAGCAAGCTATGATCTCTAATCGAGCGATCTCCTTGGCAGCAAAATACTCCGTTCAGAGATGACCCACTCTAGCGTACAGCACTTACTCGACCATTGCTACTACAAAACCCGAAGTGAAGGATCGATCGGAGGATCACTCGATCATTGCTACTACAAAACCCAAAGTGAAGGATCGATCGGAGGATAGCATATGATGAGGAGTTGGGGAAGGGAGGCTCTTGATATAATTTTGTGTCCGAAGAAATGAACGTGTTCAAGGTTTTCTGTCGGCATGAGTACAAGTGGAGGAAGCGACCTGGTAACGGCCTTGTGAGATACTGTAGAAAGCGTGTATAAAATCGATACACGTCAAAGTGTATCTGACCGATTCTCTGTTTGTTATGGTAGGTAGCACCTAAATTTGATTCCCTAAATGACTCTCCACCGAGGCTGCCATTCGATCTTGGCACTCGCATCGATGGCGACAGGCATCTTGTCCGCCATCGACGGGTTGGTGTCTGCACACAGATGCTTTGCTGGAGACTCAGGAATTTTTATAACTCTTCCAAGTCTTCTACGGCAGTTGCTCTTGTTGGAAATTGGGATAAAAGTTGACAGCAGCAGCACAGGAGGAGCGATGGCATCATATGATACACTCTTGAGATACATGAATGTTTGAGATATTGTTACAAGGGAATGCCAAATGGTTTTCGGCTTGCAGAGCCTGGTTACTACTAAGTTAGTGTATGGCCAATATGCACATATTCTGCTGAGTTGTTGTCTGATGGGTGACTCTGGAAAGGATCTGATCCATCAAAATATTCTACCGCTAGTTAAATTTCATGGTTGCTAGGAAAGAATGAATGTACATCTATGTATAATCAGGTCCATCACACAAATTACTTGTCAATGAGAGGTTGACGAAAATCACATCATAGAGCACCCATCGGAGACGAGTAAAAGGATTGCGATCTTTTGAATAATTGTACATTGTCGATGCGCATGGGCGTCTTCATGCGTTGATCCAATTGCGCGACCACTTTGTCCCCCAATTGCAGATTGTCAGCCTGCAGCTTCCACTCAGTGATGTCCGCACCATTTCTGATGATTCCGTTGCCGTTGGTTTGAGAGATGAGCCCGTTTTGCTTCGAGGCTGGAGCAATATTGATCGTCTGCCCGTTGGTTGCACTATTTGTGTAGCCAGCGGGAATGGTTACCTCACCTTTAGCTATGGCAAGCTGTCGATGATGTTGGTTGCCGAACACATGCACACTCAGCTTCTTACGTTTAGGGCCGTTGCATCTAATTTTTTGATTGAAGAATGTAATGAGATCTTCCTTCTTCAGCTCTTTTAGGGCTTTCACCTGAACACCAGGCATATCAATTCTTCGTGAGCGATCAAGTATGAAGATCTGGAGACTTGAACAACTCTACTGAATTGAAGTCACAGTAATGGCATGAAGAAATGAAAGCAGAACAAGAGAACGGTCAGCACCTCAATGTCTCTTCTATCGAACTGTAATGATCCGCCGTTGATTTCCCTCCAAAAAAAATCTCTCTCTTCCCATAAATTTTTGTACTTTTCCATCTTCACATCAAGACTGCCGCATGATTCTGCACAACTATGTAGAGCTTAGTGATAAGAACTTAGATGTTTGTCAAGGTCAGATCCTTTCGAAACTAAATGATAATTAAAACCTAGACACATACAATGATTCTTGAAATAGGCATACATATAACCTTGTTTAGCTGCATTACACGACTCTAGAGCTGGTATGCAAATGCTACAACTCACCTTGAATTCCTCGTCTGACATCCTCTGAAGCTCCCTCTCGAACATGAGAAAAAACGCTTCTGTTCTTTCATCGAGTTGTGTCGGATCCTATACGTCCAAGTAAAAGTGTTCAGTACTAGTTTATTCTGCACTTGGGGGACACTGAACCCGACAGTAGTGAAATACTAAACCCGACAGAATGAACTTGCATTTCTTACTTGTCTTTTCATTATCATTTTGTTAGGTGAAAGTAGTAGAATACACTATTCAATTTAAAATTCTTCCAAGCTCACCTTTATTGTAGACTGGATTGTGATCTGTACACCTCGAATGTTCTCATAGTGCCTAAAAATCCAAAACTGGAAACACTGAGAAATGAAGAAGGTAAGGAATTACACTCCAGAGTCGACAGCGTGAATCTCCCTTGAAGTAGCCTCAGATGAAAGCAACGGGCTGATGAAGAATTGAGCAAACCTGCGCGTTACATGCACACCAAGTCTCAGATCATTGCAGCTTAGGAAATTGCAACAATTTCAATTCTATCACGCTTCGAGAATACTACTGCCTTGATGCTCAGAGTCATGGGGAGGACATCACTCAGGAGCAAAGGTTGATTAATAATCTGACCTGTCCAAAGCTTCCTCCAAATGATTGGCATTGACATCGAAATGGTAATTCGTGTGCACATGACCAGTGTAAGCATTTGCATATCCTCCGTGCTGCAGGGAACCCAAGTGGGAAAATTGGGTGAGATCACACTTTTAGAACATGAAGATTAACGTTTTCAATCCCAAATTATTCTCCCTTGTTAACCTACCACTACCCTTCATGTTACTAGAGAGTTTAATGTTAAAGATACATGCACAGAAGAAGAAAATTGCTATACCTCGCTGAGGAATTTTTTGTACATCCCCTCCTTGGGATACTTCTCGCTTGCATAAAACAGCATATGCTCTGCAGCCAAAAGGACCCAAAAGGACGTTGAAGTAATCCAGAACCTTCTAATGTTCAACTTTCCAGCTCTCAAGAGATCATTAACACAATCATTGACTAATCCTGCACTATATATTGACAGCTTAACCAGACTAAGCACCTTAAAATGGTGGTGGAAAAGACAATGTAGGGTGAGACATGGTTTTAGTTTCGTTGATCAAGAGTTAATAAACCCACTGCTTGATCTTCTGCAAATAATTTCTGTGCTCAGAGTTGCACATAAAACAATGCACGCGGACCAAGGCATGGAGTAGATCGACCAGTACTCCTCCCAAACTACCAAGTTCCGAAAGGAATGGTCAAATAAAATATATATCCAAAGAAAATCAATCTTTATCCACTGCATGGTAACGGTACTTCAACTAGAGAGGGAATTACAGCAACTGATTATGTCCCTCTCTGAGCTGGAATTGTTGGCCATGACATACCTAGAAAGTGAGCTAATCCTTGTAGTCCCTCCGGGTCACTGAATGATCCCACAATTGGGTGAGATCATACATCTTGGTAAAAGGAGACTAGGAGGACTTAAAGGCCATGACTACCATGTGCTCATCCAGCAGATAATCCTGCGACAATCAGAGGATTCCTACATTCTGGAGCAAGGGACGTTATGATTCGTGAGGGGAATGTTTTCAGACGGCTTTGTAAATTGTGCTAAAGTCATCAACATCGACATCGACATCGACAACGACATCGACAAGCTGGATGACCTAACGACGTACACGGTAGAGACCTCGAGCTTATTGGAGATCTGGTTCCCTCCACTGGGTTTTTATGATACTATGCCGCACCTCATTGTGCATCTGGTACAGGAGTTACGATTATGCGGTCCTGTGCATAATCGATGGTGATACGGGGTGGAACGTTACTTAAGGTGGAGGCACCTATAACCGACCAGTTAAGAGATTTGCCGCTAAGATTGGAGGTGTATAAGTTGAGGGAGATTTTTCCTTGAAGGGGAAATAGGTTTAAGGAGGAATGCAGCTTCAAATGTCATGTTTACTTCAATATTTAATTTATTATGAATTTTGAAAGACATTTTTTTTGTAATACATATTACCAATATGTAGGCCCACCTATAACCGACCACCATGACACCAAAACTTGATCACTTTGCTACTACCAAAATATTCCTATATGATTCCCTTTGATTTCCTTTGATTCCCTTTTTACCAATCATGCTTGGTACTTTCTTTTAGATTTTTCAAGATTTTGAACAGTAAGTGGTTGGAAATGGAGGTCGGAAATGGAGAAGTCTACTAGTTAGTTATGGGTACCTGGTCGGCTATGGGTGCCTCCACTTTATTTGGTTTGAAAAAGTCAGTGAGGAATCGTTATCAATCGGAGGCTTGTATGGCTACTTGGTTACTTGGCTAATGAAGCATTGGGTTTTGTGACTGATTATACCTCACTTCCTCCATATATAAGAAGGAGAATGTGAGACATGGAAGAGGATGAAAAGATTTACGGAGAGGTATTGGAAGTGGCCATCAGAAGCGTTTGTCTTGACTATGAGGACATATTACAGATTCATAAGTACGTGTTGTGGAACTCTGTACCTACCAAGCAGTTGCGAAGGTATGTGTTCAAGAGATCAGTGGGAATGATTTAATGCGTCCTTTGGTATATTTGTCTACTAAACCCATCGGCCATTATCTCATGTTACAGTATTCAGCTGCATTATGTGTGAACCCATGTTTTGCCGTTTTTATAATAGTCCACTCTCAGGAATTATTGTAAGCATTGTTTTGCATATCATTGCCCTTTCGGTTCCCACTCAATGTAATGGTTGAAGTCAGTCGACTATGCATGTTGAGGTGCAGTTATGAACATTTTCATACATAGGGTTGAAGATGAGGTGAAGTCATAAGTTGACTTCACGCACTCATTATGACCAGTGCTTACGATGTGTGTTTTATTCAGTAGCAGAATATAATTGTGGAGATTTATATTCTACCTTTTCTAAAAGAAACTGGATGTAGTAATCATTAACGATTGCTTACTTTATTTGTTTATTTCAGCACCATTTAGTAGGGCTTTGGTTTTTTTTCCTATTTACAAATATTTCATATAATATTTTCTATGTTGTTGTTGTAGTGAGTACGAACAACTCGAGCAGGATCGGATGAGGAGGCAGGTCAAGGATTCCAACATTACCAGAGTTTTCGGATTGGCTTAGAGATCGTGTTCAGGGATAGATAGACGATGTGGAGGAAGTTGACGTAGATCTGACCCTTATGTCTATCCTCCTAACCGAAATAGATGAAGAATATCCTTCAATGTGGGTCTACCGCTGTCATTACAGGTGTCTCCTTAATGATGAGTCCATTACAAATGAAACGTTTGACTCCGGCGTTTTTATGATATTACCTCAGGGTTGTTGTGGGTCAATCCAAGACCCGAATGTAATTGATGCTGATCTATCTTATGTAGGCATTTAAAAAAAATTATAGTGGTTACGTACTATACCCAGAGCACGACATTAATGAAATGTTCGTGGATACGTCCAAACTTGACTGGAAATCCCACAATGCGGCAAGATGAATACGGATTTTGGTTAGCTAAGTTCTCTGCAAGAAAAGTTCCTCACCGAGACAATGCTTATGTATTTCCCTATTCCATTTCTCAGGTTCAATATATACTTCATCTGAACTTTATGTGAGATGTTGTATCTCCGACAATTTCCTACTAGTGTTTCAAGGTATATAGATGTTCCATACTGTTGCAATACTCGCGGGTGATTAAATAGATGACAGAACAATGAAAAGATTTTTATTTGGGCAAAAAAATGCTTATAGGGTGACTTCGAATATAAAGTTATCTTGGACAATCGACCACGGTCCAAAAGGTACTCATAAGAAGACGATGACGAGTTGCGACTAGAGGCGGCAAAGCATGCGTTTGATGCCCCAGGTTTGCAAATCCCCTTGACAGCGGATGTTACATGATGTATGCAACAAAACTCCTCTTTACAAAACTCCATGGAATATCTAGAAATATCAAATACGGCGGTAGTTACACGATTTCAAAAGAGAATTAGCTTGTATTACCTATTGGTATCAAATGACAATTTTGAGGTGAAAATAGTCTTAGTCCTTTACGGATTAATATTGTTCATATTGTTTAAATTTGTTGGTATGATTTAAAGCTCTCATTATCTATTTTTTTATATTCTTCAATAATATTTAAAATTTATGCCATATGATATTTAACTATGAATATAACACCTTGATAATAAGAATTTTGGTGTGTTTTTTAAAAACATCATATTAAAGAATGTAAAAATATAAACAAATCTATAATAATTGGTGTCAGGGAAGATGTTTTCAATATGCACCTTTTAGAGGATTGAATTTTCATAAATTAGTCATGTACAAACATGGGCAAGGTAGCAACCTACGTAGGTGCTTATAAGGACCTACTACCAAGTCTAATTGCAATAATTATTGAGAATATCAAACATCAATATGGGAAGTAACTTAAATAAAAATGAGTACGTCCTATTTAATTTTTGATTCATTAGAATATAGTTTTGGTAGCTTCAGAAATGATTTAATACTGCTTGAATTCATGTTGTTTTTGGGTAATACTAACGTGTAATATATGTACAATTTAATATCTTTCTTATAGAAAAAGTGTTAGGTATTTCTAGGTACTCCATGGAGTTTTGTAGGGTGGGGCCTGCAGTTGTCCCACCATCAGGCCAAGACTGACACTCTCTGATTTCCTTCACATGAATATGTGAGGCACACATGCTACGGCACCGAAACCAGTCTGTTCTCGGCAGTGACCCAAGTACTTCTCTGCACCTCAGTGATCATTTCAGCTCTCGATGTTACAAGAATCACACTCTTTTCATTTGGTAGGTTTCAAAGTATAAGTTAAACATTTCAAGAACTTCTCAGCCGAGTAACATTCAAGAGCAACTACTATCTACAGAAGAACCGGATTCTGCCTTTTGCATTTAAAAATAAGAAATTAAAAGAAAAAGAGTAGCTCTTACACTGCACATCATGGATCGACTTTTTTGTCTAGTTGATGTTATGTATCTTTCAATGAGAACAATTGGTACAAGTGTCCATGAGGGAGGCTATGACATGAGCGGTGAGCGATGAGCCATGAGCCATGAGCGCTCATGGCTCATGTAATTTTTCTTATTTTAGTAATTTCCATGTTTTTTTACCGGATGTAAACTGTCGATGACAACGAATGAAATATTTATCATTCATGACTTCCGTCTGCAAATGGATGATAAATGTATAAAACAGAAAGTGAAACTAAGTAAAATGAATAAGGGACAAAATGTAAACGGATCAATTAATATGAAATTAGGAAACAAGTAGAGGGTGCTTATTTAATTGGCACAAATCCAATCAAAACCAAGCAATGCAAATTGCCGATATATACTGGAATGCTAAAAGAAAGTAATCAAAGTACTCTACTTCAACATCCAGAGCTATAGTATTCTATAGCTTAATAGTGCAACCTTCTTAAAATATCTAACGGAAACCGCCAAAGCTGAGAATCCTAAGTGTAAGCATACCAATCAGCTTTATCTGTCAACATACGGACTTCATTGAACGTCCAAGCAGGGCGATGGATGAACTTATCCTCCACGGTACAATCCATGAACTTCTGAAGGCAGAAATAAAGGTGCTTGCACAGAATCCATTTCTTCTGGCCACGGCCGAGGGCACTAGTCTTCATTGTGATGAAGTCAAGACAAGTGCATGATGGGAAATCACCGATAGTGACTTCGTATAGCTGGTTCTTGGCGATAGATCCAGGAGTGTGGACAGTGAAAACGTATCCATAACCTGGATGAGGGACCTTTTTCGCCTTCAGTAAAGAACACTCGATTGTCTTGGACCTATTAAATTTCGCAGTATGCTCAGCTGATGGCTCCGCAACATTCTTGAATTTCTTACCCTCTCGCATAGTGGGCCTATAATCCCCAGATGACTTAGGGGGCCTTGGAACATGGTTGACATCGGTCTCAGAATAAACTGGATCACTCCATTTGAAGCGATCAACTGTGGGTCCTCCACGCGTTGTCGATGGATGACCTTCAACTGTAAAAGCGTTGGTCTCATCGACGTGGCTTACAAATCCCTCATCTAGCTTAAAACCAGCAGATTCAAAACTGTCTATCTCAATCTGAGTCAAATTAGTACCTGACATGACAGGCCAGATCTCTGGAACATCGGCATAATGCATGATGTATTTAGAACGCCCACCCATCACACATGCCTGAAGGTTAGTGGGACAAAACCAGAACTGCTTCTGTTCCGTGTCATTGGATTTGAACTTCCTCTGAATTCCGGTGAAAGTTGGAGCAGCAGTAGGTCGCCTGTACTTGGCAATGCGAGCGTTGCACCTCTTGCCATCACCATTGTAACCCCTACACTGATCCTTGCATTCAGGCGAAATACGCTCAATGCGCCATTCCAAAGGATTAGTACAAGGGGACTCCCGGATTGGCAAGTTGTTTCGAGTTACGACTGGTACAACCGGTGGCACAATATCCGACTCCAGTTCGGATGACTTCGGAGATCGCTTCAAGCTACGCGTCGCCCCTGGTGTTGACTTCTTTCCCGAGGGTAGCTTGTATGCGTGCGGCGAGCGGCGAGCGGAGAGCGGCGAGCGGAGATTTGGAGAGCGACGAGCAGAAAATAGAGGTCTAAATCTAAAAACAGTAATATTATTACTAAAAATAAAAACTATTATTATCAGATTCGAATATGTTCAAAATATTTTTAGAATATTCTAAGAATATTACTATTTTTGGTAATAATTATGACCCTATAACCGTGGACTGAAATTCACATTTTTTGATAATTTTCAATCTAGGTCCTCTGTCCTTTAATTTTATGTTCACATGACCAAATAACTGAATTTTGAATCCTAGACCATTTTTCTTCACATTACTATATTTCTACCGTTCTTTTCATGTCTTTTGTTTTATGTTTAATTATTTGAATTAACTACTCTTTCGACATTCTTCAATTCTACCCATCTTTTCAATTCCAAAACTAACTGTCGTTTTTTAATCTCTAGTATATATTTTTTTTATTGTTTTTTCATTTGTGTTATTCCCTTCTAGGTTTTATTTTTAAATACTATATACGGTTCGTATTAATGCATCATCTATAAGCTGCATTTATTATCATTATTTATTTAATTTTTTTAATTTTATTTTTTACATTTTTAATCGTTTTTTAATTATTTTCAATTCTCATACTTTTTATTTTTGTATTCTTTTTATTTTGTATCTTCATTCTTTTTAGTTTATTTTACACTGTTTTCTTTTTTTTCTTCGAATTATATATATATATATATAATTATCTTTTATCTTATTTGATTTTTAATTATTTTAATCAATTAATTCATTTTTTCTTATTCTTTTTTCTTCTATGTTAAAATCTTTTTTATATCCTTTTTTTTTTTTTTTCATTCGTCCTCTAATTTACTATCTTTTAAATCTTTAACTTTTCATTTTTTATGTTTTATCTTTTGAAAGGGCTTCTAGTTCACTCTCAATTAATGGTTAATGGTATTCTGTCTACAAATTAATCAAAACAGTGATGTCAAACCTACTCATGCCATGGAGTGGTATAATATTTAAACATTCTTAAATATCCCACTATTCAAGGGCGCCGAGCATCTACCTCCTCAATATTTAAGTAGTGGCAGTAGAAGCTCTCATCCTCTTTGTTCGTGCTCTTCTTCAATCAAGTTCCAAGAAGAGCGAGTTGTGATATGGAAGTTGCCGGGGAAACCACTATCTCACTTGGTGATGTCCTTGGCCCATTTCATCCGTATGAGGAGGTCGAGGGGGAAGAAGAGTTGAATGGGTGCAATGAAGGGCATTCTGAAAATGATGACGTGGAAGCAAAAATAGATGTGATAGGAGACACAGTGGCTGTAGATGAGCCACACGTTCTCGTAGTTCCCCTGGAGGAACTGGTTGTCCCTTTGGCACCTCATGCATACTCCAAGGTCGGGAAGATTCCACCGGGGACTTATTCTAGGGAGGCATTACGTGGAAAGAGTGAAGCTATTCCATTGTTGAAACGTCCCCGCCTACGACAAGTGCCAATTGGGGAACGAACAATGAATGTTAATGTAGCTTGTCCTGTAGTGCAGGAGGTAGTTCGTGATTGTGCTGAAAATGCAAAGGGGATACCTAAACGCATTAAGTTCTTGGAATAAAATCTATATTTAAATGTAATCATGGAGTGAGTACAGTCCAATTGTGCGTTGATATAAATAACAAATGCCAGTTGGTGAAATGAATGCTATTGTAACACAGTGTAATAAATGTGAATGACAAAACCTTTATATTGAAATAGGCAATACGAGATTTGTATTGCTGACTCCATACAAGGAAAAATTCAATCACCTCGGCTAAGTATCCGCATGAACCACTGTCCACTAGCAAAATTGAGACCATAATCGAATAGTGCCTCCTATTTTTTGGCCAAGGGGTGTGTCAAGATTCCGCTCTCTAGGACTAGCTTGACTTCGTTGAAACTAAAGGTAGGCGCATGGATGAAAAGCTCGGCCTCCGGATTACGGTTGCAGACCTTTAAAAGGATGTAATAAATATGTTTACAGTATGAAAACTGTATCTTACCTCGAAACTTAGTCATCGTCTTCCTGAATGCTGGACAAGTGCAACTCGGGTAAGAGGTGATGGTGATGTTGTACTGTGTGATGTTTGGAGCAACGCCCGAATCCAGCCCGATGATGCAACCATGGCCTGGATGAGGTATCATGGTGATGGAACGGAGGCGAGCTTTGAGGGACTGAGAGGAGCCCATGGAGAGTCGCTGCGCCGGGTTAGGTCGAGTTGCTGTGCGTTTGACCATCTTCCCATCTCGCTTACCAGGGTAGCGGTCAGCCTCTGCTGGAATCGGCAACGAAGCGAGGTTTGCAGGAGGCGGAGCAGACGAGAAGAGACGTCTTGGGGAGACAGGCTTCTTCGGCGGGAGTTGGAACCCTGCAGCTTCAAGGGCGAGGATCTCAGTGAGCTTCAGGTTAGTACCTAGTTTTACGGGCCACACCTCTGGAATCGGCGGCACTTCGAGGTCCTTGGAGTAGTGTGCAACCCACTTGCGCCTTGTTCCTTTCACGCAGCGCTCAATATCATCGGAGCAGAAGAAAAACTCTGTCCTTTCAACCGTATTCCTGCGATAGTTAGTCCAAACTCCGGTGTAGGTCGGTGCAGCAGTGAAGTTTGGGCCCCTAACGATTCTCTCTGTGCACTTCTTTTTTGTACCCGCTCTTTGGGCCCAGCAGCACTTTGCAGAAGCTTTGTGAAGTCTTGCAATGTGCCACTCCTTCACATCAACCTTGGTTTCTTCAACGGCGTTGACATGGCGAACGCCAACCTCGTTCACAGGAGACGTTGGGGGCGAGTAAGCATCTTGGGCGGGAGATTCTTGGGCCTCTTCTTCTGCAGAATCGTCCTCGACAATGATGGGCAGCTGGACAGGGCGAGCTCGAACGTTGCGTCCAACACCTCTAGGATGTGAGAAGTTAACCTTGTCTGGTCGGTGTGACTCCTCGTCAGCTCCGATGGGAACGTCCGCCTTACGCTTCTGTGATCCAAACACCTCTGCTCCGGCCAGGACAGGCTGACGGGTGCAGAACTCATCTGCACCAGGCATATCCAGCATGGGATCTTTAAGGACTTTAGGATTTCCTGTTTTCTTCGCCAACCGTTCCGCCATTCGAAGCTTGAGTTCCTTCTTCGAAGGTCCAGTTCCGCCTACATCTCCTTTCAGGAACTGGTAGTAGTTTACAACCTGGAGAAAGCCCCGAACGTAATCATCCACAGTCGCAACATAGAGGTCGCTGCCATTGTTGCCTGATGCTTGTAACCACTTATTGTGAACTGTTTCGGCGAGGTTACAGGTCGGCATCTCTGTGAGTTCTTCTTCGGTAAATTTCTGCAGTTTGAGCAATAACAATAATTAGAATCAATTATAGAAGTGATGACGATTCAATTTACCTCAACAGGAAACAAGTACAGCAGCAGGGTTTAGTAGCATCATACCGCAGACATGAATCCACCCCATTGACGATAGCGGTGGTGCCAGAATGCGAGCCAAGTCCCCAGATTGGTTAGTGCCTTCTCTCCCAGGACCCCAGTAGATATCCACCATGCCTGCAACGCATGATAAAGAGTGTCCGCCTCTGTCAAAGTCGTTGCTGTCCTATACTGGTTGCACATCTTCTTGTGCTGTTCCCGGAGCTCTTCGGGGAAGTACTTGTCAGTGTACTGGACCATGTTCTGGGTCCAGTGGAACAAGCATGACCTTTCCCGATCCTCCATTTTGTCTTCTTTGTTGCCGTTTCCGTAGAGAATACGCACCGCATTCCAATTTGCTTGTGCGTTGTCCGCCATGAACCCTTTGAAGTTTGGCGCTGCAACGCCATTCCTCTCCATAACGCTGTTCAGGTTCTTCCAGAAGACCAGCTGAGCCTCAGTGTCCTCGGATTGCATGTCGCAACTTGCAATCGTCATGACCCGGCAGTAGGTGGCGTCATATACATGGCAAGCCATCGTGGACCAATCCCGTACACGCTTCACGTGGTCGAACATAATCCAAGCATTGTCAAGATCCCCACCAGGTTGCATTCTGGTGACTAAGTCGACACCACTACTCGGCCCAACTTCTGACATCTTGAAGACGAAGACCTTCTCTCTGTCAGCTCCTTGGCCCGGGAACTTGTTCTCCTGGACGAAGGCCCACAAACTGAGCCCACGTAGTTTGGTGATGGCGTCCATCACTCCGTACCTTCCAATTCGCTTGAACGTCATCACCTTGTTGCGGATATTTGGGGAAGCCATGTCCTTGCACCGGTCAAGTATAGGAATGAGGTCCTCCATGCTGAGCTTCTTCGGTGGTGCGTCCTCAGGTTGTAGGAGGTAGTTCCCAATCAGAATCTTGCTGGCCTCCAGGACAACGGCGCTCTTCGTAGCCCGGGGTGTATTCTCCACCTGTTCTTCAATCAAGCTATTGATCTCTTCCTTAGTGTCTCTATAGTCCCCAACCTTTACTGGATGATTATGTGTTCCTTGATGGATACATGCCCTAGTCTGATTGGATTTACCTAGAACGTAATAAATCTTGGCTCCGCATGTAGCAATGCACGCAGGAGGTTCTTTACATACCTTGCAGACAAGTGTTGCATCCGCTGGGGGTGGCTGATTCAGTGTAAAAGCTTGGAGGGTACTACCATCAAACTCAGTCTCGTTTACCTCAACCATTCGAGGTCGACGGTTGAGAAATTCACATTCTTTGTTGACGCACCGCAGCCAACCAACGCAGCTGGAGTAGCGGAACGACAGGCCGAACTCGTTAGTGATGTTGGTAGTGATTGTCTTCGTCCAAACGTGGCCGTCGTAACGCTTGTCCATCCCCTTCATAGCCTTCGCTTGCGTCTTGGAAGCCCCGTCACCAACTGGAGGGAGCTCGAATATCACATTGTTGTTGAAGACTGGAGGTAAGTACTCCACCTTCTCTTGACGAACCGTGGAGAAATCTATTCTCTTCAGAATATTTTTCCTCCCAGGTCTCTCAGCTAGTGTCCTAATGAGTGGCAGTACATTGACAGTCTCATTCTTTGATGTCTGTGAGGTACTCGCACATTTCTCTGGTAGTGTAGCTGGCGTGCTACATACGACAGTCTTTCTAGACAAAGGAGGTGATGCCTTTAGGGGACTAGTCTCTTCATCTGAGGAGAGGGAGATGACTGGTGTTACATCAGGAGTGTCCAAGCCAGGTTCTACCTTAACCTTCACATCACGAGGGAGAGGAGTCTGAACAGTAGACGATCTACGAGGAGTTAGAATCTCAGTAGACGCCTGCATCTGGGACTCTGTAAGACCATAAACTCTATATCTACCAGGATAAAGGTTCCAGAACTTGTTATCATCATCATCTTTCTCAGATACCTGATCTAGCGTATGTGTAATCTCATTTGTCTCATCATCATAAATCTCTTCCTCTAAACAGACAGTCTCCTCTCTGAAGTGAAATCTGAGGCTAAGGCGTTGTGCCGTCACAAGAGCCAAGCCATCCTCATCTACACGTACTGTAAGTGGAATACCAACACCATGAGCTCTCAGCACGGCCATGCCTAACACTCTGTCTGCAGGGAGATGAGCCATCGCAGGGAGAGGATAGTACTTGAGTAAAGAATTTGAAATTCTAGAATGAGAGGAATGTTGCTTCGATTGTAATCAATTTATGCAATAGTGTAACTGTCAAGACCCACCTAATTATCAAAAAAACATAAATAAACGAATGTAGCTCGGTAGGTTAGCTGGCATTCTGGTTATTGTTATCATGTAGCCGCCTTACTGATGGGAACATCATGCTTAGTTTTCTACTTGCTCACCTAATTCTCTCTGATTAATATTAGCCGTCCCATTAAGCGAAAAGTAGAATAAAATTATAAATGGAGAATGAATCATAAATACTAACCTATTATTAATTCTCTAAGGCAAGAGTACATTGAATTTAGACTACCCCAGATTGAAATACTTCTGTCACTTTTTTTTTTTTAAAAACTCCTTGACATCATGCCTGTTATTTTATTTGTTGAACATTTATGATTGTCAGATATGCGCCGTCATTCTTGATTTATTTATGTCGTAGACTAACTTTATTTTTTGTCCTTTTAATTTTAATTTATATTTTTAATAAGCGCCGTTTCTAATCGATTCTTGTAAAGGAACTGAGCATCACGTTCATCGTCCTATGCCAATAGAACATCATTGCCATCTGTACTGGAGTCATTCTTATATATGTCTAGCTTTGTAAGCAACTGCTCCTTTTGATGTGACATGCAAGCTGAGACTAGGAAGAGGAAGAGGAGAGGCAAGTTGTATTATAGTACTAAGAGGCAGTTAGAGGCTAGTAGAATGGGGAGGAAGAAGAAGGACGCCCTGAATGAGATGGCTGGCGTGGCGAAAACATTAGATTTCGATAGAATGGCCGAAACTTCACAGGTAGAGAAAGGTGAGGACGAAAGCACGAAGCAGTATGAGCGTCGTGGTAAAACAAGGAAACATGTTATCTCGGATTCTACCTCCAACAACAGTGGTGAAAAGGTATGTCATGGCCAGCATTTTAATCTGACCCCTTGAATGCACTCTTAACTATCAAGTCATGATGTGGATTAAGAATCACACTCTCAACTATCAACATTTTGATTCAGAGTCCTTTCTTGTTCCGGTTCTTGTTTTTTGTTAGGTGATAGTTTAATATATTGTCGCGAACAGCTCTTTCTTGAATCAACTGCCTCGAGCTAGTTCCTCCTATCCTACTAGTTAGGTCATTATTCCACCTAAGATTACACAATCCAGCCAGATGCAGAGCGTGCTTTCCAGCGTTGCGGTGCTTGTACAGGTCTTTCATTTGATGTAGATGGCATCACATCTTGTCTTACCGGTTCATCCTACCAGTTGGCTAATTATTTCAACCTTTAATATAGCTTTTTACATGGTCAAACAGTAATTATCAGCCGCATCCAATTCGTTAGCTTAAACCCTAAATTGCAAGTATGTCGTCGCTGGCTTCCGACTTAGGTCGCTGTCATACTGTTGAGAGTTGGTGGGTGTCTCCTTGTGCGCTATTTGTGTGTCGTCGCTGACAACAAGTTTAAGTGCGTCTTGCAGACATCCCAACCCATTGTAGAAGTAGAAAACATGTCTGAAGCCCAGGAGACGCCGGAGCGATGTACGCAGTCGGGCTCTAGGGTGGAGATGGAAGGAGACACCACCGAGAGTACAGAAAACCGCGATCAAAACGAGGGTTTGTACTCTTTTCCTTGCTGAACTTGTGGGCTCTATTTTGAATGCCGATCTTAAACGTTGCTGCTTGTTGCTGACTCGGAACGATTGCAAGAGAATTTCACGATTGGGTTGTTTAGATATAAGCTCTCAAGGTCATACTTTTACAGCCCATTGATGTGCCGGTACCGGCAGTTGTTTTGAGGCAACTATTTCGATGTCTGCAGTTAGAATCTTCTTCGGATCTTAGTTGCTTTGAGGATATTTGCAGATATGTTATCTTGATCTAGGCAGTGATCTCAGTACTTCCGCGTGATCTCATGGCAGTCACGGTGTCGGTAGCGGGCTTTGTCGTGATTGTAATCCATTTAGTCTTTATAGAATCTGATCGTAGTATTCGAATAAAGTCCTTGTTGAACAAGTACTCAGCCACCATAAAGGATTCTTCAAACACGTATATCAACGACTGCCGGCACCGGCAATTCCTCTGAGGTCTCATGCAAAGTCGTAGCGAGTGACCAGGCTGTCCACCGTCTAAAGCTTTCCAAATTCTTTTTTTCTCTAAGGTGTTGGATTCGAGAGCCGTAAATTGGTTCGTTTAATTTTGGTAATCTGGGTGCTCGGTATGTCGTTATGGATGGTTTATGGTATTTTTAATTTCATGCACAAGTGCGAGTATGGAAAATCACTGAGGCTTATAAGTCTAATGAACAGGGGCGAATTTTAGAACTAGGTGGTATCCAGATTGCTACATGATGCTATAAGAATAGTAGCAAATTTGTTAAGGATTCATTCAAATCTTTAGGATCACAAATGTTTAGGATCAGTTCAGGTTTGCGAGTGATCGATGCATGTCGTTCAATTTATTGGTTTCAAAGTAGTAGCAGAGAATTTTCAACAGCAGCGATAACTCAGGCCCCTGCATTGCATGTCGGTCAATTTATTGAGATTTATTTACTGAAACAGATTTTTGCTTCACAGTTGTAGCAGAGAATTCTGAATAGCAGGGATAATTATTAGTCTCCTATTTTGACTGCCGGTGCCGGCAGTCCAAATTTTGTTATATGAAGTCGCATCTGTGCACCTGACACCTTGAACTTTTTATCAATTTCTCCATCTAAACAAACTCGCCATTTGAGGACGGTCCTAGTTTGTTTCGTTTCAAGATTGAGTTCAAAGTCATGGCCAGTGTTATTCAGTGTCATGGCCAATGTCAAGTTCAGTGTTATTCCTCCCTTTTGAGCCAGCTGAGTTTTTACGTTGTTTAGTCTGCTACTATTTCTGATCAGTTCAGCCATTTAAAGGGGATCATAGATTTAGAATTTGTTAGAAATTTTGGAGTTGTGTGTGAAGTTACTCTTCTTCATCGATGGATATTTAGACTGCCGGTGCCGGCAATCAATTAAGAGGCTGGTTTTTCACATATGCTATCAATATGTATTGGCGCTACACCTAAACCTTAAGCTGGATATTCTGTTTTCTTACCTTCATGCTCTTATTTAGTCCTATGCTCTTATTTAGTCTTATCTGAGTGTATGATATTTGAAACGTTCTGTACGTATTTAATGACTGCCGGTGCCGGCAGTCAATTACGAGGCTGGTTTTCCACAGATGCTTTCATATGCTATCATTATGTATTGGTGCTTTATCTGAACCTTAGGCTTGATATTCTGTTTTCTTACATTATATTTTAGTCTTCTAATACCATCATGCTCTTATTGAGTCCTAGTTCTTCATCATCTGAGTGTATGATATTTGAGACATTTTCAACGTATTTAATGACTGCCGGTGCCGGCAGTCAATTACGAGGCTTGTTTATCGGCGTGCTTTCATATGCTATCAATATGTATTGGTGCTTTACTTGAACCTTAAGCTTACCTTTGTTCTCTTCCAAGTAGTGCCGGTGCCGGCAGTTGATAAACACTTACTATCTTGCTCGAAAAGTTCATATGAGAGAGTTCTGAGAGTTCATATCTGTGTTTATTAGAATTCTCTCGTACCATTGCAGAGCAGTGCCGGTACCGGCAGTGTGCAAAACGACCTAACTGCTCTAGAGTCGGATATGCTTTTCTTTTTTTTATTGAACTGCCTTTGCAGTTACTTTGATTATTTATCTGATGAGTTCGCACTCTTAAGTCAATTATACAACTCTGAGCTAGCTGAAGCTCAATGAATAGGGACCTTTTTAGATGATCATAAGAATCCTTTTCAGACTTCCGTTGTACATACGGAAACTATTGGACATGCTTTCTTGGACTCTCATGAACTGCCGGTGCCGGCACTAAAGAAATTAGATATTTGTTCACATTCTTTGCACTGTTAAGGTTAATGTAACAAGTGCATTTCAGTCGAAGATGGAGTTTCGAGCAGGGTAAATTTACGTTAGTTCTGTTCCTGGCAAATGCTTTGTGGATGTCCTATTTCCATCTCAATTAAAGTGCCGGTGCCGGCAATCCTTTTTTGCAACAGAATCGGGTCTAACATGATCTGAATCGTTTTGCAGAGAGTTCTCTTAGTGAAGGAAGGTCGCTGAAGGGGAAGGAACCGGAGCAGCCTCAGGCTCCACTATCAGGCGCCGAGGTGAAGCAGAAGCTGCACGAACTGGTGGTAAAAGAGACAGTTAACACCGCATCGAGGCTGGAGCAGTTGAAGTGGGAGCCTAAATCTAAAGGGCGACTCTTTATTCCTTTGTGCAGAATGATTTCTCTACCCGTGGTCAGACCATATTTAAAGAATGATGTCTCCCAGTTAGCTTCTCATTTTACCACCTGCGGATACATGGAGGGGAACGGATATTTCTATGTCGCTATGGAAGACAACAATGGACACACTGTGGATGTGTCACCATCTATAAGTGCAAAGTGGGGAGAGCTTTGGCACGAGGTCAACGATGACTTTGAGATGACACTAGCGAGTGATCCAGATCTCAGTGTCTTCTGCAACAAGATGTTTATGGTCTGGGATGGGAACCATAGGCTACAAGCTTGGATGCCCATAATCGAGGAGTACCATTCCAATGACATCGACTGGCACTACAAAGTTGAATGTGTCGTTCTTAATCCAAGAGGAGATGTTCCTTCAGTACTCACAGCACTTCACGAGGTCAATTGGTAAGTAATTTTGGTATAGATATTAATTGCATGCTCGTTTTTATATGTACCTTCTTCAATTTCTTGTAACATCTTCAACTGACTAAGTGATATCAAAAATCTGACTGTGTAGGCGGAATCAAAAATCTCATGTAGCCACAAATATTGTGCACAAGTTGTATCGAATTCAGACAATTGCACCCCAGCCCTTTTCATACTTTGAAAAGCTTGTTTCTCCAGCTGCAATGGAGAGTTCGAAAAAAAAGCAGTCTGGGCCTAAACGAACTTGGTATACACTGACATTGGAGGCATTGAATGCCGTTCTCTATCAGGTATGCTTGGAAATTTTGCCAGATGATCTAACTTATATATTTACTTGAAATATTTTGATTATGTATAATTATTGTCAGGACTATTAACTATGCTAAGTGTTAATCAGACTGAGCTCGGAGAGGCAGCAGCCATTGCGGAGCGAAGGTTCTATGAGCGATTCCCACAGGCGGAGCAGTGGACAAACAGATCGGTGGACGATTGGGTAAATAAAACAGTTAAGGCGGCCGAGTCTTCTCTACAGGCGGAGCTCAGAAAACTTCTACCCATTGCTGATCCCATTCACACGTCTGCGTTTCTTGAGCAGGTGAAGCTTCACTACGAAAAGTTTGATGAGCAGCCGGAGATGCAGCAAGAAAAACTCTGGATGTTCGCCCTATCAGCTATGCCCACTCGAATGAAGATTAAGTGGTTACAGCGATGGAATTCTCCGAAGTCTATCCGAGAAGGTCACAGGTTCCCAAAAGAGAAATTCGGAGATGCTGTGTTTCTTCCCTGGCTCCATCGAGCAACGTGGTGGGCGCAAGTAAGTCAATGTTTTTATATATTATCTTGTTTACTTTGCACTTGTGGCTTTGCATTTAGAAGTGCCGGCTTTAGAAGTGCCGGCCCCAGCAATAGCAGAAAGATATACACTCACTTTCATATAAGGCTCGTTGCTGGGTTTATGTGCTCGTGATTGTTCTGATAGAAACCACATGGGTGATTCAAGCTTGGGGGGCTTATGTTCTGTGTTGAGTGAGTGAGTACTTGGAGTTTCGGTTGTGGTGTGAGGTTGTGAGGTTTCACTTCTATAGTGTAGAGTCTCAGGTTCTGTGTCTCAGGTTGTTGTGGAGTTGACTGTGAGGAATTTAGATCGAATTAGGAAGGTTTCTTGTTATCAGAATGGGTTGTGTGCTCCTGGGCCTATCCTTTCGACCACAACTGCTTGCATGTTAGTTAAGGCAGGTGCTCGTCGTTTGCTTTAGTTAGTGGCAGATGACGATGTTATGTTGCTGTGTCTTACGAAGATAGTCTTGCGAGTGTTGCTCCTTCTTTTTAAGTGCCGGTACCGGCAATAGACACAAGGGCACCGGCATAGGATACCACTGAGTCTCGAACCAAGATCTTAGTTAATGTCTCAGAGGCCAAAGATACTTTTGACTCTAGAACAACCGTCCACGGTCTAAGTCCTTGCAATTAGGCTCACTATAACCCGCAGTCATCTTGACTGCCGGTGCCGGCAGTTGGAATGCCGCCCCTCCGCTCTCTCCGGACCCATGCGCTCATTGTTCGCCGGGTCAGTCTTCTCCAGACAAGGCAAGCAGGAGAGTCCTCTTCGACTCTCTCGCCTCCGCAACTAGCTTCGTCGCTCTTCGGATTAGCGCTGCTCGGAGCTCAAATCTGGACGGACCATCACGTCGATACTGGGCAATCTCACTCGCACGGCATTTCCTTGGTTTACTGCATGGTCACGATCCATGTTCACACCGATGTTGACGGAGCTGATGTCGTTAGCGAGAACTCTCATTGCAGATGCTATTCTCGTGTTTCATTTTTTGATAGTTTTGTGTGCCAGATTTTGTTCAGTTACATATCTGAGTCTATCCTTCGGCTTCCTTGTGCTTGAGGCTCATCATGTTGGTGGTTTTGAGGGGTTGCATTAATATGTATTCTGTTAGACCGAATGTAAGGGAGTTCATTTTATTTCGTGGTTATTGAAGATAATATAATGAGAGTTTGGTTGCAAGATTTGACAGGTTATTAAGAGTTGAATTAAATTCTGAATTTAACGATTTAACTAGTTATGGAGATAGAATACAGACGGAAAAGTTTCATATTGAGGAAACCAGTTTGTGTGAGCAATGTGCAAGTTAAAATTGGATGAGTGACTTAATGAGTGAGTCAGTCAGTTTCAGATTTAAGTCTACGCTTCAGTTTCTTAAGAAAGAGGATATGTTTCTTGGAATGGAGTTTGGAGAATTTCGGAGCAAGTTCAGTCTCTCTGAATTAGACATGGAGTGAATTAGAATTGTATTTAAGGAATTGCCCAGCAGTGTTCCTAATTGTCAATGATCCGGGACTGCACTTGCTAGGCCGTAATAGGATAGTATTCGATACCTTGCTGCTAAAGGCCATGAGGGTGAAATGACGAACTGCGAAGGATATAAAATCTAGACATTTGTAGTGCATCGGAATATTACGGTTTGAAGGGTGTGTGGTCCACGGTCCTTGCAATTCCACAACGCGGTCTTCGCAATGCCACACCGCGGTCAACTCAACTGCCGGTGCCGGCAGTTGTACTGGAGTCAGTTCTTGGGCAGTTCAATTCGGAGTCCAACTACCTTTTCTGAGGGAACTCATGTGTCCATAACGTAGGTTGTCAAGGAATTCTAGATACTATTTAACTTGATTCTATCCAGACACTCTCAACTGTTTGGGGCTTATTGTATGTACAAAGTTATGGCCTCATCATGTTGGTTGTTTTGAAGGAACTACATGATAATGTATTTTGTTAGACTGTGAAGGTATGAATTTTTTTTGTTGTTTTTAAAGATAAATTAATGAGAGTCTCGTTGCTAGAAAAGTCAAGTTACACCAACGCAAGCTGCATCTGACAGTGAGATAGAGTTGGGGTTGCATCTTGCAGGTTAATAGTGGTGAATTGAATTCTGAATTGAACGTTTTGATTAGTTTTAGATATAGAATTGAGACAACTGAGTTGTTCGAACCAGGTTGTGTGTGCAGTTATATTTCAGTGACTTAGTGAGTGAGTGAGTCCGTGAACGCGTGCAGAAGAGGGTATGTGACCGAGTTAGCAATTGAGCGAGTGAGTTCTAATTTGTCTTCTCCTTGATGCCGCATCATCGTCATGTTTTGTTTTACAGTTTCGGCACTCTGTAATTGCGTTAAATGTTACTATTTAAGCTGCATCTCAAGTGCCGGTGCCGGCAATGCAAAATGGCGTGTATTTAAGCGATTAAAGCCAATATTGTTGTAATAATACAATACTAACTGCGCTTTCACTTTTGCTACAGCTGGCTACTGAAGCAGAGGAGTTATTCAACGGAGTTGTGACGGATCTCAATGTGACTATCAATTATTCACCTGATGGAGGGACCCTGATTCCCACAATATTTGACTGGGTTGAAGAAATGCGTTGCTCATTATGGGACACCGCCTTTTTCCGTGCGTTTACAGGAGAGGACCAAGCTCACAAAAACAAGACAGTTGCACAGCAGCCTGGATTTCAGCAAGCACTGCGAAGAACGCTTTACAGGTACTTTAAGTATGTTCTTTTAAAGCGAAAAGTTGTAAGCAGGGTTCCAGCTTTCTTTCCCAATTATTTGGATACTACACATCAGGATAGTATGTTTACTCCGGCTATTACAAAGGCGTGGGACTCTTGCCATTACGAAAGTTGCGGATGGTACCTGGACTGTCCGGTGAAGAAGCCTCCAGCTTTCGATATCGAGCTCCGTGACTCTCTGCAGCCAGCGCTAGCAGCGATGCCACCTCCTGCGCCATCAGCCCCTGCATCAGATTCACCGAGCCAAGTGGTTGCTGCAAACAGCAAAGGCAAGGGTAAGGTCACAAAAACCAGAGGGTTGAAGAGGAAGGCCATCGAGATTGTGGAAGACGAACAGGAGGAGGATATTCAAGCTATTGAGGCGGCAACCAACAAGCAAGACAAGACAACAAACGAGAAGGAAATGGCAACGAACGAGAAGGACAAAACAACAAACGAGACGGACAAGGCAACTGTGCCTCAGACATGGAAGCGGCCATCAGGTCCTCCACCACCCGTAGCAAAAGTTGCATTTATCCCCCCTTCGATGAGATCTATGGCAACGGCAGCCTCAGGGTCCTCACATGTCCCTACTTCTGAAGTCCTCATTATCAATGATTCGTTTCCTGGAATCATGGCGTTCAAGGATAAATACAAACGTTTTCCTGACTCGTGGAACTCCATGGTTGCTTTCATGAGTAGGGTAAGTTCGACTTCTTTCACTGTATTTATGAGATTGTTATTTGGAACTCAAATGTAGATGGTTTTTCTTATAAATAAGTTAAATGAGTTCAGGTTGGAGCGGATCGGGACTTCCATTTCGATGGCAAACTTGTTGTGAAACCCGCCGTAGACCTCGTCATTGCCGACTTTCCAGATGGAATCCATGTCCCTGGTATCTCCTCAGCAGCAAATGAAGTTCCACCTTGGAATGAAACTGTCCAAGACTTCATCAGGTACACTGTGGGTTTCTGTGGCGGATATCTTCATGACGATGGTGCGCTGCTTATTTTCTACCCGGACAATGTCAAAGTTGGCAAGGAGATTTCTAAATTTTTTAAGAAGAACAGACTGACGTTGAAGAGGGAGTGGACCATCATCAACTCTCTTCATCTTGCTCACCCATTGGATCCCTCAGAATACGTAAGTCACATTTTATATTCTGATAGTCCTTGAATAAGTCTGCTTTTACTTTATGAGTTCAAAATCTCTCACATTACTTATTTACTCACCTTGCAGACTCTGAAGTTCAAAGCAATGCTTTGTGTGCGGTCATCAGAAGAATCCACCAAAAGGAAGCCAACAGAATTAGTGATCACAACTGATTCACGCTTTCTGAATGTCAATCTGAGGAAAGATGATGTCCTTCTTAATGTTGTAACAGCTGAGACGGCACTGAAGAGGAAGGCAGATGCAAAGTTCTGGAGGGGGCCGAAGGAGAAATCGGAGGCACTGCTGCAACTCCTCATCGGTGGCGTTTGCCCGCAGAACGGCATCGTCGCAGACCTGACCGCTGGCACAGGTGATGTCTGGAATTAATTCTCCACATTTTTGATTTTTGCTTGAAATATTTTCCTGAATCTGAGACTCAGTTTGCTTGTCTTCAGGGAATTCTATTCGGGCTGCTAGGTCGGAAAACAAGCACATTGTTGCTTTGGAGCCAGACACGGCCCTCTTTGATGAGGTACTCCAACCTCTACAGGAAGGTGCAGTAAAGGTCTTGGAGAAACAGTCTCACAACGACGACGACGATGAAGACGAAGATGAAGAATTGCCAGATGAAGATGAGGTTAATCTATGTGAGTAAGTCAAACTCAGTAACTACTAACTTCAGTATTTCATTTCTTCCAAATTCAAGTTGATTAATTTCACTAAATACTTTTTTGTCATTCAGTCTGAAGACCGCGAGTGCTTGCTGGACCTATGCTTCACCATGGGACTCGCATTTTGAACTTCCATGTTACGCAGAGGAAGCAGCCTGTCGTTATGCAGAAGAATCTTCAACCAGTTCCAGCGCCTCCTCTAGCCCTCGAAGGAATTATGACCCCAGAGTTTCCTATCTCATAGATGATATTGCTGAAGAAAGTGATGATGAGTTCATTCCTTAGAATTATATACTTGTTATTTTTTGAGACTTTGATATGCATATTTCCCTATGTGGTTCTTTAATTTTCTGCTATGATAAGGTGGTTCGGTAATTTTTCTGCTCTTTGAAGTTTGTTCTGCCACTTTTAGCATATCTAGAGTGCATTTGCAAAATAACTATGAAACCGTGACCAGTGTTTAAGCTTGATCGGTTATGTACCTGCAGTCTATAAATAACGATCTCTAGCGCTATGGAAAAAGAGCAACAGAGCAAGACAGATATGAACTTCACCTCAGTCCCTGTCCCTCACCATCCCCCTCTACCACCCCGTCACTCCCTGTCCCTCCCCATCCCCCTCTACCTCCCCGTCACTCCCTGTCCCTCCCCATCCCCCTCTACCCCCCCTTCACTCCCTTTCCCCCATGCTCCCTACATCCCCGTCACTCCCTATCCCCCTTACCCCTCTATCTCCCCTTTAACTCCCTGTCTCTCCCCATCCCCTCTACTTCCCCGTCACTCCCTATCCCCCTTACCCCTCTACCTCCCCTTTCACTCCCTGTCCCTCCCCATCCCCCTCTACCCCCCCTTCACTCCCTTTCCCCCATGCCCCCTACATCCCCGTCACTCCCTATCCCCCTTACCCCTCTATCTCCCCTTTAACTCCCTGTCCCTCCCCATCCCCTCTACTTCCCCGTCACTCCCTATCCCCCTTACCCCCCTACCTCCCCTTTCACTCCCTGTCCCTCCCCATCCCCTCTACTTCCCCGTCACTCCCTATCCCCCTTACCCCTCTACCTCCCCTTTCACTCCCTGTCCCTCCCCACCCCCCTCTACCCCCCCTTCACTCTCTATCCCCCATGCCCCCCTACATCCCCGTCACTCCCTATCCCCCTTACCCCTCTATCTCCCCTTTAACTCCCTGTCCCTCCCCATCCCCTCTACTTCCCCGTCACTCCCTATCCCCCTTACCCCCCTACCTCCCCTTTCACTCCCTGTCCCTCCCCATCCCCTCTACTTCCCCGTCACTCCCTATCCCCCTTACCCCTCTACCTCCCCTTTCACTCCCTGTCCCTCCCCATCCCCCTCTACCCCCCCTTCACTCTCTATCCCCCATGCCCCCTACATCCCCGTCACTCCCTATCCCCCTTACCCCTCTATCTCCCCTTGAACTCCCTGTCCCTCCCCATCCCCTCTACTTCCCCGTCACTCCCTATCCCCCTTACCCCCCTACCTCCCCTTTAACTCCCTGTCTCTCCCCATCCCCTCTACTTCCCCGTCACTCCCTATCCCCCTTACCCCTCTACCTCCCCTTTCACTCCCTGTCCCTCCCCATCCCCCTCTACCCCCCCTTCACTCTCTATCCCCCATGCCCCCTACATCCCCGTCACTCCCTATCCCCCTTACCCCTCTATCTCCCCTTTAACTCCCTGTCCCTCCCCATCCCCTCTACTTCCCCGTCACTCCCTATCCCCCTTACCCCCCTACCTCCCCTTTCACTCCCTGTCCCTCCCCATCCCCTCTACTTCCCCGTCACTCCCTATCCCCCTTACCCCTCTACCTCCCCTTTCACTCCCTGTCCCTCCCCATCCCCCTCTACCCCCCCTTCACTCTCTATCCCCCATGCCCCCTACATCCCCGTCACTCCCTATCCCCCTTACCCCTCTATCTCCCCTTTCACTCCCTGTCCCTCCCCATCCCCTCTACTTCCCCGTCACTCCCTATCCCCCTTACCCCCCTACCTCCCCTTTCACTCCCTGTCCCTCCCCATCCCCTCTACTTCCCCGTCACTCCCTATCCCCCTTACCCCTCTACCTCCCCTTTCACTCCCTGTCCCTCCCCATCCCCCTCTACCCCCCCTTCACTCTCTATCCCCCATGCCCCCTACATCCCCGTCACTCCCTATCCCCCTTACCCCTCTATCTCCCCTTTCACTCCCTGTCCCTCCCCATCCCCTCTACTTCCCCGTCACTCCCCTTCCCCCTTACCCCTCTACCTCCCCGTCACTCCCTGTCCCTCCCCATCCCCCTCTACCTCCCCGTCACTCCCTGTCCCTTTAAACCTGAAACACAGTATATCCTGTAATTCATACACATCACCCCAGATTGTCCTAGTTTGATTAATAAGCGTATGGCATTTCTGTAAACATTACAAATCAGTTGAATTGATTTCATTTGTCCATCTTCATCAGTTGTCACTATGTTCAAAGTTTCTGATTCTCAGTACCCACAATGGACCACTATTTTATGATCTGCCATTACATGTCTACCATTAAAGTAGCCGATAGTACTTAGGCGACTAATAACCCTGTAAAGCCTTGTAATGGTCTTCTTAATTCTTCAATCCATTCACTGCTTGACTCTGGATGCTATCCATAGCAGCCATTACAACTTCCTTGAAGCTAGTGCACTCTGCCTCTTGTTGACTGTTCAGCTCACCACCAAACTGAGCAACCCAAGGATTGGCCAGATGGAGTGGAGACATCGCCAGAAGAACGTCCTTGCAAATCACGCATCGGTAATTTTGCAACAAAATCATCTCGGCTGCACATGGAGGGTGCAAGAAACAACCACAACTAGATAGTATGGCTGCTTTCCAGATGAATCCAAGCCCACAGTAAGCACAAGCATCTTTACATGGTAAACCCAAGGGCGGAATGGATTGAATCAGAGGATATTCAAACACTCTTGGTGTTTTTAGGATTAGCATCTCCTCCCTTGCGACCCTAACAGCTTTCTTACAGAGTTCTAACTCTTCCTTAATTTCCGCCAAAGTTGTAGCTTCATTCCCCATCTGTACTTCCAGCTCGACAACAGTCTGCCGGAATTGAGCATCAACATCCCTCATGTAAGCGAGGTCTTTGAACAACTCCTCAGACTCGGCAATGGTCGTTTTGTATAAAACAGTAGCACCCTCCCTACGTAGAATCTGCCTGGCCTCTTTCAGTTTTGAGGAATATTTATCATTCAAATTCTCTTCAACACTCTCAAGTGATTCACCTCTCATCCTCTCCAGACTAGCATTGTACCTCTGTCGTGTATTGTGAAGGCGATCCTCGGCTGACTGTAATGCCGCCATCTTCAATTGCTCCAGCTCCAATGCTGCCTTGAGCTGACCACCTTGATGACCAGGCTGGGCCACAGCACTAACCGAATGAGAGAGCTCTTTTATTATTCGGCATAATCCCTCCACTTGACACCTCGTTGCGACTGGGCCCAGCTTCGAAGGATTCCGACACGCAGACTTCAGCCGCATTTGGTGGCGGTCCAGTGCCTCAGCGCACCAATTCACTTGCTTCCCATGTACAAATGATGCAAAACAGGCTCTTAGAAAACGAAGACAGAAATAGTTGTTATGGGGCCGATTACCATACACTTTGAAATATTGTTGTCCGAACATCTTCAGTTGGCGATCGTCTTCACACCTTGAGAACTCGTACCGCCCCTTTGACATTCCTGTCTTCCACACCGCACCAATTTCATCATCTGAGATGAAGGCATAACATTTCGCCACATCCTTCAAGTGCGGACCTTTATCACAGAGCCCTACAACCCTAGTGAAGAAGTCGCTCCCGTACTCAGCATCACGTCCCATGAGCATAGGAGCCGCAACAAGCATCCGCTCACGCAAATCCTCCTCAAAATCAGCAAGATCAATTGGGTCACTGAACTCCTCAGTACTGAATACTTTGTCAACACTGCCTTCTCCATCACTTCTAACTACAGTAGTATCGTCACTAGCGTCTTGGACATCTAATACTTGTTGCACAGAACTGCGCGCTCTAGGTCTATGTTGCTTACTAGTCTTCTTCCTCTTCGACGTCATCTGTTCTCTTACTAACCCCTGAAATGTGTCAACATTTTGCTACCAACTTCTCCAAACTAAGCAACCTAACATACTCACATTTCACTACCACTGCTAGGAGATGGACTGTTCAAGCCTAAACCGCGTAATCACATTACTATGCGTCAGTAAACAAAGAGAATAACCAAGAACTACAATGCTGGAATGCATGAACTGAGCTCAGAAAACGTTAGCCAAGGAGTTATGATGGGCACTGAATGATCCAAGCCGCAAACTATATGCCCATATTAATTATTCACATTAGGAATGTGTGAACACATTGATTCATAGGAGGCACCTTCATTACAACTAGAAAACAAAGTCATTAGAATTGGACCACCCGGACCTGAACAGTCATGAGGCAGTACATATTATTGTAAACTACATTGAAACGCCTTAAGACGTAGAAATCAGGGAGTACATGTATTCATCTACACCCATAACCCTTTAACCTCTATACCTCAACTGAAACAGTTCTAGTCCGCGTCCTTTAATCTGAAAAAAAAAATTAAATACAATTTTTTAGAGAAAATTTAGAAGTCTCTTGATTATGCGGGATACAAGTATGTATAAAATAAAAAATTAAACATAAAATAAACCAAAAAAAAAAAAAAAAAAAAAAAAAAAAAAAAAAAAAACTATCAGAGAATTATGGAATTATTATTAAATTGTATTGAATAAACATGTATTAACATAATGGAATAACTTAAAAAAGCATCTTGAATATTGTAAGATTTTATGAATACAATGATTCTCCCTAAACCATAGTAGACATATCTGTTTTAAAAACTAACAACATTTTACTATCGTATATTCATAGTCATACCATTCTCATCTATGTTTAGGTGAGACCCAAATACCATTGCCTGGAATAAGTTTCTCTCCAGGTTCAAGCCATATAGATTGGTTATTATTGCTACTTAACAATGTCCTCAACTGATCTAACTCACTACAGCTAAGTTTCTCAAGTGACGCTGTTTCTAGCCTGTCATTTCCAATTGGATTTGCTAATGACCAAGAATTCTTAAAAATGTTCCAGTTCACATTGAAGCGAACCGCTTGAAACTCATCCCTGGAAGTCCAGTGCCCTCCCGTGTATGAATCATAATCCCATTTGGCAAGTCGAAGGCAAGCGTATTCTGTACTGCTGTCAATCTCCCGTCTCCAAAGCTTCGAAACAGCACGAGCATTCTCAACATCTTGAAATGTAATTACTGGTGGAGGAGACCAAGACTGTCCTGTACAAGATCCCACTGACTCCCAAGGGTTAGGTCCATCTGCCATCCTTTGTAGCAAATCTTGAAGAATTGTTTCACAAGCTATGACTTCAAGGGAATTGCTCATACTCTCTAAACTATGTCTACCATAAGCAACACTCAGTTCAATCAATTGCTAATTGAAATAAGTTGAACTCAACCCACCGAGGTTTATATGGTATAATACTTGACTTAAAAAGGTACACTAGATCTTATCCAAAGACAAAGAGACTATCAATAATTTCAGGAATTTCTAGGAGGTATATAATTTTGGACTCATTATAAGCATTATTGTACACCTATTCTGAATATCCCAATAAGTTTTCAAAGGTATATTATCTGCTATGCAAATTTCCTTTCACTGTACTAGAAGCCAAGAAGACCTAGACATCATTTAATTTAAATATTCTCATTTATTAGCTATGAACATGACGTCATCACGACGTCAGCCCTAATTTCCTTTCTCTATATAGATGTCGTTTATAAGTACATGTGAAATAAAGTAGTTTCAAATAATAATACCACGGAAGTAATTAGCTTTTTTTATCTGATTTCTTAAAATAGAACCCTAAATTTAGTACTGCTCCACGGTTATAGGGTGCATTTCTTTTCCCAAAAACTTGGTAAAATGTCAAATCTCTGCTCTCCCATCTACGCTCGCCGCTCTCCGCTCGCCGCTCGCCGCACGCATGCTAACTTTCCCCCTTCTTTCCCAATTTTGGAATTGAGAAATTGACCCGATCATGGCGATGGGAGTCATCGTCATCGCCAGGAGGAAGGTCTAACTTACGCTTGGCTGATCCAAAAATACTCTCGCCTTCCAGGTGCGGAACCCGTGAATTTAAACCAGCATCAACAGAGATCTGTCCAACGATCTGAGCGATTTTCACTGGGTTACCATTCCGTGTCGCTGCACGCAACTTCAGCACATTCCTACAAGGCCCTGATCCTCCAAGGTGCCCCTTCAAGAAGTTGTGGAATTGAGTGGATTGCAAAGCCGCTCTGCAATAATCGTCGAGCGTGGCGTCATAGAGGTCAACCATATTGTTGCCTGATGCTTGCAGCCACTTGTTGTGCACAGTCTCCGACAAATTACACGTAGGCATGGATGCTTCTTCTTCCAGAGAGAGAAACTGCGTGAAAATAAATATCGGTACAAAAACGTTGTTAGAATTAAGCAAGTAAACAAACCTCTAGTACATGATACCAAATGCATATTGTAGAATCCCAGAAATGTACAAATCCACATTCTAAGAAACTAACGACAATCAGCTTCGACAATGTAGTTCTGTAAAGAACAGCCCAAAGCCTGTCAATTGATTTCAAACGAAACTACTTAGATGATACTTTTTAGATGAAGCACAACTCAAATCAGCACCGATTAAGTCGTTCTGTACAGATCAGCGTACACCATGCTAAATGTCAAAATATATAAAAATGGTGAATAATACTCACAGATTACTATTCCTTCTTTAAATCAAGGGCAAATGAGGCATTCTGTAAAGAATTGCTTACATCAAGCTAATTTACCAAAAAGTTAAATTTCAACAAATACTCATTTCAAGTCTTAAACGAAGGATGTTCTGTGCCGAACGACGAAAATTAGGGCAAGGACAAAGGGCGTTCGGTACCGAACCATGAAAATTAGGGCATGGACAAAGGTCGTTCGGTACCGAACGGGTCAAATTAGGGCAAGAGAAATAGGCGTTCTGTAACGAACGTCACATTTTAGGTCATACAAAACAGAAACAATAAGTTAAATAAAAAAGGTATTATGGTTATTTACCTCAGAGACGTGAGATCCCCACTGGTGGAATCTGAAATGCCAAAAGTGAATCCAGTCACATAGCTCCTTCAACGATCCTTCGGCAACTGCTCCTGACGAAAACCACCACGCCTTGATGGAGGCCAAAGCTGCATCTGCGTCTGTCTTCGATCTTGACTTCCGGTACTCATGACAAAGCTTCAGATGCACTTGTTGGAGTTCTGGTTTGATAAGCTGTTTCGTGTGACGGTCGAGAGCCATCGACCAATGAAACTGGCACGTTCGTTCCTTCCCCTCCATCTTGTCTTTCGGGTTCCCGGTTCCGAATATGGTTCGAACAGCATTGAAGTTTGCTTGGGCAGAATCTGCCATAAACCCTTTGAAATTGACGTTAGTAACGCCATGCTGCTCGAGCGTATTCAACATGGATAACCACATCCTTTCCTGGGCTTCAGCAGATTCCGACTGCATATCGCAAACAGCGATGGTCATAACCTTGCGGTAGTCTGGATCATAAACGTGGATGCCAAGTGTCGACCACTCCTTCACTCGTTTGACGTGGTCGAACATCACCCATTCGTTCTCCAAGTCCCCTCCTGGTTGCATCCTCTTTACGAGGTCAACTCCGCTTCCAACTCCGCAAGTTGACATCTTAAAAAGGTAAACCAGGTCTTTGCCTTGTCCAGGGAAAACGCTGTCGTGGATGTAGTCATAAGTGGATGACTTCTTCAACTTCAAGATGTTGTCAATGTATCCCCCTTGACCACAGAAACTCCTAGCTTCGGCAATCATATTCCGAATACTAGGAGTGCTAAGCTTTGCCCACTTATCAAAAACCTGCTTCAGCTCATCCTCCGTTAACTTTTTTCCTTCACGACTCTCATCCACAAGGCCCTTCAAAAGCAACTCTCGACCCACTGCCATTCCTATGGCACTAACTTTGGCATTCGGTGTACGGGACACCTGATTCAAGATTTCATCTCGAATCAAATCTAATGCCTCCCTACACTCCCCAGTCGCAACCGGATGATTATGGTTGCCAAAATGAACGGCGGCTCTCGACATGGCAGGGTTCTTTGAAACAATATAATACATCTTACATGAGCACAATTTCAAGCAAGAGGGAGCAGTCTTGCAGAAACGACAAACAAGAGACCACTTTTTAGGCATTTTTGGGTTAGGGCCTGGCGTAAGAACCTCAGGAGTCGACCCTTCCCAGTAAAGGTCGTTGTAATCTCCAGTCCGTTCAATGTGTGGACAGGTGTCATTCAGACACCGCAAATGTCCAAGACATTTCACATACTTGAATGATAACTGAGACTTAGGATCAGATATGTTCGTCGTCGCTGTCTCAGTCCAAGCATGACCATCACTTCTACGATCCATGCCATCCAACAAACCAGCTCCTCCTTCTTTGACCGCAGGTAAATTGGGTAATTCAAAAATTACATTCCCATCAAACTTGACAGGAAGATACTTCACCTTATGATGTGAAAACGAAGAGAGATCCGCTGACTTCAATTCACTCTTTGACATCCGCTGATTCCCAAGTGCCACAATGGAATCGTAGATGCTGACGAATGCCGAAAGTGAGGTCTCAGACAGCACAGCAGTAGTGGAACCCTTTCCATGAGAATCAGTGACACGTGTCGCAGCCACAGAGTTGGATCTCTCCGAATCTGGAGAAAGACTGTTAGTGTAATCCGTAGAGGCAGTTTCCGGGGTAGCAGAAAATCCACTCCCATCGACACCGCCATCGCCTGGAACTGTAGGACTTCGACCAACAGACGGGGTGTTCGGAATTGCGTCCTCCGTAGAAACAGAGTGAGTCATGTTAGTTGAAGGAGTCCCACTTCCGGCGCAGTCCTTGGAATCTGATCCCCTTGTGTCCGATGATGGAGTTTCGGAAACAAGTGACTTAGACACTGTATCAGCACTCACAAAGGAGTCATCATTGATACTATCCGAAGAGAACTCTTTCTTCACTCTCCCCTCTTTTAAAGAAGATGGGGCTCCAAATGCATCCTCTTCATCGTCAGAACTGACAATATGAATTGAATTCTCAGGAGTCTCAATCACTGAAGGCAATTTATAATAATGTGGAGTGCGCCTAGAGCGACCTAGATAGGAGCGAGGAGTCAGAGTGGAAGACTGTGAATTGTCATAGGCCTGATAACCACCAATGATGGTATAAGAACCTGCACAGACTCTATAGATGGTCCTGCCATTGACAAGTTCAGGCTTCTGATACACAGTTCGAACCACAGATCCGGCACTATCAAAATCTTCCTTCTCAACAATCAATGATCGCTCCTGCAATTGAAATCTAAGACACAGCATTCTCTCATCAACAACAACAAATCCATCATCGTCAACATGGAGTACGAAGGGAACAGAGGAAGGTACAAGACGAAAAGAAACAATAGAAGAAGCCATTGTGATAATATGAATGATGGAATATGCACATGGTTCACTTCATTATGTAGTCCTTGGATCTCATTAATATTTAGTGTGTAGACGAGAATGCCAGCTAGATAGAACTGTGAAGATCCCAAATTGGTGGATGTTGGTAGAAGGCGGCTAAAATCCATAGTTAGAAGATGCTATTGCCTTTGTAAAAGCGGGTGCTGCAGAGGCGTTCGGTACAGAATGCCAGTTTCTGGAATGAGATGCAATGAGACAAAGTGGCCACTAGGTGGTCGTTCTGTACAGAATGGCATAGGAGAGCTTAATTCTCTGGCCTACACGATTTCGCCCATGGCTTGTGAAATAGCAAATGCAAGAATAGTATTAAAATTACGGCTTTTATTTATTCACAAATAGTAACATGCAAGCACGCTTATTCGGTTACCTGGTTTACATTCATGGTATAAATTATTTTAAGCAAATACATATTATACTCAGGAAAAGGTTAGAAGCGCATTATGCATGTTTTCATATTTAGGAAAGTGTAGTACAAATAAAAATAGCCTGGCAACTTGAGTGATCAAGTAAGTCAATTGGCCTGACTTGTGAAAGGGCCAAGCCGGCTTTGACAACTTATGTTTAGCCATACTTCCAAGTAGTCAATAATCACGTGTTTATTTTAGTACTAATTAGGAGATCGTGCTTCTGGAATAAACTTTAATTTGAAATTCATTTGTTATACTCAGATTAGACTGCTGCTGAAATAATGCCTTGTTAATCTATAAAGCAAGCTAAGTCATACTAGGCACCTTACATAAGGACCATGGAGGTTCTGGATTCATAAAATAAGATGAGTGTTTTAGTGGTTTCTAAGACATGGTCGAGACAAGAGCGGTTAGGAGAGCAAAGGCATTGTTAGAAGGTATAGCGGAGGGCTCAAAGACAATTGTTTTGAGACTTGAGGGCGATTTAGAGTGCTACACACGTACTTATAGACGGCGCAAGGTCCAATCATTTCCTCACACTCCAGAACAGGTGAGTAGTTGTTCATTAGTCGGACATAGATTTTGTTTTATGTTATGTGTTTTACACTGTTTCTGCTTGTCTGTGAACTATGTTTCCATTCAAACATGTTATTCACCAATTCTATGACATCATTCAGATTCATCACAGAAGCTATGGCTATATTTTATGTTGCCGTTCTCGTGGAGATGTCGATCGAAGTAATAGTTCTAATAGTTGTAGCAGCTATTACGGTTGGACTTTTAAGTATAGGTCGACGATTCTCTGTTCAGTCCACTGAAGACCGTACTCAGAATGTAGTTGATAGTCATGAAACTGTATCAGCAAGTGAAACTGGCAGTACGGATTCGAGCAGTGATGGTAACTCGGTGCCTTCAAATGAAGAGGCTAAGCATTTGTGGTTTGAGTTCTATGAGGCCATGGGAGATGAAGAGTACGACAATCTCAGTAATCACATGGACAGATGAGTACGCTACCTCAACCAGTGGTACTATGGAGATGACGTTACAAGATAGTGATTCAGTCTATTCAATGGATGAATGGGATTCGTTGGTTAGGGCGTAGACTCCTGGTTTGGGCGGCTGGTACGGAATTCCATGCTTAGTTGGCTATAGGGTTTACTGAAGTAATTCTTATATATATAAACTCACTACATTTCAAATAATGCAGATCACTTAAGTTACAGTTTATCAGTTTCATTGTTCGGTGAGTTCTTCATATATGTCGTTCTGCATCCTGGATGTTCCTGGTTCATGTTCGTGATGTTGTAGAAAGAAATGAAAGTGATGATACTCATGGTAGGTCGAGTCCAGATGTCGAGCGCTGGTTTGTAATTAGTACTACCAAAACCAATATGACCTGTCTTGAGATTTAATCAGACCAGCAGACCTCCCTATGTAACAAAGTGAGTGACGTAGGCTAGTTCTGTGCCGAACGTATCTCCTAGATCTAATTTCTCTGCAGACCTTTGTTAAGATAGGAATGTGTCAGCAACCCTCGATCTGTGCCGAACTTATCTCTAAGATCTGATTTTAAGGAGCGCCAGTGTAATATGGACGGCTAGAAGTATTCCAGGGATAGGGGTAAGGGCGAGGGCATGCTAGTATATATGTGTTCCTTCAAATGGTTCATTCCTCTGGCTTTGTGGGAGATCAAGTAATCAGTGTGCTTTCGGATCTAGCGGTATGTTTTTCTTTTGATTTTATTTCAAACGCTTGAGTCTCTTTAAGTTTATAAGTTGTGCTTTAGAATGCAGTAGTGATTGTCTGTGGAAGTCGTTGGTTCATTTTTTTCCGTAGTCCAGTTCTGAGATCTGGGATGTATTGGAGATTATGTTCCGAACACAGCAGTTAGTGGCACTTGAATTGTTAGGTGGACAGCATGGGGGAATAAGGGATGTTGCTGAATTGTTACTCGGTAGACTAAAAAGTGGAAAAGTTAATCTATAACAAGTTCGATTCGGATTCTTGAGCTGTTATTGAAGTATGCCGATGGAGCTTGTTCGTTACAGAATTGCCTAGAGTACATCAATTTATATATCTTTACAATTTCGATACGACATGAGGAAATAGTGACATAGTGAGAGAGGAACAGCTGGCTCCCAACAAATCATTCTTTGTAAAGGGTCTAAGCAGCTTCTTCATTAGTTAGATGTAGGCAATGTTCGAACTCGAAGTGCTTTTCAGATTATAGTGATGCGTTTTCTTATGTCATGACATGTGTTATCCGATGGTATGGATTTAGATACTCAGTTTATTAGTTGTTCCGTAAGAGCCGTTCGTTGACGAACGGGTGAAGTAGTGATTTGGAAATTTATATCACCCATAAAAAGAACTATTTGTATCTTCGTTAATACAACCTCATATTCGACACATATTAGTATTCTGTACAGGTCACCTTTATAATGGCGGATTTTAACTCTCAGACTACATAAATGATCATGTCCTGAGTTTGGTTATTCGTATTTCAATTTCCTGCGACTGTGCCGTTCTGTAACGAACACCTTTCCAAGAAGCTTTGTGCAGCTGCAAATGGGGATCGTCATCATATCAATAATTGCTCAGATTAACGTGTTCTGTACAGATCACCCTAGCATGTTGCAATTTAGACTTTGTGATCTTTGATGTTTTTGGAAATAGCTATGATCTCATTTTGATGTGGTTAACTTTGGAATTTCATAAAGGGTATGATGATAAATATGCATCTGCTTGAAATGCTCGTTATATTGTCAAATATTCGACGTTCGGTACAGAACACCCATGTTCGAGTCAATTCTTACGTTTTTTCTTAATAACTGTGTGTCAATGTGAGGGAATCAGCACTAAGCATGGCGGTAATGTGCTAAAAAGCTAGAAAAGTAACTTTAAATCATAATAAATTACGGAGACCTACATCGTTCTGTACCGAACTCCAGAATTGACATGATTATGGGCATAGAGAATTAAGGGGTTAGGCCCTGTTCGTTACCGAACAATCGATGTTGACATAATTGGCTTTGTATGTAGGTGATAATCCCGATGGCGAACGAAGGAGATCTCGGCAAGGAATGGCAGGGTGCTACATCACAAGGTCCGTCATCAGAGAACATCTGTGAGCTTTCTGTAGAACTTATCCTTAGACTGAGTAGTTAACGTATTTCAATTTTCGAATTTCATCCGTTCTGTACCGAACGCTTCTAAGTATGTCAATTTTGGGACTTTTAAAATAGTGATCCAGGATGGAACATTGCGAGTTGAAGACTATGATCAGATTGGAGTACTATCTGAACCTCAGGAAATAGGTACGCTATTTAATTTCATATGCATGCCATTGACTGTATATGGTAATATTTACTTTATTAACTGTAACAAAATTACATGATTTACAGATCCAACTGCATTTGCGAGTGATTTGAACGATGGAGGAGGCGGGGACAATGGTGATCAGACAGAGCAAGAGGAACCTATTAACCAAGGTAAGCGTACATTATTCTCAAAGTCCTTTGGCACTCAATGTTCGGTTCTGTGCCGAACTGGGTTCCTCATTGTAATTGAAACCTGAATTATTGAATTCGATTTTCTAGATCAAGTAAAGTAACATAGACACGTAATGATATATTACAGATAAAAACGACCAAGGGGGAACAAGCGAGAGCTCCGGAATGGACGGTCATTCGGACCATGAAGAAGAGGAGGGGGGTCAAAGTGACCCTGATGAGGCAGATTTTCAAGGTCGGGTCTCCGAGCCGGAAGACGATGAAGATGATATTAATGAAGAAACAGAAGAAGGAACAAGGGAACCTGCTTTGGACTCCAAAGAAGAATACGATTTGATTGTTGCTCATCGGAAGACGCGGGTGAATTCCATTCAAATTCTGAAGCGGTTGGAGCTGCTGCCTGACGGGAAGTCGCAAATGCATATACCGCTTTGCAGAATGAGGAAGCTCCAAGTTGTGCGACCTGCGCTGGAGCACGATATAGCAAAGATGCAAGCCGAATTTTCACATGGCTACCGTGACGGTGCATCCGTGTTTTATGTTTCCACCACCAATTTTGAGGGCCAGGAAAAGTTGGTAACTGATGTTGAACGTGCGAAGTGGAGTCCTCATTGGCGAACAAGGGATCAAGAATTCGAGGCTTTCCTCAGGAGAGATCCGGATTTGGCTGTGCTCTCTAACAAATTCTTCTATGTGTGGGACGGCAACCACCGACTGGTGGCTTGGTACGAATTTATAAGGAAATCGCATAAGCAGGAGTTGGATTGGCACTACAGGGTTCGTTCAATTGTGTTAAGAACTGCAGATGATGTTACCGATGTTCTAACAGCAATGCATGATATAAATAAATCAAATGAGAACAGCCATGTTAAACAGAACCTTGTGCACACGCTGCATCGCATGCAGAAGGTTGGATGCTTGTCTCTCGATAAGTTCAAGGATATACTTACCAGTGAAGAATTGGCCGCGGCCAAGAAACAACAGGAAGTTCCTTTAGAGAAGAGACCCTGGTATCCTCTCTCTCGAGCGAAGTTCTTGGACTACATTCACAGCGTAAGTTCTCTTTTATCATATCTTTATGTTCTGTTGGATAAAAAAAACTTGGCATATCTCTAACAAGACTATGTTGGTGTGTTTAGCAAGATATCATTGAGGCTGGAGATGAGGCGCAGAGAAAATATGAAGAGGATGTACCTCGACGGCGTCGGACCGCTGATGGTCTCGTTGCTGCAATTAATGGTGCCATGGATGCGAAACGCAAGGCTCTCACTGCACCGTTTAACAAGTTCCTTGCGATTGCTAATCCTGCGAATGGGAAAAATTTTCTCCCCGAGGTAACAATTCTGTCCACGACAGCCCTGTTCGGTAACGAATGATTGGTAAGTCTTTGAATTTCAGAATGAGCGCATGTTGAAGAATGGGATAAGTTTCTTAAGGTATAGGGTGTTCGGTACCGAACAGTTACTAATCCTATGAATTAAGTTCCATTCAATTAAAACGATGCATAATACACTTAGCTATGTATACTAAAGTATAATACACTTACTTGGTATACTAAGGCCGATAGTAAGAATTGAGGTAGCCTATGCTTTAATTTGGTTCTCAGTCCGCTGGTGCCTATTGGGCCGTAAGCACTTGGTCTGTACCGAATGAGGTAAGAGGCAGCACTTGAAAATTAATTTTTCGTAGCCGCGACATCATATTCTGAATGTATTTTAAAAGTTCCTTGATATTGATGTGATCTAGTCCTAACATTTGATTATTTCTCAACCCTGTGGCAGATCGCAAAGCATTGGTCGGCGAACATAACGCCTGAGATGACAACAGAAAAACTTCAGAACCTGGCAGCTGCATGCCTTCCATCATCCGAGAAGGAATACCTTTTGAAGCTCTGGAACTCCACCAAATCCGATCGCAAAATGAACAAGTTCCCAATTTCTCCATTCAATGATCCTGTCTTCAACAACTATTTGCACAAGTATGTATTCTGGTTCCAGCTGAAAGCAGCTTCATTGTCTTTGTTCAATTCAATCATGCAGACCTACCCCACATCAGACAAGGAATGCTCACAGTCGTTTGAGAATTACATTGATTACCATCGAATATACCAATGGGATTACGCCTTCAACATCCCCATAATGAAGAAGGAGATTAGCAAGTCAGCTGAGTTTGATTCGCCTAAGCAACCGCACGGTGAGCCTGCAATGAACCGACTGATTTACAGGTAATTCATCAAACTTTTGCAATGTATATGTCTTCATTCTCAATTGGTGAGCATTTGATTCGGTTCTCATACTTTGATTTCTTTTATTGTATCACAGATATTGGACACACCTCCTGATGAGGGAAGGAATTGTCAAGTCCGAACATCCCTGTTTCGCATCTTGGCTAGACACTCAGAATGCGGATACCATGTTCATGGCCGATCAAGCAAGAGAATGGTCTGCAGATCACCTCCAGGCGTGCCATTGGTATATTGAAATGGACCCGAATGAAACACCACCACATCTGGTCGAGCTACGAAGGATGGTGGAACCTGAATTCCTTCGACCGGCTGCAGTCCAACCTCAAGGAGCTGGACGAACGGCTGGCGTAGAAAGCGCACCTGGTCGAGCTTCAAAGAACAAGGGTAAAACCGTGATTTCGGCACCTGTGAAAGGATCTGCGTTAGCGCCCATCGGCCGCGAGGTTGCAGCAAAGGGCAATAAGCGGCCTGCAACCAATCCACCAGTGGATAACGATGCTCCAAAACGGGGTAAGCTTGGTGATAAGGAAAATGACCATGCCGAAACTAATGAGGTTGCATCTCAATCTGAGGCTAGGTCCTCTCGGTCTCAGTCGCACACAGGGAGAAGTTTCGGTGGAGGCCAGGCTTCACTTTTGAGGACCAGCCTCATTAACCGAGCTCCTCATGGAGTGGAATTCTACGAGCATGTTGTAAACAGGGGCGTGGCGGATTTCCTTCAGTACGATAGTGCGATTTTTGAAGAATTTGCGAGGAAGGTACGTTATGAGATATTTTGATCTTGTTGTGTCAGCAGTGAGCTATGCTTCGATGGGGCTGGAATTAGTTCAATTAATGTTGCGAATTTTACTCAGGCATGACTCGGTTTCTGCTATAGAACCGCGTCCTGAGGTTGCTTGTTGTCATCTTACTGTTAAATGATTAAAATCTGTAATCATTATTGGTGATGCTTGTGACTCGCAATAAGCAGTTCGGTGCCGAACGGGTTCATAGGGTTCAAATGCAACTACTCCTCAGTATTGCGAGAAACCTTGGTTTAGGCCTTCTATGTGATCTGTGTCTTTTCATTATCACGTTATAATGCATGCTTTGATATTATCTGGGCTGGCTGGATTCCAAATTAAACTTTTGGTTCAGTGACTCACGACATTTATTACTATAAGTTGATTCTGCGGGCTGCATGTTACTTTGCAGACTGGGTTCGGTGCCGAACGACATCATTGGGTTCAATTTGGACCTTCATCCTTAGTGAATTAGTGTCTGCGATCTTTTAGATAGTTAGCTGGAGTTTGCTAAAGCTGGGTTTGTTGGGACTGAATTACAAGCTCACTCATGTTGCTTACCGGTTTGGTTGCTTGTATATACATTGAGTAACATGTGCACATCCTTTTGCAGGCGCGTGGTAATGAAGAGACATACGTCGGGGGGAAAAGAGGAATGTTCCCATGTGCTGACCTAGTGATTCTGGATCAACCATTCGACTCGATCGTGTCGGGATTCGGAAATAAAGTTCCAAAGTGGAACTCCATGCCAGGTGGAAAGCCGAAGGATTGGTATTCAACCCGCTTCGAATTTGCTTCCAGATATGTTCATGACGATGGCGGGATTCTTATCCTCATGCCAACAGGATTGAATTTCGAGCTCGTGAGGTGGATTGAGAAGTACAGGCTGCGGACTAAGTGCGAGTGGTCATGCCACCAATTCGAACCGCTCACTCACCCTATGTATGATGACATGATGGTATGAATTCACGAATCTTATTTACTTTACATTGCAGCATGGATATTATTCACATATTTCGGGATATAATATGTTACTAACATTTTTTTTTGGATTCATAGACATACATGTTCTCGGCGCTCTTGTTGCTCAAGACTGGGAAAGCCTTGGGTAAACCAGATTGGGACCGTTTACCAAAACCCCTGAAGCTCAATTCGGATCCGATGTTAGCCAACACCCCAGAGGATCCACTGAGATTTCTAAGTCTCACAAATGACGTTCAGAAGCCAACGGTTGGTGCAGACTTGAAACCTCTGCGTGGTCCACATGAAAAAAGTGATGTTTTCTTCCAAATTCTCATCGACATGTGTTCGAAAGAAGGGGATGTGGTGGTTGACCTAAGCGCATCTACCGGCGCTAGTCTCCGTGCTTGCCGTGCATCTGGCCGACACTTCTTTGGCATTGAAGAGGATTCTGAAATTTTCAACACTATTCTTGCACCAATGTGCAAGGCACCCGAGTCACCGAAGCCACGCCACCGAAGGGGTATGGATGCTTCTTTGAGCCCCTGATATTTATTCGACATTTAGATAGTCTTTGCATTTAGGTAGTCTTTACTTAGATGGTTGAGTTGAACCTGTCCACCAGCATTGTATTCTCAATACAATGAGATCATTCCTTAACGTTTAATTCGGACTTTGGCCTCTGTGACATGTCTGTCCGAACTTGGTCCATGCTTGTATACTTAAACTGTCTGAATTTGACCACCTTTAGCTTTCGTTATACTTTCCGATTAGTACTTGTCAGAATTAATTTTCAAGGCCAATGTAATATTACTCGACTTCAACTATAACCATGGCTTAGAGTTCATCAAATAGAATGACCGATGATTCTCGGCCCTTTGCAGGTATGTATGGATTAAGCAGACCTTTTTTTGTAGACCCAAATTTCTTCAGGAGTCCATCTCCGACTTATTCCCTACCTCCTCCAGTTGCAGCGCTGGCAGCAATGGTTGCAGAACAAGAGTCACCGGAGTCTAAATATACTTACGTTGAGTCATATCATAGAGGTTGTGTCTATGTCGAAACAGAAGCAGTTGAATCTTTATCGGAGGGTTCACCGTCAGTAGATATGTCAGGTGCAGAATCCTCCGGTGATAGCTTTATGTCAAGGCTTAGTTATCGAAGTAGAAAACATCAATAGTGACACCTAGCCAAACCTCTGCAAGCATGAGAGATAGAGTACCACATTGCTCTGCTGTGCACAAATCACTCTTATGCGTGCTCTGGTTCTTTGCAACAGCCTCTGAATTACTAGTGCGCCTTCATGTCCTGAAACAGCCGAGTTACAGCTGACTGTTAGGTTATGAAGAAGCAGCCATGTTACACTTGACTTGTGCCGGGCTGCTGAGACCAAATTTGCAATGAATATAAGGCCGGTTAGATGCCATGACAGACGAAAAGAAGTTACATAAGTTGCAACCTTTATTTTATAACGAGCATAAAAAAAAATCAAGGTCTCAAATATTTGCATGCCACATTTCATGGTTCCAGCACCCTTCTAAAATTTACCAGGTGTGGTTTACGAAACTGTTATCAAGGGCCAGGTGGACTTTGACTCCCAATCATCTGCAGCACTGCTAATCACAAAAGGAACAAAAGGCCAAAATTTCTGCCCCTCAAACTGGGTCAAATACTAATCGCATTATTGAGTGCATTATATAAAATTCGCTTTAAAAGCACTCCTTTTGACTATGTCAACACAAAGTTCCTGGCTTCTTTTATCATGACACATGACAACTTGACTATGCTGCAATGA